>CM076574.1:988558643-989231017 GCA_034641835.2 Pinus albicaulis
AGCAATGGAGAAATTATTTTGGAACACTGCAGAACTCGGGAGTAGTTTGCAGAAATTCTGACCAAGAAATTGGGACAGAAGAGTTCTGAGTTTTTGAGAAAGTGCCTCGGTATGAATGATAACCCAGCAGTTGAAAGTAAGGGGGAGTGTTGAAATGTTACTTTCAACAGTGGCTGTGCAGAGCCGCTTTCCATTTTCAAATTCCAGTTTTATGTCCTCCAGCCGCTATTGTTGAACAATCATTTTCAGTTTTTGTGTGAATCGACGCAGTCTTTTTATTTGAAAGACAGTCTTTTTATTTTGTTCGGGGACAGTCTCTATTTTTGGAAAATCAGAGTACTTTATTTTTTCACAGAGATATTTTGTTTTGAATCAATGCAGGAGTTTTTTTATTTACTATGGTCCCCACACAACACAAATGTCTTGTTGATGTGGCGAGTTTCGCAAGCAGAATGGTTCAAATATATTACAAAACCATGTTAAATCGCCCTCCGCCGAATGCCAAGTTCCGCGGGTCTAAAGACCATGTGGCAGTTCAATTAACAGTTGCAGCCCCTTTTGTTTTGGGCTCGATCACAATTTTGCATCGAAGGCCTTTGTTTTATGGTCCGATTGCAATATGTAATCGAAGACCCGACTTTTTATTATGGCAAAGTTTTATGTGGGATCGCATCCGTGTTATTAATTGGCATCGGAAATGTTTTGTTTATGGCCCGATGGAAAGTGTGAAGTGGCGGACTCGATCCACATTTTAAGCATCAGTTAAATGGTTCATCACGTCCATTCTCAATCGGCAATCGGATTTGGTCATTTGTTTTGTGTTGCAAGTCCGGACTCGATGTTTTTATAGGCCAGAGTTAAGAATTGACTTATCACGTCCAATCCTCAATTGGAGATCAGAGTTTTCATTTGAACCAATTTTGTTTTGATAAGCCGAGACCCGATAATCTTATGAAGCGGATTTAATATTTTATATCGCGCGACATAAGGTTTTAAATGTTTGTAATGTTTTTAACATATGCGTGAAATGTTGTTGTGGGCCCGACAACTTTCAAATAGATTTGTTTTAAGTTAAGTCTTAATATATTTTGTCGTTGTTTTATGTCTTAAAACAATCACAACATATAAATAGTTTAAAAGGCCCGAGAGCCTATAAAATGTAATATTATGTTATGTTTTGAAATGCACAACAGTGCGAATTGTAAAAACACAACAATGTTATTTTATAGAGACAGAGTGTGTTTTTGAGAGACAGTGAAGGTTTTAGCACTGCGTCTGAAGAAGTCTAGTTTTCTTGTGTAACCCCTCTGTTGAGGAAGCATTGTAACAGTTTTTTTTTTAAGGAATAGAAGTTTTTTTTTAGTGTTGAAACTCTCTCTAGTGAAAAAATTTTGTTTCTCTGTGTGTTGAAGAGAAGAGTATTACTCTCTCCATTGTTTGTTCTCAAATTTTCAAATATTCCAAAAAAAAAGAAAAATTGAACGTTGACTCATGAAGTGGAGTTTTCTATGTGACAATTTGCGTACTTTTTTTTATTGTGCAACTCTCAGATCATTTTTTTTCGAATAATTAAATCCATGGCATATTGAAAGAACAATTATGAGAATCAAGGCTACCACAGTTCCAAGGACAATCAATTTCACTTACACGTTCTGAAACCACAGCTTTCTCCCGTCGTTTTGAAGTCTTGGGACTGAAAGCAAAGCCTATCTGTCTTATCGAGCAGAAGTTCAATCTTCTCACCGCGGTCGAGCACCTTTTCAATGTTGTCCATCATGACGCCTTTCACTTCAGAAACCTGGGCTTTGACTTTTTCAATTTTGCTGATCTCTTCAGAGTGGTCAATGCAATATCAACAAAGAAGAAGGCGAAATGTGTGTATCATTCCACTGCTTTACCACAAATATATACTACACACTAGCGAAACACAACAAGATAGAAGTTACAGAAAGTGTAAATGGGATCTCTACCGTTCAATTCGATCCATGGAAATCACCTCCTGCTCGTCGACCACCATGAACGGCTCCCTCAGTGTCAGTGCTCCACGTATCAACGAAGCCATGATTTCTAGAGATGAGATGAATACTCACAGTCAACACCACCAAAATCGATCCTACCTTAAATAGCTTCCCAAATGGAAGTCGACATCGAAGGCTCCAAATATGTTGAAAATAGTGCAAAATGTATTAAATCCACCAAGAAATTGTTGAAACAATCCTGAATCGAAGACCTTTGCGTTGTACTTGGATACTACAACTCTACCAACGCTGCACCATGATCTATTAAACATCACAGTCAACATCTAGTTCATGGCGCGGTTTTCAGAAGTACAATTATGCCTATAGTGACGAGATTTACATCTTAGAGGGGGATTGAATTTACTATTTTCAGCCCAACTTTTTTTTAACTGCATTCAATTTGCAACTGCCCAACGCACACTCCTTTTTTTTGTGGAAATCTCCAAGCCCATCATAAATCCTTTCCGTGAATAAATTATGCTGACCCGAAATTTTTTAGAAGGTTTAAAATTTGATATGGATGTTGCTTATGTCGGTGTTGCAATTTTGAGCTCGAACCTTGTTAACAGTAAATAACAGCCATTGTTGCAGGGTGAATACGATGTGTGTATGTGCATTCTAGGTTTTCAGCAGTGGTTAAAACATTAAAAAAATTATAAGTAGGTTAAGAAACTAGTTCATAGAAGTCATAGCCTTTGACGAAGAAGATGGTCCGCAAACATTCTCACAAGGTCCACTAAGGCTATGGGTCTATTCTCTACGAAAAAAAGGTTGTTGCTGTTGCTGACAAAGCAGTTCCAGAGAGCAGTTAGATTGGTTTATCAATGCTTTCCAAGTTGCCACTGGAACAAAACTTTCGTCTCTAGAGTTGTAAGAGATCCCAGAAAACAGTATGCTAGAACTATCAAACATAATGGACCACAATATCCGGAACCCAACCAAACATGTAAAGGCCATCTTTCGACTTTCATGGGAAAAGGTGCTTTGTGAAGGGAATGTTCGAGCCAATCTAAAGCCAATGGGAATAGGGGCTTTGTGAGAGATGAGTGCAATTTATTTATTATTATTATTATATTTTTTAAGTTATTGTTTTTTTTAATTGATTTTTTTTTTAATTCCCAAAAAATTGATTTTTTATTATTATTTTTATTTCAAAAAACATTAAAAAGAAAATCTCAATGATTTTCAACAATTTTTTTTATTTTTTTATTTTAATTTTTAATTTTGTTTTATTAAAAAAATGAAATTTGAAAAATTGAAATAAAAAACTAAAAAAAAAAAAAATTAGAAATCTATAAAAAATTATTCTTCAGAACTATTAGAGACATTATTTTTGAGAGATTGCATACTTATTCAAAAGCTAAAAACAAACTAGAAAAAAAATTAATGTTTTTATTCTTTTGTCCTATCTACTCTATTCTAATTAAATGTAAAATACAAAATCATTAAGTGTAATCAAACTTTCAATGTAACCATGCACATAATAGTATTATGAATATGCTCATTGTCAATTTTGTAAATGAAAAATGAAAATATACAAAAGTAAATAACTCTAATGGTTGTATTTGGAAACTACCTAAATAAAAATAAAAAGGCGGATCTAATCGAATATTTACTTGGAACCATTGTTCGATAAAGCTTTCATAGGCACGATTTTCCTCCTTCAGATCATGCCGCCACTCCTCGTTGTCCTCTTCAATCTCCTACTTTTCTAATTGTTTTTCATCAAATGTACATGATTTTTCATATGTAGATTTATTCTCTTTTAGAGGAGTAGTTAAGGTTTCTGCAGCTGTCAAGATCTTCTTTTCATAGGAAGAGGATATCCCAACTTCTGCTAGGATCTAAGTGACCTGTTCGAAACTGATACTCATTGTTAAATCATTTTAAAAACACTAACAATCACTCTTCATAGTTGTATAAATCAAATGCTCTTGCACACATATCAAACTTGCAAAAATTAAACACGCTTGCAGAAATTGAAAATCACACTTGCAGGAAAAATAACCTATACATCAATCCCTCGTGCTTCCCCGGAAACGGCACCAAAATGTTGGGCAAAACTATTGTCGTCAAATAATTTCCCTAATATATATTATCAATCTGAGCGTTTCATAGACTTACGAAGCACATGCACTGGAAATGCAGGACTGAAGTTAAACTAGCCTAGTCTAATACTTTTGTCTCTGATTCAAGATGCAATAAATGAAAGAAGAGGATCCTAACTTAACAAAACCTAGTCTTCCTTCCCCAGATTACTATCCTAAAGAAAAGAGACTAAAGAGCAGCAATTTTTGATATGTAGAAAGTGAGAGAAGGGGCTCTTAACTTAGGAGAACCTGATCGTCCTTCCTCAACAATTCTACTCCAACAACATTACCACCGCATCATATCAAAAACTAGTAATGTGAAATTATATAAGAGAAAAAGAACATTGAAGAATAACCCTGTGTCAACATATATTAATTATGAAGAAAAACAATGAAATATTACGAAACCAAAACTTATTATAAACTTTAATTCTCATCTCTAATTCTAATTTCTATCCATCTATTCCATTACATTTCTTACATTCCCTATATATCAAAATGAAGAGAGAGCACTCTCTTTTATACATGAGTGCTTTGAAAACAAGATAAGAAAATCATAATTACAAATCCATTTTTCTTTCAACCAATATCCCTACAATTACAAGATATTATCCCTTCAAATCCTCCCTCATATCACAAATCTTGGATGAGATATGTTATATAAATCTCCATGATCTTCTCTTCGAATCTCCATAGTCTTCTCCTGGAATCTCCATGATATTATCCTTTGAATCTCCATGATCTTCTCCTTGGAATAATATTGAACAATTACCCTTTGAATTCTTGAATTGACGGAGGAAATATTCAAGAATATTTTTGAATAATCTTTTTAAATAATCCTACACATTACAAAGCTCATCCATATTTGAGATATTAGTGAAATATGTCAATTTTCCAATAATTAATCATAAATTATCTTATAATATTAAAAATAAATAAATTGGAAAGTAGTGAGGTGAACACATGAAGATGGTATGTTAAATGGTTAAATGAGGTGATGGAATGTGACGAATGGCGAGGATAAACATGATGAAAATGCGACAATTACGAGACCCAACAAGAAACTATGTTTGTTGTAGCAACGTTCTATAGAAGCTCTATTTCTCCTGTAGAAACCAATATTTGAATTCCAAGAGGTGGTGGGTCCACCTTTTATTTTATTTTATTTTTATTTTTCCTCTTTTTCACATTTTTTTTTTGTTTCTCTTTTTCCATTTTTAATTTTTTTTCTTCGATCCTACTATACTTTAAAAAAACAAAATCTCTTTCAAGTATAGGAATACTTCAAATGGAGCCATGTGCACATTAAGATGAAAAATAACATCATGTGTAGGCTTGAAAGATATTCTTTGACATGTACCTAAATATGAGAGACCAACTCCTTTGAATCAGATGATATCAAATAATGTTGAAGAAGAGTGTGTTGTTGCAACTTAATGACTATCGGAAACCATATTCCAATATAGTTGTGATGCCCTTGGTGCACTTTCTGATTTGGATCATCTTGTATGTCTTCTTCTTCTATGAAATTCATATCTTCCTCTATTTGCTTATTATTCTCTTCAACACATAGAGGATATAACGGTGTTATAGAATCATTTTTCACCCTCATGTGATTCATGATTGCCTCTATGGCCTTGGGCACCCATTCCCACAGACTTGAACAAAATTCATACCACAAGAAAGAAAATCCTGCATGGCGCTGGGGCATGCCCGATTTTCCGGTGGCATGCAGTCCACATGTATTCTTCCAGCATGCCATTAAAAAAAAAAACATTAAAAATATATATATAAATTCCCTATTTTCGGGCTGGGTTGATGGTTACTCCAGTAGTTCAACCACCCCAGTACGTGGCCAACTGTTTCCAACTGATTGAAACTACTTTGAGGGAGTATAAAAGCCCCTCATTTGCATGGCCTAAGGGAGAGAGAAATTTTATAGACATTATACTCTGTTGGAATCCCAATTCAAGTCTGAATTCCCGTGCCTCCTGCACTTTCCTAGATTTTTACAAGAAACCCTTGTTTCCTGGAGATGTCCATCCATTTATATGCCATCTCGAGTGCACAAGTCTTGAAAGTATCTTAGCGAGGCAAGGGCGGGACGGATCCGGACGATGGTCTGTTCAAAGATCGGGGAAGGATTCAGGTGATCTCTCCACTTTTTATTTCTGTACATGCTGTTCGCAATAATGAAGAACCATCTTGTTCCTGAAGTCACGTGTTAACATCTATTTGTATATGTGAAAAGATTATCGTTTAAGCATTTATTATTGTTTATGTAATGTTTCACATGGTTTTCACTGACATTTAGGGTAAATATATGCTGTACAACTAGGTTTCTGTGCATGTTCTTTCTTGTTTTCCAGGTTGAGGAGGAAGAAGGGTTGCTGGGGGTTTGGACCCCGTGGGATCTACATCGAACGTAGGACTACGGGTGAGTTCTACTATCATTGTTATCTAGTTTTTAGCATACAAGTGTGGTTGTGTGTGAGTCCTTCTGAATAGCATGCCCTGATCTGTGGAGGTTTTGACCCAACAAACCTCTAGGGTGTTTTTCCCCGAAACATAACTAGCGACTCCACTGGAGAACACATTCTTGTGCTTCCCCTGTTGGGTGGTTTCAGCTGTTTGAAAGGTTTCCAACAGTTTTAACTATTATTTCCAGTCCAGTTAACTTTTTCCCAGTCAGACTGAAGACCTGGTTCTTTATCTAGGCTTGATCTTTTTTATTTTTTATTATTTACCTTTTCATACGTGAGTTTGTCTATACACAGACGTGTATACACGCATTTTTCTTCAAAGGAATTCGCGTATACGCGGGTTTCCTTTGACACAGTCACGTATGCATGCTTGTTTCAAAACTGTCAAGTAGCGTATGCTTGGGTAAATTTTGAAATTTTTGATTTCTTGGCTTTTTAGTCTTGTCTGCCTGTGGAGACCTGTTCCTGCAGTGTCTTTAGAGTCTTTGGATTGGGTTAGTAGTGGTTATTGGTCTTTTTTCTCTCTTGGTTGAAAACTGGCTTATTAGGCAAATCTTGTTTTTAGTGCTTGCATTTCTGGTTTGAGTACCAAGATCTCGTCCTGGAGATTCTTCGCTGTTCTACTTCATTAGGACATAGAGCCTTTGCTCATTTACTCTTTCCTACCTTTCTGTCTTGCTTTGCGCTTCGATTTTTGCCCATATTTTTGGTTGGTTTTCTTGAGTTCAGTTGACTAGGTCTTGTTGCAATTTTTGAAGAGTCTTTC
Source organism: Pinus albicaulis (assembly GCA_034641835.2). Taxonomy (NCBI): domain Eukaryota; kingdom Viridiplantae; phylum Streptophyta; class Pinopsida; order Pinales; family Pinaceae; genus Pinus; species Pinus albicaulis. Next base: position 988,566,001 of record CM076574.1, read on the forward strand.
TTGGTTCTTCGAAGTTTTTGTTTGCTGCAAGGTTGTACTATTCTTCTAGGCTGAGTTACTGAGTTTCTTGTCTTCTTTTTCTCATATAAATCTTGCTACTAAAGTAGCCTTATAAGATTTGGAGCATTTTTCGAAGTTTTGTTTGAAATTCAGAAGTTGTTTGGCTTGGGATTTGATAGTCTTCTTGGTCTCTTCAAGCTCTTCTTTTTATAAAATTCAAAAGCTCAAAAAACATTTTGTTTTGTCATTTTCTTTTGTTTTGCATTTTTTTTTCGTTTTGTTACATCTTTTGAAGCTTTGTTGAGATTTCTTGCCTTTGGTTTTTGACTTGATTTTGGAAAGGAATTGTCATGGGTTTCTTCCTCTTGTTTCAAGCGATTTTGGTGTCTTTATACTAAGAGTTTCTGATTTTGGGAACTAGCTTTGTGGACAACCAAAAAGTGATAAAACTGAAGGATCTTTGGGAAATTTCTCTCTGCTTTAGTAGATTTTGCATCTTAGAATATGCATGCTCTTAGTTATTTGCATTAGGTGCACTTAAGCATTTAGTCTTTTTCATAGTTTTTGTGAGTGTGAAGTTTGTTATTTGAAAAGAAAAAAAAAGAAAAAAACAATTTTTTTAGTCTCATAGAACCTTTGTAGAAATTTCTTTTCATCGAAAGGCAATTACTGCATTTGCATGTAGTTTGGTTTTTATTAATTTCTTTTCTGCATCACAAAACACCACGAGTTTCATTTCCGTATCCCTTTGACTTAATATAACAGTCGATTAAAATAAGCGCTATAATTTAAAAACATCTAGCAAGTTTTTATTAAGTGTCATACACCAACTAGCTAGGTTGTAGGGCCTTGGATTAGGTGAGTGGAGAGTTAACTCTCCAAGGCCGCTCAAACAAAAACATAGAAGTTGATTAATTGAGTGAAATCCAACTCCATTAGGTGGACCGGGAAAGCTCTCCTCCAGAGAGTCAAGCGCGAGGGGAAGTGAAAACATTTTAGACTTAGGATTTGCTAAATCTGCCCTCAAGATCATTCTGCCCAGCTTCTGACGCGGATTGGTGCCCATAGTTTCCATTCCTAGGTTCCACATAGGTGATTGCGGGGGGGAATACCCGTGGTACCTGAGGCAGATGTTGTATCACTTCCAGCAGTACTTATGGGGGGTGCCCTTGCGAAGCTTGGGTACTTGTGCCAGCAAAGGCTATTGTTAGGAGGTCAGCGTAGCTGTTTCTGTTACTTTCGCTAGTAGGTCTGGGCCGTAATTATCCCAGACTACTTTCGGGAGGCCCTATTCTTCACTTTCTTGTATTTTGGTGTCCGGTCCTAATCACCCAGAGCGGAAATACCTGAAGGTTGTTTGCTTGATTGTATCTCAGGGATTTTTTGTAGTGAGTGCTCTTTGCTCCTAGCTTGCCTAGCTTTATACTTTTTTTATTCTAGTTAATATTTGTTAAAGTGGCTGATCAAGCGCCTCGTCGATCGAGGAGAATCCGGGGGTTATCTCCCGAGAGTCTAGAGCCTTCTTCAAGAAGGCGTAGGAGTAATTTAGTAAGTGAGTATCACCCTGTGGTGTCTGACACAGTGGAGAGAGATCCTCCACAAGGGATTGAAGGTTTCATAGCTGGTTCTGGTGTTGGTTCCGAGAGGAGCACTCCGCTCACCTCGAGAGTCTTATTTCTGCAGGAAGAAGAAGTACAAGTAGAGGAAGTGTCTCAACCCTCTGAGTCACTTTCATCTCCTCTTCCTCCTGATTATCCGTTCGTTGTTGAATACATCGGACCTGAGTCAGAGAGACCAGAAGATCCTCCATATTATTCATACCTTTCGATGGCCACGACTAGGAATGCGGCTTCTGCTGTGAGTGCTGCAGGCATTCAGACTCCTGCTTCTGTTGAAGGAGGAGGCACTATTTCTATATCTTCGATTGCTTCTAGTACTGTTGTGTTTGGCTCTGATTTCACCGAAGCACGTGCTTCTCAATCTGGTCCCTTTTGTTTTGGAATGCCCACTAGTGGGATTCCTTCTTTTTCCTTTTCCGCTACTGCAGCTGGATCTACACCCATGTCTTCCATGGCTACTAGATCAGCTTCTTTTCAAGGGTTCCCCTTTGGAACTGGGCACATTCCTAGTTCCAATCCTTCTTTAGGGTCCTTTCCATTTACTTCTCAGACTCAGAGTTTCAACCCTTGGTCTGGAGGTCAGAATTTGACTACTTTTACAGGTTGGAAAACTGTATTCACTACAGCGGGGGCAGGGAATCAGTTTTACGCCGGTCACCAAGGAAATACTTCTTTCCCTTCGTCGAGTGCTTATCAAACCTTTTCCCCTCTTTCTAATGCCTGGAACCCCTATCAGGGGCTTTCCTCTTCATTTCATACTTTAGGAGGGGGAACTAGTCCGGTCTTTGGTAACTCTGCGTTGGGAGGAGGTTCTTCTCCTTTTTCTACGAGTTCTTTTTGGAAACCTGGTGCCTCATCAAATCCAGGGTATTATTTTTAGAATGTTGGGAATCCATCCCATCAAGGATGGAATCCTCAGGCTCTGCCTCATTTACCTTTTCTGGCAACGTTAAACTTGCCAGATCTGTCGAAATTGACGAATGATCCGATCCGGTACAGTCCGGGGTGGCCTCTGGTTCCCACCAAACTTCCTTCAGACATTCCAAAGTTTGAAGGTAAGAATGGAGATGATCCGGCTGACCACATCACCACCTTCCATTTATGGTGCTCTTCTAACTCCCTGATCGAAGATTCGATTAGGTTGAGATTGTTTCAACGCACCTTAACTGGAAACACTGCCAAGTGGTATATTGAGTTAACTGGGGGCAGTTTTGCTACATTTGGAGAGCTGGCTATTACATTTCTAAATCATTTCCAGTTGCCCGTCCGTTATGACGCCGGGACTGAACTCCTAGCTAATTTTAAACAGGACGACGCAACCCACATTTCTGACCATATTCAGGAATGGAAGAGAAGGAAGAGGCTTATTAAAGCTCATATTCCAGGAGAATTCCTTTTGGAATGGTTTCTGAAATCTCTGTAGTCAGACATTTCTAAGGATGTATCCCTCTCTGGGGTATTTTCTAAGGAACAGGCCATTTTTAGAGCCCAGCAACTTGAATTGATATATTCTCAGTCTAGGGTCCTTCATAAATATTTGCCCAATGCTCCTCACTCCAAATTAGATTTATCCAAAACTAAGCCTGGTCCTCATGGTGATGGACTTATTGGGTCGATCAATAGTGGTGCAACTAGCCTGCTTACTCAATTGCAACAGTTGTCTTTGCAATCTGCTCCTTCTGGTCAGGTTGTGCCTGCTTAGTCATCGCCTTCCCAATATTTGTCGGTAAATGCCATCCAAACATCCGACCCCAAAGGAAATCAACAATCCGAAGGGAAGAAGAAGGGACGAAACAATAAGAAAAAGGGCAAGAATGGGAAGGGTAATGCGAATAAAACCAACGAGCATGTTAGTGAGGGTCCAAAGGATAAAAAGAAAGTGAAGTTTCCATGCAAGTTATGTACTGGAGACCATCTTACTCACCTTTGCCCTAAAATTCAAGATGCGCAGCGCTTGTTAGCTCAGCAGGGTTCTTCCAGTTCCCAGGCTGTGTTGACAAACCCTTTTCCCCAATGGCAACAGCTAGTTGTTGGCGCGAATCAAAATACTGGGGCTTCCTCTGGGGGCACCCAGGAAGGGGAAATTCCATCAAACATATACATGATGAGTGCTCACATGGATGTTGCTACGAGATCCCATGATTATGGCAAAGAAGAGTCTTCGAAAGCTAAGGGTGCTCCTGATGCTACTGAGACGCTTCATATTACGAGGCCTACTATTGAGCCTATACCGCGGATGCCAAAAGCATCTACCAAGTGTTCGACGATTAATCCAAATGCTAGGGCTTCCCAGAACTACTCTATTGTGGAAGATCTGGCACAGAGTCTTTGTGCCATGTCGGCTTTAGAGGTGTTCCAGTCTTGTCCGGCTCAGCGTAGTGCTCTGCTCACTGCTCTTGGAGCTATCGATCCAAAGAAATCTCTTATGATTACTTTCGATATGACTAATTTTAAAAAGAGACTGCCCCATCATATGGCTTTTCATATTAAATCTCTGTACTGGAAATGTAATATTTTTCGGACGGTCGTTGATGAGGGTGCTTCCACATGTGTGATGTCTCTCACATGCTGGAAGGGAATTGGATCTCCCGCAGCTGTTCCATCTACTACTCTTCTAACTGCGTTTGATGGTCATTCTCACAGACCGCATGGTATTGTCCCAGCTTTTCCCATCTGTGTTGGGGGAAAAATTGTAAATATAGAGGTTGAGATAGTTGATGCAAGCTTGGACTACAACCTTCTGTTGGGGAGAAACTGGATTTATGAGATGGATGCCATTGCATCTTCATTTTTTCGAATTATTTGTTTCCCTCACAAAGGGAGGATTGTTACAGTAGACCAACTGGACTGTCCTCCTGTAGACCTGAATGCATCTACTAACTCAACTATTCCAAAATTGGATAATACTAAGGCACCTGTTGAGAATTTGGGGGTTGGAATGTATTCTTCCTTGATGGGTACTTTTGATATTCCACCTCCTACGGTTCATATAAATGAAATTTCATCCTCCAGGGTTCCTATTCGAAGAGAGTTATTCAGAACTCATTATTTTTCGGACCCTTGGACCTTGCCTTCCCCTACCGCCACATTAGCGGAAGGTCAAGTGGGTGGAATGGCATTTCCAATGTCTACAGCTGAGATTGCTTATCAGTCTATTGTTGACTCTGCAGAGTCCATCCCAGCTCCTCTCTCACCAGAAGAGTTGGATGGAGATGTGGCTCCAGCTTGGACACTTAGTTCTTCTTCTGCCCAGGATTGCCTTGATACCACTCTTCCATCTGAAGAGGCCATCCTGGAAGCTATGACTGGTATAGATAGGCCGTGGGATAATTTTCATCATCGGTCCTAATTTTTATTTGAGTTAAGCGAAGTTGAAATGAATTTTCCAAGTCCTCAATCTCCTGGTCCTGTTCGCCCAGTCTTGAACCCTTTAGCACCAACACAAGTATATGCTGAAGGGAACATGGTTGTGATTTCTCCAACTATCCCGGTGAACATCTCCAGGGATCCCAATGTTATTGAGAATGTCTTCATCGGAGCTGAATGTTCCCCTGAAGAGATTCAGATTTATACCAATCTCTTTAAAGAGTATAGGGATGTATTTGCTTGGTCTTATGAGGAAATGCCTGGTATAGATCCATCTATTGTCTAGCATGAGATCAAGACTTACGAAAATGCTAAGCCTGTGAGGCAAAAACTTCATCCAGTCAATCCTAGGAAGGCAGCAGCTATCAAAGCTGAGGTGGAGAAGCTGTTTAAGGCGGGATTCATTTTCCCTGTTCCTTTGACTGAATGGGTTTCAAACCCTATTCCCGTAGATAAAAAACAAGGAACAATTCGAGTTTGCATTGATTTCAGAGACCTTAATAAAGCATGTCCTAAAGATAATTACCACACACCATTTATAGATCAGATCATTGATGAGTGTGCCGGTAATGAGATTTTCTCCTTCATGGACGGTTTCTCCGGATATAATCAGATTACTATCTATCCTGAAGATCAGCATAAGACTGCCTTTATTTGTCCCTAGGGTACTTTTGCTTACAAGAAGATGCCTTTTGGTCTTAAAAATGCTGGGGCTATGTTTCAGCGGGCCATGTCATATGCCTTCCACGACATCAAATAGATTATTGAGGCATATTTGGATGATCTAGCTACTCATTCTCGAAAGAGGATGGATCATCCTGCTCACCTCCGTCAAATATTTGAACGATCTCGTTTCTATAAGATTAGGTTGAATCCGAACAAGTGCGTTTTCGCGGTTACATCCGGTCAGTTATTGGGATTTATTGTGTCTAGGGAATGGATTAGGGTAGATCCCTTCAAGGTTGAGGCAATACTTCAGTTGCCTCCCCCGTCCTCTATTCGTCAACTTCAAAGTCTACAAGGAAAGGCTAATTTTCTTCGGAGATTTATCGTAAATTATGCTGAAGTTACCAAGGGATTTATGAGATTGTTGAAGAAGGGAGTTCCATTTCTTTGGGATGACTTCACTCAATGCTCATTCGATGCTTTGAAAAAAACATTGACCTCTGCTCCTTTATTGAGTCCACCTCATTATAGCAAGGATTTCCTTTTGTATCTAGCAGCAGCAGAATCTACTATTGATATGGTTCTGGTTCAGGAAGATGATACTCTTGCAGAGCATGCTATATACTATCTTAGTCGAGGATTGGTAGGTCCTGAGCTCCGGTATATTCCGATAGAAAAGTTAGCTTTAGCAGCAGTTCATGCTGTGCAGTGACTCCGGCATTACATTCTTCTACGAAAAACTTATGTTTTGGCAGCAGCCAATCCATTTCAGTTTGTCCTCAGTAGGCGAGTGATTAGGGGCAAATACAATAGATGGATTGTGATTTTGCAGGAATTTGATCTTGAGTTTATGTCTTCCAAGTCCAAGAAATCATTTGTTTTCGCGGAATTTATCTCCGAGTTGCCCTGTGGGGAAGAGATAGTCTATGATGAATCCTTCCCAGATGAACATTTGTTTCTTATCTCTCCACAGGATCCTTGGTATGGAGATATAATTGTGTATCTTCAGACTGCGAAGTTTCCCTCTACTTTTTCGAAATATGAGCGTCGTAAGTTGCGTCACTTGGCTAAGAATTACTTGATCATTGGTGATGCTTTATACCGTCGAGGGGTTGATTCAATCCTGAGACGTTGCTTAACTCTCAAAGAAGCTAAGGCTGTGCTGAATGATTGCCACAGTGGAGCTTGTGGTGGTCATTTATCTGGGCTTGCTACAGCCCAAAAGATCTTGCGTGTTGGGTACTTTTGGCCTTCGATTTTCAAGGATTGTATGGAGTCGGTCAAAAAGTGTCATCCGTGTCAAGTTTATACTCGAAAAATGCGCGCTCATCTAGCTCCACTTTTTCCAGTCATTACTGTCGGTCCCTTTACAAAGTGGGGTATTGATTATACTACTTGTAACCTGCCTTCGGCTAAAGGTCACAAGTACATTATTGTAGCAGTAGACTACTTTACGAAGTGGGTCGAGGCTATGCCTACTTTTGGGAATGATGGTGAGACTGCAACTCTCTTTATTTTCAACCAGGTTATTGCTCATTTTGGTATTCCTAGAGAGATTGTCACTAATCATGGCAGTCATTTTTAGAATAGCATGATGGTTGAGTTGGCTCTAAAATTGGGTTTCCGGCAGGAGCATTCATCTCCGTAGTATCCTCAAGCCAATGGGCAAGTGGAAGCCGTGAATAAATCCTTGAAGACAATTCTTCAAAGGAAAATCGATAAAGCTCAATCCAACTGGCATATTATGCTATACCCTGCACTTTGGGCAGACAGGACGTTAGTGAAAACTGCAACTGGCTTTACTCCGTTTCAGCCAGTTCACAGGTTGGAATCTGTATTTCCCATTGAATGTGAGATTCCTTCTCTTAAGTTAGTTGTTGAACTTCTTCCTAACACTTCTAGTCTTGAAGAACGTCTCCTTCATCTAGAACATCTCGATGAGCAGCGTCGGGATGCCGCCACGATGAATGAAGCACATAAAAATCGAGTTAAAGTTCAGTACGATAAAGTGGTCAAACCTAGGGTTTTTTCGGAAGGTGACCTTGTTTTGGTCTATGCCCAAGAAAAAGATGCCCTGGGGGTAGGAAAATTTAAGTCTATGTGGTATGGCCCCTTTATCGTTAAAAAATTCCTTAAAAAAGGAGAATATACCTTCGTTGATTTTGAAGGAAACGAGTTGCCGGAGCCCAAAAATGGGCTCTATTTGAAAAAGTATTATTCCTAGGCTTCAGCCTGACATTTTGATTTTGTATATAGTAGTTTTACTTTGTACATATCTGGTTGTTTTTCGATCTTTGATGGGATGGTGATGTTTTTTGATCTGCTTTGGCAGGTGTGTCGGATGTCATGAGTCATTTTGGTTTCGCTGATGGTGCTAGTAGACACACCCGGAACTTGGCTTCCGCGGCTTGGGTGCTTCATTATCCATCCGGTCAGCTGTTAGTATCAAGAGGGGTCTGCATTGGTCCTACTTCCAATAATATAGCAGAATACACTGCAGTTGTTTATCTACTCTCGGAGGCAATATCTTTGGGTGTTGATTCGTTGGTAGTTTTCTTGGACTCTCAGCTGGTGGTGTCGCAGTTGAACAATACTTATCGGGTTCGAGATCCATTTTTACTCCGGTTGTTCTTGAGGGTACGTTTGTTACAAAGATCATTTCAATTTGTAACTTTCATTCATATTCCTCGATCTGACAATTGGATGGCAGACTCATTAGCTAATCAAGCAATTGATTGGCATATTAATCATTCCATACAATAAAATTTAATCATCAAAAACATCATACAATTTTATACATTTGTCACATCACATAAAACATCATTGTATATATATCATCAGAGTGTTTAAAAAACTATACAAACTTTGGATCCATAAGTCATACAAAAAATTGGGCTTAGGCCCGATCATGTTCAGTCTCAAAAAATATACAGTCATTTGATACATCATATCTATCTACTCCTAAGGTCCTTGCCCAGAAGTTGTGTTCCTATAGAACACGATCGCGGTGGCGACTCGGCAGAATAACCGTACCCAATCACGGGGTACTCCTACCACCCGTCTTTGGATGGCTTCAGGCAGATCTTCCACTGCAGCCATAGGTACCTGGTGGGTTAACCCCTCCAAGTTCCTCTGTACAGCCTGGAGGGTTCTATCTGGATCTACTGTATCTGCCTCCCCTCTACGACGCTTATGACATGGGCAACCCTCAAGTCGGACTGGTCCAATATTTGCATCATAATCATTTTAAAATTATAAGTCATTTTGAATCCAATCAAAAACATGTTTGTTTTCCACATTTTTTCACATATATTGAAAAAATCCAAAAAAAATTATATAAGTCAAAAATTGCAAACTTATCGACTGTGCCCCATGCCGCGCCTGGTGGAAGGACAAGGTCTGGATCGCTTCGAAAATCCATCTCGGCATAGGGATAGTCTTCCACAACGATGATTTGTTCTCCCCACCAAAGGAAGAACTCATCATCCCAAGTGGTTCGGGGAACTTCACTTCCCCCCAATCTCTTCATCAAGTCAGCCCATCGAGCAATTCTTGGGTCTCTCGGGCTGCTGATAGAAGATATCACTTTGGGTCTTAGCCCAGGAATCTTCTCGAAGAAGAATGTCATCAATATTGTACCATATCCAAAAAAATTTGTCTTTACTTTTTGGATAGAAGTCAATTGTTGCTTCATGTTCATCAGTAGAGCTGTTCACCAATCATATAAATGAGTTAAGCATTCCACTGCTATACTCATTTGAGTCCTGGATGCCTGGTGTAGGGAAGCAGACCCCGCTACCCTGCCAATGGTAAAAAGGAGGATTTTCATGTGCAAGTCTCTTAAATCTTTGATCGCAATTTGAGTTCCAACTTTCTTGGAACCCTCTGCACAGTAGACATGGACGTAATCTTCCACGGTTAGCCCTCCCAAAGGCTTACCATGCAAGTCTACTGGCTCCCCCCTCCGGGAGATTCTAGTAATAAAATATATATCTTCCACCTTGATGCGTATGGGCATCTGATCTATGATGAAGCAGTCTTCTTCCGGTTCCCAATAATTCACAAGCATTTCGAGCAACCGGACATTACACTTCATATTTGGCATTTTGAAAAACTTGAGCAATCCACAATTTCGAAGAATATTTAGTGATGCTTGGTCCTGCATGACTTCATTATCAATGGCACTGTGTTCATGCTCTCTCCAAGATATAGTCATCCTGCAAAAGTTCAATAATTCATTCATTAGCTACGCATTTTTTCATTTTGGGTTGCGCATACGCGACTTTCTTTGTACACAGTCGCGTGTATACACGACTTGGTCATTATAAACCCGCGTATGTGCAAACCCGTGATTTTTAGAAAATGATTCCATGGTGAAAATTCCTAATTTTTAACTTATGAATGGACAAAATGAATAACAAGGATGAATTAAGAGCTTACCTGACAAATTCGGTGAAGTTTGACGGTCGATTGCTCCTGTTTTGATGAAAGAGGCTTTTTCTCCAGAGCACTTTTTCCCAAATCAGCAATGTAACAATGAACCAAATATGAGGTAACTTGTCTATTTATGCCCAAAAAGTTGAAAATTTTTGCAAGAATTTGTTATGCTTATTTTTTCAATCTATCTTAAGCTGCATAACCCAGATGCTTGGAAGTGCCCAGATTGGTATATTTTCAGGTACATTTTGACGGATTTGAGATTTTTTCTGGTTTTTGATCCATGACTGTTGACCCGTCATGGCAGGTAAATGATCTTCACTAGCATATAGGTTAGGGAATCCACATTCCATTGCATTTTAGCCTCCATTCTGATCACTTGCCATAGGGTCGATCCCATCAGGTCATGAGTATTACACCCATTTCACTCGTTGATTATTTAATCATGACTTGGTGGTAGAGCCTTCCTTTACATGGGCTTCCTATTTATTTCCTCACTATCACTTGTTGCCCATGCTGTGTTTTATGTAGGCTCGGGAGTCCTCTTTAGTCCCGCCATGACTTATGTGTTGAAGCTTCATTCTTCTTCTTCCTCGCTATCATTTTTTCTGGATATTACCCTAGAGGCTCCGTGGTGTTGTTGAGTTGTATTATTGCATTGCATATTGGCTACTTGTTTATCCTGGCCTTCAGCCGGCTTCATTTGGACTCAATGGTTAAGCCAAATTTTGACCTTGACCATCTGTACAAGTTAACCATTGCATGCACTTAGCTATCATGACTTGACACCCTCTTTACCCATGGATGGAACATTCCTTTGAGTATCGCTTACCAGTTTCTGCCACCTTGCATTGAGCATAGGATCGTTCCAATCCCAGGAACTAGTGCATCTGTTTCTTGATACTCGTTCTATCCATTGTGCCATAGAATTCTTTTATTCTTTTTCAGGCTTATTATATGAAAAATACAAAAAAAATCAAATATAACAAAAAGAGCGGGAACGGGATGTAACTTCGTAATTTGATGGCAGTACAGTGTCAGTTTGTCACCCTTGAACAAAGCATATAAACTTATATATTTTTCCTTCATTTGGGATGGTTTTATTTTTGACTTAGGTTCAGCCTTTGCCTTGTTTCACTAGTCAGTCCTTCCCCGGTTGGTTATCTCTTCCAATCGTATGGAGAGTTTGTTTTGCCTCCTGCATAACAGACTTATACAGTGTCACTTTTTACTGCCATGGTCATCACAAGTCATGCTTTTGTTCAAGGGAAGTCTAACCAGAGTCGGCCATTCTGCGGTGTCTCTTGACTCATTATTCAGTCGGCCTTCCTGGTCTTGTCAGTATCTTGTTCTACCACATCAGATGTTTTGGTCTTCTGCTCGTGCTGGTTTGAGAGGGTCTCCATTGACTTCTTGCTGGCGGGTTTGTCTCTTATCGACTACGACACATTGCTCTGAGAGCAAACCTAGAGCCGCACCCTGGCCCTATTTCCATCATTGATAGGTGACCTTGTGCTCAGCATTTGATCATCATTATGGGTCTTTTACTGAGTGGTTTCCCCTGTGTTCAACGTCAGCATACATTATCACACTTGGGATTCACGCAGTACCTTGATTTCCATTTGACCCTATTGGTGGATTTCTCGCCTCTGTGTCAGCTTTCATTATTGGTTGGTTCATAGGGTTTCTTCCGTGCGCTAGCTTCATCTGTGCATGTTGGAAATGTACTTCGGTTTGGTTCCGTCACTCTACTTCATCTAATTCCTTCCAAATATTGGCCTGTGGGTTACACTCGCGCTGGACTGATGTGGGATGCCTTAATGCCTTCCTTCCAACAGATCTTTTCCCATCAACTCTGACTCATTTCTCTGGGAATAAGATCTAGAGTCTTTTTGTCAGTACCTTAGGGTTTGCAGTCATCAGTGGCAGACTCTTCGCTATCGATAGTGGGGATTCATCATTGCCTCCTGATTGATAGATTCTGCCAAGTGTTTGACTTCAACTCATTTATTCGAACTTGTTATATTGTACTGGGGCACCTGACACTCATTTTCATTATTGGTGGGTTATCTCGCGTTGGTTAACGATATACATTATTGACCGATAATCCAACGATTTCTCACATGGTCGACTTCAGCTCATTTATTCCCATTGTGTAGAATTATGTCGTCGTGATCAGTGAAGACTTCAGGTTGCATCAGCATTTCTCGGTTCACTTTTGACAGTCCATTCAGTTTCTGCCAGTGATGTCGTTCACCCTTATATGTTGCAGTGTCAGTACAGCATCATCCTATATGTTGGCTCCCGAGTTGGGTGATTGTACCATTTATTCCACTTTTTATGATTTGGTACTTGGAGATTCAGTTACTTATATGATCAGACATCCAGTTTCAGCATCATTGATTAGCTTTCTATATGTGATACTTAGACATTGATTCTGACTTGTACTTCCAGGCCATGCTCAGAAGATTCATTGTATACTACCAGTTCAGCTATACTTGTATACATTTTGGATTCATTCTGTACTTTCGATATGATGTATTTTTCACTGAGCATGGGTATGCCCACCTCAGCATGAGTTGACTCTCTGTTTTCTTTCATTTGTTTTTGGCAGGCTGAAATCTGGTGAAGTCCTCTCTTGTCCTTGTGAAGTTCTTTCTTTGCGCATAATACATTTCGGCCATCATGTACCCCTTCTGACCTCATATATTAGGGGGCATCTGTTATAACATCATTTTTCACCCTCATGTGATTCATGATTGTCTCTATGGCCTTGGGCACCCATTCCCACAGACTTGAACAAAATTCATAAAAAACAGTGTTAAAAATCCGATACGCGGGTATGCCCAGACTTTTCCGTGTGTATATGCGAGTCCACATGTAATTTTCCGCGTATGCCATTAAAATCATTAAAAAATATATAAAAATCCCCTATTTTCGGGCTGGGTTGATGGTTACTCTAGTAGTTCAACCACCCCAGTATGTGGCCAACTGTTTCCAACTAATTGAAACTACTTTGAGGGAGTATAAAAGCCCCTCATGTGCATGGCCTAAGGGAGAGAGAAATTTTATAGATATTATACTCTGTTGGAATCCCAATTTAAGTCTGAATTCCCGTGCCTCCTGCACTTTCCCAGATTTTTACAGGAAACCCTTGTTTCCTGGAGATGTCCATCCATTTATATGCCATCTCGAGTGCACAAGTCTTGAAATTATCTTAGCGAGGCAAGGGCGGGACGGATCCGGACGATGGTCTACTCGAAGATCGTGGAAGGATTCAGGTGATCTCTCCACTTTTTATTTCTGTACATGTTGTTCGCAATAATGAAGAACCATCTTGTTCCTGAAGTCACGTGTTAACATCTATTTGTATATGTGAAAAGATTATCATTTAAGCATTTATTATTGTTTATGTAATGTTTCACATGGTTTTCACTGACATTTAGGGTAAATATATGATGTACAACTAGGTTTTCGTGCATGTTCTTTCTTGTTTTTCAGGTTAAGGAGGAAGAAGGGTTGCTGGGGATTTAGACCCCGCAGGATCTACATCGAACGTAGGACTATGGGTGAGTTCTACTATCATTGTTATATAGTTTTTAGCATTTAAGTGTGGTTCTGTGTGAGTCCTTCTGAATAGCATGCCCTGATCTGTGGAGGTTTTGACCCAACAAACCTCTAGGGTGTTTTTCCCCGAAACAAAGGTGCTTTATTTAACTTCTTAGATGGTATAATTTCACACTTGAAGTTATTTTATTATTTCTAAGGATATTTATGGGTCTCCCTACCCACTTACTCACCTATCTAGTGACAAAACAATGTATAATATTCCATTTAGCTAAAAGCTAAATTTTTGGAATATTACAGTCCTCCCCTCCAAAATGTTGCTTTTCCTCAAGCAACTCTAAGGGTTGAGAAAAATTCTCCCCTCCTCCTCTTGTGGCCTCCTCATCAAATACTCTCCACCACTACTTTAGATATTCTACAACAATCCTGTCTCCCATTGGTTCCTCCCCAATGTGCAAGTTGGCCTTTGGTGGATAAACCAAATGGATCTCATCATGAGAAAATGGAAGGTCTATATGGAAACCTTCTTGATGTCCAATGGCCTCTTCAAGGTAGGAGTTATGATAATCATAGGGGATCTCATTCCCAATAAGAGACTCCCATCTCCATGCTATCATCCAAATGAAATGAATCACCTTCCAGCCTGGTGATTCATAGAAAAATTCCTCTCAAATGTTCATGAGAGGCATCTCCCAAGTGCTCCAAATAATCATATGGCTCACTTCATAAATAAACAAGTGATCTAATGTAGTGGCCATATCATCTTCCATACTCCCCTTGAAGCATGAAGCATAAAAATTGTGGGAAATTTCATTCCCTATGGACACATCCAACCAATGCTCCTTCCCTCCAATCATGTTCTCAACAAATATAATAACATCATCAACATATGGGATCACAATTAAAGTCATGCTAGCTGCTATGTGTAGTACTAGGGAAGGGCGATGGTTCCTCAAGTGTAACCAACACAGTTTTACTCCTAACTACCATAGAATATGATATAACAAGTGTTTTCCCCACCACTTGTTTGCTGCCCCATTCTTCTCACATGCTTGGAGAAGGTGTATGATGTTTGGTGTCAATGAAGCACACCATAAAGAATAAATGATATTGCCAAAATATTCTAGGGAGTGGCCAACCTCTTCATTGCTCATGGCCCCAAGTATCCCATGAAGCCAATAAGAAAGAATGCCCCTGCTTGGAGCAATTTCCTAAACATGAGTGGTAAGAAAATGCAAGTATATAGTAAGTATATCATGATGCTTAGAAATACAATCCTTACCATACACTCAGTTCAAGCTAGTGAGGTATCTCATGGATGAGCTCCCTCTCACACCTAATGAGTAAGAAGGTTATGATGATAACTCTTCCCAAGAGTTATATTTCTCCTCAACCTCCAAACAATCTATGCACTTCCTCATATGATAGTGCATCTCCGTTTGAAGTCTTCCCACATGAATCCCTCCAAGATAATATGGTATGTTTTAATGAAACAATTGGGGTTTGAGAGCCAGACCTCATAGGCTGCATGTAGTATTTTATCCTTGAGCTTTGAGGCTCTTGTCAAGAATATCCTACCCTGATAAAAGATGATCCCATCTCTCACTGTATATCTCCCTTCTGAAAACTAGTCATCAAGTATCTTGCATGTAACGATATCCTTGGAGTACTCCACCAATAGCTGGGATCTCTAATAAGAATATAAACCCCCTAATGACAGCACTACTGATCTATAATGTGTAGCCCCTGTCATGTGTCTGCCCTCTTCTTTGAAATATCCTATGCCAAATTCAAGCACCAGTATGTTGCTAACATGTTCTTCCTGCCCCTCCTGTAGTTGCTCATGCTCAAGTGAAGGTTGAAGATTTCGGAGGCTAGTCTTCCATAGGAAGCTATCGCCTATCAAAAATATCCTAAGTTTGGCCAATGCATGCATGAGTGGCCGCCATCCTCTACCAAATGGGGAAGATTCCTTCCTATTTGGAAGTGTCCTCCAGTTCTCCAATGCAATGGAGTGGTCTCCTTGCACCCTGATGGTGCCATCCTCCATCCCAAAAACATATTCTCCCAATGCAGAATAGCTGATGAGAGTGGGTAAAAACAATATTGGGATAATGTCTCCCTCCTCATTGATCCTACCCAAGACTCTCTACACTGTGAAAAATCCACCCAAGGTTCTCACCCCTCTTGGATCAATCAGTGGTGCAACATGTTGTGAGATGTCTCTCATCTCCTGATCTGGTGGCCTCTCGGGTGGAATGCCTTCATGTAATGAGACATCAAAGTCTGAAGTAGACTATATAGTTTAGTGGACTGATTTGTCCCTCCTTTCACTTCACAAAATAGTCTCCTTATTCTTCATTTAAACCTCCTGAAATAAACAAGGGTGCATGCTCGCCATCCTTTGATACGGATCCACCTTTTCTTCTCCTCCTTTGGTTAAGGCCTTACTACCCATCACTAACGTAACATGCTGCTCCTTGGGAACTTTTTGCAAAGATGAAAAAGCTCCTCTAATTGAAGAAATAGCTTCTTTTCCCTCTCCATGTGGTGATGGTTCTCCTCCTGAAGTGAAAGCGTTGTTACTTCCTCTCTTCTCTTCCTCCTCATCAATATTTGAGAATACCTCCTCAACAATGAGAGACCCTATATCTTGGTCTTTCCTTGAAGGAGGAACCTCCATGTCTTCCTTTTGAGAATAAAGTTCTTCCAGCAATGGTAATATTGCCCTTGGCAAGGTATCATACAAGTTTCTATCCCCCTCAATAGAAATCTAGAGTGGAGTTGGTATAATGGACCCTTCCAACTCATGAAATTTTTTTGAATGTTTAGGTTTGGCTAGCTCATTCAAAGATGTTTCAAATTATTTTTCATCAAATCTGTTCACTAATATCCTAGTTAATCCTGCATAAGTAGTTATATTTGCATGAATAAATGAAGAATATTCATAAAACCACCAATTATAAGCCTTACCTTCAAGATTTAGCACTACTATTCTAAGGGCTTCCTTTTTTGGAACTTGATGTAGCTGCAAGTATGAGTCTATATGCTCTATCCAATCCTCAGATATGCATTTAGATGACACATCGAAATTTGGCAGAAAGAATCTACCTCTTCTGCTTCTGTTGTGATTTTTGGGCCTTCTATTCTCCTTGATTTGGAAAAACCCTTGGAAGTTCAAGTGCTCCTTGAATCTCCAAGATTGAGATTCATACTCGTGAAGATAGTCACTCAAAGTCTCCTCCTTTGGTGCATCTTCTTCCTCCATCTCTCTTGTTGTGAATATGGGCATAAAACTGCACTGTGGATTAGATTGTGTGGATAAATGCTCACACCCATCATGTAGAAATATATTGTTTGCTTCACATTCAAACCCCCATGGATATTTCCTACACCTCCCCCTTCTCATCTCCTTGATATCTTTGTTGATGCTCTACATAGTTTGAAAAACAAGCTTTGAGAGATCCCCTTCCTCTCTTCCTCCAAACGCTAGAGTCTTGTATTTTTCCCTTATGTACATCTTCTCTTCCTATGAGAAGCTTCTCCTTATGGTGACATATTGGCTGAATGCACAGGTAGAGCCAAGATTATGCTCTGATGCCACTGTAATATTCCCAAATGGTAAAAGCAAGAATATAGCTCATAAAATGAAAGAAGCATAAAATATTTAATAGATGAAACCATGAGACCAATATGGGGCCATTTTATTGATCATATATTTAGAAAATAAGTGCAAAAATTTGAGGCACAAATCATATAATGCGATCACACCGACCTCCAATACATAAACACTCTCAAAAGTGAGATGTTGTTGTTATACAAATGTCGTAGATGCTGCTACAACATAGTCTAATATGAAATAACTACTGCTAGGACTATATGATGGTACAATGGGACTGATGTAAGCCTCAAAATATAATCTACATGAAGAATAAGGCTATACAACACTTTTCCAAGAATACCCAGAAAGGGTTTCTGGAAATACACTCAAATACAAATGGTGATCTACAGCCCTAGGACTAAAGAGTCACTACAATTGAAGTCCATGAGATATAAGGCTGATATAATATGGATCTTATGTATATATCCTCCAAAGGTATCCTCCAATTAAAGGATGAACCCTTCACCTAGAAGAAAACACTCCAAAAAAGCCAATATATCCTCCTCTGAAACTACCCTCCAAAATAACGCAATTCCAGACTAAAACTGTGGTGTCACTAGATGTAATAGCTTGGCCTGATGCCAAAGATCTGAAATATTCTAATAGGCCTTCCTTTTTGATATCCCAAAGGGAACAATGCTTCCTCCTCTTAACAACTAGCTCGGAAAGTGGGTTTCTCAACCCTCCACTGCAACACCTTGCAACACAACACAAATCTGCACAGACACTACGCTATAGTTGAAGACTGAAGCTTGGCTAGAATTCCAGATGTGTGGAAATGATAGTACAATACTCTTCCAAGAGGCAACCTCAAGGGAAGAGGTGGGATTCCCGCTCGTGAATACCCTGTGCTAAACAGCACTGCAAGCTCAACTAAACAACTGAAGAATGCAAGAAGTCATGCAGACCACAAATCAATCATCAATAACATCATATGCATGCCTTTCCCTTCCTTATAAACTTGGTGTGCTTCCTCACCTTGGGCCCCATCCATTAGTGCCACTACCTCCATGCAAGGTGTCTCCAACCAAAACAACGTTGTCCCTCATTAAATTTCCACTCCATAACAACATTGTTGATTTGGTCAAAGTTGACCTATTCAACATGCTCCATCCCCTGTTCACACTCAAAGGTGCTTTATTTAGCTACTTAGATGGTCTCCTTTCACACTTGAAGTGTTTTTATTGTTTCTAAGGAGAATGATGGGCCTCCCTACCCACTTATTCACCTATCTAGTGACAAAACATTCAATAATATTCCATTTAGCTAAAAGCTAAAATTTTTGAATCTTACAAGGACTTTGGTTACCCTAATTACCTTGAGATGGTTGATTCCTATTACCTTTCTCCTTATTCCTCCTCTTGGTGTTGGGGGGATCGGTCGCACTATCTTGAGCATACACTTGACCTTAAGGAGTAGGTTCCTATTGTGGAAGAGGTTATGAAGGCATGGGAGGTTGAGGCACATATGCCAGAGGGGCTAGATCACTAGGCGATGCATAAGGAAAATATGGATAAGGGGAAACATTTGAATAAGAAGGCTAAGCAAAAATTGGCCCTAGAATCAGATGATGAAACTAGGGAAATGTGTGTGGTGTGCTTAGCCCCTCGTGCATTGGCACCACCAGGCCTAGGCATGTGTTATGAAAACAACTCCAAAAATAGAAGAAAAAAGAGATCAATGCCCTAGAAATAAGCCACTTTGAGGGGGAAACCTCCAATACATTACATAAATGAACAATTCTTGGATGATACAAATGACCAAAACCTCCTTCTATATATAGGGGTCCATGGGGTCACAAGATAATCCTAGCTGACCTAACAATAATAATGTAAGGGAACAATAATAACAATATTGGGGGTTACAATGGTACAACAATAAAAATAAGGGGGTTATACTAAAAACAATAAGGAACTATACTACTAATATAAGGACCTAAAATGCCCCTCTCCTTCAAAAAAATTTTGTCCTCAATGTTTGAGTAGCTCCAGATGCTTTTGTATAAAATTCTCATCCTCCCATGTAGAATCTTCAGTGGCTAAGTTCTTCCATTTGATGAGATACTTTGAAATTGATCGATTTCGTAGCTATTGAGTTCTTGTTTCCATGACTGCCTCAGATTCCAATATGATTTTTCCTTCGTCATCAAGTTCTGGAAATATTTTTTGAACTGGAATTTTTTCCCCTATAACCTTCTTTAAGCATGAAACATGGCAAACTGGATGCACTCGCGAAGAAGAAGGAAGCTCCAATTTGTATACCATAGTACCAATCTTTTGCAACACCTTGTAAGGACCACAGTACTTTGGCGATAATTTATTATCCTTCTTAACTTGCTTGAGGGATATTTGTTTGTATGGTTGTAGCCGTAAAAATACCTAGTCTCCCACATCAAGACTTCTCTCGCTGTGATGTTGATATGCCTGTTGTTTCATTCAATTTTGTGCCAAATTTCGGTTATCTTTTAAGAGTTGGAGAAATTTTTGTTGATGCTTGATGTGATCTTCCACTACTTGAACCTTAGAATATTGTATTCAAGAAGACGCGATGGATGGTGAATGATATCCATAAAGTGCCATAAATGCAGTCATTTTGGATGCAGTATGGAAGGAAGTGTTATACCACCATTAAGCGAGAGGTAACCACTTGACCCATTATGTTTTCTTATCATATACAAAAAAACGAAGATATCCTTCCAAACATTTATTCATTATCTCAATTTGACCATCGGATTGAGGATAATAAGATGAGCTATGAGCTAGTTGAGTACCCAAACAAGAAAATAATAACGTCCAAAAATTTCCTGTAAAACTGGATCTCTATCACTTACAATAATCCTTGGGTTTCCATGTAGCTTTTGAATTTTTTTGATAAATGTCATAGCAACTATACTTGCTTTAAATGGATGAGATAATGCACAAAAGTGTGCATACTTGGTAAGTCTATCAACTACCACCATGATGACACTCTTTCCTTCGGACTTAGGTAAACCTATGGTAAAATCCATTGAAATCTCCTCCCAACGTTGACATGGAATGGATAACGGTTGTAGAAGACCCGGGGTCTTAATTGTCTCAACTTTATTTTGTTAGGAAACCAAACATTCTGCCACAAACTTTTGAATATTAGATTTAAGGACATCTCAAAAAATTTATTTCTTCACCCTGTGGTAAGTTTTTAAAAATCCCGAGTGTCCTCCTAAACGAGAAGTGTGCAAATCCAAAAGAATATTTTGTTTTAGTTGGGAATTATTGCAAATATATAAGCGATCTTTGTACCATAAGGAATCATTTTTCCAACTAAATGTATCAGATGTACTAGGATCTTGTTGCAACTTTTGAATGAGTGTCCACACTTCTTCTTCCTTCTTCCATTCATCCCTTGCTTCGGTTATCCAATCTGGTTGGATAATAGAAATGGTGCAAAGCAATGCTTCCACCTCTTCATCCTTTCTTGAGGGTGCATCTGCAACATTGTTTAGCTTCCCTTTTTTGTAGATGATTTCAAAGTCATAACCCAACATCTTTGTGACCCATTTTTGTTGCTCTTCTAAAGATATTCTTTGTTCCAAAAAGTGTTTAAGGCCATCATGATCAGCTTTTACCTTGAAGTGTCTTCCCATTAGGTAAGGCCATCATTTCTTTAGTGCGTGTAGTATTCCAAAAATATCCTTCTCATAAATATCTTTCTAAAAATACTTTCCTTTGATTGGACGACTTTCAAAAGAAATGGATATTCTTTCTTGCATTAAAACAACACCAATTCCATGTCCTCAGGCATCACTTTCCACAATAAAGGTTTTTGTGAATTCTGGGGTAGCTAAGACTGGTGCTAGGCACATTGCCTCTTTAAGATGTTCAAAGGCCTTAGTTGCTTCAAGAGTACATGAAAATTCATCTTTCTTCAATAATGTTGTTAGAGGTGCTACTATTCTCCCATAATTTTTAAAAAACTTTCTATAATACCCTGTTAACCCAAGAAATCCTACTAATGGCCATAACTAAACTATTCCAACTTTCTAGAAATGAGCACAGAAATAAAAGAGCCCTAAATTCATCATAAAATTTTACCCCTATAGAACTTAACTGACTGGTAATTGTATTAAAATCATTTAAATGGTCTGCAACAAATCCACCTTTCGATATCTTCATATTAAATAAACGTTTCATGATAAATACCTTGTTTGAGGCTAAGGGTTTTTCATATAATTTCTCCAACACCTTAATCAAACCCTCTGTTGTTGTTTCCTTCGAAATATTAAAGGTTACTGATGTCGCAAGGCACAACCATACTATTCCGAATGCCTTTCTATCAAGAATCTCCCATTCCACGTCTGTCATAGCCGATAGTTTCTTTGTTTTTCTGCTCAATGGTAGGTACAGATCTTTCTGATACATATAATCTTCCATCTGCATCTTCCACAGCAGGAAGTTTTGGCCATTAAACTTCTCAACCCTAAAATTACCATCTTCTGCCATTGCTCCCACTCGAACTAGGAACCCTTCTTTCTTGCAAGTTTATAAGCCAAATAGACCTTTTTCTCTGATACCAGTTGTTAGAAAATTATATATTATAGAACAATGCAACAGATAAAATATGCAAAAAACACAAGCACACAAAACACATAAAATCAAAGAGACACATATATATGTGGTTCACCCAGTTTGGGCTACGTCCACCCTAAACAGCTAGTCCTTCCTTTTTATTATCGAATAAAATGAAGAGACACAACCTACAACAGATCCGTTGTAATATCCTTTGTTCTCTCTCATAGTCTCCTATATGTTTCTCACTCTGAGAATGCTCATACAATCATAGACGCAATACAATACCCTCATACAAGCGAGGGGTTGCCTTCTATGGCATAAAACCATAAACAAAACATAACTTATACCGTCAGATCATCCGCCTAATGAACGGCCCAAATTGGCTAGAAATTACTATACTTTTCCAAGGCAATTTTACATCTGTTTTTAGCTTGGGGGGTTTTGCCCCTGAAACCCCCCGCCAGGGTGGGGGCTCCATAAAGTCGCAGCCCCCCCCCCCAACCCCCTAGGTAGAGTTTAATTACAGGCGGCATTGTTGCCCCATTAAGGTACAGGGGTTCAATGCTGTGATACAAAATAAACAAGATAATCAAGCTCCACACCCAATAGATATAAGGTGATCTTCTTCCTAGAATCTCCATGGGAAATATACATGTCACTAGAACGACATCCAATGTAGGCATCAGCTGTAGCAAGCCATGGTCATCCCAAGATCAAGGGATGTCCTCCCACAGGATTCTTTGGATGAAGCATAATGAAGTTTGTGGTATATTCCATAGAATTTAATGAAACAACCACATCCTCCAACACCCCTTCCATCTTGATTTTAGATTTGTCTGCCATTTCAAGCACAGTGGGAGTAGAAAAAATATGGACCAACCCAAGTTTATCCATGGTTTTCTTGGTCATAACATTAATGGCTATGCCCAGGTCTATAATCACATGTAATATTCCAAAAACTTAGCTTTCAACTAAATGGAATATTATAGATTATTTTGTCACTAGGTCAATGAATAAGTGGGTAGTGAGGCCCATAAATCTCCTTAGCAATAATAAAAACACTTCAAGTGTGAAAGGAGACCCTCTAAGCAGCTAAATAAAGCACCTTTGAGTGTGAACAGGGGATGGAACATGTTGAATAGGTCAAATTTCACCAAGTCAACAACGTTGTTGTGGAGGAGTGGACATTTAATGAGGAATAACACAGCTTTGGAGGGAGATTGATTGCATGGAGGAAGTGACCTAATTGAGTGGGGCTAAGAGTAAGGAAGCTCATAACTTATATAAGGAATAGGATTAAAACCATATGGGGTATGTTTTGGATTATTATTTTGCATGTGGTCTGTTTAGACTTCTTGCATTCTTCATCTATTTAGTTGAGCTTATAGTGTTGTTTAGCATAGGGTGTTCCTGAGCGGGAATCCCATCTCTTTCCTTGAGAGGCCTCTTGGAGGATAATTACACTACATTTCCATAAGCAGGCTTAAGGCCAAGCTACAAATTTCTTCATCAGTGCAGTTTCTGCAGAATATTTCGTTGTATTGTAGGGTGCAGCAGTGGAGAATCATTTTGGGTGACTTCAAAGCTAGTTTTGAAGTGCAGGAATGTTTCCATCCATTGAAAGGCTTGTATTCCCTCTCTAGCATTTTTTATTTTAACAAAAACTCATATTTGGGAGTGATTGCTTATGGGAGGCTTGTTTCCTCATTGCATATGATTTATGCCTCACTATTTTGTATTGATTTTCTGTTCTTATACATAATGTTATGAATCCATATTAGTCTCCAATGTTGATGATTTGATTTATGCTTCTATTTCCAGTTTTACGTTCATATATTTCTTCTTCCCCATTTGGGAATATTACAGTGGTATCAGAGCATAATCTTGGCTCAGCCCATGCATCCAGAAAATATGTCACCATAAGGAGAGGATATGTACAAAAGGGACAAAGACAAGACTCTAGTATTTGGAGGAAGAGAGGAAGAGAATCTCTCAAAGCTTCTTTTTAAAACTATGCAGAGCATCAATGAAGATATCAAGAAGATGAGAAAGGAGATGTGTAGGGAATCTCCAAGGAGTTTTGAATCTAAAGAAAACCATAGATTTTTACATGTGGGGTGTAAGCATGCAGCCACACAATATGATCCACAACACAATTTTATGCCCAGATTCACAACAAGAGAGATGGAGGAAGAATATGCACCCAAGGAGGAGACTTTGAGTGAATATATTTAGGAGTATGAATCTCAATCTTGGAGATTCAAGGAGGACTTGAACTTCCAAGAGTTTTTCCAACTCAAGGAGGAAAGAAGACCCAAAAATCACAACAGAAGTAGAAGAGGTAGATTCTTTCTACCAAATTTTGATGGGTCATCCACATGCACAGCCAAGGATTGGATAGAGCAGCTAGACTCATACTTGCAGCTACATCAAGTTTCAGGAAAGGAAGCCCTTAGGATAGTAGCACTGCATCTTAAAGGTAAGGCTTATACTTGGTGGTTTTATGAATATTCTTCATTTAATCATGCAAATATAGCTACTTATGCAGGATTCACTACGAGATTAGTGAAGATATTTGATGGAAAACAATTTGAAATATCTTTGATTGAGCTAGCCAAACCAAAACATTCAAAACCTTTGCATGAGTTGGAAAGACATATCATACCCACTCCACTTCAGATTTATATTGAGGGGGATAAAAACCTACATGATACCTTGCCAAGGGCAAGATCCCCATTGCATGAAGAGCTTTCTTCTCAAAGGGAAGACATGAAGATTCCTCCTTCAAGGGAATACCAAGATCTAGGGTCTCTCATTGCTGGTGAGGTATTCTCAAATATTAATGAGGAGGAAGAGAAAAGAGGAAGTAACAACATTGTCACTTCAGGAAAAGGACCATCACCACATGGGGATGGGCATGAAGCTATTACTTCAACTAGAGGAGCTTTTTAATCTTTGCAAAAGGTTCACAAGGAGCATCATGTGAAAGTAGTGATGGGCAGTAAGAACTTGATAGAAGGAGGAGAAGAAAAGGTGGATCAACATAAAAGGATGGGGAGCATGCACCCTTTTTTATTTCAAGGGGTTTATATATAGGAGAACAAGATTGGTTTGCGTAGTGAAAGGAGGGAAAAATCAGTCCACTCACCTATACAGTCTACTTCAAACTTTTATTTCTCATTACATGGAGGCATTCCACCCAGGAGGCCACCAGATCGAGAGATGAGAGACACATCACCACCCATTGACCTAGGAAGGGTGAGAACCTTGGGAGGATTTGGCACAGGGCAAAGAGTCTTGGGTAGGCTCAATGAGGAGGGATACATTATCCCAATATCATCATTTCCCACTCTCCTCAGCTATTATGCGCTGGGAGAAGATGTTTCTGGAATGGAGGATTTCACCATCATGGAGTAAGGAGACCACTCCATGACATTGGAGAACTGGAGGATACTTCCATATAGGGAGGAATCTTCCCCATTTGGTAGAGGAGGGTGGCAACTCATGCATGCATTGGCCAGACTTGGGGGATTTTGGAGAGGTGATAGTTTCCTATGGAAGACTAACCTCCAAAATCTTCAACCTTCACTTGAGCATGAGAAAATACAGGAGGAGCAACAGGAACATGTTAGCAACATACCGATGCTTGAATTTGGCATAGGAGATGTCAAGGAAGAATACAACCACATGTCAAAGGGCTACATAGTAAATATCAACATCGATGTCATTAGAGAATTTAGATCCTTATTGGAGATCCCAGCTATTGGTGGAATACTCCAAGGATCTCTTGACATGCAGGATACTTGATGACCAGTTTCCAGATGGAGGATATACAGTGAGATATGGGGTCATATTTTATCAGGATAAGATCTTCTTGGCTAGAGCCTCAAATCTCAAGGACCAACTACTACATGCAGCCTATGAGATCTTGCTTTCCAATCCCACTAGTTTCATTAGAGCATGCCATACTATCTTGGAGGGATTCATGTGGGAAGACTTAAAAGAGGAAATGTACTATCATATGAGGAAATTCATATATTTTTTGGAGGTTGAGGGGAGACAAAGTTCTTGGGAAGAGTTATCATCACTACCTCCTTACTCATTAGGTGTGAGAGGGAACTCATCCATGAGCTACCTCACTAGTTTGAACCAAGTGTATGGTAAGGATTGTATTTCTAAGCATAATGATATATTTACTATATACTTTCATTTTCTTAAAACTCATGTACAAGGCATTGCTCCAAGAGGGGGCACCCTTTCTTATTCTCTTCATGGGCTACTGAGGGAAATGAGCAATGCTGATGTTGGCCATTCCCTAGAATATTTTTGGGAGATTATGTAGTCTTCATGGTGTTTTTAATTGACACCAAACATCATACACCTTCTCCAAGCATGAAAGAAGAATGGGGCAACAAACAAGTGGTGGGAGAAACACTTGTTATATCATATTCTATGGCAGTTAGGAGAAAAACTATGCTAGTTGCACTTGATGGACCATTGCCCTTTCCAATACTACACATGGCTACTAGCATAACTTGGATTGTGATCCCATATGTTGATGATGTTCTTATCTTTGTTGAGAACATGATTGGAGGAAAGGCACATTGGTTGGATGTGTCCATTGGGAAAGACCTTTCCCATACTTTTTATGCTTCATGCTTCAAGGGGAGTATGGGAGATGATATGGCCACTATAGTAGATCACTTGTTTATTGATGAGGTGAGCCATATTATTGATTTGAGCACTTGGGATATGCCTCTCTTGGAAATTTGGGAGGAACTTTTATATGAATTACCATGCTGGGAGGTGATTCGTTTCATTTGGATGATAGCATGGAGATGGGAATCTCTCATTAAGAATGAGATCTCCTATGCTTATCATCAATCCTACCTTGAAGAGGCCTTTGGAAAACAAGAAGGTTTCCATATAGAACCTCCATTTTCTCATGATGAGAGTCATTTGGTTCATCCACCAAAGGCCAACTTGCACATTTGAGAGGAACCATTGGGAGACAGAATTGTTGTAGAATATCTGAAGAAGTGGTGGAGACTATTTGATGAGGAGGCCACAAGAGGAGGAGGGGATAATTTTTCCTATCCCTTACAGTTTCTTGAGGAAAAGCAGCATTTTGGAGGGGAGGACTGTAATATTCCAAAAATTTAGCTTTAAATTAAATGGAATATTATAGATTATTTTGTCACTAGGTAGGTGAATAAGTGGGTAGGGAGGCCCATAAATCTCCTTAGCAACTATAAAAACACTTCAAGTGTGAAAGGAGACCCTCTAAGAAGCTAAATAAAGCACCTTTGTGTGAACAAGGGATGGAACATGTTGAATAGGTTGACTTTTACCAAATCAACAACGTTGTTATGGAGGAGTTGACATTTAATGAGGAATAACACGGTTTTGGAGGGAGATTGATTGCATGGAGGAAGTGAACTAATTGAGTGGGGCCAAGAGTAAGGAAGCTCATAACTTATATAAGGAAGAGGATGGCAGCCATATGGGGTATGTTTTGGATTATTATTTTGTATGTGGTCTATTTAGACTTCTTTCATTCTTCAATTGTTTAGTTGAGGTTTGAGTGTTGTTTAGCACAGGGTGTTCCCGAGCGGGAATCCCATCTCTTTCCTTGAGAGGCCTCTTGGAGGAGCATTGCACTACATTTCCACAAGAAGGATTAAGGCCAAGCTACAAATTTCTTCATCAGCGCAATTTCTACAGAATATTGTGTTGTGTTGCAAGGTGCAGCAGTGGAGAATCATTTTGGGTGACTTCAGAGCTAGTTTTGTAGTGTAGGAAGGCTTCCATCCATTGGAAGGCCTGTAAAGAATCTTCTTTGGCTTTATTGACATATTTGGCATTATTCCAAGGAGTATTTATCCCCGACAGTGTAGTTTCAATCCAGACCTACGTTATTTTAGGGAGGAGTTGCAGGGGTAGTTGCAGTGGTTGTTTTGGGAGGTGATTTCTTCAGTGGAGGAACCATTATCTCATCCGGAGGATCTATTGGAGAAGAGTTGTAGGTTTCTACATCATCTTTAGCCATAAATTCTCATTTTTGTTGTTGCAACATATCTTCAACCCTAGGGCTGTAGCTTACATTGGCACATTGTGTGTATTTTCCAAAAACCCTATTGGGTTGTCTTGGAAAGCTAATCTAGTGCCCAGATCTATATGGCTAGAATATACTGGGGCGTATATTAGTATTTTTATATCATTTATGCTTAATGTGACTGTGTTGTAGTTTCTCTCCCACATTTTTTATTGTAACAACAGCTCATGTTTGGGAGTGTTTGCTTATGGTAGGTTTGTTTCCTCATTGCATATGATTTATGTCTTACTATTTTGTATTGATTTGTTATTCTTATACATAATTTTATGACTCCATATTAGTCTCCAATGTTGATGTGTTGTTTACACTGCTATTTCTAGTTTTTTGTTCATATATTGCTACTTCCCCTTGGGAATATTACATCACATTAGAGACAAGGACATAACCTATCTGAACAAAGACAACATGGTTTCTAGGGTCAGTATATTTTTCCATGTGCACACACCCCGTCATTAAGTCTGCTTCTCTTCCATAAAATTGAATAGTTTGGGGTGCCAATATTCTCCTTCCTGGCTTCTTGAGACATAGTTCGCTAATGATTTTTGTATATATGGGGATCTCTTTGATAGCTTGGAGTAAAGGTACCTTTATGAAAATATTCCTACGCTCAGAAACTAGACTAGACTTATCAATGGAGTCATTTCTCTCCACAACTAGCCTCTCTGGATAGGGAGGTCAGTTTGAAGAGGATGTAAAAGGCTCTGGAGGTATGGGGATGGGCTGAATGGTGACATCTCTCATAGAATTTTCAAGAGTTTCCTTCTCACCTTTCTCTTCAATAGTCACCATGTGATTCTTTTGATTTTCTGATGCTACTACCTTCCCCGATCTCAATTGGAGATCATTGACACCAATTGGCATGGACTGATAACTGGATGGAGGAAGAAGATTCATGTAATGGATCATTTGTACCACTTTTTTATTGGGGTTTGGTAGGAGTTGGGCATGCAGTTGAGGAGGTTGAAATGGTGGAGGAAAAGGTTATGTGGCATAGGTTGACTCAACTGGGGCAATGACGGTTGTGGCATTGGGTAAGGTGCATATGTAGGTGGGTATGATTGCATAGGTGTAGGATATGAAGGATGTGAAAGGTTTGTCCCTCTCCATCCTTGTTGCTAAGATTGGGAGGGTTGTCCATAGTGATATTGATTCCCATGCTACCAATGTTGAGAGTGATTAGTGTTAGGATAGGAATATGGATGTGCATTGTAACTAAAAAAATGCGGTGGGAGTTCAGGAGCCATACCTACACTTACATGAGGCCAATTTCTTCGTGCTCCCATAGCATGCAATGACTTTGCTTTAGGTTGCTCTCATTCAAGTACAAATTTTAGTCTAGGTATGGAGGGGCATTTTTCCGTGTCATGGTTCTATGAAAAAATTGCACATTTATTAGTTCCTTTAACATCAAGAGGAAATTCTCTTAAAGGATGTTTTTTTCTACATTTTAGAAAAAAAGAGACAATGAATCTTATTCTTCTACAAGTTTTTGATGAAATTTCAAAGATTCGCTCTGTTTTCTAACAATATTTATTATTTCAATTTTCATATTGTCCATTTTTTCTCCAATCCAATGATCATAACATCAATAGATTCAATTTTCTTATTTCTATTTCAAATTCCTTTACCGGATCTATATTGATTCCTTGTGATAATTTCCTGCACAAGTCACAAATTTGATCAAAATGTTTCTCAGCAAACAGAAAATTCTTACCAACTCAAATCGCCTCCTCGACAACGACGCCAAAATGTTGGGTGCATGAATTGCAGTTAAGAAAACTCCTTCAACACTTAATTGTCAACCCGGGGGTTTCGTAAAATTAGAGACGAAGCATAGGAAATTCCAAAAATGGTATGAACTTTTCCTATCTCTATTCCTACTTTAATTTCAATATTGCATAATTGAAAAGAAATATCACAGAACAATTCACACCAAAGAAATTCTAGTACTGGAATATGAACGAACGTACTTTTCGAAGAAACCAATGAAAGGAAATTTTCAAACTGATGCAGCCAATCCTAATTACCGAATTAAAATTCCATTTTTATCTTCAGTATAGTTGTTGACAGATTAACAATTGGGCCATTGAAGAGATCTTCCTTCTTTAAGGATTTTCCTTCATGCACTAAGTTGTTATTCATGTACTCCTACAATCTTCTTGTACTAGTATAGGCACAAGGATTATGTGTTGGAAGTATTTTTTACACTTATACTAGATATTTATGTCTTTATGTAGGGGCTCTCAGCCTTAGGAGTAGAGCACTCTATTCCTATATCAGGATACTGGTTCTTATACTAGAACAGAGGTTCCTGTACCAAGTTTTCCAATCACTTTTTGGAAAAATTAAAGAGTATGCTAACTATGAAAATAATTTTCAAACGTGAAAATAACTCTGAAATAACTTCCATAAACAAAATAATGTTTCAACTAAACTTAAATTAGAAATGAAAATAGACTTCAAAATAAAAATGAACTTCAGAAGCCAAAGAACACTTTCTTCAATCAACGAACTCTTTTGTGCAGTCAAAGAAATTATCTAAGTATGACAGAAGACTTTATCCCTGTAATAGTTCCCACATAAGTCAGATCCTCCTTTTAATATTTTTAGCTTAGAAAGGTTCAATTTAATAATGAAAAATGAGTTTTAATCCTTTCCTTAAAAGTGCAAAGTGCAGGTACAGATCAATGAGTTGTAACAACATTCATTCCTTAATTACCAAAACATATTTAATCCCTAAGATTTTAACTCTTTATATTAAAAATAATTCTATCTAATAATTAACACTCACTTGTAGAAATGTATTGAACCTTTGTTAAATAAAGGAATGAAAAATGTTTTCTGTGATGAACCAACAAAATCAAGTTGCAGAATTGTAAATGCACTAGTGGAGGAATAACGTGCTTGCACAATCCAGGTATAAATAAACTAAGATTTGGAAAAAGAAATTACTGAATTTAAATCAAACTTTATTAACATTCACACCACGGATCCATCAGACATTGACTATTAATGAAACAAAACCAGGACTCTTTTGAAAGAATGAAACATAAGCTTAATCCACACTTTGAATTTAAATGAAATCAACAGACACCTTTTGATGAAACGAAAGAGAAAGAGAGAATGAGATGGGTTGGCTGGGCCCTAGCCAACCAACTTGTTTCCCATTTTAGGAAACTTGAAACTTCAACAATTAGTGATGCATCCATAAAGAATTAAAACACAGGATGAAAATAACATGGCGCAACTCCTTTGTATTAATTTAAAATCAGCAAATATACATAATGAGGTCGAATCTAGCCCAGAACGAGGTCGAAAACAACAAAATCACAATTTCACCAGAGTTATAGTAGCATTTCTATCGCTAGCTAATTCCTATCTACATTTTATACAACCCTTAGGCCTGTGAACATAACGAAATTACATAGAGTTGTTCCAATCTAAGCCTTTTGGCTAAAACAAAATAAAAATGGAGTTACAAAATAAGCATGTGGTTGTAACGAAGTGTTAACATAATCGTTGGCCGATGACCTATTCTTGACCATGTCCCTGACTTTCCTCTAATTCGAGTCCAACTCGAGATGATCGCAATTGAACAATAGAAATTGAAATGAGATGCCCATGTTAGGTAGTGAGTTGTCACGGGAGTTTAGGAGTGAGCGGTTGCCAATGATGTAGGAATCCTACCTGCACTCGACCATGGAAACGATTAATAGATTTGCCTATCAAATAGTTTAGGAGAGAAAGTATTAGTTCCAAGAAATATTAAAGGCATAAAATCTATTAAAATGATTAATTAAGTGCTTTTTGAACCTTAAATATGAAATATAAAGCTATTCCAGGAATAAACATGATTCTTGGAATACTGCAGGAATAAGGAGGTTTGCGAGGATAAAATAGAGGTCTAAGGTTGTGGTTTTGAAGTAGGAAGGGGGGTAAAAAACGAAGCATTTTAGCCTACCAACACTTAGACTTATAAAATTTATGCCTCTTCTTAAGCCCCTACATCCTTGCATTGATCCTTGAGAAATTAGGCCCCTATTATTTAGGAATTTCTCTAAAATGGATTTCACAATTCCTTGGGTTGATCGTCGGACTATATGCAACACCTGTACACTCAAGACTAGTCTGCAACTGATGTTACACTGCCTTGGAATATCCACCAATCCTGAGGAACTCAAATTATTTGCATGCACTAGATATTTTGAGATGATTTATCAATTAACTAGATGATCACTAAGTTTCACTAAAGTCCCACTGCACAACTGACCCTCCACTAGTTCCTCCAATAGTTAGTACTAGTTCAACTAAAAAAAACTTGAACTAACTGACCCTGATTTCTACAAATTATCAATCACTCCTCCAACTAAAATTTACTGAGTAAACTGAGTGACACAAGGAATTTCATACAAGTTAACTGCATCCAAGTTTCTTGCAGATATGGAAATTTGATTTTTCTCAATTTAGTCAATGAAAAATCTAATTGAGAAAATCTTATTGCATTTTTCAACACTCCCTCTTAGAAAGAAAGGGATTGTCAACCACCCCTATCCTTCACCTGTGGAACTCAAAATTCTCTCTTGAAAAAGCCTTTCTCAAAATGTTAGCATCTTGTTCCTCTATCAGAATGTACTGTAACAAAATTACAAGCCTCTGCACAATGTACTATAAATGGTGATACCAAATATATATATACTTGTATTGATCATGAGATACAATATTTTCAGAGAGATTGATGAAAATATGATTATCACAGTAGATTACAATTCGATCCACCATCTGACCAAACAATCCAACAAGTATCTTTATCATCTAGATCACCTCACATGTTGGTTGAATTGCAACCATGTGTTCTGATTTTTCCAGGATGAGTGCCACAAATATTTGATTCCTGATAGAAACCGCTAAAGAGCCAACACTGAAAATTCCATCTAATGTACTCTTTCATTCTGATGGACTCCCCATCCAATCTACATCTGTGAAGCCACACAAATTCACTCCCTTAGTCCGTTTGTACCATAGTCCAAACTGGGTGGTGCCTTTGAGGTACTGGAAACCATGCTTAACTTCCCTCCAAAATAATTTGGTTGGCCTAACTGTATCTTGACTGAGTTGGTTGACTGCATATCACATATATGGCTATGTGTTCACAAGGTACATCAATGAGCCCACTAGTTTCCGGCAAATGGTTGCATCCACCTCTTCACTTGAAGTGGCAATCTCTCCTCTAGTTGGTCGCTAGATGTGTCTCCATGGGTTTGCAACTCTCAATGGAGAATATTTGTAGTATCTCATTTGCATACATTCCTTGATATACAAAATTTCCCCATCGCCTTGACATACTTCCAATCCAAGGAAGTAGTGCATGTGACCCATGTCCATTTCAAACTCCCTTGCAATGTCCTCCTTGAAATATCTAATCAGGTACTCATCACTAGTTAAAATTAAGTCATCAACATATAAGAAAATAATGAGAAATTTACATTCTACCAAGGTATGATATATATTTTCATTTTCTTCACTTTTGGTGAAGCCCAAACCATTGCGATAACTATCGATCCAAGTGTACCAAGCATGGGGTGCTTGCTTGATACTGTACAATGCTCGCTTGCATTTGCACACATGAGAATCCAAATCAAAAGTATGAAAGCCTTCTAGTTACTTGATGTACAACTACTCCTCAATAGAACCATTAAGGAATGTTGTTTTTACATCTATCTGGTGGATCTTCCACCACATCTGCATATCTAGAGCAAGAATTCATCTAATGGATGAGTATCTTTCTACAGGAGAATAGATATCCTCATAGTTAATTCCATGAAATTTAGAGTACCCCTTACCCACAAATCCGGCCTTATACTTATCTATGATTCCATTTACTATATTCTTGACCTTGAATATCCATCTCGAACTAACAAATGATTTATCTCCAGATCTTGGGACCACTTCTCAAACATTGTTTTGTACAATGGATTCATATTCCTCCACATTTGCATCAACCCATACATGTTTCTCTACTTCTTCCTCAAAAGGGGAAGGCTAGTAATCTACAAGCTCAGTCATTAGAGACATGTAGCTAGTGTACTGATCAAGTGACCTTCTCTGCCTGCAAAAATTTGAAGGAGCACCCACATTCTCCCTCATATCCTACACAAGTCTCTCAAATTCCCTGGTTCTTTTCATGCCTTCTCTAGATGGTTCTCCCTGAGAGGCTATCTCCACTCTCTTCTCCTCAATTTTTTGCTACTGCGTAACTTCTTGAGGTCCTCCTTTGGAGCTAAAAGATCCTCTTCTAGTGGGATATGAAGCTCCCTCTAAAGAGAGCACCACATCACTTTCTCTTCATCAAATTTTACATCCCTTAACACAAGTGTCATTTTGAGGGATGGAAAGTACACATGGTACTTTTATGGAGTTTTTGTGTAACCCAAAAATACTCCCAATTTTACTCTCAGCTCTAGATTTTTCCTTGATTCTTTTGAGACATGGAAGTATACATTGGCTCCAAAAATCCTTAAGTATGACACATCTGGATTTCTCTTCAGGAAATTATCCTCCAGTGTAAGCCCAAAATATGATGGGAATCTAATTATGGAAATAGCCTATTGTGTTGCAAGAGTCGACCCACAAATGTAGAGGTAGAACTTGGTCATTTAATATCGCCCTTGCTTCTTCCACAATGCTACATTTTTTTTTCTCAACCACCCCATTATGTTGTGGGTTGTGGGGAAATATCAACTCTCATCGATTGCCTTCTTTTGCACAATTTTCTTAAAATTCATTTGACACGTACTCACCTCCATTATCACTCCTTAGAGCCTTCACCCTCTTGTCTATTTCTTTCTCAACTGGTGCCTTGAATTCTAGTAACTTGGAGAATGTCTCATCTTTCTTCCGCATGAAGAATATATAGCACTTCCATGAGAAGTCATCAATAAAAAAGAAAAAATATTTGTGCTTGGTAGTGGAGGTTGTCAAGAAAGGCCCATAGACATCAAAATGATTCCTTTTAAGGACTCCATGCTATTTTCTGTCCCACTCATGTAATGTGGGTTTTGTGTGCTTACAAAAAGTACATCCTTTGCATGTATCCTGCTACTCAAGTGCTCCTTTGGGGAGGCATGTGGTTATTTGTTGCATGATCTTCAGGGTGCCATGATGTAAATGTACATGTTATTTCTATCAAATTTAACCGACATCAAGACTCTACACCTTCTTCGTGTTAGTGCTTAATGCAACATAATCCTCCACATCTAGCTTACACAAATTCTTCACACTAAATTTGATCTACTTCACCTATCCAATGTCTATGTGTCTTAGGAATGCATTTACTTTTCTAAAGATCACATCATAACCACGGTCTTCCAAAACTGCAACAAAGATTATTTTTTTCTTTAAGCCCAGAACAAACATGACATCCTTTATCCTAAAAGGGGAGCTCAAATCCCTATAAAATGTGATTATACCAACCCAAATCACGTCGTACCTTTAGTCATATCCTATGTGAATGTGCATCTACAAATATTTTTCTTCCAAGCCATTGAAAAAAATTCTACACCCTGTCATGTGGAATGATGCACCTGAGTCCAAGTACCACACACTCCCCATCACTGTGTTGTCCATGACTGTGATAAGAGTAAAGTCAAGCTCAAACAATGAAGCCAAAGCTTCACTTGCCGATCCTCCTGAGGTCTTGTTGCTTTATTTTTTTGTGGGCACTTTGTGGTATAGTGCCCACATTCATGACAATGGAAGAATTTCATTTTAGAAAAATCTTTCTTCTTTCCCCATTGATTGGAATCTAGTTTGGATTGATATTTATTCCATTTTCCCTTCTTTTCCTTTCCAACCAATTATGCAAATTTTTCTTTATCCTCGCCCTTGGATGAAGCCTCATCTCTATTATTCCACTTTATTGCCTCATGTATCAAATCACACCATAAGCATTCCTAATTTAGTAGTTTCTCCTTCCCATTCACCAAATCTTGATAGCTATTCCAACTCTTGGGAAGGCCCATAAGGGCTAGGCGTACCAAGTCATGTTCAGGGACAATAAAACCAACCTCGCCAAGTTCATCATAACACTATGTGAACCTACTCATATACAGTAGAATAGTGTCATTCTTATTAATCTTGACATTTCAAAGTTTATCCTTCAGTGCTAATTTCCCATGGTCACTACTATTCTTGAAAAATTATGTCAGTGCTTTCCACATTGTGAAACAAATTTATTTCCCATGGATATTTGAGATAGTTTGATCCCGTACTCCCTCCAATATTTTTCTCCTCACCTTGGCTACATATTTATTCCACCGAGAAAGGTTTTAGGAAATATATTCTATTGGTTTTGCAACATATCTCTTGATGTATTCTAGCCATCCATTTTCGTCCTATACTTCCTCCATGTGATGCTTCCATGCAACAAAACTAGAGATGCCTTCCAAGGAATACTCTGGCCTCAGTCCATTGAAGGCCATATTATCAGCTCGGAAGAGATGTTGCTACACTGAACTCCAAATTTGAACCTCCAGAAAAACAACCTCAAAATTCCTGCTCTAATGTGAAGCTCGCTCTGATACCATGTAGAAATTATGTTGTAGATTTGGAAGTTATCATGCATTTTTAATCAAAATAACAAGATAAAAAAATACTCTACTGCTATGCGGAAAGTAATTCACAATATAGAATAATAATTTCAGATATGCAATAAGAAATAACACACATGAAAAAAATTATGTTTTGTGGAAAGCAATTTGCTAAAAACCCTAATTCCTTCTTGTGTTAAATCAGAAGGATAGAGATGTGTTACAATTACTTTTCTCAATAGAGCACAACCTGCAAGTGAATGATCTCTCTCTCTACTCACTGAGAAGCTCTGACCCATACTTATTCAATTTCTACCTTTGCTTGAGCCTCTATTTCCTTGTGTTGTTCCTTGTGAAATTAATCCCCTATTATTTAGGAATTTCTCCAAAATCGTTTGTGCAATTCCTTGGGTAGATCATCTTCCTACATGCAACACATGTACACCCAAGTATAATATACAACTGATGTTACACTTCCTTATAATTTATACCAATCCTAGGGAACACAAATTCTCTGCATCAACTAGATATTTTGGGTTAATTGATTAGTTAACTAGATGATCACAAAGTTTGAAAGAAGTCCCACTACACAACTGACCCTCCACTAGTTCCTCCAATAGTAAGAACTAGTTTAATTGAAAAAAACTTGAAATAACTAACCTTGATTGCTACAAATTAGCAATCAGACATGCTTAATTGAACCCTAACTCCTCCAACTTGAATTTAATGAGTAAAATGAGTAACACAAACAATTTCACACAAGTTAACTACATCCAAGTTCTCTTCTGATGTGGAATTTAAATTTTCTCAATTTAAGCAAGGAAAAATCAAACTAAGAATTTTGTGTTGCATTTTTCAATAGTTTCAACTACCATTAATATTCCTAAAAATTGTTTGAGAAAAAAAACCGTTGTATGAAATTGCGTGAGGATTCCCTCATTGGATGTAAATATTCCATTATATTTAGAGTACTATGCATATTGGGGTATAAGGAGTTTGTGATATGGGAACATAGTTCTCTCGATAGTATACCTTTCATGTTTTTATTTTAACGGTACTAAAATTATTAGAGATGGATGAAGGGATTTATTTTGTATCAAAATGAATCTTTTGTGATATTCCATCAAATAAAACAAAACGAAAATTCATTGTTTTATGTGATGACATGATTTTAGGATTTTCTTAGGATTCTGAAGCCATACAAACATGGCTAACAATAAAAACCCATAGGAGAACTATGAAAACACTTACAATAATTGTTAATACATTATAAAATTTCATCAAAATGGGTTGTTAAACACTGTAGGGTTGACAAACTTGTTACGATGATCATGAAGGCATTGGTGAGAATTCTAATTATTAGAGGTTACTGATTCTTGGAATGTGATGGAAGAGTTCCTCAGGTGGATTGGAAGAATTGAAAAATACATGTCAACTATTTGATTAAATACCACAAAGAAAGGTGTTCTTTGGTTCTATGAAACTTGGAAAGTAAGAGCATAAATAATGTTTGTGGACAATTTGGCAATTGTATGAGTAATGAGCATGATACACTATGATAGAAAATCTTCACTTCCCACCAAATCAAACACATTAGCAAGGTTTTACATCCTTCAACCTTCAAATCTACGTTTAAAATCATCCTTATATATATATATATCTAGCTATTTTTTTTTCTTGACTCTATTTTGAAAAATATGCACACTTATCTCAAAAAATTAAGGGACTATGTAGTCTCCTTGAACTTCTAGTCTCGGAAGGTGTTAACATCAGGTTTGCACCTTTCCCTAAAGGTCCAAAGGCTATTTTTATTAGTTCATTATCTAAAGTCATAATTATGTAAAGGGACTATAATTTGTTTTAGGTAAATTTCTATATAAGCCTAGGGACTTGTCTAATCAAGTCTTTTCACCTAAGCCTAAGTTTATCCTAAGTTTTTCGCAGCACAATTTGTTGAACCCTTAGTTAAACTGAGAGGGAGGGTGAATCAGTTTAACATATTCATGGACTTTTAAAAAAATTTCATTAAAACTTATTTACACTTTCATTTCATGTTCAACTTAATATGTGAGTAGTCTTAGAATGTGAGCAGCAAGTATTAATATAATGTAACAATAGATTTAATATGAGAGCAACAAGTATTAAGTAGATGAGATAAACCACATCAACACATAAACATCGTGCACAGAGACACCAGATATAAGTGAAAAACCATAAAGGGAGAAAACCACATATTATTATTGTTGTGATGCAAAGGCAAGGTCCAACTCCTTCTCACCACTGATTTTCTGTAGGCACCAACCTACAGGAGGCTCCTACCTTGATTCTACAAGCTAAAACTTGCAAGGAAGCTCCAACTCCCATCAATTTTCTACAGGCACCAACCTACAGGAGGCTCCAACCTCAATCAGTTACAAATAACATTTTATCAAGCTACAAATTGATGTGGAAGCACCAACTCCCATCTATTTTCTACAGGCACCAACCTACAGGAGGCTCCTACTTCAGTCAGCTACAACTGACATCTATCAAGCTACAACTTGATAGGGAAGCTCCAACTTCCTTACTCTTTCAAAGAGAATCACTTGCTGATTTCCCTTGGATATCAGCTTTGTTCTGTTCCATCTTCTCTGTTGTTCATCTATTCTCATAACTGCCCTGTATCATCTCTACATCTTCTCATATTCTCTATCAGCTTCTCCTTCTTCTCTGCTCAGCTCCCCCTTCTTCTCTGCTCAGCTCCTCTTTCTTCTCTGCCGCACTGCTTCATTTCTGCATTCTCTTCACTCACTCTCTTTAACCTCTTGCAGCTTTCTTATTTTCTTCAACTCTCTTCAATTCTGTTGCACACTCTATTCTTCTCTCACTCTATTTCATCCACCTTCTCCACATCGCAATTATCAATAATCGCCCTCCACCTTAAGCCGAGGCTTGTGGGTCCATAGTCCACGCGGCGCATTTCAATATAATCGCAACAACTATATATATATATATATAACAGTGCCTTCACGAATTTCCGATTGTGATTGATATGCAGACCCGACCATGTTCTATATAGCTAATTTTATATGACTATCGCATCTGGTATTGCCAATCACAATTGCAAGCTGCCTTGCTCCGATGCGATTGATAGCTCCACAAATTTCTGATTGCGATTGATATGCGGACCCGACCATGCTTTATAAGGCGGAGTTTATATGAATATTGCATCCGGTATTGCAAATCGCAATTGCAAATATTTATTAACATGTTTCGCTTTAACTCCGATGCGATTGGTACTCTTGTGATTGTTCCGGTGAAATTGATCACAATCGCAACTTTCTTTTGTGACGTTATGATGCCTTTATATTCTCCAATGGGATTAGACTGTCCCGATGCGATTATGCCAGACTTCAAATACGTTTGAACCATAATTCATACACCCATCGGGTCCAGAACTCAATCGGAACTTTTGTCGATATGTTCCGCTGCCAATCCTTTCTCCGATGCAATTGGAAAGGGTCCCACCTTATGGTACTTTGGTTCTTTCACTTATTAAGTGCTTCATATTAATATATGCTTTGAGCCTTTATGTATTAGGCACAACATATGTAATGTGCTGCATACATATATAAGCTTCCGGAATTCAATCATATATCAATAATGGTTCATTGATCCATCGGGTCCGGACTTATATTGCAATCGCAACTTTC
Source organism: Pinus albicaulis (assembly GCA_034641835.2). Lineage (NCBI taxonomy): Eukaryota > Viridiplantae > Streptophyta > Pinopsida > Pinales > Pinaceae > Pinus > Pinus albicaulis. The sequence goes on from CM076574.1 coordinate 988,606,256, forward strand.
TGTTGTTTACATATTCCGCTTCACAGTTTTTCTCCGATGAGATTGGGAAAGGGCCCCACGACATAATGCTTTGATACCTGTGGCTCTTTGTCCATTAAAGCACTTCATTACAAATATCTATGGTTTTGACCTTTGGGTCATGATTTTCGAAATTATATATATATCCTCTGGCTTGGGCGATTCTCGGAATTAAGGTTCATATATATATATCTGTCGGCTTGGGAAATTCTAGGAATTATATATATGTATACATTGCTGCTTGGGGTAAGCGATTCCCGGAATTTGGTTTATGTAACCTCCAGCTGGGGTAGCGATTCTCGGAATTTTCTACTCTGCCTCTTCTTGTGATAACAGCTCTGCCTCTGCCTCTACCTCTGATATAACGGCTCTACCTCTAATGTAACAACTCTGCCTCTATATTCACTGCCTCTGCCTCTGCCTTAGCTGCTACTGCTGCTCGACATCTGCCTCTACCTTCGCTGTACATATTACCTGCTATTTTTCTTTGCCTATCTTTGCATCTGTTGCCTTCTTTGTCTGTCTTTGTCTTTGCTGCCTCTACCTCTCTGCTACTTTTCTTCTCTCTTCGTTTCATCTGCTCCTTGACTGATGCTACTCCTTAATTCTCCTTTTGTTACCTCTGCTTCTTTAAATGACCCTGTCTCTATTGCTCGACCCTCTCTACATCTTGCTGCTATGCTTCTTTATTTTCCTTTTTGCTGCCTCAGGTGTTCCTCCTTTGCCATCTCCTTTGCCATCAATGACAACATTTCCAACAGTCTCCCCCTTTGGCATTGATGGAAACACATCCACCGATAATCTAATGCTTCCTCTAAGTCTTTCTCTGGCTGGCTTCTTTTAGAAGACCCTTTCTTTTATTACCTGCTTTTCCTCCCCCTTTGAAATCAATGGCAAAGGGTTGCACATTTCTCAGTGTAGATTCTGTGTTTGCATTTCTTCTCTCTGATTTGTGTTTAGATCTTCTTCTTCTGAATTTGTACCCTACTTCTCCAAACTGGTGTAAAAGAGTTGTTGACAGAACACTTTTGGGGATTATTGAACTTGTCTATACACATTAAGTCGATACCATTCCGAAGCCTAGACTCCTTGCACTTGTATAAAGAGTAGGTGATGACAGCCATATATAATCAGACTTGTATAATAAGAGATGCATTATTGGATCAAGACTTAAAGATTGTGAATGCTCCAAGTGACATATCAGGCTTGCTTCAACTATACTTCAGTCTATATCTGATGTATTGCGCCAATATATTTCTGTTGAGGAAGATTGTAGATGAGATAAGTTTTCTTCTGCAATACACATATGTTCAATTATAATAATGATGCCAATATATCTTTTATTGCCGTGGTACACCTTTCCTGCCTGTTGGTGATGATATGAACTAGGATGCTGATAAGGATATTACATTTAAAGACTGAGAGTTTCTTGTTTTTGATATGATCAATGAATCAACCAGAATTTTATCTAAGAGATCAAATGCTTTTACTGATTGCATAATGTACTTTCAAAAGAAACCCTTAAGACTAGATACATTTAGTGTATTAGTCAGTCTCACTTATCAATAATGCACTTTCCTTTATGACATAAGGAGGTTATGTATGTCAATGATAAATCTCTCTTTAAAGGTGGATTGCTAGTAAATCCTTTATGCTGAAGTAGGATTAGATGATTTAAAAATTTTTAGCTTCAAATGGTAATCATAGCTAGTCCTTTATTCTTCAGATACTTTGACTGTTCTATCAGGATGAACTTCCACACGAGCATATTCAAGATGTTTGATTGAAAACTCAGCAAACAGACTTCACACAGTTTTGTAACTAATCTTAAGAGAGAGGCCTTGAAGATATACATCCACCAACTTCAGGAAGGCATGAACTTATATATAGAAAAATATATTGCTTCAGTGCTCAATATACTACTTCAAGTGTAAGCAAGATTGTGTTATTTTTTCTCTGCTACTGACCTTTTCATGCTGAATGCAGATAACACTGGGAATATTACCTTGATGTAATTTTTCCAAAAACCTTTGATCCTGAGGACCTGTACCATATTGCTGCTACTTCATAATAACACTTAATATTCTGTTGATAGGTATGTTGCTTGTACCTAAATGCCAATTGATACTACCTTGATAAACTATGCAGAGATTTCACTTCATCTTGCATATAAACCCATAACTAAGACATCCTTCATAAATTCTACTATAGAGCTTTCCACTGTTCACACCAACAGTCATCAATATCTCGAAACTAATCTTATCATTATTAACCATTTTCTTATTCTGTCATTCTGATTTAAAAGAATGTCACTGCATTTCCTTTCTAGGACTGCTCCAGAATCATTACTGCTTTAAGTACAATTCAACTATCTAACATAATGATCTTTAGGAAGACATCTTCAATTTCTTTTCTATGAATCTTCATGGGCTGATTACTCAAAGATTTATTACTCACTTAACTGCATTTCTCCAAGTGAACCTTTTGAAAGATGTAATGAACTGATGATAGGCACTTTTCTTACTCATCCTTCTTAATGTGATTGATTGTTCATTCTAGCAGTATGAGGCATAGTGTGATCATCACTTTAAGGTGTTGATGTCTTCTTTCTATTACCATGGCTTCTTGCTGTCTTCTCTTATTCCATCACTTTGTTAGCTATTAAATGCTTTAGATCATCTTCTTTCTCTATAGTTCTCTTTTAGAGGAATTTCCTTTTTCTTCCTGATCTCACAGCTGTTCTCATTACATGGAGCTCTTCTTAGACTGCTTTCATGGGGTCTATTTATGAACTGATCTCCCCCTGGGATGTTGCTTCATATATATTACAGGATGGATTTTTTCTTTGCTTCCTAGAGCAGTTCCCCCTGAGAATATGGAGGATTCATTATGTTATTGAGATAATAGGCTCCCCCTTTCTCTTTTCCTTCCATACTTTATTGGGGTTCTTCATAATGTTTGTATTTATTTTTTATTCATAGCTTTGTTTGATTTGATTAGATTCCATCATCTGTCTAGAGTTCTTTAATGTATATGGAAGATTACAGTCCTTTTCTTTGTGACCAAGTTTGAGGCATACATAACATCTTATTTTATCATAGTACATTTGAGTTGATGTATAATACTTTGTTCCCCTTCTTGAATACATTTTACATTCAATATATTTATGTCCAAAATTATTGCATGCATAACAGTAGCCATGGAAGTAATTTGTGTACCTGGTGAAGGATTGTATTTTCCATTTGCTTGCTTGAGGGGTTCTACTCTTTTGTTGCATCCTTTGCTGGTTGGACTGGATTGGCTTTGTCTTACAATATGCTGCATTATGTCCTGGTTTATGACAAGAGAAACTTGGGCTATTTTTCATAGGAGGAAAGAACCTTCTTTGACATCTTCCAAATTTATTCATTTCATCCTCATGAGTGTATGAGCCTTTTTCTGCTGACTGTTTCATCCCTTCATTCTCTATCCTCTCATGTTGCTACTTTTTTTTGTTTGTTTCTCTGCAACTCATGTTCCTTTTGGTTTCTGCTTCTGGAGAAATTTGTTGAGCTTCTTCACTGTTCTTTACAACTTTTACAAAAATGATTTTCCTATTATCTTCAATCTTGGACTTACTAGTTTCACCTTCATATCCTATCCCAGCCTTTATGAGAGGTGGCCTTTGAGCCTTTAGAATCTGGTCCAACTGTCCAGAGCCTTTCATTAGAGGTGTATTCATTAATAGTTCTCTTTGGGATTTTTCTACGTTCTTTCTTAGGCTCACTACTTCTTCTTCCAATCTTTCACATTCCTGACTTTTCTCTCTCATTTGTTGCAGCAGAGTGTCTTCTACTTTCTTTGCCTCTTCAAGCTGTGTCTTCAGGTCAATAATTTCTTTCCTATCTTCATATTCTCTCTCATCACATATTTGCACCACTTTCTTAAGGTCTTTGTTTTCATTTTTCAATTTTTCTATTTCAGTCAAAGCAGTGTCAAACTTGGCTCTTTCTTGAGCTGTAATTACTTCATGGTTATTATCTCCATTCACACTAGCAGGTACTTCATTTGATTGAATATTTTCCTATTGACATGAATTTTTCTTCTTCTTAATTCTCTTATCCTTCTTGTTAGTGCAGTTCTTAGTGTTTACTCCATGCATGAAGTGCAATCTATCCCAGATTTCTTTTGCAGAGGTTAAATCCATTATCAACTCAAGGTCCTTGTTATGAATATTGTTATATATCACACATTTTGCCTTGGCATTCCTCTGTTGTTCTTTCACCGTGGGTGAGTCTTTGCAGTAACCGTCACACAGAAGCTTCCATACCTCAGGTTCATAGGCCATTAAACGTATTTTAACCTTATCTCTCCATTCAGGAAAGTTTGTTCTATTTAACATAGGTGCATTTTGATAGTCCATGACTCAACCAGACCTCCTTCAAGCTATTAAGCTTACACCAAAGGAACCAGCTTTGATACCAATTGTTGAACCCTTAGTTAAACTGAGAGGGGGGGTGAATCAGTTTAACACATTCATGGACTTTTAAAACTTTTTCATTAAAACTTATTTACACTTTCATTTCATGTTCAACTTAATATGTGAGTAGTCTTAGAATGTGAGCAGCAAGTATTAATATAATGTAACAGTAGATTTAATATGAGAGCAGCAAGTATTAAGCAGATGAAATAAACCACATCAACACATAAACATCATGCACAGAGACACCATATATAAGTGGAAACCCATAAAGGGAGAAAACCACATCTTATTATTGTTGTGATGCAAAGGCAAGCTCCAACTCCCTCTTCACTGATCGTATTTTTCTATAGGCACCAACCTACAGGAGGCTCCTACCTCAATTCTGCAAGCTACAACTTGCAAGGAAGCTCCAACTTCCATCAATTTTCTGCAGGCACCAACCTACAGGAGGCTCCTACCTCAATTCTACAAGCTACAACTTGCAAGGAAGCTCCAACTTCCATCAATTTTCTGCAGGCACCAACCTACAGGAGGCTCCAACCTTAGTCAGCTACAACTGACATTTTATCAAGCTACAACTTGATGTGGAAGCACCAACTCCCATCTATTTTCTGCAGGAAACCACCTACAGGAGGCTCCTACTTCAGTCAGCTACAACTGACATCTATCAAGCCACAACTTGATAGGGAAGCTCCAACTTCCTTACTCTTTCAAAGTGAATCACTTGCTGATTTACCTTGGATATCAGCTCTATTCTATTCCATCTGCTTTGTTGTTCATCTATTCTCATATCTTCCCTGTATCATCTCTACATCTTCTCAGATTCTCTATCAGCTTCTCCTTCTTCTCTTCTCAGCTCCTCCTTCTTCTCTACTTAGCTCCTCTTTCTTCTTTGCATCACTGCTTCATTTCTGCATTCTCTTCACCCACTCTCTTTAACCTCTTGCAGCTTTCTTATTTTCTTCAACTCTCTTCAATTCTGCTGCACACTCTCTTCTTCTCTCACTCTATTTCGTCCACCTTCTCCCTTTGGATATTACCCTATTTTATACAAAATAGCTTCATGGCTATTTGTATTCTACTGGGAATTCGAAATGGATAGTCATGTCTCTTTGCCTTCTGCATTCTCATTTCTTTTATCCGCTCATTCAGAAAATATAACTGTAGGTACCAATTTAACATTACAGTGGGATATTTGTTCTCTTCCGGAGACTTGCCAATGCATCACAACAATATAAATCAATTAAAAATATTTACATTCAAATTACAATGAGAATTCCAGCTCAACTCATTTAGTCTTTTGGCTCACTGCGCATTTGTCTTTTCTTTGACTGTGTCTGTCTTTTCTATGACTATGTTTTATCTCTTTTCAGCTTCGTTTGCTTTTCTATCCTCTGCTGTGGTGTAACTACTGCAAACATGTAACTGTGCTTTTTATATCAGTGCATTTTGTATATATATATAACTGCTGACTTTAAATCTGGGCAAATTCCAGCGCTTTTTATACATCAAGTGTCTTGTTGATGTGGTGAGTTCCGCAAGCGGAACATACATACATCGCAATTATCAATAATCGCCCTCCACCTTAAGCTGAGGCCCATGGGTCCACAGTCCACGCTGCGCATTTGAATATAATGACAACAACTATATATATATATATATATATATAAAACAGCGCCTTCACGAATTTCCGATTTCGATTGATATGCGGACCTGACTGTGTTCCATATAGCTGAGTTTATATGACTATCGCATCCGGTATTGCCAATCGCAATCGGAAGCTGCCTTGCTCTGATGCGATTGATACGCTCCACAAATTTCTGATTGCGATTGATATGCGGACCCGACCATGCTTTATAAGGCGGAGTTTATATGACTATCGCATCCGGTATTACCAATTGCAATCGCAAATATTTTTTAACATGTTCTGCTTTAACTCCGATGTGATTGGTACTCTTGCGATTGTTCTGATGCGATTGATCGCAATCGCAACTTTCTTTTGTGACGTTCCGATGCCTTTATATTCTCTGATATGATTAGACTGTCCTGATGTGATTATGCCGAACTTCAAATACGTTTGAACCATAATTCATACACCCATCGGGTCCGGAACTCAATCGGAACTTTTGTCGATATGTTCCGCTGCCAATCCTTTCTCCGATGCGATTGGAAAGGGTCCCACCTTATGGTACTTTGGTTCTTTCGCTTATTAAGCGCTTCATATTAATATATGCTTTGAGCCTTTGTGTATTAGGCACAATATATGTAATGTGCTGCATACATATATAAGCTTCCGGAATTCAATCATATATCAATAATGGTTCATTGATCCATCGGGTCCGGACTTATATCACAATCACAACTTTCTGTTGTTTACATATTCCACTTCACAGCTTTTCTCTGAAGCGATTGGGAAAGGGCCCCACCATATAATGCTTTGATGCCTTTGGATATTTTTCCATTAAAGAGCTTCATTACAAATATCTATGGTTTGGACCTTTGGGTCACGATTCTCGAAATTATATATATATCCTCCGACTTGGGCGATTCTCGGAATTAAGGTTCATATATATATATATATATCCGCCGGCTTGGGCAATTCTCGGAATTATATATATGCATACATTGCTGCTTGGGGTAAGCGATTCCCAGAATTGGGTTTATGTAAACTCTAGTTGGGGTAGAGATTCTCGGAATTTTCTACTCTAACTCTGCTTGTGATAACAGCTCTGCCTCTGCCTTTGCCTCTGATATAATGGCTCTGCCTCTAATGTAACGGCTCTGCCTCTATATTCGCTACCTCTGCCTCTGCCTTAGCTGCCACTGCTACTCGACATCTGCCTCTGCCTTCGTTGTACATATTACCTGCTGCTGTTATTTGCCTATATTTGCATCTGTTGCCTTCTTTGTCTGTCTCTGTCTTTGCTACCTCTACCTCTCTGCTACTTTTCTTCTCTCTTTGTTTCATCTGCTCCTGGACTGATGCTACTCCTTAATTCTCCTTTTGCTGCCTCTGCTTCTTTAAATGACCCTGTCTCTGCTGCTCGACCCTCTCTAAATATTGCTGCAATGTTGCTTTCTTTGCCTTGTTGCTGCCTCAGGTGTTCCTCCTTTGCCATCAATGACAATATTTCCAACACAATTAGCCTACCATAAGCCTACAACTGGTGCTACGAAATATTTTCATAGCGCTCACCAAAAATTTTTAAAGATAGGTTTTCGAGCTGCTAACTCCATTATTGAAAGTGCTTGAGAATTTTTTCACAAATAATTATTCCTTTCCATGCATGATATAATATCTAGCTGCATTGTAAATCCCAAGAAGGAGGTTTAAACTCAAACCCTAAATTTCCCATTTTAACCTAAAATGGTGATTTCCAGTAAACCTAGAAATTTGTTTATAGTGCGCAGGAAACTCTAAAAGTGTTTGTAACATCTGTCTAGGATAGTTAAAGTCTGTAAAGAGATTTAAGTTATATATTCCTTAAAAATGTGGGTCAATCAGGTCAAGTGAATAGGTTTATATCAAAACCCTAGCTAAGGAAACAAAGGGAGAGCCTAGCCATATCCCTGTTGAAAAACATGATGAAAACCTTGTGAAAGAACCAAAGGTTAGGGTTTATTGAAGGATAACAAGAAGACAAAAGAAAATAATTTTAGAGGAAGACGAGGTAAAATGGAGAGCAACATAAAGTAAAAAAGGAAAACAAACAATGGAAATAGGGTAGGAAGCGATGGAAATAGAGCTAAGGGTTTACTGCAAAAAAAATCATAATCACCCTACAAATAAGCTAAGGCTAAATTTCAAGGAATCTAATCACTGAACCCACAAATGATTGTACCTTTACACGGTGGCTATATCTTTATATATGTTGTGTGATGTAGGGTTTGGTTAAGCTTGAAAAAAATAGTTCATTGGTTGATGGAGTCAAATAACTAGGGTTTAGATTAATTTACCAAGGTAATTGGCTTTCTGATTAATATTGATAAAGGAAAGGTGGATAGAATATCCTAGACCTTTGTAATTTTTGTATATGGATGGAGAAATTAGGAGAAAAATCCACTGTAATAGAGCATACACAATGAATCCTATAGATTCTTTAGAATATCAAAATGAGAATATTTGAAAATCTCAACTCAGAGCATGAAAATAGAGATGAATACTTATTTAATTAATCTTATTCAAATACTCAGAAGACATACATTTGCATGATATTATAAAATAAGAAATTGTAAAACAAACAAAGAATACATAATAAGACTTACTATCGCATAAATATTTATATCACTGGTCAGAATATATTTTTGTTGGAAAACTAAAATGAATAAAGTATTCAAGAAACATAGACAATGACTATTATTTCATCAAAAACCAACCCTTGGTCCTCATTTCTCATGTAATATATAGGAAAAATAAAATAGGTTTAAGATCCACAAATTGTGGAAATTATTAATTAAAATAATCCTCAAGATTCAAAAGAAATGGATCTAAAAACATCTTGAACAACCTTTAGTAATCTATTTGAAATAATCAAGGGGATGGTTTTATTTGATCCCCAAGTCTAATTTACGAGGTGGCTCATCAATAGTTGTATATAAGTTTATTTTTAGAAAAATAAATAAGGTGAATTCTTAAAAAATATTGTCCAAATATGAATTTGTATCTTCCAAACCTTGCCACAGAAAATTTTGGCATAGGCTAAAATGAACCCTAGGCAAGCTTCAAAGGGAGAAAAGAGACAAAGGAAAACAAAGAATCCTAATAGAAAGGGGAAAGAAACCCTAAAGGCTGATAAAATCATGCGAAAAGCTACTAGAAGGGTGAAAATAAGCCAGGATAAATTTTATTTCCTTGCTCAAGTTCGTGAAGCAATGGAAGAATAAAAAAATCTACATTTTTGGTGAAGTAGTACCTTCACCCAAGAACATGGAATTTTATTTTGTTGTAAAAACCGTAATTTTGACTCATGCATTTCATGAAGTATTTTAACAGTATATCCAATATAGTCTAGGTCCAAATGATGATATTATAAAAAAAATTGTGGATTGTGAGGATGCAAATTAAGTCCCTATGGTTTTGGTCAAATAGTCAACAAGAAAAAGAAATGGCAGCACTATGTTTTTCCTGTTTTCTTTGCCATGTTCAAACATAGATTCCAAGCAGGTGGTAATGAATTTTAAAAAACCAAAAGGGGATTTTTCTATGAACATGATTATTTACAAAAAAACTCTTTCATATATTTTCGAGATATCATTTTTGAGAAACTATAGAGCAATATTTGAGGCCAATTTTTCCATATTTTGTAATCTTGTTTTTTCCTTTTTTAACCACTATTGTAAAAAGAACTGTCCGAACATATGGAGATGAAGTTTAGACAAAAAAAATTAGGTATTTTGAAGTAATAGATCAATTAAAAAAAACCTCCCTCATTTTTATAACATGCAGCATGGTTTGGAAGATACAAATTCATCTTTAGACCCTATTTTTAGGAAATCGTCTGATTTATTTTTCTAAAAATAAACTCATAGACAACTATTTATGAGCCACCTCATAAATTCATCTTGGGGATGAAATATAACCATCTCGATTATTACAATTATATTACTAAAGCTATTTCAAGAGGCTTTTTGTAGAAATTATATAACTTATGTGTTATATATCCAAGATTCTCCTGATCACACACTATTTTAACCTCATGCACAATACAGAATCTATTCCACTATTGATCATCACATGCAGAAATAAATAAATTGCAATGCACACATGAAACAATAAAAATTCACACATATGAACACATTTTTTAACGGGAAATCCTGAAGCTAAAAACCCCAAATATCTGTATATAATATATCTCATAGAGATCATGTAATAATCCTCATACAAAGATGATCATATCAAGCTCTCAGTACAATACAATTGCTACACAATAATCAGGCCCGATCTTGCAAATCCATGCACCAATCTCTGCCACCTGCTAGCCTGCCTCTACTGCGCAATCCCTGCTGAAGAATGGCTCTGAATGACCTCAAATCCACCAAGATTGCATTGTGCAATTCTCATTGGCATCTCCACTAAGTTTTGGATGCAATCAATGCATCACTATAGTCACAACTGATAGTCACACTTGCTCTTTCACCTAACTCTCCACTGGTCTCCACTGAAACTGTCCATGCACTGTAGTTAAATGATGTATTCTTCAGTTGATTAATGAGTTATTATTTATTGAATTAATTAACTAATTAATTCACACCACTCTCACTAGTGTATCAATCAGTTTGACTAAATACAACTAGCTCAACTGAGTCTAACTGAGTTAAACTAAATACAACTCCACCAACTACTTCTATAACTCCACCAAACTCTGTCACATGAGTTCTAACTAAATTCCTCATGCATTAGCTCTAGTAAACCCTTAGGAATAGCGTAATTCCTTCTGTCAGCTACTGTGCCACATTCGTGCACTTAACTGAAGTGCTCCAAGAGAATAAGATAATGTTTAGAGTCCAAATATTATTAAGAGCTAATAATATTTGACATATCTATTTTTAGACTGGAAATCTAAAAATAGATTCTGCCCAATATGTCTAAAAATAGAAGTCCATCTATTTTTCCAACTTGACCAACCATCCACAAATAGCATCCTGTAACTCATAGAATATGATCAACATGTCTAAAAATAGACTTTGTGCCAAAAATAGCCTGCGGGCCCACTTAGTGAAGGCGACTCTTTTCACTAATTTCATCATCTTGTTGAATCTCAACACTCCCTCTCAAAAAGATAGGGATTATCTGCCACCCCGATCCTATCTCTATGGTATTTGAATTTTCTCCTAGTGAGTGCCTTCCTCAGAATATCTGCATCTTGATCCTCCGTGGGAATGTAAGATAGTAACATGATCTTCCACTGCACACAATCTCTGATATGATGGTACCGGATTTCAATATGTTTAGATCTATCATGACATACTGGATTAACTAAGAGTTTAATGCAACTCTGATTATCACAATATATCACAGTAGGATCTAAGTGTGAACTGAACAACCCGACTAGGATCTTCCTCATCCATATAGCCTCGCATGTAGCCAAACTTGCTGCCATGTACTTGGCCTCCGCTGAACTGAGTGCACAGATCTCTGTTTCCTGCTGTAACAAGAAACTGTTGTAGACCCGATACCGAATATCCCTCCAGATGTGCTCTTTCTGTCTGTTGGGCTCCTTGCCCAATATGCATCCATGAAGCCATGCAGCTTCAACTCATCAGACTGTCTATACCACAATCCATATCCCGATGTCCCCCGAGATATCTCAGGACATGCTTTCCTGCCTTCCAAAAAAACTTAGTAGGCTTAACCATAGCTTGTGAAAGCTGGTTAACAAGGTAGCATATGTCTAGTCGTGTATTGACTAGATACATGAGCGAACCAACCAACTATCGATAAACAGTGGCATCCACTACCTCTCCCGATGTAGCATCCTCTTTCCTCCAACCACTAGGAAGAGGAGTGTCGATAGGCTTGCAACCTTGCATGTTGAACTTTTCCAGTATCTCTTGGGCATACTTTCCTTGAGACACAAATAGTCCACCCTTCCGCTGCCAAATTTCCAATCCCAAGAAATAATGAAGGAGGCCCAAGTCCTTCATATCAAACTCCTTTGCAAGATCTTCCTTCCATGAGTGTATCAATAGTTCATCACCTGTTAGTATCAAATCATCTACATAAAGTACAATGATCAGCAACTTACGCTCCACCACAATCTGGTATAGGTTCAGATCTGCCTCACCCTTGGTGAAACCAAGTACAGTGAAATAACTGTCTATCCATGTGTACCAAGCACAAGGTTCTTGTTTCAGCCCATACAACGCTCTTTTGAGCCTGCACACATGTGACTCCACATTAAAGATTTTTAATCCTTCAAGTCATTTATGTACACCTCCTCTCAATGACTACACGTGCAAGCCATATCCATCCGATGAATGTGCCACCCCATCTGCGCTGAGAGAGCAAGAATCGTCCGTATGGAAGAATACCTTGCGACAGGTGTAAAGGTTTCCTCATAATCGATCCCCTCAATCTGTGAGAAGCCTCGGGCAACAAATCTTGCCTTGTACTTCTCCACACTCCCGTCAGCTGCTTGCTTCACTTTGTAGATCCATCTCGAACCTACCATTGATTTCCCTTCCGGCCTTGGGACAATCTCCCATGCACTGTTTCTGACAATCGAATCATACTCTTCCACCATGGCATCTACCCATGCGGGATCCTCCACAGCTTCCTCGAAAGAGGATGGTTCTGTCACGATACACTTGCTCATCAAAGCCATGTATCTAGTAAATCAGTTAGGTGACTGTCTCTATCTGCGTTGTGATGTAGGTGCTCTTACATTCTACGCTGCATCAAGATTCAGTCGCTCAGCTTCTATAGTGTGCTTCTGCCCTCTAATGTTTTTCATTGCACAAGTGGTTTCTTCCACTCCATGAACCTCCTCTTGTGGCTGATCCACATCCAGAGGCTCATCTTTAGGAACTAGTAGCTCCTCATCTACATGAAAGTGTAGCTCCCTCTCAAGCAACAACTTCATGGCTTTCTCCTCATGAAATTTGATATCCCGTCTCACAACAGCCATCCGACTATCGGTTGGCTCCAGCTTCTTCCTGGCATCCTTCGTCACATGAATGTAAATAGGTGAGCCAAAAATTTTCAAATGAGAAATATCAGGCTTCTTACCAGAAAACGCCTCTTCGGGTGTACTCATGCCAAGTACTCTATGAGGACAATGGTTTTTCACATAAAATGCAGTGTTGCATGCTTCAGCCCATAAGTGTATGGGAAGGCCCTGATCATGATACATCGCTCGTGCAGCACCCATGATCGTTCTGTTCTTTCTCTCCGCGACCCCATTCTGTTGTGGGTTATGAGGCTCTATGAGCTCTCTTCGAATTCTTTCTACGCTGCAAAAGTATTTGAATTCGCCAAAGATGTATTCACCACCATTATTGCTCCTAAGAGCTTTCACCTACTTCCCCAAATATTTCTCAACCAATGCCTTGAACTCACAGAACTTTGAGTATGTCTCACTCTTCTTCTGCATGAAGAAGATCCAGCACTTATGAGAAAATTCATCAACAAATATCACATAATAATTGTGCTTTGCTATCGAAGCTACTAAGAAAGGTCCACACACGTCTGTGTGAATTCTCTCAAGGATCGTCATGGCACGACTATCCTTCTCATGAAAAGTGGTCTTCACAAATTTTCCCAAAGTACATCCCTTGCACTGATCTGACTGCGCAAGTGTACCCTTGGGAAGCCCGATAGAAATCTGTTGCAAAATTTTCAAAGCGCCATGGTGAAGATGACCCAATCTCATGTGCCACAATTCGCCCTCATCCCGGCTCACCACTCCTTCTGCTTTTCCTACCATTGTTGCGCAACCAACTACCTACAATTGATAAAGGTTCTTAACTCGAACCCATATCCTCCTAGTTACACCCATTGCTTTACTGCGTAGGAAAGCCTTTCCCTTGCTAAAGACAACATCATAACCCTTGTCTTCCAACATCACCACAGAGATCAGATTCTTCTTCAATCCTGGAACATGCATGAAATCCTTCAAGATGAAAGGTTTTCCAGACTCCCTCTCAAAGGAAATGGTCTTGATACTAGTCGCACTGTATCTACCATCATCGCCCATCTTGATGTTCACTCCAAGATCCTTATCATTCAGATCACTGAACAAATATTTGTCTCTGGTCATATGGAAAGATGCACCACAGTCAAGAAACCACACTGATCCCTTCACACTTGAAACCAAGCATGCGATCAGTGAAAAATCCAGCTCAAACTATGAGGCTAATTCCTCTCCAGCTGTAGATCCAGCAGCCTACTTATTTTTCTTCTTCTGTGGAAAATTAGTGGCGTAATGTCCGTGTTGGTGACAGTGAAAGCACTTCACCTTGGACAAGTCTTGCTTCTTCCCTTTCGCACTGGATTGAGAAGGATTTTTCTTTCCCTTCCCTTTCCTTGTTTTGGCAGCCAAAGCGTAATTTTATTCATCTTCATCCTTCGATGAAGATCCATCCCTGGTACCTCGCCTTATCTCCTCTTGTACAAGATCCGACCAAAGTTGCTCCCATCCTGGCAGTTTCTCCAGACCATTGATAGAGTTGTCGTAGCTATGCCAACTCTATGGAGGCCCAAGGAGAGCCAAGCTCACCAAGTCATCTTCATCTACAGTAACCCCCACACTTCCCAGCTCATCCCTACACTGGACAAACTTCATGAGGTACTTGGGTACACTGTCACCTTTCTCCATTTTTATTTTTCTGAGCTTGTCTTTAAGCGCGAACTTCCTCTGGTCGCTTCTGCTTTGGAACAAGTCTGTCAAAGCTTTCCACATCAAGAATGGAGAAGCTTTACCACGAATACTAGACACTAAGTGATCCTTCACACCTTCCAACAGAATCCTTCGACATTTTGCTGTCTTATTTTTCCATGTGTCAATTGCAGTTGCATCGCTAGAAGCAGGTTTTGGAATTTCTGCATCTATGAACTCCTTCAACCCATTATCATCCAGCACCACCTCCATCCTATCCTTCCATGCAATATAATTCAAGCTGCCCTCAAGGGCATACTCCAATCGCAATCCTTTGAAAGACATTTCAATGAATGCTCAACTTCGACACCGAGAACACACTTCAGCAAATTCAAATTCCACCAGCACAAAACTCAACTGCTTCAATAATTGCAATCTGCTCTAATCAATATCACTCCGATACCATGTAGAAATTATATAAATTATGTGTTATATATCCAATATTCTCTTGATTGTACACTATTTTAAATTCATGCACAATACAGAATCTATTCCACTATTGATCATTGTCGAGGGCTGCCATCAATCTTGCCACAATCGCAAGTGTCCACGCTTCTTCCATCTCTTCCTCGGAACCCGTCTATGTGGCCTCTGCGTAAGCTTCCTTGTACTGCATCCACACTTGGTCGAGCTCTTGTTGTACTCTCTACTCCTCTGGAAAACTGTGATCAGCGTATCAATAATAGGGGCCTTATCTCTTTCTTTGCAAGCGGTGATGTGAGCTGTCATTCGTCTGTTGGACCGCCCATATCGAATATTTGGGCTGTGTATCTGTGCTGCTCTGACTGGAAATGATTGAATATTGGTTTACCAGCTTGTAATGATTACCTCATGTCAATGAGACTGTCTATCGATGACAACTGTCTATGACCTCCTGTCAATGAATTGTTTCCCGACACTACCCTTAAGGCACGGACTATTGGGCATGGGTACAACTTGGCATGGACTAGGGGGCACGTACAACTGGGCATGGGGTATTGACAGCTAGTGGTCTCACGTTGAACTAGTCACGTACTAGAGCTTAAAGCACAGAGTATAGTTTCTTGCTGCACTTTCTACTTCATACTGCCAATGGGCTACTACGACTAGCGACTATGACTCCTGGATCGAGTATCAGCATCGACTCTAGGATCGAGTGCATGGATACCTGGAATTCATTGAAACCTGGGATTGGACCTTGGCATGGAGCACTAGCATCTATTGGATCTAAACCTGTATGAGTACCGGCATCAACACCTGGATCTGTGACGATCACCCCACCTATAAACTGGGGACATCATCCATCGGTACGATAGAGTGAGGGTGGGCAAGGGAAAATATCTATATATAGATAAAATTCACATTCCCTTCATTGCGAGTAAGAAAATTCCCATACCCTTGTCCGAAATCAATCCCTACATCATTGGTTTGGAAAAGGCTGCCTTCTCATCTGGCTGGCATTGGGATAGATACATAAATTCCCTTATTATCCGTTTTTCCCTATAATTTCATACATAATAGATATAAATAGGCCAAAGGCAGGGTGCAGAAGCAAAGGCATGGGAATTTATAGAGAATATAGGAGAGGTTAAGGCAGAGGTAGTAGTCTAAGATTCAAATAAAAATGTAGATCCTCCGCAAGGACCTCGTGTAGTAGTCTAGAAGGAGCAACAGAAGCAAGGGTAGTAGATGCATAAGTCAAGTCTATTTCAGCAGCACGAACAGTTCGAGACCCAGGAGGAGCATACCTAATAGCAGGACAAGGCCAGGTCCCTCTAGCAGCAGTTACTTCAGTGGATCCAGCCATTGATGAAGTCCAGGGCCAATAGCCTAAAGTAAAAAACCCTAGGGTAGTAGATTCGAAAGGCCTAAATATAAAAAGTAGTGAGCAGCAGGAAAAGTCAAGTCCACACGTTGATCTGAATGGGAAACATTCAATATCCTGCCCCGAAAAAGAAGCTCTGCAGGGCATTTCAAGACATAACTAAATGTCTGTGGGCTCAGTTGCCAATTTTTTTTTGCCCAGCCGCCTTTCCACAGCACGTACTTTCTATAGCAGCACCAAAGGTCTGGCTGTCAGTAAATGCGAAGAACGTCTTTTAAGGTAATTTGCATGTGTTCTAAGGTCGCTTAAAGCCCCATAACGGTACGGGGGGAACAATGCCCCTTCAACCTCTTATGGAAATGACCCTAATAATGTTGCTCTGGGAACTTATTCTGGAACTAGTGCTGGTAAGACTCCTTATGCAATTGGTGTTGCTAGAAATGATCCTGGCTCTGCTGGTCATAATGATGCCAGTTCAAATTAGAATGCTTGAACGAATGCTGCTTCTAATTATCTTGAAACTGAGACTGGTTCGATTGCTCTTGGAAATTCTCCTGTATCTTTTACTGGTTATGCTTATGGGGATGCTCTTGGGAATAAAAAGCTGGTTAGACTGGTGATGCTTGGAATTCTGCTCCTTCAATTCTTCTTCTTCAACTGATGACTCTGGAAATGCTCTTGGAAATGATGCTCGTTCAATTGGTGCTCCTTCAACTGGTGCATATGAGGCTGCTAGTTCCAGTGCTCCTTGTTTTTACACTGGGAATGTTATTTTTTCTTTTCTTGGGGGTGCTTCAATTGATGTTGGTTCCACTACTGGTGATGCCGGGAAGCTGGTTCATTTAGTCTGTTGGGAATAATTTTCCTTCAACTAATAATGCAAATGCGGATAGAACTGATCATGGGAATAAGGCTCCTTCAATTGATGATGCAAATGCTAGAACTGCTAGTTGTGCTGCTGCTGGCAAGGCTACTGGGAGTGGTCCTACTTCTACTCTACTACTCCTACCCTTAGCTAGCCTCCTGCCACAGTCCCTTATCTTAGTCCCCACCCAGGTGATTCTCTCTTGTTGATTACTCCCAAGGTCTATTTTTTGCCCTTGATATGGTCCCATGTCTCTATGGTATCTATCTATCTTAGCCTTTCTTAATCACATAGAAAATGTCATACTAAATAATAATGGAAACATATCCGTTAGTCCAGATCTCCAAACCTCCATCTTATAAATGTCCTAGTCCTCTCTATGATGTCCATACCTACAGTCTCAGTGTCCTATGACCTATGCATGTGTCAAGACCTAGTGCTTTTGTCTAGACCTATCCTCGTAGGATACCTCTATCCTTGTATATATATAGTTCAGACCTCTCTGTTAGTCCAGGACTTATAGTACTCATAGCTCTTGTAACCTCTATTGGTGGGGATGTTCCATCAGGCCTAGTCCGTCGTGATGCTCCTAGTTGTAGTGCTATTTTTTGTGGTAATGCTGGTTATCTTTTCCAAGTAATACTTTTATATTGGAAATGAGGCTGATTCAACTGATGATGGAAATGCTTCTAGAAATGATCCGGGAACTGGTGATGCTACTTCAACCGCTTATGGAGGTGCTTATGCTTGGGCTGGGACTTTTGATCCTGGGGTTGCTGCCTCTTCAACAGCTGCTGGAACTGAGACTGGGAAAAAGAATTATGATGTTGGTTCAACTGGTGCTTCTAGGACTGTCCGTTCAACTACTGGTAATGTTGGGGGGAAGAAAGTTGCTTCAACCGCTTATAGTGTGGGTTCAATAACTGGTTAGGCTGGTAATCCCGTTTTCACTGGTGCTTATAGGGTTGCTTGAAATGCCAGTTCAATTGGTACTCCTGGGAATCCAAACACATAGCTATTCACGTAATTAAGGTTCATGTGATTTGATTTGTGCCATTACTTAGCTTATTCATAATACCTCTTGCTCAATGGGATTAGTTGGAGTAATCAGTATCAGACATATTAGTATTGGTATACAGCATCAACTATCATAGAGGTAGTCTCTAATCTATTCATTATGTAAATACAGGATATGACTAATCCATAGTAGTGGGATATAAGCTCTTGGACTAGACATACAAAAAGACTACTTCTTACTTTTGACTAACACACCATCAGGAGAGAGGGAGGGAATTGACCACCATGATTGTTCTAGAATAGTTCATCTAGATTACTACCCGGAACTAGCAACCAGCTGCACTCCCTCCCCGTCCTGGCACTGCCTACCCAAACCCAAGCAGAAGCTAGTCACAACATAAGGGATCATCTTACTTGCCTAGACACCTGCAGGGACCTTGACGTGACGGATTAGACATACCTTTTTGGGATTATTTATTGGGGCATCTCCTTGTATTAGACATGGTAGGAAATGGGAACAACGTTTGGCTACGAGTGGGAATGACCAATGGGAATAGCAAATTGGGTACTCCACTTATTAGTATTTGACGTATTCTCCACTTAGTCTTTGATAGGGAGGGCATGTCAGCTCCACTTAGTCTTTGATAGGGCATGATACAGGTTTGATACAGTAGGAATTTATTGGGTTGTCCCTCATCATAACAACTTGAACCCCTTACCATGTTATCTGCTCATATCATTTGAGGGACTCATAGATGAATCTCCTCTCATCCATAAAGGGAAAAGGGGTGGCTGTGCTGATTCCCCCATCTCCATATGGCTAGTGCATCTCCTCCTATGCTAATCATCGGATGTCCTGCAGGTGAAAGGATCATTGGAATATCCCACCAATAACCGGGAGTTCCAATGCAGATCTATCCTCCATAATGACAACACTGGTTTTTCCTTATGAAGAACATTTTTCATATGGTTGTCCTCCTCTTTGACATCTCGTATGCCCAAGTCACAAATTGGAAGGTTTCTATCCCTCCTAGGTGTATATGAGGTTGAGGAGATGTCTCCCTCCATCATGAGTCCATCCAAAACTCCCACTATTGTCTCAAGTTATCCCAAGGTTCCCACCTCTATAGAATCAATGAGTGGTACCTCCCAGTGTGAAGCAACCATCCTCCTCTACTGAACTAGTGCCCCCCTGGGTGAAATGCCTCCATGTGGTGAGACATCTCTATCAAGAGAAGACTGAACATATGGATGAACACTTATGTCCATGCCCTGACTGCGCAATCCAGCTTCCCTCCTTGGTGCAGTGACCCCCAAAAATGGATATGGGTGAGTACTTCCCAAATCATGTTGCTGGTTCTTCTCCCCATCTCCTCGTTGTGACTCCATGGCTTCACACCTCTCCAATAGTGGCACGTGAATTCTGCCTTGATATCCACACATGAGATCTTGGGAATCTTCCTGCAAAATTTCTCCATGCAATGAGACATCATTATCATGAGATGACTGAATATATGAATGGAGATAACCCTCCATGCTTCCACTATGCAATCCAATCACCTCCTCAGGTGCATCAACCTCCATAGATGAATAGGGATGTGTACTCCTCATCTCATGATGTTGGGCTTTCTCCCTACTTCCTCCTTGTGTCTCCAAGGTTCCACACCTCCTCAACAATGGCACAAGTAAAACATGAGATGTGCCTTGATCTCCATACATGAGATCTTGGGGACTTCCTTGAAAATATGCAAGCATCCCTATATGTGGAGCAAGAGCTCCTCTTCCCTCTGCATGAGGTGCTAGATCAACTCCAGATCTAACAACATTGTTGCCCTCAATATCTGCAACATGAGTGGGCAACCTCTCAATGATTGGATCCTCCTTTGGAAAAGAGATCCCCATGCTCCCTTGCTCCAAGATGTGGGATGAAAGTTCCTTCTCCAGCAAGTTTTTGTTCAGATTTTTGGCCTCGTCCATTGTTTTCTGAAGAGGCATTGCGTTTTCATGCAAGGTTTTTGTTTGGTCTTCTTTGTGCAAACCCATCATGTGTGTCTCAAGAATCCTCCCATAAAATCTCTTCACTAATGCCTTAGTGAAATTTACATAAGATGTATTTCCATTATTCTTCAAAGGAAAGGATTCAAAGATCCACCAATCATAGGCCTTACCTCTCATATGCAGCGCTGCAACTCTGGTAGCTTGATTTTCCAGAATTTGGTGCTACTGCAAAAAGGTGTCTAATTCCTCCACCCAAGCTTTGGCTAAACCGGGAAGTGAACCATAAAAATATGATAGATAGGGTCTACCATGTTGGCTTCTCTCCTTGGTCACTTCTCCTTCTTCTTCCACCTCCCTCATGGGACTGCTGGGACTATGGCTGCACTGAACCTCATAGTGTGTGGTTGAATGCTCACACCCACTATGTACAAATCTAGAGTTTTCTTTAAGATCAAACCCTCTTGGGGATTCTTCATCTGTTTCCCCCCTAATCTCCTTGATATCTCCATGAATGCTTGGTGCAAATTTAGGAAGAAGCATTGTAAGCTTGTCCCCCTTTCCTCCATCAGAAAATGGAATCTTCTTCCTGCTCAAAATTTTGTCTCCTTCTTGATGAGAATAGGAAGTGCAGGGTCCTTCCTCCCCTCTTTCTTCTTTCTCCTCAACCTCCTTGGAGAGGTTCTTTCCGGATCTAAAAATTGATGAGAACAAGCTCATCCTCTTCATCATATTGATTTCTTCTTTCTTGGGCTTGAAGGCCACAGGCTGAGCTAAGAACGATGCTCTGATACCATTGTAATGCCCCAAAATGGAAATCAGCAGAATCTTTCACTACGGAAATGTTCCTTTGTCAGAAATATTAACAAGGCTATGTCAAAGATGGATTGAGAGGGATTTTACCAGTTATTTCACCTCTAAAGAGAGGATGAGAACTAGAGGCTTCTTGGCCCTTACTCAGACTCTGCCTATAGCTATGTAAATATTCCTTCCTTCAGGAAAATCTTGCTCGAGGGAATGAGCTATAGAAATATACAAAACATAAGCATGAAGAGTAACTTGCTCAAACTTCTGAAAATGCCAGAGAACTCATATCCATATCATTATAATAATAGCAGCAGAAAATGTATGCAAAATATTGAGGGAAATGATGCTCAAGATGAACAATAGCAATCCTCAAGGCAGAAGTATAATAATCATGAGATAAACATAGCTACACAAGTGAACCCCATCTATGACTACGCAGTAACATGGAGACATTGCAGCATGTAAAATAGTAATAAAATTATATTACAATAATAGCTCAAGAAATGAGGGGGAGCATGCTCTCAACCCCTGAAAACACTACTATAACACTGATACACAATCCTTAGAAGTATTGGTTGCAATACATGTTCAAAATATGAAAATACAATAGTGTCAAAGTTGCTGGGTAGCTACAGCAACTCAAAATATACAATAGAAGGAGGAGAATGAATACGGCCTGCAAACTGAAACAACCTCCTCCAATGGATTCCTTGAGTGCAAGGCTGATCCCAGCACAAGAAATCTCTTCCTCCAAAATGGTGGAGAAAACCCCCACTGCAGACAAACTCTAAGATAACGCAGTCTATGGAAGGGACTACACTGATGAAGGTGGGAGAAGCTTGGCCTCCTACCAAGATATGAAAATCAGCTCTAGAAACCCTCCTTGCTTATCCTCCCAAATAATAGGAACTCAACCCTATGAGGAATGATCCAAGGAGTGGTGTTGTGGAATCTCCTCCACAGCAACACCTACAACACAACCCAGTGACTGCATTGTAGATGAAGAAGTGGCTATGGCCAAATGCTTGAATATGGAGAAATGAAGAGCAATCCTCCTTGAGCTACTCAAGGGAGGAAAGGAACTCCTGAATAGGAATCCCTCATGCCAAAGGCACTGCAACTCAGCTGAACAACTGGAGACTGCAAATAGACTCAAAGTCCAAATCCTCACTAATAATCTCTATGGCTGCCTCATCCTCCTTATATGAAAATGATGTCTCTATGCCATGGACCCCACCCTATTAGGGTTTCCTTTCTCTAGAAGTTTCCTCCCTTTCTAACTGTGTTGGCTTCCCAAGCAAGCTACGCCCTCTTGTGCTGCGCTGTTGACTTGGTCAACATGACTTCATCCTCAAGTGTTTGCCCCCTTTTTACACTAGGAGGTGCAAAATTGGCTACTCCATAGATCCCTTCTCACTTTATGTGGAATTTTATTTATGCAAATGGATCTCCCCACCCATTTTATTTATCACCTAGATAATATGAGAAAAAATTAATGTTCCAATTTATTTGCAAAAATTTGGAACATTACATTTTCCCTGTTTTAGTCACCATGTTCAAATAGAGATTCTAAGAAGGTGGTAATGAATTTTTTTTTTTTTTAAAGAGGTTTTTATTGTGAGAAGTATGATTTAAAAAAACATTTCATATTTTACGTAGACATCATGGTTTAGAAACTAAAGACCAATGTTTAGGGACTATTTTTTGAGATTTTGTAATCTTGTTTTTTCCTGTTTTAGTCACTATTTTCAAAAGACGTTTTCGAACATATGGAGATGAATTTTGGAAAAGAAAAATTATTTTTTGGAGGTAACATATCAATTAACAAAAATTTATGGCAGTTTAATAACAGTTGGCATGGTTTGGATTATCTGAATTCATCTTTGGACCCTATTTTTCAAGAATTCGCCTGATTTATTGTAATATTTCCAAATGGAAAAGCAGGAATATAGTGCATAAAAAAGGAAATAGTAGTGAATAAATCAACACACGATGATATGAGACAAATGTACAATCATATTATTAAACATATCTGCAAATAATAGGCACAAATATCTTGAGGATCAAGTCACTCAAGCAATACAAAACAAGCCTCCTCTAAGAAAATATGTCAATACATGAGAAAATATTGCTATACAAGTGCCATGAGCCATGATAGCGTAGTTTTAGGGCATAAACTAATACAAAAATATATAATAAGATGGATCTGCTATTATATAGCTCAAACAATGTTTGGAGTGAAGATATAAGCTCCAAAACACATTTCCAAGACAACCTAGTGATGCCATGATACTGGGTTAAATCAGATCCCAACAAATAAAAACTCATGTGCTTCCAATCAAAATTAAAATTCTTGTTGAAACCACAAAGATGTTTAGCTCAAAAATACATGTGAATGAAAGAGAGCCATATAAGTAAAATACTGATATAAAAACATAAAAACTCTTTGGCCAAATATTACAATGGGCAGCCTCTTGGCTCTCTGCCCTTCAAACCATTTCTCTTACTCTCTCTGTATTCATCACTTCCTCACTTCCTCACTTGTCCCTTCTCACCCTTACTAGCTACATATTTATACATAAATATAATTTATTACATTCCATAATTTCCTCCACACAAATCTCAACTTAAAATCTAAATTAGATTTATCTTTTTTTGGACTCAACTAAGTCTTGTTTATGGAATTCCTCCTCCCTATATTATCTACCTAATTCACTCCACTCATATCCTTAATTATTTAAGGAATATTTACAATAATCCTCACATTTATATTTTCTCTCTTAATTAATTAAAAATGAGCAAAATAATTAAATAAATACTTAAAATATCTCACCCCCTAAATTACATAAAGGAATAATAAAAATTTAGCTTTGATGCTCTTGTATCAGACTCCGCATGTAGAGAAGTTTCCATAGACTCCTATCTATGAGGTCTGTCACTTTTCTGTAACAATGGGACAACCACAAGTACTAATGACTTGCTCCCTCTAGGATTCCAAACTCCACTCTTCTGCTAGTCCTTCAAAGTATCAACTTGATTTGGTAACTCATCACTCACTCTGTCAATCAGATTCCATCGACTTCTCCAACACTTTCTTTCTCCAATTCCTCAGAGTAATTCCTCTTTGTCGAATTCTTTGTCTCCAACTGAGCTGAGCACTCAAATTTCTGCAATGAAAAATAATTAAGAACTCCTTCTTGATTAAAAATATAGTCATTTATTGCTTTTATAGCAACAACTTCCTCGTTTAGTGTTGTACCTACATTCACCAACAAACTGTTAGTTTTAAAAATATAAGACCTTTTAGTTTCTTTTGATGCTTCAAGCACCAATATTCCATCATCAACTTTCTAGATTTCAGTAGATCCTGCTTTGAACTTCTAGCTGCTTTCATCTTCATCCTGCTGGATCAAAAAATTTGTCTCCTTTATGTCTCTACGGACACAACTTCCTTGCTTCTTCTGATATTCCATCTCAATGCGAAATAATTTCTGCTTAATTTCTCTGATTTTGACATTTATCTATTAATGTCATTTTCTGTACCTACAATTACATCACTATCTGAAAAGTTATAACATTCATTCAACTCTATAAATGTTAAAAAAATATCATCCCTATCACACATAGTAACTACAATTCCTTCTGGATCAAGTTCTGCAATCTTCACTTCTCCCTCAGGTTCCTTAAGACATCATTCCAAGAACTCGATTTCCATATGAAATATTTCCAGCACTTCATCACAACTTTCCTTTCCAGCTTCATTATTCTTTTGGAAATCTCCCTGAGTTGTCCTGGTTTCAGCATCATTATATTGTAAACTTTTGTCAGCAAATTCACTAAAAAAATACATTTGTTTACCTCCTTGGAATATCTCTTCGGTATTTCCATTTTGCTTATGCTCCATAACAGCTTCAACTGGCTGTCTTACCCCAAACAAGAATTCATTTATGATTTCTTCCTGCTGCAACAAATTAGTACCTTCCTCCTCTAAAAGGCATTCTCCATTAGACTTCTTCTTGAGAGTTTCATTCTCCTCTATGACAGTTTCACCAGACTGTTCACCATCTTTCTCACATCCTGCAAAAATACATAAACTGTGAAATTTTAAAAGTACAAGGCTTCATAGCCTCATCTGCTTTTCTCGCCAACACATCTTCAGATCCTTCCAGACTATCCCAATAGTTCATGAGATCTTCCTCATTGATCTCTTCACCCAGAATTTCACCCTGTTCTGGGCCACAAATGGAAACTTCCATTTTCAACTCAGCCTCTCTGAGTTCTTCACACCTCATCATCTACTCGAGCTTCCTCATCTTTTCTGCCAAATGCATGTTTACCTGTTGTTCCCTCTTTGCGTGTAGTCTCTGCCACTTTACCTTCTTTCTCATGGTCCAACCATGTGTTTGGTCTTTCACATTTTCCTACAACAATTCCATTAACAATTCAAGGTGAATTGTTATCTCAGCCTTCTCCCATTCGTACTCTTCATCCGTCAACTGTTCACATATGTTTCTTACCTTGGCATTTTCCTTCTTCTTCCTTTTGCTGTGATCTTCATCAGATCTTCTGAAATGACTATCAACGGTCATCTTCCCCTTTTTTATGAACTTCATCTATTCACGTGTGGATTTCGTTCAATCCTCTTTTCAGCAATCCTTCACACTTGTCGTTCATCAAAAAATGCAATTTCTCCTCCTGCGTTTGGCTTCTCTTGGTTCTCTGTCTTGGAACCAATCTCTAACTTCCTTGCTTCTCTCCACTACAAAATAACAACCGCAATAATTCATGGGTTACAATGACCAACTCTTTGGGTGTCGGGCTCTGCTGATCATGCACCCCATTACATTCAGGCTCTTGACTTTAGCTTATGACTCTCTGAATTCAAACTTACACCAATTATTCATCTTGGATGAGAAATACTCAATCTTAACTCAGACTATCCAAACTTTTATTTAACTCTAACCTCTGTTTTGACTTCAAGACTCTACCCAATAGTTATGATAGTGGATATTTTGAATTAATTCACATTATACAATCCTCCAATGAACATACACCCCTATTACATTTATTTTAGGATGTAACATATTCATTCTCTATTATATTTCATTGTTATGAAAAACCATCAGTTTCCCATTATCATTTCACATGATACTGAAGTCTTTAGTCGAAATTCAACCCATGTTTTCCAAGATTTATTTTACGATTAAAATAAATAAACCATCCAATTTTCAACATTAAAAATATCTTCTCAAAATTATGTATCATACCTTATGCTTCCATTAAGTTTATTATCAAACCTTTTTCTTCACAAACTCAATTCTTTGGATTCCACTCTTCTGTGCCATTTTTGTCACTATAAATACTCACATGCCCTTCATATCATAAGCTTGTCATCTTAATGCAAACATTCTCCCTACACTTTTATGCACCATACAACATCAATTCACATCTCTTCATCTATGTACAGAGAACAAGCTATTCATATTTCAACCTCTTCGATTAATGATGTACAACTCATACATTATGTCCATCCTGAATGTCACCTCCTTAGATGCCGCCACATGATGGTAAAAAAAAGATTTTACAACATCAAGAAATATATTTGTTTGTGATTTCAACCTTAAACACAAATCAAAAGAATTCTTCCATTCCAACTACAAGCTTTGGTCCAAAAATGACTTAACCAAAATTGTGAAGAATCCACATTATGCATAATAAACCCTCTCACATAAAAATGCATGTTTCTCTTTATATCACCCAGGATTAGCACATTTTTTTCATTCCTTTTCCATTTATTTATACCTCCACATTTGCAACATTTACACTCTTTCATAACATTTACAAAATTTAATCTTCTCGAGTATGGCAAGGAAATTTAATCACCCAGATTTTAAAATACCTCTACTCAATGAATATTGATTCATTCAATGAGCACTTACCTTGAATCTTCTCATGGTTGAAATGATCCAACGCTTCTCTTGCGTATTTTGGAATACGTTCAAGCCTCCACAGATTTACTTTGAATGTGCAAGGTCCATTCTCTAACGATCTCTCCCCAACAAATAAATTTCTTGCCAGCAATTTTCTAACATAAATCTTTTCCCAACAAATAATGTTAGAAACCTTCAAAGTACGCACAATATCCCCTTAAATCTTAAGCCAAGTTTCCTCACCTCAATCTCTCGGGTTTAATTTCAATTTCTTGGCTTTTCCATTTCATTGTATTTTTTATCAAAGATATTTACCCCTTAAACAAAATTTATCTTTTTCATAAATCTCGAGTAGACTCTTATTACAAAGTATGGTCTAAACCATAAATAAACTCCATTTTATGAATATCGAACTTATGAAATAGACTTTGATTTAAAACCAAAATAGAGGTAAACTCTTGTATGCGGAAGCTCTTATTTCATTTATAACATATCACTCTTTTAGTACTGCTCACCTCTTTTAGTATGCATGAAATCCATTAGTTGGTTTTTTTTTTTTAAACCCATCCACCATTCTCTTTGGCCATCGAATTATGGTTCCATAACTTAGCTCTCCACATATGATTGGTAGTCACACTTTCCTTACCTCTTAATGTGCCACTCTGATTTCTAACCAATTATAAAACATAGAACAACTTTTGTGACTACACTAATTATCAACAGACTTACCATTCTGTTGCAATGTCGACATTAAAGGCTTGCATAGCCTCCACGAGTTTTTAAACTACACTCCAGTTACAACATACCATAGGGCCTGTGATATCGGACGTTGTTCACCATATGGATGCAAGATACTCACGGTCATTAAATAGGTTACTTGTGATATCGATGTTGCGTTCTGCATTTATTATTCTTCTGCATGTTGTCCCCTCATGCCCATCTCACAATATCAAGGGAGCCTTTAGAGGGTGATATTGGTTTCTAACAACAGGTATTGTTTTGTGTCCCTTCCTGTTCAGAATTCAGCATCCTCAACATAGACCGCCTTCAGGATGCATCTTCAAAAATGCATTTGATACTTCCACTTATAGATTCAATATATCAGACCTTGACTATATTTTCTTAAGAAATAAGCACTGCAAGTTGTTTGAATCCACCACCACAACAATCAAAATTAAAAAAATATAATTCTAGCTATACAAGTCGTAATTGCTACCGATTTCAACGCAAATAAAACATAAACATTGATATCGATAACTTAGATCTGGAAG
Source organism: Pinus albicaulis (assembly GCA_034641835.2). NCBI lineage: Eukaryota > Viridiplantae > Streptophyta > Pinopsida > Pinales > Pinaceae > Pinus > Pinus albicaulis. The sequence goes on from CM076574.1 coordinate 988,634,801, forward strand.
TCATTTCCACATGAGCAGTCACTCATTGCTCTCTGTGCAACGGTGTCCGGATACTGGTTCACTGTGGCTCTTATAGACCACATAGGAAGATTCGTCATTTAGCTCGTAGGATTATTCTTCATGACTGTTTTCCTATTCACTCTCGCAATTCCATACGACCATTGGCGAGGGGAGAAGTGTGAAAGTGGTTATTGTAGCGGGCAGCACATGCCTTTGTGGTCATGTACTCACTTACATTTTTCTTCACGAATTTTGGCCAAACAGTACCACTTTCATAGCATTGTAGAGAAATTTATGCAGTTCTCATCCAAAAGGGATTTTAAAACTCCACTTACAAATTTCAATTCTATAGATACAATCAGTTCCTCCCAATTGAATCAATTTATATTTGATGCTGAAATCAAATCCGGATTTTGAATCACCATTCAGTTAGTCTATCGTCGAAATTGAGGGCATCAATCCGATCTATATTCTCTCTCACCTTCCTTATGTGGAAATGACATCCCACGCAGTCTCATATCCTTAACAAGCAACCTCCACGCACTCAAATTTTAATACTACTCCATCGATTTTCACCAAACGGAGTTGGCTCCATCGCACACACACTTATCTGTGCATAAATGCATGATATAATGCATAGTCAAAAAAAAATGTAGAACAGGCATCTTTCCAGCTCTGATACCAAATGATGCCAGGATACTGGGTTAAATCATATCCCAGCAAATAAAAACTCATGTGCTTCCAATCAAAATTAAAGTTCTTATGAAAACCACAAATATGTTCAGCTCAAAAATACATATGAAGGAAAGAGAGCCATATAAATAAAACATTGATATAAAAACATAAAAACTCTTTGGCCAAATATTACAATGGGCGGCCTCTTGGCTCTCGGCCCTTCAAACCATTTCTCTTACTCTCTCTGTATTCCTCACTTCCTCACTTCCTTGCTTATCCCTTCTCACCCTTACAAGCTACATATTTATACATAAATATAATTTATTCCATTCCATAATTTCCTCCACACAATTCTCAACTTAAAATCTAAATTAGATTTATCTTTTTTTGGACTCAACTAAGTCCTGTTTATGGAATTCCTCATCCCTAGATTATCTACCTAATTCACTCCACTCATATCCTTAATTATTTAAGGAATATTTACAATAATCATCACATTTATATTTGATCTCTTAATTAATTAAAAATGAGAAAAATAATTAAATAAATAATTAAAATATCTCACCCCCTAAATTACATAAAGGAATAATAAAAATTTAGCCTTGATGCTCCTACATCACCCAGGAAGGGTTTTTGGAAGTACCCAAAATACCAAAATGCCAGAATGTAGCCCTAGGGTTGAATTGCAGCTGCAAAAATGAATACTAGAAGTAGGTGGCTGAACTGATATTGAAATGAATAGAAGTCCTCCAAAAAATTCTCCAAGTGAAAGGCTGATCCTAACACTGAAGATCTCCACCTCCAAATAAAGCACTGAAAACTCCACTACAAGTGCTCACTAAAATAACGCAGTCAAAGAGGGAATCTGCACTGTAGATGATGGGAATAGGTTGGCCTAGTGCCACGATGTGAGAGAAAGCTCAAGAACCTCCTTTTCGGATCTCCCAATGAGAATAATGCTTCCTCCTCTGAAAAAATATCTCAAAAAGTGGGTTTCTCAACCCTCCACTGCAACACCCTGCAACACAACACAAATACGAACAGAAATTGCACTGTAGTTGAAGACTGAAGCTTGGCCAGAATGAAAAATTGTGGAAATGATAGTACAATAATCTTCCTATAGGCTACCTCAAGGGAAGAGGTGGGATCCCCACTTAGGAACACCCTGTGCTAAATAGCACAAAAATCTCAACTAAACAGCTAGAGAGTGCAAGAAGTCATACATAACACAAAATCAATAATCAGTAACATTACCATCTATAATTGCCTTTCCCTCCTTATAAACAATGTGATCCTTTCCACCTTGGGTCCCACTCATTAAATCCACTACTATCATGGAGACGTCCTCCCATTCACACTGCGATGTCTCTCCTTGATGATCCACTCCCTCCATACCAGTGTGGTTGATTTGGTAAAACTTGACCTTGTCCACATGCATTATCCCCTGTTCACACATGAGGGTGATTTATCCAGCTATGAAGATGATTCCTTTTCACATTAAGAGGGATTTTATTCCTACTAAAGAGATTTATGGGTCTCCCAACCCATTTATTCATCTAATTAAATGACAAGAGAAAAAATTAATTTTCCAATTAGCTAATGCTAATTTAGGAATATTACAGTCCTCCCCTCCAAAATGTTGTTTTTCTTCAAGAAAATGCAAGGATAGAACTGAAGATCCTCCTCTCCTCGTATAGCATTCGCAAATGATAAGCGCCTCCAAGGAACAAGATGTTGTCTCATCAATAAATCTCCAATTTTCTCCTCCCAAGTATGCAAGTTAGCGTTTGGTGACAATCCCAAATAGCTATCATCATGAAAAAGTGGAATACCCATGGAGGAAACAATATGCTGTCCAGTGGCCTTCTTGAGGCATGGAATCTGAAATGTAGTGGGAACCATCATTCCCATGTGAAACTCCCATCCCCAAGCTATCATCCACACAAAATGAGTCACCCTCCAAAATGGTAACTCATGGAGAAACTCCTCCTCCTTAGGCTCCTGCAAAGTAGGTGGGTTGCATAGCTGAAAATGATGGATCAAATTGTCCATCCCACATTGTCTCTGTCTCTCCACTTTGGGTGCAATAATGTTTCCTTCATGAAGCAAAAAGGCAATTGGATCCTCAAAGACCCACTCTTTGGTTCTTGTCTAGACCATCCCATATAAGATGAATATGACATTATCATCATATGGAATCAAAATGAGAGAGGTAATGAAGGTTTCATATAGTGCTGGAAGGCACCAATAGTCTCCCAAGTAGCTACAGTGTAGTTTTTCTAACTATTGTTTAAAAACATAACATGGCAAGCTTACTCCCAACAAATTGCTAGTTGTGCATGTCATCTCATCTACTAGTAAATAGAAAATGGAATTATGTATCAACTGAGCATAAAAACAATAGTACAATTCTTTCCCAAAGCCATACAAGAGATGGCTATCCCCATCACTAATGTTGGTCCCAAAATGACCATGAAACCCAAATAGAGGCTTGCCCTCTTGTGGAGAAATGCACTGTATAGAGATGGTAAGAGAATGCAAATACTGTGTTAGATAATCAATAAGTGAAAAAACACAATTATTATAATGTATTGAGGGTAGGTTGATAATAATATCCATGAATGAGCCCTCCATAGTGGTATGAAATATCTCCATGGAAAGGAATGAACCATGTGCTGTATTCAAAACCTTCTTCTCATGCTTGGAGATCCAATTCAAGAAGATCATATCATGGTAATAGATGTCTCCATCCACCAATCCATCACCCTCATCTCCTCCTTGTCCATCAAGTGCATTGTATGTGAAGTGATCCTAGGAACACTCCAACAACAAACCCAAGCTCCCAAGTGACAGCGTTGTTGGCCTTTGTAATAAGGCTCCTATCATATCATAGCTGCATTATTTGACATACCAAATGCCAAAGTCATCTACCATATTGTTGATATATATGGGATATTTATTCCAAGGTGGAAGTACCTCCTGGTCCTCCAAAGATAAGGAGTAGCCCCTTTGCACCATGGTTGTGCCATCCCCTACTCTTGCAACATCATGCAAAGTATGGGACAGAATCAACCTATTCTCTCCCAAGAGTTCCCAAAGCAACAACAACTCTTGTTGCCTCCTCACAGCATCACCATATAGACCATGGAGCAACAACATGATGGTTTATATGAAGGATGTCTCATCACCCCAATACAACAAAACTCCTTACTGCCATATGATGCAAGTACCATGCCAAGCCCCAACCATTAGCACACCCTTTGGAATAGGATATGCTATATGATGGCCAAACTCTTTCAAAAGTAGTCAATGTAGCCATGCTTCCTACTGCCATGTGTCATAGATCTGCAAGTGGCTTTCCAGCCTCTTGCTCATCAACAACAGCCATCCAACCAATGGTGAGTGTTTACTATCATGCTCAAAATTGGCATCCCTTCAATAGAGAATACCATCCTCCCAAATCAAATTCCTAACTTTGCATTTCATGGGATGTTGAAATGAAATCTCCTGGTGTTAAACAACATTTTTTCACCGTCCCTGAAATCCCTCATCCCGTACATTGGAGGACTATTCCCGTGACCTGTGAACAATAAAATGTCCTGAAAACACCTTCATGGCATCCTCCTGCATGAGGAAAAAAATTATCCTGAAGAAAATTTCCTCTGAAAACCATAAAAACAGATGTTTTAGCCTTGGCGTGACTAGCCAGTTCATCCCTCACGCCAATGGGGAAAATTCACACTAGAGGGCACGCCAACTGGTGCTATGTCCCTGTGTTTCACTCGTGCCAAGCCTATTAAGGAATGTTTTTTAAAAATAAATGGCAGAAGTTTGATTCTAACAAACTCCAGAATGAATCATCAAAAGAAGTTGAGTGGTTTGGCTCCGGATCTCCATGTATAGGAAGTGGTTTTCCACCTCTCACTAGTACATTTGGTGGAAATTCCGGCACTTGGTTCCGACACTTTCGACCAAATGTCAGAAATTTCCCCAAATTTTTTCGACTTTTTCAAATCCCGCCCAAAACCGACATTTAGAGACAAGTGTCACAATACCGACACGTAGACAAGGTGTCGTAGTTGCGACGTTTGGAGGAATCCATCGCAATACCGAAAATATGCCAAAAAGCGTCACTATTGCAACAGATTCCTCCAAACATCGCAATTGCAACACTTAGTCTAAGTGTCGCAATTGCGACATTTGGAGGAATCCGTCGCAATAGCGACGCTTTGGGGCATAGTGTCGCAATTGCAACGTTTGAAGTTTTCTCCAAACATCGCAATTGCGACACTATGCCCCAAAGCGTCGCTATTGTGACGGCTTACTCCAAATAAAAATGATTTGAAATGAAAAAAAAAATGTAAAAAACAAATGCATTTGAAATGAAAAAATAAAATGTAACTGAGGAATGAAACTACTTGTTATGAAGAGAAGTCGAGGAATCAGCATCGAAAGCTAAGGTCCTGGTCTCACTAAGCTAAGGGGTGAAATAAGCACAGGTCTGAGGTAGAAATCAAACACAAGGTCACTTCATTGTCTGGGACTGGAGGAGTCGGAAGGATATCTTCAATGACATGGGTTGTGTTTTGCAACGTGCCTGATGATTGTCCCTCCTCGGTGGAAAAAAAGTTACCATAGAAAAGGGTATGGTTTGTGTAATAAACAGTCGAGGTAATGGACAACTTGGTAGCATCATGGATGCGTGACTTATAAATAGCTCGAAAGAACTGATCACGTCTTGACTGTAACCTCAATTTCTTCTTCCTATAAACATTGGGCAAAGCAATTCGTCAATGGAGCTCGTGGTACCCAATGATATGATGAGGGAGCTCTTAATTCAGGTTAGATTCTCTCTACAACTACTAGGGACTGTCCATTCATCTACTGTCACCAAGCAGTGGGTGAGGACATAAAAATTATATTATTAAAAACTGCATGCACATTCGCCCTCAGCATTCGCCCTCATCTCTTGAAAAATAGCATTTTCCCTCAGCTCTTGCAAAATGGTAAGTTCTTACTGCAGGCCCTTCCTCCTATGGTAAGGTTGACCCTATTTGGGTTTTTTTTGGTCAATTCCATTGGATTGTGTTAGGCTATAGGGTTCTCTCTAGATGTCTTCCAGTGTTTTTTCAAATGAGTTTCAAAGAGGATGTGTAAGATGTGTTTGCGCTTGCATGAATTTGACTCCACCAGTTTCATGAAGTTTAAGCTATGGATTTTAGTTCGACAAACTCATGCAAGTGCACAAGTTTGGAGTATCAAGAAATTTGAGGCTGAGGTACTGAGTAAAATAAGAAACATATTGATATGAGTTCATCCAATTGAAGATGGGATATATCAACTGTTTCACACTGTGAAATGTACTACAGATGCAGATCCAAAAAAATATACAACTTTATAATTCGTATTACAGGTGCAGATCGAAAAAAATTGCAATTTTATAACTCGAGAATTGCCAAATCTACAAAGATTTGGGCAATTTTAAAATAGAATCAGCAACTAGTCGATTAGATGGCTCGATCACTACCAGCAAAGAACAAAGATTCAAAACTAGATCCATAATGGTTGAAAGAAAATATATGCGCACTTGTATGGCTCAAAGAAAACTCCAAATTTATATGGTTATCTAGGTAATTTTACATTGAAGAGCCCTTTTAAATCCAAAATTGAAAACTCATTTTTTTTAAGATCTACAAACATCTGTAGAATTTACAACAAATATTTCATAGATCTACAAATATTTTCAATGAATTTTAGATCTAGAGTATATTACAACAGATCTAGGGTTCTTTCGGGTATCTTCCAATGTTGAATTTTTTTCCCACAAAACAGAGTCCAGGTAGGGATAACAAGGCAACTTATGAAACAATCTACGTGGATAAATGTGTCTTATCTCCTTCACCAGTCATGCATGCTTTATTTACCATGAACACCTCTGATTTGATATTCATTTTCTACTTCATCCATTTCACTTATAAAAAGGATAAGGCTATCCCATGAAGTGCACCCTTTTGGTGTCTAAAACTAACCCAAAGTCCGCCCTTATAACCTACTAGCAGGTGCTCTATATGCTGTTGTCCAGCAACTACAGACACATTAGATAAGGGATAAGGATAAGGGATATGTATACCTTTTCTTCACTGTTTTCCAAATGATAGATCTGTACACTTCTCAAGTTTGTTTACTGGTGGAATGACAGCTTTGTATACCTTTTCTTCAATAGGTCAGTAAAGATAAGGGATAAGGATAAGGGATCCAATTGTCACCCCCAATCCTAGTCAAATGCTTGCTCAAGGACTGAGAAATCCCTTCTGAGAAAGCTCTATCTAGATTCTAAAGAAACTGAATTCCCCATTTGACAACTTCCAAAAGAACAACAATTTTTAATTTTGAAACTTTCCAGCACGAAGCTCGAAATTCCAATGTAAAATAATATTCCTGAAACTGCCAACTCTAACACCTGAGACTACATCACTTGAAATTTAGAAAAAAAAAAGCACTATAGGAAAAAGCAATCCCGTGGGATGTGGTTACCTTTACAAAACTGTTACTTGACTCATGCCATACTTTTTGGGTTACCTTTACTTGATTTTGGTCAAAATTGCCAGAGAATCAAGGGGTGGAAGGATTTCAGTTGTATCACCTAAAATCACCCTTACACCTACATTTGACACAAGCGAATCAAATGTATGACATTTTCCCAGTCAAAATTCAAATGTTTTGGGTTTGTAAATGTTGTGTTTAATGCCCATGTGAGTGAAGATATACCTTAGAAAACTCTGATATATTTTGAATTCATTGTTGATCTGTTTCCCATGGAAGTAGATAACAGTTTGAACTGCTTGTAATTCATACTGTATACTATTAAAATTATAATTTTTCTAGCTGAAAGAAAAAAGATGAAGTCCGCACTAACGAAACTACTTGCCACCAAAAAAAGGCAGCTATAAAATAATATACATATACAAAGAGAAAAAGGAACCATCAAAGAGGAGATGAATGGTCACATAAAACTACACCAGTGAAAAACACTCAACTCCCACCCTTTGTAGTCAATGCCCACAAGCACAACAATATTTTTCAGCAGAATTCACAATCGTAGGAGCAGCCAAGGTTTCTTGCTCCCAAGTTATATGTCCAGATGCATACAAAGCTCTCATTGCAGAGTGATATCCACGAAGTTCTAATTTGCGTACTTTGGCTGCTCCTTTCTCTTCAGTCAAAGATTTATCTTTCCTCCAGTTTGGACATTTACATGAAGACATAGCATCATCGAAAGAGCTATAGACTACAGGTCGTGATGAATGCTTTTTATTTGAACATAAAATATCATTTGACATATAGCTACTACTACTACTAGCAACAGAACAATGACAACTCTTAGCTTCCTCAATTGAACGATTTAATATGTCTTCAAATAAAGACATGCATACACATTCCTCACCCACATGTTTTCTGGGAAAGGAATGGTATCTACCTTTACTAACAGAGGACGTGATGACTCTCCCACTACCTCATGGTTCCTAGATTTCTGGATTGCTCTCCTTTTCTGAGGAGCAGCCTCCATGTTGAAGAAATATTCCTTGTATGCAGATTGCATTTGAATGCCTGGTTTTCTCTTTGTAGCCTTTAAAGGGACATGATATGTCAAAGGGTTGCACAAATAGGAATATTTTTTTTCTTACTGTAGCACTTAGAAGGCCTATAACAATAGTTACATACAGTATCAGTTGTGTAACAGAGGAAGCGTCACCCATAAAGACTGTAAAAATGCTAGGCTAGGGTTGAATTGGAATTTGTATTTTAATATCTTGCATTTGACATAAAGGTAGTAATTCCTTCCAACCATGGTCCAATTGTCGCTAACAGTCCTGGTCACTAATTCATCAAATGATTGCTCGGACTGCAAAAATATTAGCTGTGAATATGACATTAATCTTACGAGCTTTTGCTAGGGGATGAAATGTGTGTAACTGACAAATATTCATTGCTACCAAAGATCCTGTATTTGGTTCTTGGTTGTTGGAACCATATACTTTGGCTCCATAATAGAGGACAGATTAGTGGAGCTTGTTGGCTTACTGTTATCAGGGTGATTAAAATTAGTCTTGCAAAATGCTAGGTTGCATCGAACCAATATCTGATAGGATTGTTAAAGGAAAAAGAGGTAGCCAGCCTGGGTAAACGACCCTGAGCCCTCCTCTATTAAACCTGCAGCACTTAAGCACTTGAGCTTACCCACTGGGATTATTATCTTAATCTACGTACTGTCATTGGACTTTCAATAATTTCCTTACTTCATTTGGAAGGTTATTGACTAATAATGTTTGTTGAGATAATTACCAATTCAGATTAGATTAATAATAAAGAGACTTATAAGCAACTTCTGTTGGTTGGGTGAGTAATTAAAAGTTAATACTGACATTTGGGCCTATTTATTCTAAATAGCTATTAAATATCTAGTTTCCCATATCCATTTTTATATAATTTTTCTATTTTCTAACATGTCTCTTGAATTATTTCAATTTATGAGACTGATACATTTGAATACTTTGACAGTTTTCAGAAGTTGGAACCCTGCTAGGGAGGGCTGGTACAGCTGGTCTTGGGAAGGCAGTGGAGGCTTTGGATACTCTCGGGAGTAGCATGACCAAATTAAATCTTAGCAGTGGCTTTGCATTTGGTGTTACTCCTAAGGGCATTAAAATAACAGTATTGTCATTTGAAGTTGCTAATACTATTGTGAAGGGAGCAAATCTAACGCAATATCTTTCTGAAGAAAATATCAGGTTCTTGAAAGAGGAGATTCTTCACTCAGAAGGTGTTCAATGCCTTGTTTCCAATGACATGAATGAGCTAATGAGAATTGTGGTTAATGACAAAAGGTGAGTACTTGCAGTGATAGAATTTAGTATATTTGCATTTGTGGGTTATTGGGAAGGGTTATCAGTTACGAAAGTGGGTACAATGATTACATTCATAATGATGTTTTTCTAAATCTTAATCATTTTTTATATTATTATTTGATAAGTAGGCATGTGTGGCCTAAAATGTGCCCAAAAAACTTCAAAATTGTATAAATATCCCCATTTCTCCTCATTTTGCCATTCATTTTTCTCTTTTGCATCATAGGAAATTGTTTATGGCATTGTACTTGATTGTTTGGGCTTCATTAAGCCACATGATTTCTATGAGGTGTTCCACGATCTGTGCTAAAGCTAGAATATATTATTTTTATACATAATTTTGGTGATATTTGGTAGGGAGTAGACCTCATTCCCTGCCCCCCCCCCCCTCCTTTAGTTGCAAGGACCTGGATATCAGATAGATTCTAAAGAGAGAATATTTTGTATTTACAGGGCAATGTGACACTTTTTTTTGTCTCCCTTCTAGCCTAATAGAATATTCGTATTCTTAATATAAATACTGCACTCAGAGCGCTGCTTCGAGGACACTTGCAGGTATGCTTCTAAATTCTTACTGCAACTTAATTGACGACTTCAAAATTTATTGAAATTAGTCCAGAATTCAATATCTTCATAGATTATGTTTGTTACTTTTCTATTTTAAACTTTCTAATTTTTGTTATACCAACTAAAAGAGAAAAAAATGCTTAATTATATTTACAAGAATGAATAGTAACAAATATGCCAATTAAAAGGAATGAAAAAAAACTTATGTTAATTTTCTTAAAGAGAAGAATATGAGACTGCAGCAGGTCATGGCTGTAAGTTACTCTCACCCATTTATCAGAACTTGAAGCTTCACTAGGTAATAAATGCTTGCCTTTTATTTGGGATACTCTTATTTGGTGTTGAGAAGTATTTTCTATTTACAAGCAAGTTGACTTCATGGGTTTTTGGATCACAATAAATGATTTGCAATTAGCATTTGATATCCATTTTTAATAATCCATCTCTATACATCTAATTCGATTGATTAAGAACGCGAGCATATTTTAGACATTTTTCATGTGACAACATTTAGTATGTTTACTGAATCTCATGAAACGTTTAGGAACATAAATAAAGATTTTTAGGAGGGTTGAAATGTTGTAGGAATGCATGAGGAATCATGGGACAGACCAGTTACTATAATTTAGCATAGATTGAATCTCAACCCGATGTTGGAGTGCAGCAGGAAATGATTTTGAGCCAGAATTTTTGACTTGCATGACGACCTAGACTTTGTAACCGACATGTTTTTTTTTTTCCCTTTTACTCCATGCAATTTATGCTAATAACTGTTTAGACAACAACCACTGAAGATGTTCCTTTTGGATATTTGCTTACATCACTTTAAATCATATCTATTTCTATTTATTTTCCCTATAATAAGGTATCATTTGCATTGCCCATTTGACATTGAATCTGTGATGCATCCATTGACCCAGTTGTCTGCTTTTTATCATCTATCGGTACTTCAAGATCAAAATGAGATGATTAATTCATAATGCATATTTAAGACAGTGCTTATCTTTTAGTATCTATCTAATTTTCACTATATTTAAATGTCAATATCTCCTAGACTTTACCTATCACTGTTTTTAAATGTGGACATCGAAGAACATATTAATCTAAACAAGGTCTTTTTATATAAGTTTAATCTTCTTGATATTATTATAGACAATTGTATCTCTCTCTCTTCAATTCTCCCTATTCAGATTTTCTTCTTATTAAGTTTGAATGAAAGTCTTCACATAAAAGAGCCTGCGTGTCCCTTGAAAATATGTTAAACTGTATTTGTTTTGGAATTCTCTTGTGGCAGAGGGTAACTGATATTTCCTTTTTTTCCAATGATGTGCATCTCCTGGCAAGGTATTATCTCTAACAATTTTATTACTTGCCAGTTGAATTGTGGATTTGTGTGAGTTATTTGATTCCTTTGTCATTGCTTTGCAGTGCAAGTTCTGATGGAAGGGTTTTCATATGGAAAATTGAGAAAGGCCTAGGAGATGATGGTAAAACACAAATAACAGAGAAATTTTTTTTTTCCATTCAGATCATGGGGGATTGGGAGTCTGTTCATCCTCATGTCTTCTAGCATTCTCAGTAGAATTTAATTCCCTGATAATGATTGAACATAGTATTTCATAATTATCTTTTGATACTTAATATTTGTTTAGTACTGACATGTTTTTATTAAAATTTAGCTAATTATCTATTCATATACACATTAAAACTACAAACTAATTGGGTGTCAAGTTGTTTGGAAGAGAGGCTGCCTCCCAATTCTAAAAAAAAATTAACATGTCTCTTCTTTACAAGTCTGTCAGCAAACCTACTGCTCTAATTAAAAGTATTGGGGTATTCATTAACGAAAGTCTGATCTTGAAATCTTAATTTAATCAACAGGATATAGGGGCCATGATTAAAGTATTTATTAAAAAACAGAGGGAAACATGTGCACCAGAGCACAACGGATCTGGGATTCAGTTCTTGGGGTCTAAATCCACATCATAGAGTTGCTGGAGTTCCCCTTGCCTCCCTAGCCTAGTCTTCTTCCACTGCCTTTGCAACATATTTTGCTGCTTGCCCCATTATTTCATTGTTCCCAGACCAAAGTCTCGGAGAGTCCAGCCTTTGAAGAATAACATCCTCGTGAAGCTCTCTGCTCTCAATTTCACATACAATTAGTTCAACCTAAATGTAAAATAAAAATTATTACTTCAAATAAAAATACAAATTTTTCAATTCAACAATTGCAATTTAACAATCCTCAACTATTTTGTTCTTTTGGGATTCCTAGTGTTACAGTATCTCTTTAAGCCTTCTTTCTTCACTTTCACTCTACCCTTATTTTTTCTAGATTTGATTCGTAAATGACAAGGAGTTGCTTCCAAAATTCTTCCCTAAAATGAGATGGTCTATTAACGCTTTTGTTAAGAGAGGATCTGTGGGAAAAAATACATTGTTATCACTAGATTTCTGTCAGGGCTAGAGATATAGAGGAAAAAGATGGCTATTAAAGGAAATTTATATTAAAATTTATAGGCTATATATGCCAAATAGAAAATATAGTCAAAATAAGTCAATATAACGAATTCATTTTATATCTCTCATAAATGTTAAGGGAAAACCGAAAATTTTCATTAACTGTGTTGCTCAAGGGAGGAGATATGCTAAAGAAAAAGGGCCAGAGAACAACTCCAAGATTCCTCATGTATAATGTTATGAACATAATATATTGACAAAAGGTATGACAATGTACATGCTAGCATGGACAGGTGTAGAGTATCTGAAATATGTGTAATTTTCGAACTTACTAATTGGTTATTGTGGCTCTCCAGGCATGTTTTGCTTGTCAAATTGTAAACCTGCCCTTGCATGTGTTCTTTGGATTGGAATTTATTTCTCTGCATGTATTGCTCTAAACTTTTGTACAACCCTTGACTTGTAAGTTACCTGTGAAAAACTGTATTGATGATTTTTTAGATCACCACTGCATTGTGTTTTGGTATGTCACCATGGTTTATGATATGGGACAAGGATTCAACATTAGTTGTATCGATTGCGTGTTCTCCTATAGTCATGCTGCTGTTTGAAGCCTCATGATACTATCATGATTTGCATTAAATGGAAAATAATTAGCAATCTGAAGGTTCTTTTAGAGAAAATGTTACATGGATTTTACAACTACACATATTTTACGTTTATCAATATTTTGAAGTTGTTTAACAGTATATTTCTGTTGGTATTTTAGGGTTTATTTGAAGGCTTAAAAGCCTATAGGAGAGTTGATGGACGTATCGTGCTCTTTCATCCAGAACAGAATGCATTGCGACTCATAATTGGTGCAGAGTGCATGTGTTTGCAAGCTCCATCAGTAGAACAATTTGTGGAGGCTGTAAAACAAACAGTGTTGGCAAACAAGTGCTGGGTAAGATTGTGCTTCTGTTTGAACGACTTTAAAGGATTTTGCTTTTCCATACCCCAAATGTTGCATTTATAACAGAGTGGATTTGGATTATTTATGCATGTTATTTGGTTGTAGATACCACCCTTTGGCAAAGGCTCTCTTTATATATGCCCACTACTTCTTGGTAGTGGAGCCGTTTTAGGACTTGCTCCAGCTCCAGAGGTTACTTTTCTTATACATGTTTCCCCTGTTGGAAACTATTTCAAGGTTGGTTTCTATACTGATACCTAATAAATTTAAGATCATTATGTGTTGTCACACTATGTTCTTTCCTGAATATACATTCTTGACAGAAGTAGCCACTAGTACCTTTCAGTGTGTTTTCTACTGGCTTCAATCTCAAATTGTATATTTGTAACCTTGATAGCTCCACCTTGATAACATATCCCTTTCTCTCGTTGGTTTTCTCTTGCCCCAATTGTTCCTTGTGTGTCAATGGCATTATTGGATGAGATGTCATTTAATTGGATAGGTTTCATCAGTGCAATGTCATCGCATATTGCTTTTACCTACAGAAGTATATATTTGAAGAGTTTCACAATGATGCTACCAGGAAGATGAAAATATCCAGAAATATTGTCGATGGTTTGAAAGAGTATTGCTACAGGTTCCATGATGGCGAAATACCTCTCAGTACCATTTTTGAGAATTTACAAGACAAATGTTGGGAGGATAGTAATAAGCTCTGTAATTTGTCTTATATTGCATCTGCATTTTCATTGCCATTGTTGATAAGAAATTTTGAAGTCTGGGAGTCACATCAACATCCATATCAGGCTTTATTGATTACAACTTTGTGGTATAGGCTTATGCAAGTAGATGAACCTTGTTACTATAGCATATATGTAGAAACATAAAAAACAAATTATCCAGTAATAATGGAACGTGCCCATATTTATTTTAAATGAATATAGTATTCATGACAGTTGAATGGAGCTTAGTTAGTGTTGGTTCTTTTTAACAACCTTGTCTTTCATTATCCGAGGGAACTTTAATTATAGTTTCATTATAGTTTCCAATTCCTATTGTCGTTTCATTACAGTTTATTTCATTATCCGAGGGAACTTTTAATTACAATTTCATTACAGTTTCCAATTCATTAGAGTCTTTTATTACAGTTTCGAATTCCTGTTGTCATTTATCGAATAACCCATACTGCAATGACCAGGGGCTATTTCATTTTTTTTTATAAAAATTTAACCTGTCGTCGCTCGAACGATGTAGTTTGCGAATGTAGATCTGAGCCTTGTTCAAGATTTGCATCGGAATAAAATTATTGATGATGTGAGACAAGCCCTCCCTGCAACATCTGCTAATGGGCATTCAGAATATTTTCATTTTTTTTTTTTAAATTGAACCCATTTTCGCTCTTCCAATACCCTATAAGCGTCGGTCTTCCGACACCTTGAACTTTTTCCATTTATGTCAGTCTTGCGACGCTTTTGAAAGCGTGGTTAGCCATAGATTGTTGTGATGCTTTGGAGGCATCAGTATTGCGATGCTTTGTGAGTGTCGGTATTGTGACGCTTTGGAAGCGTCGGTATTCCGACGTTTTCCATAGGCATTGGTATTGTGACGCTTTGAGAGCGTCAGTATTGTGACACTTTGGAAAACGTCGGAGGAGCGACAGCTGTTTGGAAACATCGGAAAAGGTGTCGGTATTGTGACACTTTGGCAAAGCATTCAAATTGCGACGTAATGGCTAGCCATGTTTTGTCTGACCTCTAACTGTCGCTCTTGTGACGACTATGTGTCGGAATAGCGATGAAGTGGCCGTCGGAAATTGGGCCAAATTTTCTAGTGTCTCATGGAACCTTCCTAAGAGATAGGACCTATCCCATGATTATAGGGATCCCAAATTCCCTTCCTCCATCTATAAAATCTTGCCCTCTCCATTTTGAAGCTAGTTGAACTTTTGGGAAGGAAATAATAGCTTAGTGAGGATCAAGAGCAGAGCCGAGGAGAACCCTATGAGAGAGAGAGTTTTGTCAAATCCCTGACGAGCTTTGTTGAGACATGCTCCGCTGTAAACCTCGCCAAAGGAAGATCATAGCGTCAGAGCATTTGGTTGTAATCTCCCTTTTTGTCATCTATAATATAAGCGACTCTGATTTTGGTTCCATTTGTGTGTCTACTCTTTTATGTAATGCAATGAATTATATCTTCTCTAACTGATATATAGTTATATGATTTGATTATCACGTTGTATGTCATCGTTTATCTGCATGTGTACTAGTGTCTGGAAATGTCAAATGGAAGGATTGTGATCTGCCAGGCTAGAGACGAGGAGTGTTGCTTCTTCCTCGACAATAGCAACGTGGGATTTAAGGTAGGCTACTTATCGCAATCTCTGTCTTTCTTGTAACTAGGAATCAATATCATTGCATGATTTGATTGTTTCTAGACCCAATCTAGGGCTAGTGGGATTGCCTCTGTCCGCAGAGGGGATTTACCTTCACAACAATTTGGCGACTCCACTGGGGAACAGTGGGAGTTTGTCCTTCTTCCATTGGGTTGTTTTTTGGCTTTTTGTTTTATTAGTCTACTTTTTTGGTTTACCTTCATTGGTGTTTAACCCATGTTCAGCTCCCAGAAGACTAGATCTAGTCTCCGTTTGTCCATTTTCATCATTTTTCTAGGGTGAACTCGATTGGCACGATTTTTCCCCTGATAGTCGCACCAACTGGCGCTTGTTGCTAGTTAGGCCCCCGCACCAATGCCTTTTTGGCACATATTACATCCAAACAAGCGCGCCAACTTTGCTTGGTGTTAGGGTTTTCTTGCTTTTGGCCTCTCTGAGATTGAGTTTTGGTCCTGGTGTCATTTTCCTGATTGATTGAGTGCTTCGATGTCATTTTTTACTGTGTTTGGCCCTTGTCCTCCGGTTGTTTGCCCTTTACTGCTAGTTTTGCATTTTAGCCCTAGGGCTTCTATGTGCTTCAGTGTGCTGAGCCTCCCATGGGAGTTTTGGGTCCTTGCTTGCCTGGTCAAATTTTTTTTTTCTTCTATGCATTCGTCTTGTTCAATCCCATTGAATCATTGCGTTTATTGAGTGATTGCCTTCTCTTTCGTTCAATCTCGCTTTGTGTTGCTCCAAGCCTAGATCACACGGTTTATTTGAGTCTCTTTCGAGATTCTTCTTCGCTTTGAGGGATTTCATCATCGGTTTTATTTTTTATTTTGTGTGTTTGAATTGAGTGAACTTGTTTGTTTCAGCTCTCTCTTTGTCATTTCTGGAATTGGTGTTTTCATTATTTTTTCATTCATTTAGTGCATTTTCTCTAATATATTGAAAAATACAGAAACAAAATCTTTTTCATTTTGATTGGCCTAGTGAAAATTGAAATCTCTTTCACATTACTAGTGTTATATAACTCTAGAGAGAAGTTTTCTAGTTTCATTAGCATGCATTGGAAACAGTAGTGGATGTTTTAGTGTGTTCGTTTTGTTGTCATTTGAAAGCTATCAACTCTCCCGTAGATAGCTCTTCATTGAACAAAATGACATTTTGTGGTATGTAGTTTGCATCTAGAGATTTTATAAGATTTGACATTCGATAGGGCCTTGAAATTGAAACGTAAATTGAAGATCAACTTTAAAATTTACTTAATTAACCTAAGGCAACATTGAAACATTAATGGAACAACTAGTAGTCTAAGGTAGAGACGTGTTCTGGCATCTTTAAGCCTAGCAGTTGTCACTCGCCATCTGGCTATAGACAGCGCTAGTACGAACTTGTGCTCCCCATACCTTTGAGTATATAAAGGGAGACCCCATTAGGTTGCAATCCTTTATCTGTAGGAAGCTGAGTCTGCCACATTTTACTCGTGATACACTGAACACAACATTCAGGGAGATTACCTACACATACGTTAAGTCCTTGGTTGATTTCTCTTTCATTTTTACCAAGGTGTATATGGAAGTTCACGGATATTTGGTACACCCATTTATCTATATTACCAGAGGAGTCATTTTGATCTTTACTGACTCTTTAAATTTGAAAAGATTATCAAGTGCTTGTCCTTTCATGCTTGTTTCCAAACTGAAAGTGATAGATTCATCTTTTACTCGTTTCTAGACTCTTAAAACATGAAACAGTAAAATTTCTAGTTTCAATGTGGTAAAATTAATCACCTACGATCACATGCCCATTTAGAGATTGATTCTTTCGGCCTGTTTTTGTTTGCCTTGGTTTTGCCCGCGTGTCTTTGTTTTGATCTCTTCCTCTTTTTGCTACACTCAGAGTGGCAGAACCATTAGTTTCATCTACTGGTAATCCTTATACAGACGATTCATCAGAGATCTCCCAGTCCTCTGCTGAGCATCAACAACCCATTTTATCCAAGTTTCTTGATGGGGGACCGATTATATCTGAACTTCCCTTTGGAGGACCAGTTGACTTAAATTGGCCCTTGTCCAACGCTTGGTTTGGATTTTGAGTAGGGGAAAAATTCCCTCCTCTTACATCGGAATCACCCTTTTTGGATGTTGTCTTACCTCCTAGTCCCCATCGTCTTTTAGAAGATCTTACGGTAGGGTAAGATATGGACTCATCTAGTCCTTCTCCTAGTGAGGGAATTCCTACTTCTGGTAAAGAGTACTAGCTTTTTCCCGAACACATCCCTGAGCCTTCTATTATGTCTTCACCTGGTCCATCACTCCTAGCTGGATATAGGTCTTTAAGTCAGGTCATGGCCACCATTGCCTCTATAGGAGTATCGACTCCGTCCATGAGGCCGACCATTCCCTCGTTAGGGATGTCACTGTCGATGACTCTCACAACATCTCCTTTTGTTACATCAGCACCTGTTAGACCTACTGTCTGCATGGATGCATCTATGCCTGTTGTCACTACTCAGTCAACTAGGACCTCATCAGTTCCCGAAGACGTTTATATAGCTTCTGCTATTCTGGAGAACATTTCTCCCAAGGAGTATCGACTATCTTTACAGCCGTCAATCTCCGAGGTTGGTAAATCCTCTTAGGATTATAACCATCCTTACTTTTCCCATTACGGAGCAGATGGTGCCTCGATTTACGTATTTCCATATCAATATGATGAGCAAGGCAACCCCCTTCATTTTCCTACTCATGAGGCTTATCGATATATTAACGGTTTTCTGTCTACCCAATTTGGGCAGCCTTATAATAAAAAAGGGCAACCCTTTCAAGGATAGCCTTTGTTTCAGCAAGGATATGCTTTTGGCCCACAAGGACAACCCTTCCATGGATAACCTTTGGCCTAACCAGGGTATGCATACGACCTGTAAGGACGACCCTTATAGGAACAACCTTCGGTCTAGCAGGGATTGTTTTACGGCCCACAAGGGTAGGCTTACAATCTTGAAGGTAAACCTCTACAACCTCACCCTGTGGTCCAGCCAGGGCAACCTCAAGGACCTGCAGAGAAACTGGGGTTTCAACCTGGACCTCCATACGGTCTTAGGGGGAAAACCCATCCTTCTCAATTATTGGTGCAACCTCAACAACTTCATTTTCCAATTGGTCAAAATGTTGCACAGCCAGGGCCATCTTATGGTCCTGTCATAGGTCAACCTGGTTATCAGGCACAACCTGGCCCTCTCCCACCATCAGGCCAACCTGCTAATCCAGGGCAACCTGGTGTCCTTCATCATCCAGGTCAACCTGCTCAACCAGGACAACCTGCACAGCCAGGTCAGCCTGTTCAACCAGGACAACCTACACAGCTTGTTAACCCTGCTCAGTAGCCGATCTATTTTATGCCACAACCAAATCCACATGTGTGCCCAACTTATCAGACTCGGCAGGGTCCCACTTACCAGCAGCCCATTCGACCCCAGGGTGGCTATTACCTTCAAGGTCAGTCTCGACCAATCTACAACCCACCCCAAGGTTCTGGTTATTGCCTTCAACATCCAGGCTATACTTATACTCCGCAGTCGAATCCATACACTGCTCAAATGGGGCCCACATATAATTAGAATCAATACCCTGGTTTTCAACCCCCGTATCGTAGTTTTCAACCGCCATATCAACCCAATTATATGGCTTATACCCTTTATGATCAGAATCCCCTGGGACAGAACCAATGGCGGCACAGTTATGCTCAGCTAGGCTGGAGTACGGGTACAGGTCCTTATCGGGGACCTGTCATGCCTTTTAACCCTCAATTGCCTTTTCTCACCACGTTGGAATTAGCAGACGTGTCCAAATTGACCAATGATCTGATTATTCATAATCCATATTGGCCTCCAGTTCCGACGAAGGTGCCTGGTGATTGTCCTAAGTTCGACGGTAAATTTGGAGAAGACCCCCAAGCACATGTCATGACATACCATTTGTGGTGTTCTTTGAACTCTTAGATAGATGACTCGATTCATCTATGTCTTTTCCAGTGCACTCTCATCGGTGCTGTTGCTAAATGGTACATAGAACTGCCCCACGGTATTTTTCAAGATTTTAATACTTTAGCTATGGCATTCCTAACGCATTTCCAGTTACCAGTTCGATATGAAGTTGAGACACATCTCCTAACATCTCTAAAACAGGACAAAGCCACTCATATTTCAGATCATATTCACGAATGGAGACGTCGTCGACGTCTGATCAAGTTTGACATTCCCGATCAGCTTCTAACTCATTGGTTCACTACCTCCTTTGTCAACAAGATTGCACAAGACATTGCTATGGGGGCATGTGTAATCGAGGAACAAGCCATTGCTCATGCCTAGTACCTAGATTTAGTGTACTTCGAGTCCGAAACGTTATACGAAATCTTGACTGATGCCCCGTGACCAGGGACCTCCAAAGCACCAGCTACCCCATCGGTTGATGGTGTTATTGGTTCCGTCTCTCAAACTTCTCGCAATTCTTCAAATGGGAAGCAGAAATCGAATTCTTCAAATAATTATGCTCCTTAGCCTACTCCATATTCTAGTAAGACCACAGAGGTTAATGCCATTTAGGCCAATCCTTCAGACAAGAATTCCGAAGGGAAGAAGAAGGGCAAAGGTAAAGCCAAATCCAATGCCCCAAAACGAGAATCTATTGGAAATACTGAGAGGGGGGATGAATCAGTATTCATTTCAATTAGAGCATTAGTTCATCTTCAATTATTATCAGTGTTTGTACAATGATAGCAGCAAACAAGAGGAACACAAATGCACACAGTTTTTAAGGTGGAAACCCACTCCGGGACAAAAACCACCTAATGCTTTTCTAATAATTCTTTAATATTCAACTCCAATTGAAAATAAAGCTCCAACTTCCTAGAATCTAGAAAAGCATTCTTCTCCAACTCCTACTGGATGGACGCTCCAATGGCCGAGATTCTTCAGTAGTCAACTAAATGGATTCCCCAACACCCAATGAGCTACAACTCACCCTAGCACCACCCTACCACCCTATAGAAGAATAAAAGAAGAATGGACTCTCGTACCAGGAAAAATGGTTCACTTTACAATGATATAGAATGATGCAGAAGAAGAATATATAACCCCAACTTTGACACAACCACCTAATGATGATCCTAGACCTCCCATCACTACCTCTTCAACCCTCGGCAGATAGACACTAGTACAATTTGTACAATAATGTATTTACAATGACTAAGTACAATGATACATTTACAATGATTGTATGCAGTGCTGCCCACTTGAAGACTTCATATGATGAACTTCTTGCTTCTTTTATGCACCTTGGTTGTTACTCTTTTCATGCTACCCTCTGTTGCACCTTGCTTTTCTTTTCTTCCATAGAAAGTCTGGTCCTTTGCAATCCTTGACAACACATGATCTAGCTTTTTCTTGCCTTCTAGGAGCTTGATATTGAATCTGGTGTATCTATGTTATTTCAGATCCTCAATATCTTATTTTTGGTCCTATAGTATTCCTCTAAGTTGTCTTTCCAATGCCATAGGTCTGACTCAATTTGGATTCTTCAAGAGAGAGTTATGCCCAATTTCTCACAATGCCCTAATTATGGACTGTTTCAGCAGAGCACACTTGTACGGCATACCACGTCTCACTGTTTCTTCATTTGGCTCTGAAATTGATAGTGAAAAAACTAAATACTGTGAAATATTTTCCACTTTTTACGAAATTCCAATTCGATACTCAGAGAGAGAGTTATGACGGTTTTACCAAGGTCACTTCTTTGAGATGAATTTCAGGAGCCTACAAAAACCCTTACTTCCACAGATCATATTTCCAAAAATGTTGCGCACCTTGACCTGAAATTTTTACTGCAGCTTCCTCAGGATTTTGGCTTTATCTCATAAATTTTTTTTCTTTTGAACCTTCGTCTAAAAAAATTTAGAGTGAAAATGCCACGATGACCTGTTTCAGATGGCCGAATCCCTTGCATAAGGAAGAAATGAGGATCACAATTTATATAAATGCTTAAGCTGAGAGGGGCTTCAAAAAGTGAACGTGGGAAGGATTTTAGGAGCTTAAAAAATATTAATTATGACTTTTCAATGACCCATGCCCCAACCCCATTGGGTTTTAGACCACTAACTGGGGGTACAAACTTCAAACATCAATATCTCTCAAACCATGAAGAATTACATGGTGTGCCATATATCAACAGAAACATCTCGACAAGTAGAAACCATCAAAGGAATTATTGACCCATAATATATTAATTTGGTAGGTAAAAATTCCCATGCAAATATTGGGTTAGCCTCTGGTGCTGCTTGGGTTGACATCAATGACAACTGCTGATCAACAGAATCATCCAAACCACATGCTGATGATGGTTCGCAACGAAAACCGAAGTACCCTTGCCTGATCTGTGATGAAGACCACTACACCAAAGATTTTACCAGATGATCCGAGGTTAGTCAACTTCTTAAGGGCTCTAAGGGAACTCTGATAGTTCTTAAGGAACCTTTTCCATCTTAGCAAACCCATATGGTTCAGTAGCCTTTGCCATCTACACTGTTTAGGTCTCAGGTTTTCATGATGAATGGTGTTGCACCTATTTCTATTTCCACTCGGTCAAAGGATTATGTCGGATCAAGTCAGATAGCTAGGAAATAAGTCGTTGATGGCCCTCCTCCCCCACCTGCCTCTGGTTCTCTTGAGATTAAGAAGCCCAGTGCTGAACCCGTTGTACGGCCAACTTCCAAAGGTGTTCTCCGAAAGTCTTCCTATAATCCAAATTCCCATGCTGCTCAACATTACAACATTGTTGAGGATTTGGAATAGGTGCCTTCTACAATTTCTATGTTGTAAGTACTTCAGATTTGTCTGTCTCGATGGAAGTCTTTGTTATCTGCGATCGACGAAATCGATCCTGCCAATTCTAGCCTCTCACCAGATTGCCCTTGTTATACAAGTCGGCATTAATGGCCTCAATATTCACAAAGCTGTTGTGGATGAAGGTGCCTCTACCTACATTATGTCATCTGCTTGCTGGAAGGCCTTCAACTCTCCTTCCCTCACTTCATCTCCCAATTCCCTCGAGGAATTCGGTGGAAGGGAATCAAAACCCTTAGGTGTTCTCACGAGTTTACTGATCACATTACAAGGTAAGATGGTCAATGTCAAAGTGGAAGCTATTGATGCCAAAATCAACTACAATCTTCTACTCGGTCGCAGTTGGACCCATGCCATGTTGTGCGTTTCGTCCACCCTCTTTCGGCTTTTGAAGTTTCCACATGAGTGCAAGATTATTATTGTCGATTAGTTGTCTTTCTTTACCTCATCCTCCGAGAACAATGTGCCATATGTGGATCAAATTCATAATCCCCCCAATATTATAGGACCTGGTCTTTTCAAGGACCTCGTTCTCATGGGTATTTTTGCCATTCCACCAGCAAACACTGTTCAAGTCAATATGATCTCCAGGTCGGATGACCCATGGATCGTCCCTTCTCCTGAACAGGTTTCCTCTTTTGGAGAATCGATGCCTATGACCCCAGTTGAAATCAATTATTGTGAGATCGTTGCCGCATCAGATCCTCCTCCTGCTGATAATGATCCTTTGAGCATGGCTCTTGATGTTTATTCTCAATCCCCTTGGCTCGGTGATGCAGATTTGTCTGATCCTTTGAGAGAAGTATTTCCATCTGATGAAGCTATCGTGGAGACTATGTCTCTCGAATATCTGCCATGGAGTGATGTGCATCATTGTTCCTCATTTATGCCTAGCCTAGGGGAAATGTCTAATTGTCTTGAGCATTTTGCATCTTAGGCTGCTCCTTTGAGCTTGTCGGAGCATAGTTCGTTTTCTTGTGTCAAGATCCTTAAAAAATGAAACAAGGTCCTCGGAGCATAGTTCGTTTTCTTGTGTCAAGCTCCTTAAAAAATGAAACAAGGTCCTCGGAGTAGGGTTCGTTTTCTTGTGTCAAGCTCCCTAAAAAATGAAACAAGCTGGTCAAAGTAGAGTTCCTTGTCTTGTGTCAAGCTCCCTAAAAAATGAAACAAGGCGCCGAGGATAGTTCGTCTTCTATGTCAACCTCGTTAAAAAACGAATTAGGTTCTTATGACAGTTCTTAAGGTGTGTCAACCTCGTTAAAATAATGAAACACAGTCTTGTTCAATTCGATTCTTTGATATGATCTAAATCTCGTAATTCGAACCTTCACTGCATCTACTTTGCATATGCACTGAAGCTTGGGGGGCATGTACCTCGAATTGAGACACCATGCTGGGGGGCATGCCTGGGTTTTCCTTATTATTTTCAAAGAATACTTTATTTATGTTTCGAGCTTGTGTAAAAATGAAACCCATCTTCAAGCATAGTTTACATATGTGTTTTAAGCTTGCATAAAAAATAAAACTCATCTTCAAGCATAGTTTCCATGTGTGCCTTTAAGCTTGTGTAAAAATAAAAACATTTTGGTTTGATGCATTTTTGCGAACTTTTAACTTTTCCATTGGGTCTTTATTTATGCAGATCATTTAGCTGATATGTTAGATAACATTGTATTAGAAATTTTCATAACATATAAAAACATCATCATATGTAAGTAAGATCCATGTAGAAAATAGATATGTATATATATATGTTGAGTGTTTGCAACGTGTGCATCATATAAAATCCAAAAAATATACATGTTTGTTTTAATTACATCCGGAGACGACATGTCTCTCAAAGATATGCAAATAATATCCTAGGCGACTAATCGGCATGGTTCTCATGGTAGCACGTTACTGCCCGCACCAACCACCTCAGTAAGCGATGGAGGCAACTCAGCACCCATATGGTGTGCCTCTGATAAGCCATAGGGACATCACCTAGGCGAGCGTAATCCGGGACCCCACGAGAAATCCCCTCTAAGTTTTGTAAAAGATCGTTCCCCTCTCCCCCCTCACCTTGAGGGTCATATGCGAGAGGGGTCCTCCTCACAATCGGTGACATCCCGGTGGGCCTCTCTGGGCCACCATCTGCATACATATAGGATCAGCTGTTAGAACATGCATGTATACCAAAAATTCATAAAACTCATAAAATGAAAAATAGTCTTACCCAGCTCCTCATCCTATTCCTCTCCTTCCGGGAGCGAAAGGTTTGGGTCTCTAGTGAAATCAGTGCCCACATAGGGCCAGTCCTCTAAGACGATCAGCTGTCATTAGAGCCATCCAAAGAACTTGGGCCACCATGACATCTGCTAGCCACCCCCTGCCCTGCCCATCGAGCCATCCGCGGCTCTCTCAATGGTGGATCCAGGACTATAGCCCCCTGTCACTGGAAGATGTGCAATCCTTCTCAGATGAATGATACCAAGATTGACCCATACCCAAACTATTTTAGTTTGGTCTTTTCGCATTTGGTCAATTTCCATTTGATGTTCATAGTTACGGCTATGGCCCAGTCAAATACTGTTGGGTTCATGCACTCTGACGCCAGAAGGAGCTATGTTTTGGTAGCCTCATGCAGTGCCTGCGACCCCCCAGCCTGCGTAATAGTATGTAGCACCACTCTGAGTGCTAGATCAGGAATAGTCTGAATCTCGAATTTGCCACTACCTGATCCCTTTTGTGCCCCTGGGCACACCCTCTCCATGACCATCAACATTTTTTCACCAGAAGGCCTGGTGCCAGTCAAGATAGGAACTGGACCCCTGCATGACAGTCCAGTGATAAAGTACATGTCTGACACTTTGAGCTCAAGCACTTGACCTCGAAGTTTGAACTTCTCTTCATCCTCATCCTAGATGGTAACCAGATATTGTAATAGTTCAGGCTGAGCCCGGAGACATGGCGTTAGGAAGAATTTTTTCAAACCATAGTTGCGGAGAGCATTCATACACTACTCATTCCCCATTGCCATTTTTTCTTCCTCACTATGCTCTCTTTCCTTCCATTCAATCACCATTTTTCTTTACACCTGCATCAAATTGGTCGTAAGCACATTATAAGATCTCTTGGGTACTTAGAACAAAAATTCATTGGTTGTATTTTTTTCAAATTCAAACAAAATATTGGGTTGCCAGTTGGTGTGGTTGTTTTGATGACAGTCGCGCCACCTGGCGTGACCCCTTCGCAAAAAGAGGTCGATTGGTGCGGGTCCGTGCCTAATACCCGCGCCAACCACGAAAGCCCTAGTTTTGCAAATCCTCCCCTCAGGGATATCAAATGACAATGAAAAGCTATGAAATATGGCTTAAAAAATGGCTAATGGAAGCGACTCTTACCTGGAAAAGACAGGATCTGGAATAGTGCACTGGATTGTCCACGATCGTCACCACAAGATCACAAAGGAAATGGCTCACTAACGCTCTGCAAACAGGTAAAAACATAAAATTAAATATTTTTTTACTATTCGTGATATTTATAACTTTTCAAAATCAAAATTAGGTTTTGGGACTTATTTTTCTGATATTTTATCATATTTTTATCAAAAAATGGGTTTTACACTTGCTTTTTGTGCAGTGACAGGTTTTCATGCGATTAGGATGACGACATGAGTAGTATTTTATAATTTTTTGGACTTGGTAAAAACACAAAAAAGTCACTACTAGAGTCACCTTTCAGCTCTTTTCTGGTTACTTAATTACTCCGTCGTAATTAAGTTACTCGAGTTCCTCCTTCCTAGGGCTTCTTAAATGTACTAGGTCAGAATTGTCCAAAGGAAAAACTTATATTGCAAGCATATGCTATCCCCTTCAAGCTTGTTTTCAAAAATAATTGGGGTACTCGCCAGAAATGGTGGGGGAAAATTCAACCAGTATCATAGTCATGTTGGTAGTATGTCGCTCTTGAACATGGCACTTGTCTGCATTCATGTCGGGTTGGGGATATCTCATCTCGTTATCTGCTTGCCTCCATGGGTTTGGGTAATCTCTTTTTTCCACTCATCTTCTCTTTGCCACATCACCATGACCTCAGATCCCTCGATGTCAAATACTACCAAATCCGGTGTCGTGCCGCTGATATGTTCAAGAGAAGTTGGCCTTTGCAGTTTTCAACCTCCCTCTGATTCTCTATTGATCTTGATTCACAAACATCATGTTCCTTTGTCTCATGTCGATGATGTGGGAAACATTATGGCCCACCTTTGATCGAGGTCACTTCCTGTCAACTTCAACTCATTATCCAGGAAGCTGATCTAGAGACTCCCTTCAAGTACCTTGAAGCTTGTGTGCCTCAATGGTAGGTTCTTCACATTCAGCACAAGTTTTTCATTGTTAGCCTTCGATTGAATGATTCTACTGGTGTTCGACACTAGCTCATTGTTCACATTCTGTAGATTGTACCTCTTGTACCTTGAGATCCATCGCCATTATTGGTGGTTCCTCTCACATCTATTAATAGCTTTCATTATTGGATGGTATTCAGAAGATGTTCTTGCATGTTTGACTTTAGCTCACTTATTCGCATGCTCAAACTTATACTCTGTTCGGGTCGAGATGGAGCACAAGACCCTAGATCTTGTCTGATAAAATCCAGGCCATAAATTCTTTGTGGATTATCATGATTTATTACACGACTCATTTGATTGGATGGCTATGACCATATATGAGTCTACTTGTTGATCCTTCTTTGCTAGATGGTTGCATCCATACCTTGGATCTCGGTTACTGTACACTCTATTATGGATGGTTGCGCCCATACCACATATCATGTATAAGAGATATCGGTTGTATTTGTATTTGCAGGTCTTCCGACGGCAGTGTTTTCAGTTGGGCGCGTTCTCATAAATCATTTCACCCCTCCCTCTCTCTCGGACCTCATGCTTTAGGGGGCATCTGTTACACATAATTTTTTCACTGTCCCTACAATCCCTTGTCCCGTACATTGGAGGACTATTTCTATGACCTATGAATAGTAAAATGTCCTGAAAACACCTTCATGGCATCCTCCTGCATAAGGAAAAACATTCTCCTGAAGAACATTTCCTCTGAAAAACCCTAAAAATAGATGTTTTAGCCTTGGTGCAACTAGCTAGTTCATCCCTCGCGCCAATGGGGAAAATAAACACTAGAGGGCATACCAACTGGTGCTCTATCCCTGTGTTTCACTCGTGCCAAGCCTATTAAGGAATATTTTTAAAAAATAAATGGTAGAAGTTTGTTTCTAACAAACTCCAAAATGAATCATCAAACGAAGTTGAGTGGTTTGGCTCTGGATCTCCATGTATAGGAAGTGTTTTTCCACCTCTCATGGAATGTTCCTAAGAGATAGGACCTACCCCATTATTATAGGGATCCCAACTTCCCTTCCTCCATCTATAAAAGCTTGCCCTCTCCATTTGCAAGCTAGCTGAACTTTTGGGAAGGAAATGATAGCTTAGTGATGATCAAGAGAAGAGCCGAGGAGAACCCTATGAGAGAGATAGTTCTATCAAATCCCTGATGAGCTTTGTTGAGATGTGCTCCACTGCAAGCCCCGCCGAAGGAAGATCATAACATTAGAGAATTTGGTTGTAATATCCCTTTTTTTCATCTATAATATAAGCGACTCTAATTTTGGTTCCATTCGTGTATCTACTCTTTTATGTAATGCAACGAATTATATCTTCTATGACTGATATATAGTTATATGCTTTGAATATTACATTGTAGGTCATCATTTATCTGCATGTGTACAGGTGTCCGGACATGTCAAATGGAAGGATTGTGATCTGCCAGGCTAGAGATGAGGAGCGTCGCTTCTTCCCCGACAATGGCAGCGTGGGATTTAAGGGAGGCTACTTATCATGATCTTTGTCTTTATTTTAACTAGGAATCAACGTCATTGCATGATTTGATTGTTGCTAGACCCAATCTAGGGCTAGTGGGATTGCCTTTGTCTGCAGAGGGGATTTGCCTCCACAACACCTGGAGATATCCAAATGAAGACCACTCATCAATGACCAATTTGACTCCATAAGGACCCAAATAATATGTAGGAAAAAACTCCTCATCAAGAAGGATCCATCATAATAATGGAAGATGTCACCCATCATAAGGTGTCCTCCATTAATCATCTGCATATCCAATGTCACACAAGTATAATGGTCATCAGAATGCACCAATAATAGATGGGTCCCCAACTCATCACTACTGCTCAATGATAGTGCTACTAATCTCCATGATGGTGGATTTGTTGTCTCAATATCATGCTCAATGTTGAACACATAGTTATGCATTACATTGTTTAGGAAAATACTTGTCCTATCCTCCAAAAATATACACTCCAACCCCAAGAGTTTTGTGTAGCTCAACAATGAATAACCAGGATGATTGTATATCCCCTTCTTGAACAAATCAAGGGTCCTCAGTGCAGTGATTGTTTGCTGCTCCAAATCAGCAATGTGCTTTGACCCTAGGTCATGCATTTTTCGTGATAGCATGTTTCCATAATCCTCCATATGATGTGTTTTAATAATAGGAAATGGAAATATGTGCATACCTTGGTAAAGCTTGGGAACATCTTGTACTGCTACAAGGGTTCCTTCCTCCAGTGTGATGACTTCCCCAACTACTGATGATGATGGTTGTTCTTCTATGGCTGCATCAACGTCGGTATAAGTCTCCTCCTCCTCATGCATCTCCAGAATAGTGCATGGGACTCTAAATGTCAAGAGATCAAGACCACTTTGCAAGGGTGCAACTGTTCTTTCTCTTGATGCAAGTGCTCCTGCAACAAGTGTTGGTGGAAATTTTTCCTTTGATTTCTTCTTGTCAAACCTCTTAATCAACCTTTGAGTAAAATCTGCATATGTAGTCACTCTTGCATGACTCAAATGGTTAAACCACCAAATTTTTTCTTCACCCTCAAGGTGCAGCGCTACAATCTCAACATCTTCTCTTTCTACTGCTGGGTGTAGCAGGAAGAATGCATCAAACTTCATTCCCAAAGCTCTCGCTATGCATGTGGATGACCCATCAAATGTAGACAATAGAAATCTAATTCTGCAAGGTCTTCTTTATTCTTTAAGATAAATTACCTATGGGAGAGTTAGGTTCTCCTTGAAAGCTCTTGCTTGAGATTTGTATTCTACAAGATACTCACTTAGAATCTCATGATCTAAGTGTCCTCCATCTCCATGTCTGTTGTCTTCTAATTCAAAAGAAAAGGGCATAGTATGTTTCTTTTGAGCTCTATGCAATACCAATTCTTTCTTCTGCTGATAGGAAGTATAAGGACCTTCCTCATCTTGAAACCCTATTGTGGTTTCATTTCTTTTCTCCACTTTTCTTTGCTTGACCTCCTTGGTGAGGTCCCTTATAGATCGAAAAAGAGATGAGATAAAATTAATTCCTTCCACAATTCTTATCTCTTTCTCCTTCTTCTTATTCTCCTAATAGAATAATGGCTAATATCCATAGGCTGAGCCAATATTATGCTCTGATACCACTGTAATATTACCAAATGGGAAAAGGAGGAGTATAGTGCATAAACAAGGAAATAGCAGTGAATAAATCAATACACCATGGTATGAGACAAATGTACAACCATATTATTAAACATATCAACAAATAATAGGCACAAGATCTTGAGGATCAAGTCACTCATGAAATACAAAACAAGCCTCCTCTAAGCAATTGTGTCAATACATGAGAAAATACTACTATACAAGTGCCATGAGCCATGATAGCACACTTTTAGGGCATAAACTGCTACAAAAATATATAAAAAGGTGGATCTACTTTTAAATAGCTCAAACATTGTTGGGAGTGAATATCTAAGCTCCCAAACACATCTCCAAGACAACCCAGGAAGGGTTTCCGGAAATACCCAAAATACCAAAATGCTGGAATGCAGCTACCCTAGGGCTGAATTGTAGCTACAAAACTGAATAATGGAAGGAGGTGGCTGAAGTGATGAAGAAATTGATATAACTCTAATAAATTCTCCAAGTGAAAGGGTGATACTAACACTGAAGATATCACCCTCTAAATCAAGCATTGAAACCTCCACTGCAAGTGCTCACTAAAATAATGCAGTCAGAGAGGGAATATGCACTGTAGATGATAGGAATAGGTTGGCTTGGTGCCAATATGTGAGAGAAAACTCAAGATCCTCATTTTTTGATCTTCCAATGAGAAGAATGCTTCCCCCCCTGAAAAACTAGCTCAGAAAGTGGGTTTCTCGACCCTCCAGTGCAACACCTTGCAACAAAACAAAAATCTGAACAGACACTAT
Organism: Pinus albicaulis; assembly: GCA_034641835.2. Taxonomy (NCBI): domain Eukaryota; kingdom Viridiplantae; phylum Streptophyta; class Pinopsida; order Pinales; family Pinaceae; genus Pinus; species Pinus albicaulis. The sequence continues at coordinate 988,665,955 of CM076574.1, forward strand.
GCTGTAGCTAAAGACTGAAGCTTGGCCAGAATGCCAGAGTGTGGAAATGATAGTACAATACTCTTCCTAGAGGCTACCTCAGGGGAAGAGTTGGGATCCTCACTCGGGAACGCCCTGTGCTAAACAACACAACAATCTCAGATAAACATCTAGAGAGTGCAAGAAGTTATACAGACCACAAAATCAATAATCAATAACATACCCATCTATGGCTGCCTTTCCCTCCTTATAAAAAATTTGAGCCTTCTCACCTTGGGTCCCACTCATTAAAACCACTACTATCATGGAGACTTCCTCCCATTCACATTGCGCTGTCTCTCCTTGATGATCAACTCCCTCCATACCAGCGTTGTTGATTTGGCCAAACTTGGCCTTGTCCACATGCATTAGCCCCTATTCACACATGAGGGTGCTTTATCCATCTATGAAGATGATCCCTTTTCACATTAAGAGGGATTTTATTCCTACTAAATAGATTTATGGGTCTCCCTACCCATTTATTCATCTAACTAAATGACAAGAGCAAAAATTAATATTCCAATTAGCTACATGCTAATTTAGGAATATAACATTTATTTTCTAAAAATAAACTCATAGATAACTATTAATGAGGCACCTCATCAATTCAACTTGGGGATAAAATATGACCATATCCTTGATTGTATAAAATAGATTGCTAAATTTTGGTCAAGATGTTTTAAGATCCATTTCTTTCGGATCTTGAGTATTATTGTAATTAATACTTTTCACAATTTGCGGATCTGAAACCTATTATATTTTTCCTATATATTGCATGAGGAATGAGGACCAAAGGTTGGTTTTTGATGAAAGAATAGTCATTTTCTGTGTTTTCTGAATACTTTATTCATTTTATTTTTCAAAGATCAATATATTCTCAACGGTGATATAAATATTCATGCGATAGTAAGTCTTAGTGTGTATTCTCTATGTGTTTTACAATTTCTTCTTTTATAAACTCATGCAAATGTATCCCTTATGAGTATTTTAATAAGATTAATTGATTCATAATTCATCTCTTTTTTTATGATCTTAGTTGAGATTTTCAAATATCCTCATTTAATATTCTAAATCTATTATAGGATTCACTGTGTATGCCATATTGGAGTGGATTTTTCTCCTAATTTCCCCATTCATTTATAATAATGAGAAAGGACTATGATCGCTATTAAAATTACCTTTATCAATCCTAATCAGAAAACCAATTATCTTAGTAAATTAATCTAAACCCTATTTATTTAACTCCATCACCCAATAAACTATTTATTTGAGGTTGAACAAAATCCTACATCACAAAACAGATCTAAATATATAGCCATTGTGGAAAGGTACTGATCAAAATTGGATCATGTAGTTTGTGTTGAAATTTCAAAATGACCAAGATGGTCCTTATAAGTAATTATTCATCGAATTTTGTAATAGCAGGTTTGTGTCGAAATTGTGAATCGACCAAGAAGGTCTTATAAGCAATTTTTCATAGAGTCATGTCATCAAAAGGATTTTATCGAAATGGATAAATGACCAAGATGGTCACATGCAACATTCTTGTTATGTGCAGGAATACAGTTCAACATGATCATCGTCAAATTCGTCATCAACGTTAGTGACTTCGACAATATTCGCCAGTGTTATTTGTCTTCATGAATATGAAGTTCAAAGTGTCCTCATGATAAGTTGTGTTGATCTGTGACATGAAAACATCAAGAATGGCATAGTTGTGGTGAAAAATTGTAAAGGGCTAAAATCTTTGTAAATACCTAAGGAAAAGTAAATCCTAAGTCTAAAACATTAGCACTAGGAGTCTAAGTTAAAGCTAAATGATAAGTGTTAGTACTAGGTATATGATGTTAGTGATTAGTCATTTTATAAGACTAAATCCTAAATGCCTAGGTAAAACACGAGAAAAGGTTAAGTTAAACCTAAGTCTAGCTTTAAAACTAAGTCTAAAGGCTAAAGGCTAAGTTCCTAGGTCTAAAACTTTATCTAAGACCTAAGGCACAATTAAACTTAGGAATAAAGACCTTTCAGCCATGTAATAAAACTTTATATTAATTTTTTTAACAAAACATAGTCAAACCGTGAAGGTAGACCATGTCAGAGTCCGGGTGCATGTGAACGTATGCAATCACGACAGACAATCACCATAACAATTGTTGTGAGCTTCAGTCATTAGCCACCTGTAGGAGTTCATGTGAACGCTAAGTTTATCAGTGGCATCAGGACTTCCAGCTCACCGTGTAGTCTGTTATTTCCTAAATCTACCTCAGGCTGAAGGAAGGCAGAGTTCAAGGTAACACCAAACCACGCTCAATCTGGTAGCCCTACCAGAACAGGAGAGGGCTCTCTCCGGGTCAATCTCAGGAAAAATGTATCAATAGGGCTTGAGATGACTGAAATGAATGCTAATTTTAGGCTAGGTATATAAATAAAGGAGTTTGATTTTGATTTTGGGGGTTTTTGTTGGAAAAAGGGAAAAGCAGTTTTGGGTGCAGGGATTAGGCATAGTTTTTGCAGAGTTCTAATTGGGCGAGAAAGGCAAGTGTTTCGATGCTTTAGATTGATTGCATGGATGGATCAGACCAGTGAGGAGCTAAAGAGGGAAAGAGGGTCTCAAGATTCCTCCTCAAACAGATGAAAACATGTAAAATTAAACCAAACTAAAGGCAGAGCAAAGCAAGCTACTGAATTCTACCTTTAACACTGATTTGCTTAATTTAAGAAGAAAGGAGTAGGAAAATGGTACACATAAACATCAGTGAACTTAAAAATACATGGAGGAAAACACCATTAAAACACAGAGCCACAAGGATCCCAAAGAGGGCTGCAAACCCTGGTCTATTCCTTTGCCAAAATTGCAGAATGAATGTACAATGAAGTGCTATGCAATCCCAAATGTCCAACACTGAAAATGACTGAGAAAATACATCATATAGACAAGCCTAACCCATTACCATGCCTCTAGTGGTCGAGATCATCATTCTAGGAGTTGTTTCAACCATATCTAAACTGGGAACTAGAAAATAGGCCATGAAACAACTTGCCTCTATATGCTAGGAAACTGATTCATTCACTCACATTTCACCTTTTGGTGAATGAATCTTCTAGAACAAGTAAAAATGTGCCAAAATTGCATCATGATCATGAAATTACATCAAGGTACATCAATAGTTACATGAAAAAGTGAAACTGGTCAAAACTAGGTGAAATTCTGAGCTGTGGAGTGAAAAATAGGCCAAAATCCTCTATGTGTCGCGCCCAAAATCTCTATGCATAGCACAACTTTGGAGCTGATTTTTAGGAACTTCACGAAGTCCAAATTGAGCTCATGATAGCTCGTTGGAAAGCCCTATTTGTCTACTTTCCAACCCAAGTTGAATTTCTAGATTTGGTGTCCATTTTCCCCTTCAAACGTTCAATCTCCCAACACTGCTTCCTGTGGGTGCAAAAAGTGGCAGAAAGGCCATTTTAAAGGTGTTTTTGACCCTTTAGGCAACCCAGAACTTGATGAAATTCTTAGGCCATTCCTGAGCATGCATAAATTTTCATAAAAAATCTAGAAATACAAATTTTTCCCTCTGAAGAGCTGCCAATCGTAAGCGCGCGCAAGGTGGCGCTACGCGTCAGGTAGAAAAACCTGTTTTGTGACCAAAAATTTCAAAATTGACAAAAAATTTTCCAAATTCCTTGAAATTTGGGTTGAAGGTCCCACATCAAGCACTATGCTCAGCCAAAGAAGTTTCGGCCAAAATTATGCCTTTTCACGCCTCCTCGATGCCTTCTTCATCTATGTTGTCTGAGGTGAATATGAAGAGTTTGATGTCTTCGATTTTTGTTGCCAAATAAGAAAGGACTGTGGGAAATAAGGCAGTGAGGATAATGAATTTTAATCAAGTGAGATTTAGAATGTGAGGACAGTCACTTGACTTTTTGGGAAACTTAGGATTTAGGAATTTTTACAAATGATATGGGAGAGGGAGAGTGATAGGGAATGGTAGGGTTTAGGGATAAGGATAGTATGACTTTAGGAATGAGTGATTTTGGGAATGTGAGGGAATAAGGGATTGACAATAATGATAGGATTACAGTGATGGGAAAGGAACCATAGGTGAGGAATGGGATTTGAACTACTTGGCACCAAAATCAAACTTTAACAAAAAAACTCGAACCCTAGGAGCAGTTTTAATGAAATGGATAGGGCTTATGTTTTGAGATTAAAAATCCTCCAACCAATATTCAAAAAAATTCCACACACTAACCAAAGGAAAGAGCAAGATGATTTACACTTACATGGAGCAAAGGAGATCGTTTCGTTGATGCTTGAGTGAGATAGCAAAAAATTTGGTGTTCCGACCCTATACGCCGTGACAGTGGCCCAATGTGCCGCGACCCTTGTGTGCACCACACCAGTTCAATTTTACACGGTGAAAAATGGCCCAGTGCACCGCGACTATTATGTGCACCACGACCACCTCCCAATGCGCCACGCAGGCAAACTCAACCACAGCTTTGGCCCTCAAACCCTGTTTTGTTCTTCCATGACTTAACTTGGCTTCTTTGAGGATTTTGGTGTAAAAATGGATTTTTGAATGTGAAAATATCTTGCACACCATAGATTTGAGCACATTTGGAAAATTTGGAGAATTTTATGATGAAATTGGGCTTGCAGCTCTATGCACCGCGCCACAAACCCAATGCGTAGCGCACTTTTTTAGGAGGCTTTTGGAGGCCTTCTCGATGTCCAAATTGGGTGCAGGATAGCTCGTTGGAAAGATTATTGAGTCTAATTTCCAACCTAACTGGAATTTTTCAATTGGGAGTTCATTTACCCTGTCAAAAATCAAATCTCCCAAGACTGGTCAAAATGTGCAGAATGAGGCTGCCTCAAGGCAGAGTGCTGTTGCAGTCAACTTTTGAAGGTCTTCCTCAACTCCAAATTTAGCTCATGATAGCTCATTGGAAATTTCTTTGTGTCTAGTTATCATTTGAATCATCGAGTAAGTCATTTGGCCAACCAAGCTAGGAGAAAGCTTGATTTTCCCAAAGTCACTTCAGAGGCGCATCAATTCTCCTGAGACAATGGTATTTTAGACATTTCTATAAAACCATGACACTTGTGTAAAACGTGAAGAATTTTTTTCTTCCTTGGCCTATTGTGGACAAAAACCTCTCTCAGTTTTCTCAAATTCATCTTTTCTTGCTCAGAAACATCATTGGAGGAAAACCTATCCCGATGTGTGGAACAAGGGATTTGTCGAAATGAAGTGAAATGAAGGGGATAAGGGGCTTCTAAATTCTTGAGAAAATTTTGGGAAGTAGGGAGGGATGTTAGGAAGCAGGGGAAAGTGGAATTTCATAGATTGAGTGAGGGGAAGGGGTCCAAAATGGAAAAACACAGGCCTAGCCTAGAAAATTGCCAAGTTGTAGCAAGAAACTAGGGTTTGTGCAAAAATGAGGAATTTGGGGGATCTCAGTGATGGGAAGTGTTTAATAAGGTACATTAAGGATAAGGGAAAGTGTATGAACATCAGGATACAAGTTTTGCCGATGATTTGACCATCCAAGAGAAATTACCTCCAAAACCCTAGGAGAGGGAAATGAACCTTACCTAGGCACAACTGAAGCATGAACAAGGTGTAAAATGACCCAATGGAACTTGACATGATGATGACAGCCCTCTGAATGATGGTACACTCAGCTGAATGGTGACATGGACCGACATTTGGACAGCTTTTAAAAGAGTGAAAACAAAGCCTAGACCTAATACCTAGTGACCAAATTTTACTTGAAGACACACTGAAATGACAAAATTTGACCTTGACACCTTAAAATCACCTTGTAAGAGCATGTTTGATCACTGGAGGAAGGCTGCAAAGGTTGACACTAACATAGTAATTGCGCTAACCGTAACTGTAGGGATAACATTATCACATGTCAATAGTTATCTAATAGCAAATGTTGAGACCGTCAGAACAGACCGCAAACTTAGCCACTGATTAACCTGATCACATGCTGCCGGTTGCAAACTTTGCCTGATTTAGATGAGAATTATTGTTATGATTTTATTATAAAGTTTTAGTTTGGGTTTTTTCGACATGTGTAAAAGTGCTAGGTAAATAAAGGACCTATTCACCTATGTGTATAACCCTAGATCAACTAAAACTATGAGCAACCTCCAACTAGAGTTATCTTCGAAGATCTCGAGGATGTTATGCAGATATCAATGCTGTCTAAAAGAGGTATGGAAGGACAGGAAAGCACTAAATTATTTAATGAAAGATGACATGAAGATAAACATAATGTAACTTAAATTTCGATATATGAAGTTCGAGATAAGGTAGAGATATGTTTAATCTCATTATTCTCTCTTCTTATTTAAAAGCACAATGATGTTCTGAAGAGGAAGAGAGAGTGAAGAGACTGGAGTCAAGATTTGAAAGAAGAGGAGTGCATTTGAGAAGCATTGAAGAAGTGCTTCGAAGCATTGTAGTGAGTTATTTTTCAACATTTTGTGAAGGTGGAGGTCACCATTCTTGTAATCATTATTTTTTGAAGATCATTGCAGGGCACAAAGTTCGAGGTCAAAGTAGCAAGCTCAGTTCAACTACAAGCGTGCAAGAGGTCCATTTGCTTCATATCACAAGTTTGTGCGTGCTAAATTTTTCTAGTTTTCTTGGCCATCTACAGGCCTTTTCCAAAATAGAGTTAGCTATTGAAAAGCCAATTCATAGAGTTTTGTCTTTGACATTGTTCAGTAGTGCTGATATGCACTGATCAACTGACAAGTCCATGTAACCATTTCTCTCAACTTTTATAATTAAACGGACACACAAATTTGAAGTAGACTTGAAGAGGTAATCAAGGAGGGACGAATTCTATCACAAAGTTTGCAGCCTTTGTCTATCTTGATGTTATTTATGATGCTATGTTTTGATAATATACATTAGCAATAACACTGATTTCTTTTCAAACACTCCAATTTAATCAGTTCAAAGAACATACATATCAATGGTTATAAAAGTTCAATTATTTTCCTCTTACCCATGAAATTTATGTCAAGAGTTAGGAAGATCTTGTTTTCCGCATTTAGATCAAGTACAATTAGTTTTTGGTTCAATAATTAGGCTGTCAGAAAGAGAGAGTCCTCTTTGGATTGAAGAGGATACCCTTCAATATTTAAGATTTGTTTTAATGATTACCATAAGAATTTCTCTCCTACAAACAAGAGGACATTTATGAGTGATAAGAGAAGGAAATAGGAAACACTTTAAATCATAGTTAGAAAATTCGTCTAAATTGATGAAAAAAAAATGAAAATTTACCAATCCTATTAGAATACCAAATAGTTCGATAAAAATTGATCTGGTTCATAGTGTAGGTGTTTAACATAGTGGATTGGATGAAAAAAATCGCTAGTTCGTATTTTATGTACATGTATTTTTCATTCACTTGCATAGTTAAGAGAACCTCCTTAAACACAAATATATATATAGGATAGCATGCACGTAGAAGAAAAATAGAAAATTAATCTTTATGGGACTTATGGGTTATTTAGATTCTATAGGTTAGACTTTGAGGTTGGTGGGTGGATATATGAGTAATAAGAGTTTTGATGTTTCCAAGATGAAATGCATGCTATGAGTGGATATATGAGTAATAACAATTTTTATGTTTCGAGGATGAAATGCATGGTATGAGTGGATATACGAGTAATAACAATTTTGATGTTTCTACGATGAAATGGATGTTATGGATGATCTCAATCTTCAAGGCGAGTCATAAGGCAAAGTTACCACACCAACATTGATTCTAAGGCGGAATTTTATTTTATTTCTCATCGACTTTTTTAGCGATGACCGAAACAACTAAAGTGAAATCCTATGTGCACAAAGAAGACAATTAAACGAAAGTATTTGTAGAATGGGGAAACATATTTCAAAACAAGAAAGGAGAGAATTTCTGAAAACGACCTAGTTTTGTAGAAAGTGATTGATTTTTATATTAAATAAAGTTTTAATATATCAATTTTCTAAATATGTATATCTTATTATTAGGGAAGGATTTTAGATAAATATTTTTTGAAATTAAGGAAATATTTTAAATTTAATTTTTGAAAAAAACATAGGTTATAGAGGGAAGAGGTGAGTGTATATTATTTTGGGTAAATTATATTTGGATTTTTTTTTAGTATTCATAGTTAGAAGTTATTTAAAATTAGAAATAATTTAGAAATAGAATGAGTCAAACCCATAATTTTACAAGAAGGAAAATTGTTATGATATATATTATTGAACAAGTGTTTAAGATGTATATTATCAAATGTTATCTGAATTGAAATTTTTTCATTCAAATTTTTATCATATCATATGTTATTCAAATTTAAACTTGATAGCTATGCTTTAAATGAAATGCATTGGTTTGGAGAAACAATGATACAAATATTTTTTTTTGTGTTTTGGATATCTATAACTCCACTAGAAATTTTATTTAACTCCACCATCCTCAATCTGAAAGTTATAGGCCACAAAGTTATCATTCTAGACTAATCTGATCGTAGTGCTAGTGCATAAGCGATGTTATTCATATAGAGGGTAAGATGAAGAGGTTTATATATGAAGTGTGGAGAGTGAGTGAGAGATCAACAATGAAGCTAATACCTTTAATGGATGGGAACAAGAAGATAAATCAGTACACAACAAGGAAAATATACGATACAATGTGTTAAGAATAATTCTACTCTATTTCACTCACTTGCAATCTCCCTCCTTAAATAATTGCTTACCCTATGTTAATTTTCACTTAATATGTGTAAAAATATATCCCTTATAAAATCCCACTATAGTACTTGGTACAATATTACAACCATGATTGAAATATGATGTCATCCCCAACTTGGTGCCCATTTCTCCAACCCTTGCCTCATGTGAGAGTATTGAAATGACTCCTCTGTGGCTTTTTGATGAGGATTGTTCCCTATAATCTCTTATTGGAAGGAAAATTTTATACCAAAAGTATAAAATTTGGAGACTTCCTTAGGGAAATCCATCCTTGAGACCTCTTCATCTGGGGATGAGGTGCCCATGTGGGAATCTGTGTTGGAAAGTGAAGAAATCAATAAGGCCCAAGGAACTAACATTGAAGTTGTGATGACTACAAAGAAGATAAAAATAGTGTAATTCTCTTGTTGCCTATATATATTAGCAATGAATTAGTGGATATTCATCTAATTGAATATAAGGAATAACATATTTTCACTTTTTAGTGTCCTATGTACTATTATTGAGAAGGCTTGACAAATGGGAAGGAATGGAAGAGAAAATGTGCATGTGATTTTCATCACATGATTCATGGTGACATGATTTTAGCCTTCCAAAGGTCAGATTATTGTAGAATTTGCTTCAATTTTGGATCATGATATTATTTCTACCTCATATGAGAAGGTTTCAAGTTATTGTTTCTCCATTTTTACAGTGTTGAATAAACATTTCAATAACAAATTTTGTTATGAAACCAACTCGCAAAATAGAAGAAAAGATAGATCAACAACTTAAAATTACCCTTTTCGAGGGTAAACCTCCTTTACATTACACAAATGGGCAATTATTTGATGATTCAAATGAAAAAATCTCCTTTCTATATATAGGAGTCGAATGTGTTAATTACAGATAAAACACACTTCCCTAGGCAGGTGCTAATCTAGAACAACAGGTTAAAGACTATATGACTACTTTTCCTAACTAAGAACAGACACACAGAATGGATTAGATGCTTACTTGGAATCCAAGCGCTTCCAAATATTTCTTCTGACGCTTCTGTTGTAGCTTCAAATTCCAGACAGTTGTGCAAAATATTTCCTACAAGAATGAACACTAAACAACAGAAGATAACAATAATACAGATGTCTATTCAAGTTAGTTTGCTAAACCAGTAAAGCATAAACCATATACATCAACTAAGATCTTGCAATATGGAAAATCAAAGCCAATACAGATGCATATAGGGAAAATTAAGTTGTATTATTTATTAATGATAGAAGGGGAGGTTATAACCAAATGACTGATTTAGTGTCACCATCTCTAGTAGCATCCCAGCCTCATCATAAAGCAGATATCTCTAGCAAACTGTCACTCAAATCAATCTCCTCAATGAAAATCCCACCAGCATTTCTCTATACAAATTCCTCCTTTTCAAACACTAAGATTTGTGCTCAATTTATAGAGAAGCTGAGGTAGTTTTACAATCAATGACTTTCCAATAATAGGCAAGACATGTTCCCAATCTTGTACATGTCAAATGGACACATGGATTCGAAGTTTGACAAATGTGAACTCTTCTAGAAGGCACTGGCCAAGTGGAGATTCCAGAACAATGATAATTTCTCTCCCAATGTGATCAACAAACCCATAGATGTCGGGAAGTGCTTTGCAGAGCAGCCTTGCATAGGGCTACCTACATATGCAATGCACTTAGTCCCTTTAGAGGCAGCGTTGGTGAGCTCTCATATGATATATAATAAACTTCAAACTTTGGAAACCTTTGCAGATGAAAGTCTTTGATTGATTTGTCTTATTCTTTGTCTTAGGGCATGTAGCAATTGAAATGTTAGGGGATGATAGACCCTATACATTGGTCCTGGAGATGATGCCTAGTTAACCAGGTCATTGGAAATGATGCCCAAATTAACCTATAAAAGTTGCCCCCTAAATCATGAAGTCAGGATAATAAAAACAATATTTTTATTGATATGCTTTACACTGTGATGAGTTGGAGATGAAGCAGAGTGGCAACTTGCATCAATATTACAATACATTACATCATGATATATCCTCTTGATCATAATTGCTGAGGGTAGGCATTACCATGTTCAATACATAAAAAAATCTAATAATATGTACATAATTCAGAAAGTCGTCGACATTGGAATGTTTCCCAATGCAGACATGCCTACATATATAGGACCATGTTCGGATGACGATCTATATGTAAGGTCACCATACAGATGATGTGTACAAAAATCCTGAAATCGCATCCCGAATGGCTGAAACTAGATCCGGGGTCTTCTTATGTCGTTCACTCGATCATTCAGGTACAATTCTAACCATGTGAATATATGATTTGTAGTCAAACATGGAAAGACATCATTTTATTAGCAACCAATTATATGAGATGTTAACAAATGCGAGAGAACCACCATTGATTTCAATGGCCCTCAAAGTACTACAATACATTTCGTAAGGCGTGAGTAGATGATTTGATGTTAAACATCAAACAAAATCTTTTGGTCAAAAGTCCGGAAGCGAGGATCTTGTTGATGCTGTAACAAGCCTCATGGTACTGGAATCTGATGTTTCTAAGTGAACTTCCTGGTTAATGATTTGTCGTCAATAGGAAGCCACCTTATTGCGAAATGGGAGTTACCAATTTCAGAGACAAGGGTATGACTTGATATAGCAATTTTCAGGGATGACGGTCATGAGAATGAAGGTTTACAAGTATTGCAAAAGGATGAGTTATTCACTAGATGACTTCTCTTGAACATATCGGTGATACTGTGATGAGTTGGTAGCATTGACCCAAAACTGAAGTGAAGGTATGATGAACCATAGGTATGAATGAACTGTCAAGATGATTACCCAACCCAAACACTCATGGACATGGAGTGAAATAAGTGTCATGTTCAAGAGAAACTTGCTACCATAAAGAATTTTTGCTCACTTTTCCCAAATTTTCCCCGGTCATTTGTTGACCTGTACCTCTTTATTTTTTAACAAGCTTGAGGAGGATAACATTTTCTTGATCTATAATTCAACCCTTCAAGTGAATAATGTATCGCTATTTAATAATTTAACGAGTCTAGCGATGAATGAAAATCGATTCTTACCATGATCGACAAGCCCGTCGCTATTTTATGTTTTAACGAGCTTAATGACAGTGATAGCCCAGTCCTTTTTCATATTTAGAGAGTTTGAAAAAGAGGACTACAGAAAACTCCATAAGTACTTTTTCATAGATTTGTCACTCAGATCCGAAAAAGTGTAAAATAATATATGAGAGAACCTCTTTGGTCATGTTTAACCAAGGTATTCCTTTTTCGTAAATAATCTATCTGAGTCCGGAAAAGGGTTAAACTTATACTGAGTAGATATCAATTCATTTACTTTTACAATCTCAAAAAGACAAGTGCTCAGCAATATTTTCACATTATCGGAGTCTGAAAAGAGCTGAAAAAAGACTCCAGGGATTCCTTTTTCACTGTTATCGAAGCTTGAAAAGAGATAAAAGTGTGCTTCAAATCCTTTTTCATTTTTAACAAAGCTTGAAAAATAAGGAGAAAAAGTATGCTTTGTGGTCAAGTCATTCTTTGAAATAAATTTGCATGACTAATTTGTTCATCAGTTGTAAGACCTATTCAGAACAACATCAAATGGATTAAAAATACTTGTTTCGTGATTAAAAATATAATAAAACAATAGTCATAGCAATAAATATTCATTTCAAATAATTAAATGACTAAATAAAAAGATTTTTACTATTCATTTTACCATTCAAAAGTTACCATTTACATTTTGGAGCTCTGAACCTGTTTTGCCCCTGAACTTTAGTGGTTGATTGCATGTAATTAGTAAGAATGTTTTGAATGCCCCCTGCAAGAGCATATGCCCCCCAAGCTTCATTTAATTCATCTAAGTAGATTACTAGTTACTAATAGTTGGATGGAATGAAGGTTCATTAGAGGGGAGGATTTGTTTCATTTTTTAATGAGCTTGACACAGGAAAAGAACTATGCTCATGACCTATTTCATTTTTTTAATGAGGTTGACACAGTAAAAGAAATATCCTCATAGGCACTTGTTTCATTTTTTAATGAGGTTGACACAAGAAAAAAGAACTTTCCTCAAAACCTGATTCATTTTTTAACGAGTTTGACACAAGAAAAGAACCATCCTCATAGGAACTTGTTTCATTTTTTAACGAGGTTGACACAAGAAAAAAGAATTATCCTAAAAACCTGTTTCATTTTTTAACAAGGTTGACACAATAAAAGAACCATCCTCATTGTGCAGTTGGACTAGTGAGTGTGTGTTGGAAAAGATGTAGTCTAATGGAGTTATCATTTAAGGAGTTTGATGAGCACCACAAACGATAAGTTATAACATGTGTTGACGGGTCTTCTCCAAGGTTTCCATTGAATTTTTGAATTTCCGAGGGTAATTTTTGTGGTATCACTGGCCACCAAGGAGAATAACTGATGAGATCAACTTGATATTTCACTGAAGATGTGAATAAAGGATCAAGCCATTCAGTACTCATAAAGGAGGAACCAGATAGGATTCTAGATGATGACATGGGTGAATTCAATGGAAAAAACATCGAAGATGAAGCAATAGTAGATGTTGTTGCAGTTGAAATAGATGGTTCAGTCTAGGATGTCATCTCAGCCATGGTCAAATGACCTAGTGTATACCCTATAGAATCTATGGGAACTCGAAGTGAAATAGGATCAACAAAAGCAGATGGTCTCGATTGAGGAAAATACTCGTACAGGTAAAGGTCCTCCCCAAAATGGGTTGGAGTTAAAGGTGTCTCGTATTGTGGGATTTATTCAATAGAAATTAAACTAGGGGGAAGTATTTCAACATCAGGGGCAAAGTGTATTTTGGGTGGTCGACTATGTGATATGGGAGATTCAATAGCTACAGAAATTTGTGGTCATGACCAAGGTAGGAACAACTTCTGGTTGTACGACTTCAAGATTCAGATGTTCTGGAAAAGAAGAGACAGGATCTGGGTCAATTTCTGGTTGAAAAACATCGGGTCCAGGAGGTATGGTCTCACTAATTGGATGGATCGTGACCACGGGTAGCTGTGAAGACTCTGTTTCAACAACGGTGGACGAACCAGGATGTGTATAAACAACTTGAGCTAACTCTGGTTTATGGAAAGATGATGTTTCACCAGAGGTATGAATTGTACTTGATTCGACAGATCATGATTGCCTTCGCCTACCATAAGTAACTTCTGGTGGTAAAGGTGGTTTTAATGCTAGTCTACATGAATGACAGGGGAACAGATTTTGTTCTTCCACGATTACTGATTTATTTTAACCAAAAAAAAACAAAAAAAAGTGTAATGCCAGGAAAAATGGTTTACCAAGAAACTGTGAATTGCAGAATAACTCCTGGCGAACCAAGAAGTACAGGCAGTAAATCTACTCAAATGTTGTGTTCGATGTATCACAATTTACAAGGCGGCTGACTCAGTTCACTATGGATGGATAGCACCTAAACGTTGTCCTCCAAATATACCCGAAGGTACGTGGAGGCCCAAGTCTATATTAGCGTTGTCTGATGTGAAACCACACAGTGAGAGCACCCCTTTATACTAATCGTACTGTAACACCACCTAATATACCTGAGAATATGTGGACAAGCTACGATATACTTACATATGTGGAGTGAGGTATCACACTCGGAATGTATCGCAGACAAGTTAACGATAGCTGCTATGTTTTATGACGCCGAAACACTTCTCTAGCCTAGACCTTCTAAATTTTATCGTTATGGTTCCAATGATTTGTTAGGTAAATTTAGATTAATTTTATGTTGAACTTGCTTAGCAATTTTCCTTTCAAAGGTTCACCACGATGATGTATTGGAAAATTCCTAAAATGCAACTAAGAATGATAAGAAATCTTCAATTTTAGTTTTTCAATGAAAATCCTAGCTACTAGAGGGAAAGAGCAATCAATTTGTGAGAAAATAAATCAAAGAACACAAACTAAATGTAGATTTACTAATTGTTCCTTTTGAAAAACACACAAAATACTACATGCAAACGAATATTTTTCTTTTCAATTCCTTTAATGTTATGAATGCAAAAATGAAACTAAGTGCACTAAATCAACAAAATAAAATGCCTTTTACTTTTGAGAAATGAGGAATAGAAACAACTATTTCTCTTTTGAAGGAAAAATGAGGAATGAAACAACAATTTTTCCTATCAGGAAACAAAGAATTTACGACAATTTCCTTTTCCAAAAGAAAATGGATCTAATGTGACAATAAAAATACTTTTAAATTAACTTTCCAATGATAAAGAAAAATACTTTAAACAAACATTGAACAAATTTTCTTTCAGAGGAGGAAGAGGTATATGAATTCACTGGTCAATATGAGGCTCAAGCTTTTCAAAACATAGCAGCAAAAAAACTGAAACAAACTGCAAGGAAAAAATCAACGGAATTTGGATGGCTTCAAGAGGCAACTTAGTCTCTAAAGAGAGACATTGATTTGCAACATAGGACTGAAATGGAGACAATGCTATGAAAAGCACTGTGTCCTATCCAAAAGTACGTTGGACGCAGTATATAAAGAAAAACACAAATGTTTAACACACTTCTTTTGCAAATTTGGATCTTAAAAAGCCTAATCTTTGTGAGTAACAACTACTGGGTTAATAAATAGAGAAAATCAGAGGCTAAAACACCTAGGATAAAGATTAATCTCCCCAGCAGACTCACGGATTTGTTATGTGGAATTGTGAATTATGGATTAAAAACGCTTCCCTATACAAGTGCTAATCTATAACAACAGGTTAAAGACTATATGACTACTTTTCCTAACTAAGAACAAACACATAGAATGGATTACATGCTTACTTGGAATCCAAGAGCTTCCAAATGATTCCTTCTGTCGCTTCTGTTGTAGCTTCAAATTCCATCCAGCTGTGAAAAATATTTCCTGCAAGAATGAACACTAAACAACAGAAGATAGCGATAATAAAGATGTGTATTCAAGTTAGTTTGCTAATTCCGTAAAGCATAAACCATATACATCAACTAAGATCTTGCAATATGGAAAATCAAAGCCAATACAGATGCATATAGGGAAAAGTAAGTTGTATTCTTTATTAATGATAGAAGGGGAGGTTAGAACCAAATGACAAATTTAGTGTCACCATCACCAGTAGCATCCCAGCCTCATCACAATGTAGATATCTCTAGCAAAATGTCACTCAAATCAATCTCCTTAATGAAAAATCCACCAGAATTTCTCCACACAAATTCCTCCTTTTCAAACACTAAGATTTGCGCTCAATTTATAGAGAAGCTGAGGTAATTTTACAATCAATGACTTTCCAATAATAGGAAAGACATGTTCCCAATCTTGTATATGTCAAATGGACACATGGATTCGAAGTTTGACACATGTGAACTCTTCTAGAAGGCACTGGCCAAGCGGAGATTTCGGAACAATGAGAATTTCGCTCCCAATGTGACCTACGCAGCCATAGATGTCGGGAAGTGCTTTGTAGAGCAGCCTTGCATAGGGTTGCTTGCATATGCAACACACTTAGTCCCTTTAGAGGCAGCTTTGGTGAGCTCTCATACGATATATTATAAACTTCAAACTTTGGAAACCTTTGCAGATGAAAGTCTTTAATTGATTTGTCTTGTTCTTTGTCTTAGGGCATGTAGCAATTGAAATGTTAGGGGATGATAGAACCTACACATTGGTCCTAGAGATGATGCCCAGTTAACCAGGTCATTGGGAGTGATGCCCAAATTGACCTATAACAGAATGGGTCACAATATAATTAAAATCGACATAACAATAATAATGCAAGGGAAAAACAATAATAATAGTGGGCTTCTATGGGGCACAATATGAACTATATAGGGACTACATGGGAACAAAAATAGTAATAAATGGGTACACTAACAATAAAAATAAGGGTTTACACCAATATTATAGGGACCTAACATGCCCCTCTCTTTCAAAAGGTGTTTTCCTCAACACTTGAGTAGTTCTGGATGTTTCTGTATAAAATTCTCATCATCCCATGCAGAATTTTCAACCCATACGTTCTTCCACTTGATGATATACTCTGAAATTGATCAATTTAGTATCTTTCGAGTTCTATTTTCCGTGACTACTTCAGGTTCCAATATTATTTTTAATTCCTCATCAAGTTATGGAAATATTGTTTGAACTGGGAGCTTGTCACCTATAACCTTCTTTAAGCATGAAACATGGATAACTGGGTGCACTCAGGAAGATGCAAGAGGCTCCAATTTCTATGCCATCGTACCAATATTTTGCAACACCTTGTAAGGACCATAGTACTTTGGTGATAATTTATTATTCTTCTTATATTTCTTGAGGGAAATTTGTTTTTATGGTTGTAGCCATAAAAATACCCATTCGCCTACATAAAAACTTATTTTGTTGCGATGTTGATCTGCCTATTGTTTCATTCGATTCTTTACCAAAGTGAGGTTATCCTTTAAGAGTTTGAGAACTTGTAGATGATGCTAGATGTGAAATTCCATTTCTTGAACAATAATGAGATGGACGGTGGATGATATCCATAAAGTGCCATAAATGGGGTCATTTTTGTTGCAGTATGAAAGGAAGTGTTATACCACTATTTAGCCAGAGGTAACCACTTGACCCATTGTTTTTGTTTATCATATACAAATCAATGAAGATATCCTTCCAAACATTTGTTCACTATCTCTGTTTTTCCATCATATTGAGGATGATAAGATGATTTATGAGCTAATTGATTACCCAGAAAAGAAAATAATTATGTCCAAACATTTTCAGTGAAAATGGGATTTTTTTCACTTACAATAACCTTTGGGTTTCCATGTAGCTTTTGAATTGTTTCCATAAATTCAATAGCAACTGTAGTGGCTTTAAATGGATGAGATCATTCACAAAATTGTGCATACTTGTTAAGTCTATTAACTACCACCATGATGACACTCTTTCCTTCAGACTTGGGTAAACCTATGATAAAATCCATTCAAACCTCCTTGAAACATTGACTGGGAATTGATAAAGGTTGTAAATGACCTGGGGTCTTAGTTGTTGCAACTTTATTTTGCTGGAAAACCAAACATTCCTCCATAAAATTTTGAATATCATATTTAAGGTCATCCCAAAAAAATTCCTTCTTAACCCCGTGGTAAATTTTTAAAAAGCTTGAGTGCCCTCTTAAGGGAGAGATGCACAATTCCAAAATAATATTTTGTTTGCACTAGGAATTCTTACAAAGATATAAAATTTATTTGTACCACAATGAACCATTTTTCCATCTAAATTTATCATATGTATTGGGATCTTTCTGTAACTTTTAAATGGGTGTCCCCACTTCTTTGTCATTCTTCCATTCATCCATTCATCCATTCATCCCTTGCTTCTGTTGTCCAATATGGTTGGATAATAGAAATGACACAAAGCAATGCTTCCACATCCTCTTCCTTTCTTTAGAGCCCAACTACAACAAAATTTTTCTTCCGTTTTTGTAGATGATTTCAAAGTCATAACCCAACATCTTTGTGACCCATTTTTGTTTTTTTTCTGAAGACAATATTTGTTTCGAAAAGTATTTAAGACTATCATGATATTTTTTTACCTTTAAGTTTCTTCCCATTAGGTAAGGTCGTCATTTCTTCAGTGCATGTATTATTTCCAACATTTACTTCTCATAAATATGTTTGTGTAAGTATTTTGATTTGATTGAATGACTTTCAAAAGAAATGGGTCTTCCTTCTTGCATTAAAACAACACGACTTCCATTTCCTGAGGCATCACATTCCACAATAATGGATTTTGTGAAGTTTGGTGTAGCTAAGACCGATGCTTGGCACATTTCCTCTTTAAGATGTTAAAATGCCTTAGTTACTTCTAGAGTCCAAGAAAATGCATCTTTCTTTAGTAATGTCGTTAGAGGTGCTACTATTCTCGCATAATTCTTAACAAAATTGTGATAATACCCTACCAACCCGAGAAATACTTGAATATACTTTATGGTTTTAGGGATCTTACATTCCTAAATGGATTTAATTTTATTAGGGTCTATCGTAACACCAGGCTCATGATATAAAATATGACCCATATATTCCACCTCCTTTACTCAAAAGAAATAGTTGGAGGTTTTTACATATAATTTGAGTGCCCTGTTAACATGTTGAACACGGTCTTTCCAAGACTTGTTGTAGATTAGTATATCATTAAAAAATACTAACATAAATTTTCGAAGGAAGCATTTGAAAATGGAATTCAGCAAACCTTTAAATGTAGAAGGTGCATTGGTAAGGCCAAAAGGCATGACCAAAAATTCATAATGACCCTCATGGGTTCTAAATGCTATTTTCGGAATTTCTTCCATCTTCATTCTAATTTGTTGATATCCTGAATGAAGTTCCAACTTGGTGAAGTAAATTTCTCCATGTAATTCATCCAATACTTCATCAATGATTAGAATGACGAATTTATATTTTATAGTGAGCTTGTTGAGCTCCCTATAATATAGACACATGTGCCATGATCCATCCTTCTTGTGCACCAATACTACTGGAGCAAAGAAAGAACTTTGACCAAGTTGAATTATACCTACCTCTAGCATTTTCGAAACCATATGTTCAATTTCACTCTTTTGGGCATAGTGATATATGTAAGGCTTGATTTTTGGTGGAAAACTTCCAAGAATCAAATGAATAGCATGATAATGATAAAGAATAGGTGGGAAGCCTTTGGGAGTCTCAAATAGCTTGGAATGATTGTCCACTACTTTTTGAGATATGGAGAAATAGATGATTTCGATGTTTGAACCTCTAGTGAGAATAAGTGTGCAATTATGCCCCATTGTTATTTATTTAGAGTATTTGTCATTCCATTAGAGCTAATTATATTTCCTTTTTTCCCTATGACACCCCTTTATTAAAATTCCTTTCCTTCCCAAAACAATTTCAAGAAAAGTTCATGAAAATTAAAATCTATTGCACCCAAATATTGTATCCATTTGACTCGTAGTACAACATCAACACTACCCATTGGAATCAAAAAAATTTCACTATTCACTACATATTATCCCATGGTTATCTTCATATTATGGCACTTTCTAGAGAAATTTAGAGTTCCTTAATTTGCAACCATCACTTGACACTTTGGTGCTAGATATAGGAAACAATTCAATTCCTTAGCTATCTTACAATGAATAAAATTATGGGTACTACCCGAATCAATGAACACTATTACCTTTTTCTTATTGATATGTCTTTCTATCTTGAGAGTTTTAGGAGTGCCAATTCCTTCCAATGCACTACAATATATTGTTGGATTCATCTCTTATTTCTCTAGGGTTGGTTCATGGTGTATTCCCTTTTCTTTTGAAGGTCCTTTTTCCTTTTCCTCCTCCTCTTCATAATCTATGTAAAATAATTTCTTCTCAGCGCACTTATGATGTTTAGTGTATTTGATATCATAACTGTAACAAATCCATTTTGCTATTTTTTTTCCAACTATTCTAGTGTAAACATTGTAGGTTGTCGAAGGCTATGAGAAACAACACTTCCATCTTTATAGTTATGAGAGGTAGACTTCCTTGTTTCCATAATTTTTCTTTGATTTTTTCTTTCCAACCCGAATTCCTTCTCCAATGAATCAGGTTCCCAAAGGTGAATCTATTATTGGATGTTATCTTTTAAAGTCCCATATGAAGACATTAATCCTATGCTCCAATGGAATATCGTTTACCCTTATATTCAATTTTTGGAAGTCCTTAATGTGCTCCAATATTGAACCATTTTATTATATTTACCAATTGGATAAATAAGGTGTTTCTCTTTCTATCCTCATAATGTGTTATCATTTACTCTGTAAAATTTGACCAAGTGAGAATTCATTTACGAGATAAAATCCATCCATACCATAAAAATTAATTGGGTTCTAAATATAAAGTTGCAATGCTTACCTTTTGTGTGTTTTTCACATCATGGAGATCAAAATATTGCTCCATATGTAGTATCCATGTTACTGGATCCTTGCCATCAAACTTCCTCATATCGATATTTGGAATATGGTGGGTTTTCAATCCAATGTTAGAGTCTATGAAATCATGATTAATGTTTCTTTTTTTCTCATCATGAGTTTCAACTACTACATCTTTGCTATTAGGAAGCATTTCTTGTAGAAACTTTGTCAAACCTTCCTTCAAACCTCCCATGTATGCTTTTAGACCATTCTTAAAATATTCCATGTTTCCTTTCAGTTTTTCTTCTATATCATTTTTCTTAGCTTCCATCCCATTCTTCAAACCATCAATATTAGCTTCTATTTCATTTTTGGTTCCTTTTTATGAGAGAAAAATTTGTTGCACTTGGTCTCGTAATTTTTACATATCATGTTTCATTTCTTCCTCTTATTCACGCGTCATAGTAGAGATTTCAGGTTGCTTACTAGGTGGTTCAATTTCTTTATTTGAGATATCAATTAATAATATTTATCCTTCACTATACCTTTTGAATCACTTCAAAGTGATTTTTCAAACAAAACTTAATATGCAAATTAAAAAAAAAATACACACTTTTTTCCTGCTTTGTAGGAGCTCGATATTGAATCTGTTGTATCTTTGTAATTTTAGATCCTAAATATCTGAAATTGCGTCTTGTGGTAGCTCTATGAGGCTTATTTATAATCTCATAATTCATACCGATATTGGAGTCTTTAACAAAGAGTTATGCCTGATCTCCCACGATGACCTTATTATAGTATGGTTCAATAGAGCGAAATTGTATGGAGTACCATATATGACTGCTTTGACCTTTGACCCTGAAATAGATACAAGAAAAAACTAGAGTCCATGGAATTTCATCCACTTTTTATAGAATTCAAATCTGATTCCTGAAACAAAAGTTATGATGATTTTAACTAGGTCACATGTTTAAGACTGAATTTTGAATCTTGCAAAATCCCTTACTTTCCCAGATCATATCTCTGAAAATATAGTGAACCAAGATACAAAATTTTTACACAATGTTCACCACGATTTTGTTCCCCCGAGGTGGAAATTTCAGCTTTGGAAGCCTCATATAATTTTTTTTAGCAAAAATTCCAACATGACCTGATTGAAGAAGCAAAACCTTAAAATCCAAAGCTCTGATACCAAATGTTATGGAACCAACTCACAAAATAGAAGAAAAGATGGATCAATGACTTAAAAATTAGCCTCTTAGAGGGGGAAACCTCCTTTAACTTACAAAAATGAATAATTTTTGGATGATTCAAATGAAAAATCCTCCTTTCTATATATAGGATTCTAAGGGGTCATAATATAATCAAAGTTGACATAACAATAATAATGTAAGGGCACACCAATAACAATAGTGGGCTTCTATGGGGAACAATAATAACAATATGGGGACTACATGGACACAAAAATAACAATAAAGGGGTTACATCAACAATAACAATAAGGGACGACATTAGTATTATAGGGACCTAACAAATTGAGGGAAACATTACTAGCTAATTTTCAGATATGTTTAAAATAAGTATGGTATTATTCTAGCATTCTCTTTGATTTTAACCCGATGAAACATAAGGGTTATTTATGAAATCGTTGTCACTACTATTTTAATTTAATATGCCAATAATTATGGGTTGGTAAACCACTATTTATATTCAAAAAAATTTACCTTGAAAAGCAAGTGCCCATATTTGAAGATAGGTAACTGCATAATTTTCAACCATGTCATGAGGAGTTTAAGATGGGACAATCAAGGTTGATTTGATGAATTCCAATCTTGAAACGAGAACACAAGGTAGCTAGTACATTCAACAAAGTTAAAGAATCAACAAGAAAATATGCGCTCCATTTCTGAAGGACAAAATGGTGTTCTTAGTATGTTTCGAATGATCACATTGTATACTTAGAGGCTACACATGAGGATTATCATCAAACACTTAAACAACGACACTACTAAGGACAATGATTATTATGGGAGTATAAAATTGAACTTAAAGGCTTTGACCAAAGTTTACAAGACCTTAAACTTGAAGTATTGAATAACATAGTAACTACTTAGAAATTCAATTTAATGATGAGAAGGTTGTGGTTACACCATGAAATCTTGGATGAATATGTGGAAACTCATCCTTTGATAGATCTTGCATTAAAATTAGTAAAAAATGAGTTTCTAGAAATTCACTTGGTGATCATACATATATGCCATTTGTTAGGGCATATGATGTTATAATCTCTAGAGTGTTGTAAGAGAGGATTGGGCATAGATGGTAAAATTAGTATTAAAGATCTTGGAAATGGAAAAGAAAAATATTTTCTTTAACTTTGGGAGGTATGGTAAACAAGTATATAAAATAATATTATTAATGTGTGATATCTTATGGATAGTATATACTTAGAGAAATATTTGAGTATTGGACTGTGATGATGTGACTTGATCCTGTAAGACTATTAAATTTTCACTTAGGAGGTTGTAATTAAAATTAGTATGAGAAAAATTATGTCTATTTATTTGTCGGAGTGTTGGAAAATGTTGCTAGGAACCTAACCTTTAGGGGAATTGAGTTAAATAAGTTTGGGATTGCATACTTATTATTGTGCCAATGGTGATTCCATAATTCACATAAAGTGTGCCTACATGTTTACATATCCTCAGGTATTTTAAGCAAGGTGCAAAGTTGTGTTCATTCCCAAGTATTGCTTGTTCGTAGGCCTCAAAAAGAGCTTAAAATAAATTCATGATTATGAAAGAACCTCTCAGTACTATCAACAACTAAAACATCCACCTTGGTTTATTTTTTTGTTCTTACTAAACATGAAGGTTGGTTTAAATTAAGCACAATCAAGACCTCTCACTTCAAGTTCTTATATGGAAGATAGACTTTCTAATAATCATATGATAATGGGTGGCTATCCATTTTTGGAAAAGAAACCTAGTTACTATTGTAAGCTCATTCCTCTCTATAATGAAAGAAAATAGTGGTGTAGATGAGGGCGTGAGGCTAAAAATCAAGGACATTTGGAAATTTGTAGCTTGAGAAAATGTGGGCATATTTTTTTTTGGTCCATTTTCAACCAACTTGAAGTTGAATATTTATTAGCCATATCTCTTGTGGATATCATATTAGATTGAATTTCTGCAAGTAAAAGGTGAAGCACCACATTGCTAAAGTACCAATATTGGAGGTAAAGGTGATAGTAACGATCTTTGAGACATTTTTGATTGATGAACCACATGTATGATGAAATAAGTTGTTGTCATTGAACACATAATTGAAAGGAAATAACATGTTGCATATGTGAAAGAGGATATGACCACAATTATGGTGATGGAAATAATTGATAATTATTGGAAATAAAAGAGAATTATTGGTAGGAAATTGCTATTGTGATTGCAGAGACTGATTCTAATGTTATTGGTGTTGTTGATGTTGTTGTTAATGTTGTAGTTGGTGAACTAATTACATAATTTTGTTTGCAACATTACTTTAGCCCTAGATATGCAGTGAAAGCATGTATTTGGAACTACTTCATGTGAATGATCATTTATTGATAGGACCAACTTCAAATGTCTAGAATACAGGTATAATACTTCAATGTGTTGTGAAATCTACAACAACCAAACATTTTATTGAGAATAAAATAGTGATCCTTAAATTTTTTTTTATCTATTTATTTTTTTGAAATTTTCATGATAAATAAACCATAATTACATTATTTTGAATCACTTGAAAAATAAAAAATAATAATTACAAAAATTTCAAAAAAATTAAAAAATTCTTCAAAATCCGGATACTAGACACTTTTATTTGGTCACGCGCCTAGACTCCCATACCTACCTACTTTTATTTGGTATAAAATATTTAGGACCCAACCTCTTTTTTAAATTTGACTTGATTTTCTCCTTGAATTCTTGGATATCCTGAAATTACCCGGATCATGCATTCGAGTAAACCATTATTTTATCTATATCTATTTGTTTTTTTATTGAGTTCAATTGAGTTTGGAGTCTAATACTTACATGAAACTCCATTCATTTTAATTTTGGACTCCTAGACCACCCAAAATCAATAAATATTTTTCATGTTTTTGCCCGATTTTCCTACGTTATTCGATTTTTTCTTCTAAGAATTTCTTTAATAAAACTTCTTATACCACCTTATACCTAGAGTTTGGGTATTTTGTTATAATGCATTACAACCTATTTTTCGAATCCTGAATATATCATGATCATTATATTTCTTCGATTCAATTTATTTTCAATCAATTAGATTTTTTCAATAAACTTTGTGTTTTTTCCTTTATAAATAAATGTATCTAGCATTTGGATTTGTGCGAAAAACTGAAGTTATAAAAGAAATCGGACTCTTGGTCCATCCCTACTACTTTGCTTAAGTGCGCGTAGTTGAGCATTTATTTTATAATTAATGGATAATAGCATTTTCAATTGAGTGTTAATGTTCTCCGTAGTTAGAATATTTTTGAAAATGTTTGATGTATTTCTCACAAAGCACATTCAAAACTTCATGCAATAAACGGGTTTTCAACATTTATATAATTTCAAAAAGAATTGCTGGTTAATTATTAAATTTCATCTCAATTAGTGAATAATTTTCTATAAGTTACACATAGCCATATCTATTTTCAATTTGCAAGTTTCTTTAACTCCATTCTGTTATTGGAAGAAGAATGGAAAAAGGGGTTTTTTTTTTTTTTACTAAAGATACTATAGAGAATAACAAAATGAAGATGAAAGGAAAAAAAAGGCTCAATTATCAGATGAGAAAAATCCCAATTCAATTTTCTTCTCTAATATGAAATTTAAAGTGAAAAATTTAGGTATTGTTGGAAATAATAAGGGGTGGATCAATATTTATTATAAATTATTATATTTTTATTTCAGAGAGAATTATTTTTTTATTAGCTTCACATAATCATAAACATCATCAACACAATTCAATTGTGCATAACAAATAAAGACAACAGACACATAAGATTTTAGGTGGAAACCCCTTCGGGGCAAAAATCACTAAAATCTTATTAATATTTGCCTTCAAAACATATACATAAAGTTTTCAGCTCCAAATGAAGGAGGCTCCAACCCCCATATTTATAGTTTCCAACCTGTAGGACACTCCAATGCCCTGTTTACCAACTATAACTAGGAGGACACACCAACACCCTGTTTACAAGCTCCAAACTGAAGGTGCTCTAACACCCTATGTACCAGTTGTAACTAGATCGATTCTCTAATTCCCTTTGTAGACTCCAACTTTCCATAGCACCGGCCTACCATGTTGGAGTTTTCTTAGGCTACAACATGAAGGAGACTCCACTCTCCTTCCTTGCAATACCATGCTTCCCTAATCAACCAACATACCACGTTTCACAGTTTTTAGATTGGATCCATCTGTGCTTTAAATAAATATAAATATACCACAATAAAAGAGTACTAAAACAAAACTCTATCAATCAAATCATCCTTTTCTCAAATTGCACATCAAATCGTTGTTGTCATTGCCAAGGTTGTACTTTAACCCTAGATTCTCAAATGTGACATAGGATCATTAGCATTTTCAATGTAAGATTATTTCGACTATTCAGGACCTCTTACTATTAAACCTTTATTCCATCATATTCATTCTCTAGCTTACAACTAATCTGTGATGAAAATTGTAGCATTTTTTTGACTTTCACATCATAGCAATATCAACAACGATAGTCCTATAAATTGACCATTCTCAAAATGTTGTTGCTTCTGGAATTAAAATTGGACCAAAACAATGTCCAAAAACCACATAGTAGATTGAGAGTTCTATAAATTATCCATTTAAGATTACCTTGTAAAAATTTCCACCTTCTGTAAGAAAGCTACAAATTGATTTGCTCTAATCCGTTTAACAATATGACAAAATAAACTTTTAAACAAAAATGAAATAAGTACTTTGACATTTCCACTGGGTGTCAACTTACAATATAATGAACTTCAAGCCAGGTGGCTATTAGCTTTGTGAGACTCGTGGCTTTGTGAAACGTATTTGGTGGTAGATCGAACCCGTTTCCTCATATGCACTTATGACTATTGTCTCAACTAACACATATACCACAACAATTATAAGTCAAAAATATATATTGGCATGACAATATCACTTCATATTGCACTATAATTTTACAAGCCATGTAATTTCATTAACGCTATCCAAATAAAAATTCATATTGGTGTATATTACATTGTCATTGATTTCCTTCAACCGAATGGGTAGGCAGTGTAAGACCCTCCTCCCACATATACCCAATTAATCAACCAATCGGGGTAAACATGTGATGAAGAGTTACTATGATATGATTCAAATCCTTATGTAATAGTTAAGGAAGTGGAATAGGAAGAAAAAACAACCAACATGACCTTCTACACATGCAATAGAACCCCCAGGAGCCCTCCAACCCTTCCAAGTAACTAGTCCTTGAGACAACTTGAAATTTTACGTCATTAAAGCCTGATTTTCTCCCATGACATGGGCATTCATGCGATTGGGACCCTCCAATTACTCCCACAACAAAGTCATGTATGTGACTGGGGAATTTTCCAGGTAGTTCTATGCCAACGACTTCGGATTCTTTGCCACTTTTTCAGGGTAGGACTCATGCCACTTCCCAGAACTCCGTGAAACTTCTAGAAATGAAGGTAGCATAGAAACAATGATACAAGTGAAAATATTTGAAAAAGGACTTGAGTGGACCCCTACTAGCCATAATAGACATTTCATCAAGCATATCACAAATATGCATTCTACAGGTCAAAAAAACAGATCTGAGCATAGGGATCACACACTTATCTAGGAATCACTAAGAAGAATTTATGCATCATCACAATGAATGCATTACCATCTATTAAGCCATATATTCATTGTACATTCAGTGATTAATCAAAACACGATGAGATCCATATGTCATCACTATCATAAAAATCACTCAGAACTAGTATATAACCAACAAAAATATCAATGATATAAAAACCATATAAACTGCCTATAAAAAAGTATATTTTACCATAAAATACTAAGGAGAAAGAACTCTTATTGATGATTCATAGGTTGACTAGGTATGGGATTTGCACAATCGCCTTGACCATATACTAGTCTAAACCAAATATTTCTTTCAGCCAGTCACCCATGTTCCATATTCCAAGCATGAATGTGGGATCTCATAAAACATAGAAATTAAAACCAAAGCAGGGATTCTAGAGGCAAAACCACACTCTCTACCATTGATTACACATCATGGTCAGACATCAGTAACCATCACCATATTTATCTCTACCTAAGTTGACCATGGGTTTAGAGTGTTTCTTCCAACAAGGGCTTCTAGGACTAGTAAATCAACCCACAACTCTCACTGAGCTTAGATATAATTTATCCAACAAGGTCTTTGTTGTAAAACCAGCTCCAAAAATAGTAGAAAACAGAGATCAACGCCTCATAAATCAACCACTTCGAGGGGGAAACATCCAATACATTAGATAAATGAACAATTCTTAGATGCTACAAATGACCAAAAATTACTTCTATATATTGGAGTCCATGGGGCCACCATATAATCCTAGCCGACCTAACAATAATAATGTAAGGGCACAATAATAACAATATTGGGGTTACAAGGGTACAATAATAAAAATAAGGGGGATATACTAGTAATAATAAGGAACTAAACTAGTAATATAGGGACCTAACATGCCCCTCTCCTTCAAAAAAGTGTTGTCCTCAATGCTTGAGTAGCTTTGGATATAAAATTCTCATCATCCCATGTAGAATCTTCAGTGGGTAAGTTATTCCAATTGATGAGATACTCTGAAATTGATCAATTTCATAGTTGTCGAGTTCTTGTGTCTGTGACAGCTTCAAGTTCCAATACGATTTTTCCTTCCTCATCAAGTTCTGGTAATATTGTTTGAACTGGAAGATTTTCACCTATAACCTTCTTTAAGCATGAAACATGGACAACTGGATGCACTCAAGAAGAACCAGGAAGCTCCAATTTGTATGCCATAGTACCAATATTTTTCAACACCTTGTAAGGACCATAGTACTTTGGCGATAATTTATTATCCTTCTTACCTTACTTGAGGGACATTTCTTTGTATGGTTGTAGCCGTAAAAATACCTAGTCTTGTACATCCAAACTTCTCTCGCTGTGATGTTGACCTTCCTGTTGTTTCATTTGATTTTGTGCCATATTTAGGTTATCCTTTACGAGTTGGATAACTTCTTGTTGATGCTAGATGTGATATTCCATTGCTTTAACCTTAGAATTTTCTCTTAAATATGATGTGATGGACGGTGGATGATATGCACAAAGTGCCATAAATGGGGTCATTTTTGTTGTAGTATGGAAGGAAGTGTTATACCAACATTCAGCGAGAGGTAACCTCTTGATGTTGAACCCTTAGTTAAACTGAGAGGGGGGGGGGGGGGTGAATCTTTTTAGTGCATTCAGGGTCTTGTAAAACTTTCTTTTACACTTATTTACATCTTCAATTTGTGATCAACTTAATGTACAATGGAACAAAAATCTTAATAAGTGAGTAGCAGGTATTAAGCAGATTAAATACAGAATATCAACATATAATCATCATGCACATAGACAACATATATAAGTGGAAACCGATAAGGGAGAAAATGACATATTATTATTGTTGTGATGCAAAGGCAAGCTCCAACTCCCTCTCACCACTGATTTTTTGTAGGCTCCAACCTACATGAGGCTATTACCTCAATTCTACAAGCTACGACTTGCAAGGAAGCTCCAACTCCCATCTATTTTCTACAGGCTACAACCCACAGGAGGCTTCTACCTCAACCAGCTACAACTGGACATCTATCAAAATACAACTTGATATGGAAGCACCAACTTCCTCACACTACTATGAAAACACATGTTGATTTACCTAGATATCGACTCTGTTATATTCCTTCCTCACTGCTATCCTCCAACCTTCATATCTGCCTTATATTATCTCTGGATCTTCACAGCTTCTCCGTCTGCTCCTTCTTCTTCTTACACTCTCTCACTCCTTTCTCCATTCTCTCTCTCTTTATGCATATGATGGCAACATTATTTATAGAGATCACCTCATAACTATTTGCATTCCACAGGGAATTCGAAATGAATAGGTATGACTCTTTGTCTTCCACCATCTCATTTTATCGCTCATCATTTCAGGAGGTTACAACACTGTCTACTCAAAATTTGAGTTTTTCTTTGCCTATGGAGACTTGCCTTTGCAACACATACAATAAAAATAATTAATTCATTTACATTTACAGTTACAACAAATATATTTCAATTCAGCCCTTTTAGCTCTTGGTTCGTTGTGCATTTGTCTTTTCTACTGCTGTCAGAGTCGTTTCAGTTTCTGTTATTACATTCAACACAGTTCTGCATAACTGTCATTTTGGCCTAACTCGAACCAACTGTTGTGTTTCCAACATTGCCACCATATTCTCCTTTTTCCTGACTCTGTCTCTTTTTTTTCTCGTGCCCACAATGTTCAACCTTCACTGCTCTTCTAAAAACTCGATTCTGCCCTTTTCTCTGTGTCAGGTCCTTAACCGAGCCTTTCTACCCACATTCATACTTTCCTTTTTGTTTTACGTTATAATCCTCCTTTTCTCTCCGAAACGATTTAAAAAAGTAAATCCACATACTTCGGGACTTGAAATGCTTTAGGTTTCGGCTTTGGTCTTCATTGCGTCTGCTCTCTTTATCGCACTTCGCACTTTGGCATTCCCATGTGTTTGTGCGATTTTTCTCCTGCCCCGATTGCGATATGCGATGGTAATATCACATCACAATATTGACTATCACAATATCACAATATAGGCTATCGCATATAATTTACCATACCGTGCAAACTCATATCATATGCGATATGCGATATGCGATCGCATCTCATCACATCTTCACATCGCATCAAATCACCATTTTGCGTTATGAAATGGACTTCGCATCGCTGATGTGCAATATAGTGTTGTTCCGCCACATGTCCCTTCGCATCGCCACATCGCATCGCAACTTTGCATCCATCCAGCAGCTATCGCATTCGCTTGCGATGTCTGATATGCGAACGGGTCCCACTTGATTCCGATATAATTTCTGTTGTCTATCTCCTTTAATCTCATTCGTTGATTGCACTGGTCCACGACTGTATTTTTGGGCTTTAGGAAAGTGGGTCCCAGTTCACAACACTGCAGAGGCACTCCTTGGTAAAGAATAATCATCAAGCTTGTGCTACCGCAATGAATGACAATCGTTGATCTGTGGTCAATACTTGATGGGCTGGTCAACTACGGAGGCACCGCCTTGGGTTAACCATCGGGTTTTTTGTGCCCCTGCAGTATCGTTGATCCTTGATCAATGTTAACCACACTCATATGATGTGCACGAGGTTTAGCCTTCGCTGTTCAAGTCTGTGACACCAGTCCCACACCTTTTATCATTCTGCTCTTTATATACTTTTTTCTTTAAAACAAAACACGTCAACAAAATGTATTGGCCCCATAGTATGCCTCCTCTTAACTCACAATTTCATTATGCCAAAGAATGTTGAGTCTCCACTGTTGATCCTAGAATGATCCAACGGTCATCACGTTATCGCGTGCCAACTAGCCCAATGGACAAAGTTTTTGAACCTACGCAAAATAGGCGGTTTCAGTATGCCACGCGTCATCCTCCTAACTGTATCGCACCCATCTCACTTAAAACCACTTATCCTTCAAAATTGGTGTGATAAAACCCTGATGGTTTTCTAAACCACCTTCGCTGTTCCATCTTCACCGTTGACTTATGGTTCTACTTTCAAATCTTTAATGCGCTTCTCCGCATATTTGGTAAAATGTTCAAGCAAGCCATGGATTCATGTTTCTACTTCTGTTCATCAGGTCCTCCACGCTGCTCCTCCCTGAGATTTATTTAGTTTATAATTACACCGATCTCTCTTGAGCTTGTTCTTCTATTCGATATTCACTCCAAATTGGGATTCTTTCCCTTGCTGCATCCCTTAAATGCGTCGATCTCTCCTGAGCTTGTTTTTCTGCCTTTGCTCCTTTTCTTCCTTAACCGCTTCTCTGTTGCCTTTGGTGCCTTCTTAGCTGCATTCACTGCCTCTTCTGTATTTGTTGCTTCACTGTTATCTTTGCTGCCTCAGCTGCCTCTGCTCCTTTTCCTTAGTGATAATTCAGGTGATGCTCCTTTGTGCTCCTTTTCCATCAATGAAAATATTTCCAACAGTCTCCCCCTTTGCATTGATGGCAATACTCGAATACTTCCTCCAGGACTTCCTCTGCTTGATTTTCAGAAGACCCTTTCTTCTTTTGCTTGCTTTTCCTCCCCCTTTGACATCAATGACAAAGGGTTGCACATTTCCCAATGTAGTTTCTATCTTTTCATTTCCTCTGATTTTTAGGACCTATTCCATGCACTACTCTATTGTTCTAGCTCTTTGATGACAATTTATTGACTGCTCCCCCCCTAGAAAGATGATTTCTTGTCTGATATTGACTGTCACTTGTCTTCTGCATTGATCCTGTTTCTTGTATGCAGTTTTTTTTTTTTAATTTCTGATCATGTTAGAGAGTAACATCTGTAGACACTACCCGTAGTTTTTCGCTTAGATATTCAAATGGTTCTTTAGCAAGAGGTTTTGTGAATATGTCTGTTGTTTGTTACTTGGTTGGTACATATTCCAACTTTACTAATTTCTATGCTAATTTTTCTCTGAGGAAGTGGTACTTTATTGGGATGTGCTTTGTTTTTGAATGAAGTATAGGATTTTTTGGTATACTTATTGCACTTGTATTGTCACATTTGATAGAAATGGGTTCATCAATGCTTACCTTCATGTCTTGGAGAGTTTGTTTCATCCACATTACTTGTGTGCAACACGTTGTTGCTGCTATGTATTCTGCTTCTACTGTAGATAGAGAGATAGAATTTTGCTTCTTGCTTAGCCATGCCACTAGACTTTTTCCCAAATAGAATGCACCTCCACTTGTGCTTTTCCTATCATCCACAGATCTGGCCCAATCCGCATCTGTGTATGCTGTCAATGTGAAAGTTTTTCCTTTTGGATACCATAGGCCATAGTGTGCAGTTCCTTCTAGATATCTAAATATTTTCTTGATTGCAAGTAAGTGATTTTTTTTTGGTGTTGCTTGATATCTTGCCACAAGTCCTACTGCCAACATAATGTCTGGTCTAGAAGCAGTTAGGTATAGTAGACTTCCTACCATGGATCTGTAAATTCTTTGATCTATATATGTGGATCCATCATTAGCACATAGTTTGCATCCAGTGATCATGGGAGTTGTCACAGGTTTGTAGTCTTCCATTTGGAACCTTTTAAACATCTCTCTTAAGTATTTTTCTTGTTAGATGAATGTTCATGTGTTCTTTTGTTGAATTTAAAGTCCTAAATAGAAGGTGAGCTCTCCAATCATAGACATCTCACATTCTGATTTCATTTCTTCAGCAAATCCTTTTGTTAACTCATCTTTGTTGCTACCAAACATAATATCATCTAGATATACTACTACAATTAGAAGTTCATTTTCATTAGCCTTTATGTACAAAATGTTGTCTACTCCTCCTTTCTTAAAACCTTATTTTTTCAAGTATTTGTCTAGCCTTGAATACCATGCATGAGGAG
Organism: Pinus albicaulis; assembly: GCA_034641835.2. Classification (NCBI taxonomy): domain Eukaryota; kingdom Viridiplantae; phylum Streptophyta; class Pinopsida; order Pinales; family Pinaceae; genus Pinus; species Pinus albicaulis. The sequence goes on from CM076574.1 coordinate 988,699,487, forward strand.
CTTGTTTAAGCCCATATAAGGCTTTCTTTAATCTGCACACATAGTCAAGTTTATCTTTTAAGGAGAATCCTTTGGGTTGTTCCATGTAGACTTCTTCCTCTAAATCTCCATTCAAGAAGGCTGACTTCACATCCATTTGATATACCTTGAAATCATGATAGCATGCAAAGGCCAAAAACATTCTGATTGCTTCCATTTTGGCTACAGGGGCAAAGTTTTCATCATAATCAAGTCCTTCAATTTGAGAGTATCCCTTGCATACAAGTCTAGCTTTATTTATGATTACTTGACCTTGTTCATTCATCTTATTATTGATATCCATTTCGTGCCAATGACATTTTTCCCAGTGGGTCTTGGAATTAATTCCCAGGTACTGTTCTTCTAAATTTGGTCTAGTTCTTCATTCATAGCATTCACCTAGTTTTTGTCTTTGTTGGCTTCTTCGAACTTCTTTGGCTCTATTTGAGATAGCATGGCTAGGTATACTTCTTTTGTCTGTTCAGCAAGCTATCTTCTTGTCTGGACTCCCACACTCTTGTCCCCAATGATTTGATCTTCTAGATGGTTATTTTGAGTGTGTCTTGAGGGACCTCTTGAGTTTAATTCAGTATCTTTTGTTGTCTTGCTTAGTTCATCATTATCTTGGTTCTCATCTTCATGATCATCTGGAGGATTGCCGCATCTTGTGCTTCTTGTTCTGTTTGGTAGATCTTTGTCGAATCTTACATCAATGCTTTCCACAATCCTGTGTAGTCTTTTTTTGTAACACCTGTAACCCTTACTCTTGGATGCATATCCTAAAAATATTCCTTCATCATCTCTTGCATCAAACTTCTCCAGTTTTTCATCATTATTTTTTATGAAACACTTGCTTCCAAAGACTCTAAAGTGCTTGATTGATGCTGGTTTAACATGCCATAATTCGTAAGGATTCTTATCATAATTTGGTCTTAGATGAGCTTTGTTGAGAATGTGAACAAGTGTGTGTACTGCTTCTACCCAATAGGTTTGGGGTATGTTACTTTCTTGCATCATGGCTCTGGTAATCTGTTGTATTGACCTGTTCTGTCTTTCTGCCACTCTATTTTGTTGAGGTGTACCTGCAATTGTAAACTGTTGTTTTATCCCATGTTCATTGCATAGGTATGCAAAATCATAGTCTGTGAATTCACCTCCTCTGTTTGATCTGATGGCTTGCATCTTGTTTGATTTTCAGCCAATGCCTTGAATATTTTGAATTTCTCAAGCGCTTCCGATTTATATTTGAGAAATGCTACCCACGTCAATCTGGTAAAATTGTCTATTATCAGCATAAAATAAGATTCTCCGCTTGGTGCTTTAGTTCTTGAAGGTCCACACAGGTCCATGTGTACAAGATGAACATGTTGACTTGTTGATAGTATCTCTTTGGTCTTGAAAGATATGCGGGTATGCTTGCCTAGTTGGCAAGATTTACATATGGTATTTTAAGGCTTATTTATTGCTAGCATATCTCTCACTGCATTCTTCTTGCTTAGACTGATGATGTGGTCAAAGCTTAGGTGTCCCAGTCTTCTATGCCATAACCATGATTCATCAAGTTTTCTTAAGTGGCATGCTTCATTCTCTTCTTCCACTATATAGACATTAATTTCTGTTCTAACACCTTTGATCAAGGTCTTTCCTATGGTGCTTGATCTTACCTCAAAATCTTGGGCTCTGAAAAGGACCTCACAGCCTTTATCACACATTTGAATGATTCTTAGCAGATTGGCTTTCAGCCCATCCACAAATAGTACATCTTGAGCCTTTCCTCTTCCATTATTCAGAATTACTGAGCCTTTTCCTTTGATTTTCATTTCTTTATCATTGCCGAATGTTACATTTCCATATTTCTTTTCATCAAAGGTTACAAACTTGCTTCGATCTCCAGTCATATGCTTTGAGAATCCACTGTCCATATACCATTGGCTTTTCTGATTGTGAGCTATTAGAGCTAGGTCAGACTTGTTCAACTTATTTTTCCACTACATGCATCTATTTTTTTGGTACCTTTTCTGAGAAGATGAACCACATTCTTTGAGAGGACATTTGGAAGACATGTGTCCAATTTGATGGCATACAAAGCATTTTATTATATTTTTAAATGGATTATGTGTATGAGTGAACTCTCCATTGTTCATAAATCTCCTTGGGGTTTTGAACATCAGTCTTTGTCCATATGTTCTACACTCCATGGCTTTCTAGTCGAACCCCTTACAACAAAAACAATACCCATGGAAACGATTAGTGTACCTGGTGAGGGGTTGTTCTCTCCATTTGTTTTCTTGAGGTAGTATTTTCAATTTCTATATCCTTTGCTGGTTGAAATCGATTATCTTTGTCTGACAGTATGCAGCAATATGTCCCAATTTGTGGTAGGAAAAACAAGTGACATTTCTCATAGGAGGAAATAATCTCCTTTGAGATCTTCTGAACTTGTTCAATTGATCTTTAGGAACAATTGATATTTTTGCAACTGCTTGATTCTTCCTCTCATTCTTTGTCTCTTGATGTTGCTGCTTGTTTTTGTTTGTTTCATCACACATCAAGTTCTTGCTAGCTTCTGCTTCTGTAGTTCCTTTTTGAGCTGCTTCATTATCCTTTACAACTTGTACAAAAATGATATTTTTGTTATATTCTACCTTGGACTTACTGGTTTCTCCTTCATATCCTATCCTAGCCTTTATGAGAGGAGACCTTTGAGCATTTAGAATCTTGTCCAAATGTTTAGTGCTTGTCATTCGAGGAGTATTCAATGACAATTACCTTTGGGTGTTTTCTAGTTTCTTTCTCAGGCATACCACTTCTTCTTCCAATTTCTCTTTCTCTTGATGTTTATCTTTAATTTTCTTTAGCAGAATGTATTCCACCTTCTTAGCTTCTTCAAGTTATACTTTCAATTGAATGAGGTCTTCTGAATTTGGTACCTCTTTTACACATTTGAGGAGAATGTCTTTCTATTTTCTGCACTTGAGTTTAAGTCTGTCTATTTCCTCCAGGGCACTTCTTAGCTCCCCCTCAAGATCTACCTCACCTTCTTCCTCATCTTCTAGAAGGAATCCTTTAGACTCTTCCTTGGCCATCAACACAAATTCAGAGGTTCCTTCTTCATTTGAGGATTCATCTGAGTTTTCAGATGCACTGCTATCTTTCTTAGCATAAAGGGATTTTCTATCGAATCTCTTCCCTTTCTGCCAGTTATTAGTTTTGGTTTTCTCTATCTCTTGAGTCTGATTCTTTGTTTTCTTGTAAGGACACTTTGATGCATAGTGCCCAACTCTTCCACAGTTAACGAATTTAAATGGAAGTTTACCTTTATACTTACCTGAGCCTCTATCCAATCTTCTGACAAATTTGGCCTCTTCTTCATCAGAGCAGGAGCATGTATCTTCCTTTTCTTCTTTTCTCTTCTCAACCTTAAAGGCTACCTCCCTCACATTTGACTTCCTATGTGGAAGTCTCATCTCATAGGCTGTTAAGTTTCCAAGCAATTGGTTCATGGTTAATGTTCCCCAATCAGATGTTTCTTCTATGGCAGAAACCTTGGGGTTAAAATTGGATGGTAAAGATCTCAATATATTTTGAACAGTTACACATTCTCTAATGGTTTCTCCTAGAGCTTTCATGTTATTCACAATTTCTGCAACCCTTAAGAATAAGCTGGCAACATCTTCTTCTTCATTCATTTTTATATTTTCAAATTGAGCTCGCTAGACTTGTAGTTTGGCCATATTCACCTTTTTATCTCCCTCATGGATACTTTCTAATGTATCCCATATTTCTTTGGCAGTCTTGTTGTGCATTACTTTGATAAATTTTGCCTCACATAGACCACTTAAGAGAGCATTCATGGCTATGGCATTAGCTATAAAATCTTGTTTGGCTTCTTTCTCTGTGTTAGAATCATTTGGGGCATATCGAAAATCCATAGTAGCCCAAAATTCTATTCCTAGAGACATTATGTACGTCCTCATTCTTATTTTCCAGAAGGCATAATTTGTACCAGTAAAAAAAGGGGCTTTATTTGTTGAACATCCTTCTAGACTAGCCATCTTGGGGACCTAGGATCTCCTTCCAGTTGTTAAACTGATACAGAAGGAACCAGCTTTGATACCAATTTTTGAACCCTTAGCTAATTGGGGGGGGGGGGGGGTGAATCATTTTAGTGCATTCAGGGTCTTGTAAAACTTTCTTTTACACTTATTTACATCTTCAATTTGTGATCAACTTAATGTACAATGGAAAAACAATATTAATAAGTGAGCAGCGGGTATTAAGCAGATTAAATATAGAATATCAACACATAATCATCATTCACATGGACAACAGATATAAGTGGAAACCCACAAGGGATAAAACCACATATTATTATTGTTGTGATGCAAAGGCAAGCTCCAAATCCCTCTCACCACTGATTTTCTGTAGGCTCCAACCCACAGGAGGCTACTACCTCAATTCTGCAAGCTACAACTTGCAAGGAAGCTCCAACTCCCTTCTGTTTTCTATAGGCTACAACCCATAGGAGGCTCCTACCTTAACCAGATACAACTGGACATCTATCAAGCTACAACTTGATATGGAAGCACCAACTTCCTTACACTACTATGAAAACACATGCTGATTTACCTGGATATCAGCTATGTTATATTCCTTCTTCACTCCTTTACTCCATCCTTCATATCTGCCTTATATTATCTCTGGATCTTCACAGCTTCTCTGTCTGCTCCTTCTTCTTCTTACACTCTCTCACTCCTTTCTTCATTCTCTCTCTCTTTATGCATATGCTGGTAACATTATTTATAGAGATCACCTCATAACTGTTTGCATTCCATAGGGAATTCAAAATGAACAGGTATGACTCTTTTTCTTCCACCATCTCATTTTCTCACTCATCATTTCAGGAGGTTACAACACTGTCTACTCAAAATTTGATTTTTTCTTTGCCTACGGAGACTTGCCTTTGCATCACATACAATAAAAATAATTAATTCATTTACATTTACAGTTACAACAAATATATTTCAATCCATCCCTTTCAGCTCTTGGTTTTTTGTGCATTTTTCTTTTTTGCTGCTGTCAAAGTAATTACGGTTTCTGCTATTACATTCAACACAGTTCTGCATAACTGTCATTTTGGCCTAACTCGACCCAACTGTTGTGTTTCCAATAGTGCCACCATATTCTCCTTTTTCTCGACTCTACCTCTCTCTTTTTTTTTCTCGTGCCCATAGCATTCAACCTTCACTACTCTTCTAAACACTCGATTCTGTCCTTTTCTCTGTGTCAGGTCCTTACCCGAGCCTTTCTACCCACGTTCATACTTTCCTTTTTGTTTTACATTATAATCCTCCTTTTCTCTCCAAAATGATTTAACAAAGGAAATCCACATACTTCCAGACTTGAGATGCTTTAGGTTTCGGCTTTGGTCTTCATCGCATCCGCTCTCATTATCACACTTCGCACTTCGGCGTTCCCATGTGTTTGTGCAATTTTTCTCCTGCCTCGATTGCGATATGCGATGGTAATATCACATCACAATATCGGCTATCACAATATTGCAATATCAGCTATCGCATATAATTTACCATACCGTGTGAACTCATATCATATGTGATATGCGATATGTGATCGCATCGCATCGCATCACATCACATCTTCGCATCACCACTTCGCGGTATTATGGACTTCGCATTGCCGATGTGCAATATAGTGCTGTGCCGCCACTTGTCCCTTGACATCGCCACATTGCATCGCAGCTTTGCATCCATCCAACAACTATCTCATTTTCTTGCGATGTTCGATATGTGATCGGGTCCCACTTGATTCCGATATAATTTCTGCCGTCTATCTCCTTTAATCTCATCCATTGATTACGTCAGTCCACGACTATACTTTTGGGCTTTAGGGAAGCAGGTCCCAGTTCACAGCACTGTGGAGGCACTCCTTGGTACAGAATAATCATCGGGCTTGTGCTAGTGCAGTGAATAACAACCGTCAATCTATGGTCAACGCACGATGGGTGGGTCAACTGCAAAGGCACCCCCTTGGGTTAACCATCGGGCTGTTTGTGCCCCCGCGGTACCGTTATCCCTGATCAATGTTAACCGCACTCATACGATGTGTACGAGGTTTAGCCTTCGTTGCCTCTGTTGCCTTCATTGTTCAACTCTGTGACATCGGTCCCACACCTTTTATCATTCCGCTCTTTATATACTTTTTGCTTTAAAACAAAGCAAGTCAACAAAATGTATTGGCCCCACAGTATGCCTCCTCTTAACTCATAACTTCGTTATGCCAAAGAATGTTGATTCTCTACCATTGATCCTAGAATGATCCAATGGTCATCATGTTATCACATGCCAACTAGCCCAATGGACAAATTTTTTGAACCTACGCGAAATAGGTGGTTTTAGTATGCCACGCGTCACCCTCCTAACTGTATCACGTCCATCTCACTTAAAACCACTTATCCTTCAAAAGCGGTGCGATAAAACCTTGATGGTTTTCTAAACCACCTTTACTGTTCCATCTTCACCGTTGACTCATGGTTCTCCTTTCAACTCTTCAATGCGCTTCTCCGCATATTTGTTAAAACATTCAAGCAAGCCATCAATTCATGTTTCCGCTTCTGTTCATCGGGTCCTCCACGCTGCTCCTCCCTGAGCTTTATTTAGTTTCTAAGTGCTCCGATCTCTTCTTCTATTCGATATTCACTCTGACTTGGGATTATTTCCCTTGCTGCATCTCTTAAACGTGTCGATCTCTCCTGAGCTTGTTTTTCTTCCTTTTCTCCTTTTCTTCCTTAACTGCTTCTGTGCTGCCTCTACTTCCTTCTGCTGCCTTTTTTTCCTTTGGTGCCTTCTTAGCTGCATTCACTGCCTCTGTTGTATTTGTTGCTTCGTTTTTATCTTTGTTGCCTCAGCTGCCTCTGCTCCTTTGCCTTAGTGATAATTCAGGTGATGCTCCTTTGTGCTCCTTTGCCATCAATGAAAATATTTCCAACACTTGACCCATTTTGTTTGTATATCAGATACAAAAATGAATATATCCTTCCAAACAATTATTCACTATCTCAGTTTGAGCATCGGATTGAGGATGATAAGATGAGCTATGATTTAGTTGAATACCCAAACAAGAAAATAACTCTGTCTAAAAATTTCCAGTAAAAATGGGATCTCTTTCACTCACAATAATCTTTGGGTTTCCATGTAGCTTTTGAATTATGTTCATAGATGTAGTATCAATTGTACTTGCTTTAAATGGATGAGATAATTCACAAAAGTCGACATACTTGGTAATTCTATCAACTACCATGATGACACTCTTTCCTTGGGCTTGGGTAAACCTGTGATAAAATCCATTGAAATCTCCTCCCAACGTTGACTTGGAATGGATAAAGGTTATAGAAGACCTGGGGTCTTAATTTTCTCAACTTTATTTTGTTTGGAAACCAAAAATTCCACTACAAACTTTTGAATATCAGATTTAAGGCCATCCCAAAAAAATTCTTTCTTCACCCTGTGGTAAGTTTTTAAAAATCCTAAGTGACCTCCTAAAGGAGAAGTGTGCAATTCCAAAAGAATATTTTGTTTTAGTTGGGAACTATTACAAAGATATAAGCGATCTTTGTACCATTAAGAATTATTTTTCCAACTAAATGTATCAAATGTACTAGGATCTTGCTGCAACTTTTGAATGAGTGTCCACACTTCTTCGTTCTTCTTCCATTCATCCCTTGCATTAGGGGAATTTTGAGGTCTAAAATGGGCCTCCTAAGAAAAATGTACAAAAAAAATAAACTTGATAAGAACCAATAGGATTCTAGATGATGATGTCAACCATTGGGGATGATTCCCCATTTTTTAAGTAAAAAGGTAAAAATATTAAAAAATAATAAAATAATAAAACTACTTTTTCAAGTGGTATTTTCTACTTATCTCCCAACGTTTCTACTCACATTCGAGTGGGAGTACTCTTTCGATGTAAAATTTAATTCCTCGTCCAAGGAGTACCCATGTTGCATTCTTTCGATTGACCCTGCTATACAAAAAATGACAAATACATAAAAAAAAACATGATTACAATCACGTTTTTTATGTATTTCTCATTTTTCATGTAGCATGACCCATTAAAAGTATGCAATATGGGTACTCCTTGGATGAGGAATTAAATTTTGCATCCAATGAATACTCCCACTCGAAATTTAAGTAAAAATGTTGAGAGATAAGTTGAAAATATGAGTTGAAAAAGTAGTTATTTCTTTTTTCCCTCAAAAATTTGATGATGTAATCAAATATTATTTTATTTTTTCCACTATTATTTTATAATTTCCTTAGGAGGCCCATTTTAGACCTCAAAATTCCCCTAATGCTTCGTTTATCCAACCCAGTTGGATAATAGAAATGGCACAAAGAAATGCTTCTTCATTCTTTCTTGAGAGTGCATCTGCAACAACATTTAGCTTCCCTTTTTTGTAGATTATTTCAAAGTCATAACCCAACATCTTTGTGGCCCATTTTTTCTCCTCTTCTGAAGATACTATTTGATCCAAAAAAAATTTAAGATTATCATGATCATTTTTTACCTTGAAGTGTCTTCCCATTAAGTGAGGTCGCCATTTCTTTAGTGCATGTAGTATTGCTAACATTTCCTTCTCATAATTAGCTTTCTATAAATACTTTCCTTTGATTGGATGCCTTTCAAAGGAAATGGGTCTTCCTTCTTTCATTAAAACAACACAAATTCCATTTCTTGAGGCATCACATTCCACAATAAAGGTTTTTGTGAAAACTAGCATAGTTGAGATCGGTGCTTGGCACATTGCCTCTTTAAGATGTTCAAAGGCCTTAGTTTCTTCAGGAGTCCATGAAAATGCATCTTTCTTCAATAATGTTGTTAGAGGTGTTTTTATTCTCCCATAATTCTTAACAAACTTTCTATAATACCCTGTTAACCCTAGAAATCCTCGCAACTACTTTATGGTTGTGGGGACTTCCCATTCCATAATAGATTTAATTTTGTTAGGGTCTACCTTAACACCCTCGTGAGATACAATATGACCCAGATATTCCACCTCTTGTACTCCAAAGAAACATTTGAATTTTTTTTCATATAATTGTTTCTCCTGCAATGGTTTGAGCACCCTGTCAACATGTTGAACATGATCCTTCCAAGACCTGCTGTAGATTAGTATATCATCAAAAAATACTAGCACAAATTTTCTAAGGAAGGGTTTGAAAATGGAATTCATCAACCTTTGAAATGTAGAAGGTGCATTAGTAAGGCCAAAAGGCATGACCAAAATTTCATAATGACCCTCATGAGCTTGAAATTTTGTTTTTGGAATATATTCAATCTTCATTATAGTTTGATGATATCCTAAATGAAGATCCAACTTGGTAAAATAATTTTCTCCATGTAATTCATCCAATAATTCATCAATCACAGGAACGAGAAATTCATCTTTAATAGTGAGCTTATTGAGCTCCCTATATTCTGGACACATGCGCCATGATCCATCCTTCTTATGCACCAATACTACTAGTGCAGAGAAATAACTTTGACTAGGTTGAATTATACCAACTTCTAACATTTCTACAATCATACATTTAATTTCGCTCTTTTGGACATAAGGATATCTGTAATGCCTGATGTTTGGAGGAACACTTCCTGGAATCAAATGAATAGCATGATCATGATCACAAATAGGTGGGAGTCCTTTGGGACTTTCAAACACCTTGGAATGATTGTCCAAGACATTTTGGAGATATGCAGAATTAGATGATTTTGATGTTGGAACTTCTAGTGAGCATAATTCTTCAATTACACCTTGTTGTTCTTTCTTCAGAAGCTTTGTCATGAAATTAGAGCTTATTATCTTTCCCAGCTTCCTTGTGATACCCCATAATTCAACTTCCTTTCCTTTTGAAAAAAAATTCAAGAAAATTTCTTGAAAATTAAAAGCTACCTGTTGGAACAGGGTCTCCTACAAAGCTGCGAATCTAGTCCATTTTGTATATTTTTTATTATATTTAGTCTAATGCAGGGGTTTTGGGGTTGCTAAAAGCCCCTAATGGATTGTAAGTGGGTCAAGGGCAGACCAAGAGTCCGCAAACCACGGTTTGCGGATCATTGGATGCGTAGGCTAAAGTAGTATAAGTAGTTGAACCTCTTTTGAGTTGTAAGGAACGCAATGAATTAAGATTAGTGCGAATCATGAATTAGTAGATTTGTTTGGGTTTTTGGGGAAAGGAATCCTGCTGGCTATGTGCATGGAGATTATCAGTCCTATTGTGTGCGGACCCTGTTGCTGTGTGCGCAAGTTGGGTTTTGGGTATTGTAAAAGGATCTGAAGGATTAATGAAAGAGGAAGGTTGTTGGAATATATGAATATGTTAATGCAACTCTACGATATATATTATGTTATGTATGATTCTATGTTGAGCTTCAAAAGTAACTGTGTTAATTACTTATCCTGCGTTGATAGTTGATCTGAATCTGTCTGTTATACTTTATGCAAGGATAGTTGCGATAGTTGTTTTATTGTCCTGTATCTGTTGTTTACTGTGATTATAAGTGATATTGTGCATGTGGATGCGAAGGGATGAATAGATCTGGGTTCTGTAATATGCGATCTAATATTTTTGAAGTTGAATGCAGCTCTTCCTAACTTACCTGCCCTCTCCCAGGGTGCAAAAACCTAGTTCCGGCACCCTCCCATACTGCTTCGGGTGAGACTTTGGCCTGCACAAGTAGGTCACTTTCAAAACGGCTAGTAGTATAGGGGTTTGTTGGAAAACCTTAACATCTAAACCTGGGTCAGGACCCCTCGAGCCAAAAAATGGATCCGTCGCCGGGACCGGGAGCATTTTGAGAGAGGGATCGGGTAATGCCAAGGTCATACTAGAAACTTGAAAGAAAATAAATCAATGAATGGTTCAAAAAACAAGTTCAGGAATTCGCAGTAAAAGAAAACCACAGTAAGCGGTTGACCACCGAAGAGTGGAAGAATAAGTATATTTTTATGGAGAGCTATGAGATCTTCTTTGTAAAAATTGTGATCAAGCTCCAGGAGTGGATCACAATGTTGGTTGAGTTCCAGAAGTGTTGGAAGGACAAGCGGGTCACACATTGGACCGCAAAATTGATCCAGCAGTTAGATCACTTGCACAATGGAGCACTTGGTGGACAGTGAGCTAGGATGGTTCATGATAGAATTTTCCATTGATCAGTTTGTCTCCTACTCTGAAGCAGAGCAAAGATTCTTCAAAGGATTCTGGGGTAAGTTTCTGAGGACCTTACCATTGCTAATTAAGATATTACTGTGTGAAAAAAATATTTTGTGTAGCCACACCGAATGAATGACCTCTGATCTAGACGGGAGTACGACATGAAGTGGAAAATACTACCGGACCAACCAACAAGGAGATAGATCTGTCTACATTCTGGTAAGAGAAGCATCTGTGTAGAGTCCTCCAGCCACACCACTTTCGAACCAGCATAGGGGTAAGAATTCACCTTCGCCGCCACCACTAGAAGACGACATGGCTGTGCACATGAAGTTTCCTACCTTTAAGGGTGTGGGAGATGAAGACATGGATTAGTTCTAGTTTGTCACAGAATCGGTATGGACTACATAGAACATAGCTAGTGATGTGGTGAAGAAGGCACAACTGTCCCTTGCCTTCAAAGGAAGAGCTTTGGATTGGTACATGGGATACATTGTCCAGCGTGCGAACGCAACCATTGAAGAGATTAAGAATTCCTTGAAGCAACAGTTCAAGAAGCCTAATTCCTACTCTCAAATAGTGGTCGATCTAAAGTATTTCAAGCAAGGGCCTTCTGAGTCTGTGTGGCAAGCTGACCAGCGACTGAAGAAGGCGATTAGAGAAGGAGGATTTCAATACGATGACCAACATCACACAGAATGGTTCATTGCTATGTTTTTGCCTCACCTACGCATACCTATGGGTCACCAAACTTTCGAATCGCCAGAAAAAGCCCTAGAGGTCACTATGAAGTTATAAGTTGTGCCCAGATATGATACCCAGCTGGGCGTCCAATAGATCCAAGGAAAACTGGAGGCGATGCACATGGAAATCCAGAATCTACAAAAAGAGAGTGGAGCAGAGGCTAGCCCTGAAATATGGTGCATATGATGCAGGACGAATGGTCACACCAAGGATAACTACCCTCTGTTATCAGACTATATGCAGGATAGGGGACCTAGTCCGTTGCACCCTAGGGAAGTTGTAGGATCAAGTGGGTTGGTGCTATGTTGTGATGATTGTTGTGTTTCAGGGTTGCACGACATAAACCACTATCCACGCCTTACTGTGTACATCCCAAAAGTAAAGCAGCAGTGGTGAAGGTTCTGCAGGTCGATATGACATGACGAATAGAACTGTCAAACGTATGATTTGATGGTCGATTGAGGGAACCTATATCGGGTACAGTCAGATCCATCCTCACCAAGATCCCTCTCGAGCGCAGGGGTCTCCCCAGCTAGGGGCAGGGGAGGCGGAAGAGGTGGAAGCACAAGTTGAGGACAAGGGCAACTAATTTGTTATAACTGTGGAGAAGTCGGACACTTTTCCAGGGACTGTCCAAACCCAACGAGGCAGTCCTGCCAGTATTGCAAACAGATGGACCATGTGATTAAAGATTGTCCAATCTTGATAGCAAAGATGCAAGAGAAGCAGCCAAAACCTATGCAGAATGTGCAGAGGGTTAAGGCTGAACTGCGGGACAAAGATCAAAGTATAAATGTCGTAACATGCAGTAGGATGGCCACTGGGGGGCCTGGGGAGAAAACTGCAACCGAGCCTCTGATCCAAAAAACAGTTATCAAATAGGAAGGTTTGGATCTAAAAAAGGAGAATGAAACATTTGTCGCAGCTTGTAAAGACTTTGTTGAAGCAGAGGCATCTACTTCGCAGCCGCCTAAAGACCTGAAGGTAGATGAGGAGGTCAAACCCTTTTTACATGCATGTATGAAGCTGTTGTGCAACCCGAAGGCTGTGGAAAATATTTAGGCATTAATAGATAGCTACGCAACATGACATAGCCTCCATATGGAGGTCAGGGAAATACAAAAACTCTATAGATATAATAAAGACACTAGTAGGGAGACACGGCTGACTGCATAGATTGGTGATTACGAGATGGATCGGGTTATTTTCGACCTAGGGTCAGATGTGAATGTATTACCTAAAAAAACTTGGCAAAAATGGGGGAACCTAAGTTGGAATGGTCCACTATCTAGCTGCGTATGGCCAATCAATAGAAGATCATACCCTTGGGGAGACTATCGAAGATCATGGTGGATATCGCAGGGGTCAAAGTCTGGGCTGATTTTGAAGTAATTCAGATTGTAGAATATGTGGATCCCTACCCTTTTCTCTTAGGCTTGGATTGGGCCATCGATATGGGGGGCATCATTAACCTAAAGAAGAGAAGCATGATATTCGATGTTAAGTCCCTATATTAATAGTATAGCCCCTTATTATGTTAGTGTAGCCCCCCTTATTCTTATTATTGTACCCCTGTAACCCCCCATTTTGTTATTATTGTGCCCTTAAATTATTATTGTTAGGTCGGCTAGGATTACATTGTGGCCCACTAGGATTACATTATGGCCCCATGGACTCCTATATATAGAAAGGAGGTTTTGTAAATTGTATCATCCAAGAATTTTCATTTATGTAATGTTTTGGAGGTTTCCCCCTCGAAGTGGCTCATTTCTAAGGCGTTGATATCTCTTTTCTTCTCTTTTTGGAGCTGGTTACACAACATTTGGTATCCGAGCTTTGGATTCTAGGGTTTCGCTGCTCCAAACAGGTCATCGTGGCATTTTCGCTATAACTTTTTTTCTACGAAGTTTCAGAAGCTGAAATTTTTAGGGTGCGAAGCTGAAATCCTGAGGAAGATTGTCTAAAAATTTTAGAGCTTGGTTCGCAATATTTTCGGAGATATCATCTGTGGAAGTTAGGTCTTTTTTCAAGCTCCTAAACAGGTCATCGTGGCATTTTCACTATAAATTTTTTTCTACAGAAAGGTTAGAATCGAATTCATATGGTGCGACTGAAATCCTGAGGAAATTCGTCAAAAAATTTCAGAGCTTGGTTCACAACATTTTTTGAGATATGATCTGTGGAAGGTAGTGATTTTTCAGGCTCTTGAATTGCATCTCAAAGAGGTGATCGTGGGAAAAGTTCAATAACTCTCTCTCTGTGTATCGGATTGGAGTTCTGTAAAAAGTGGTCGCAAGTACACAGACTATAGTTTATTTTCTATCAATTTCAGAGAAAAAGGATGAAACGGTGACACGTGGCAAGTCGTACAATTTCACTCTACTGAACTAGTCCATAATTAGGTCATTGTGGGAGATTGGACACAACTTTGTCTTGGAGAATCAAATTAGATCAGACTGTGGCATTTGAAAAAAGCAGAGGGCTACTACAGGGCTGAATTTCAGATATTGAATATTTTCAATTACAGAGATAATTCAATTTCAATATCGAGCTCCTCAAAGCAAGTAAAAGGTGTATATTTTGTTTCTGAATTGCATAAGTCTTGTTTGAAGAATCAAGTTGAATTGATTGCAAGGGCATATTGTAGAATAGATATCAGTATTGGATTATAAAATGGCCCCAAAAAAGAATTCAACACCCATTAAGCCTTTGGAAATCTATACTATGACGCATGAAGAGGAAGAGTTGCAGTACGAGATATCAAAATTACGGTACCAAGTCCAACAAGTTTCAATCTTACGAAGAGCAATTGAAGATGAAATAGATGGTTTAAAAGCAGAAATGGAGGCTAAGTTGGATGGTTTGAAGGATCAAATAATAGCAAATATGGATGATAAATTAGTGGAAGATCACATCGAGCATCAACAACAAGTTCTCCAACTCTCAAAGGATAACCCAACTTTGGTGCAGAATCTAATGAAACAACGGGAAGATCAACATGACATCGAAAGAAGTTATGAAGCAGTCATAGAAACAAGAACTCGACAAGTACGATAAATTTCAGAGTATCTCAGCAAGTGGAAGAACTTTCCTGTAGAATATTTCACATGGGAGGATGAGAATTTTATACAGAAGCATCAAGAAATAATCAAGTGTTGAGGACAACACTTGTTTGAAGAAGAGGGGCATGTTAAGTCCCTATATTACTAGTATAGTCCCTTATTGTTGTTAGTGTAACCACCTTATTGTTATTATTGTACCCTTGTAACCCCCATTTTGTTATTATTGTGCCCTTAAATTATTATTGTTAGGTCAGCTAGGATTACATTGTAGCCCACTAGGATTACATTATGGCCCCATGGACTCCTATATATAGAAAGGAGGTTTTGTAAATTGTATCATCCAAGAATTGTTCATTTATGTAATGTATTGGAGGTTTCCCCCTTGAAGTGGCTTATTTCTAAGGCATTCATATTTCTTTTCTTCTATTTTTGGAGCTAGTTACACAACATTCGAAATAACGATACACGGGTAATAGTACCATTAGATCATGTGGAAGCTGAATGATACACAAAACCAGTGCACGAAGAAGAAGACGTGGATCACATCTATAAGTTGACTGCACGAGACGAAGATTGGATCAACCCCACGATGGAGGGAGTACTCTACTGGGAATAGGATAGTGAATGTTTCTCTGACTCCGATGGGGAGATCGAGAATTGGCAAAACCGGTTACATGATGTCTCTATGCTGCGATGTCTTCGGATCACGAAGAACTTCCACTGCATCTCCTCAAAGGTAAGAGATCTACCTTATTTCAATTTTTCTGGTAATGTTAGGGAATTTTTGTGAGCATTTGAAGCCGAGTTTCCTAAAGGAAAAACACTATGGGCCTGTAAGCTAGCCATGCATGGATCACCTACGCAATGGTGGGCGATGCATGAGGAGGCGTTCGAGGATTGGGAGGAGTGTCAGAATATGATGATCCCACAATCTGAGGCCCTAGGTGATGTGCAAATCAAAATTTTCCTTGGACCCGAAGATCCACTCAAATATCTATTTGCTTGGATAGAACAATGGTGCAATAGGACTACCCAAGAGTGGGTTCATCTGCTTATTCATGTTGTGGGACCACTTCCCACTGCATGGTACTTAGATGCAGAGCTCCATCAGCACACCCACCATTGGGAGACTTTGAAGGTTGAATTTTTGGGAACGTTTAGGTTAATAGGCGGGACAGAGGCGCTTGACGCAGCTCTACAGGACATTGACACTATACCATGGGGTGAATCGCACCTGTGTGTCGCACCTGAAATTTCCACTTGGGAACCGCGGGTACCAAGCATGATCAAATACTGTACCCTAGCCCCAAAATAAGGTAAGAATGATCCAGGAGAGGTTTATGAATCAGAATTAAACAAGGTGCGCAGGGCTACCGGACCACTCGGGCTACAAACGAGTAGCATTGAGACACACCCCATGTTGGCTAAAATTGGGGGTGCGAATATCATACATCAAACAACTCCCACAACAAGGGGATAGCTGCATTCACTTCTTGGCCACGTGGGTTATCACAAAAAGTTCGTTCGGAGGTATGCAGTGATCACAACACCTCTGAAAGACTTGCTTACAAAGGCAGCCTGGTTTTGTTGGGATGACACATGTTGGGCAAACATATCTTTGGTTTTGAATTTCTTAGGGATTAAGCGTGTGTTGGGGGAAGATGCGCATGAGGCGCAGGTGTTTAACCCAAGCATAGCAGGTATGCCAAGTGCATATGAGGTGAGAAAACTAGCCGTTGGCACAATAACATCTGGTAAAAAGCAAAAGTTACCACTAAAAGGAGTGGTATGCTGGCATTGAATGGGGCTGATTTTGAGGATTTTTTACCGTTTACCTGATGGTAAGTTCTAGGTCAATTTTACCCTACTGTTGGATGCCCGTAGGCACTATAAAAAGGGTAGGATAACTTAGACAAGGGTTCCGTCTCACTTGCATAGCTTGTACTTGTCCTCTTTTTCTCGAGCGAGCTTGAGCTGTAAGATTTTGTGGGTCTGCACTGTCCCTTTCACGTCAAATCAACCTCCCCCTTCTCACAGTAGCCACCTAGAGTCGGGATTCATTTTCCGCTATAGGATGATAGCCACTAACCTAACTAATCCCTTGACACCTACTACCAAATAAGTTGAGGAAGCAATGGAGATTGGGTCTAAGGATGATTAAGTGCCCTCAACGCTAGTCACAAGGAAGGGAAAAGAGTAGGCACAGGGCTTAGGGAAGCCCCCCAAAGCTGTGAAATGGCCTTCAGGGAAGCCTAGGACCTCCCCAAGGCATGCCAAGTCCCTGAAAGCAATGCCTCAAGCTTAGGCTGCGTAGGAGGAAGCCCTGCCTGCCAATCTGATCAACTGGTTACCTCCCTTCATCCGCCCGTGCAGGCCCTTGACATGCACACCAAAGAACCTCGATGGCCTAGTTACCTATTTTCATACGCCGCTAACCCTGGGAGAGGTCCCTATCTTGAGTGACCCCTGAGGGAAGCTCCATGAGTTCAAATTTGACGATCACGACTTGGTGAATTACGAAGCCTTCCCTGAGCTGACCCCCATGTTGTACTTCGACACAATTTATGCAGATGATGGGGTCACAGGCATTCCTTAGTGCTGGGTAAGAGGATTGGCCAGATCTAGGCTCTTGAACCTGCTGCATATGTCCCAATTTTTCCATTACAATGTGAGGGATCGGCTGTCTTGACAGCTGCTTGCCTTAATTCAGAATGGTTGCCTATGGATTCGAGATAGGCTCCACATAGATGCTACGTTAGTTCGCAGAATCATAGGCCTTCCCATGAATGGGCCACACCCTCTGGAGCGTGTGGGCATGAAATATGAAGGGCGCACTGCTGAATATGTGCGTAAGACCTACCATGTGGAAAGGAATATGCAGGGCTTCATCATAATATCCATCAGTGACCTGCCTACGCAGATGGGTACCATATTACTAGCTTGTAAGATAATGCGAAAGTGCCAGGTCGCAACTGTCCCTGCCTATGTCATTCGGCTAGCCGGTCAGTGTGCGAAGGGGGTCTGCCTCAATTAGGCCCAACACTTATGCGACGAGTTCTTAGGAAACGTCTGCGAGTCACATGAGTAGGGAAAAGCCTTTTTCTATGTCTGGCTACTGTTTCTTATAGCCTTCGTTGGCTGGGAAACCCTTGCAGAGTCATTCCTCCCTGAGCTCCCTCCAGATATGTGAGAAGGGGCCCGGTATGCCCATTTGTGGGATTCTAAGGATGTGCAACGCATAGAAGATAACCAAGTCTTCTGGGTCCCCTTCCAGAGTAGCGTGGCCGCAACCATCAATTCTCGACCTCGGCTGTCCCCCACAGTATATGAAAAATACAAAAGTATCACAATATTCCAGGTTACCACGCAAAACACCCATATCCGCAACCACAAGGATAAAACCTAGACATCACTTCCTTATATGGTAGCAGATGAGGAAATTGACGTGATTGCGCTATGGCCTCCTGCCTAGAAGATAGGCTTCATATCCAGTGCAAGGGGCACCGTAGGTACTAGCACGATGTAGGTACTCCAACCTGTTACCATCAAGGAGACTAGATCAGGACAAGACTCAAGCGCAGCTGCGAAAAAGGACATGCAACCAAAGCAGACCACCACTAAGAACATCGAGGCTGAAACCCAGGTCGATTTGTAGCTAGAACTGGGCATGGAGGAAGTAAATGTTGGAGGTACAAAGCGCACAGGCGAGCCTATCAAGGGACCCTGAAAGAAGTAGCATACCTAGTGGAAGGAACAAGATGAGACGGTTACGTTGACAGACATAGATCTCGAACAAATCGCAGATGCCGTCACACTGGCCACTGAAGAAAAATGGTTAGCTTTAGAAGAACACTAGAGGACTGCGATCAATTCCATCCAGGCAGAGCTTCGTACCTTGCATATAAATACCGACATGATACAGACCAACGTGGTTTAGCACTAGCCATGGAAGAAAGTCGTCTCTATTCCCTTGGCATCTATCAATATAGCACTAGCCATGGAAGAAAGTCGTCTTTATTCCTTACCTAGCGCCACCCTTGTGATAAGTTCGTTGGACCAGGAAATACAAATCCAAGCAGGTGCAGGGGTACAGTTGAATCTTTCCAAGTTACCCCATGAGGCATTATAGGGTCTCCACCCTACTGTGTTTCAGGAGATTCACCATCGGGACCAGAAA
Organism: Pinus albicaulis; assembly: GCA_034641835.2. NCBI lineage: Eukaryota > Viridiplantae > Streptophyta > Pinopsida > Pinales > Pinaceae > Pinus > Pinus albicaulis. The sequence continues at coordinate 988,718,719 of CM076574.1, forward strand.
GTATGCGAACAACTTGGCATGGCCGAACAAACCATCACATAGCAGCACACAAAATTACTCCTCGCTGTCGTGCAGTAAGCATAGATTGAAACTTTAATCCACCATCTTTGCACAGAGGTTACAGAAGAGATCTCGGCCATAGCCACCCCCTGGGCTAAAGTGGAGGGATTGGTCACAGCGTTGAAGGCTTCCAGGATGGAAATGCAGGTCATTAAAACACAGTTGGAGTAGTAGATCACTGACTTACAGGCCAAATTGTAGCCTAAAACACCCCCCGAGGTACAAGCCCAACGCGTTGCATTAGTAACCACGGCTACAAACACCATTATAGGAAAAATTTCACAGGGAACCCAGTTACTAGAGACCGCCATGCAGCTATGGACCAAGGTCTAGTGTGATCTGATCCTCTAGAAAATAAATCAAGACTTGTGGCAGAAGGAGGAAGCTTTTGAGCAGATCGAGGCTACATTAGCCACCTTGGTTCCTGCACAACATTTAGCGCAATTAAGGACCAGCAACATCCTCCAAGATGAGACTGAGGAACTTCGCCATAAGAAGCATGTCATCAGATAATGCTTGAAGCCTTGGGCTACCATAGCCCTCCAGCTCTCATAGGAAGTTGATGTTGGTGTTAAGCGACTAAACCAAAGACTAGATAGTGTCACTGCTACAACAGAAGGACCTACATCATAGAAGCTCGTAAAAATTGCGTAGAGTGCTGCTGCTCAAAGTCAAGAAGTGCTGCCTCCACTGGTCATAGCCATAAATGCACTATGCCCGTAGGTGGAGAGTCCACCACCCCAGTGACTCGGGACAAGTCACAAGATTGTGTTGGGGGATTAATTGAATAGGGTCTCCTAAAAGGCTATGAATCTAGTCCATTTTGTATGTTTTTTATTATATTTAGTCTAACGCAGGGGTTTTGGGGTAGGTCGAAGCCCCTAATGCATTGTAAGTGGGTCAAGGGTAGACCAAGAGTCCGCAAACCACGATTTGCAGACCACTAGATGCGTAGGATAAAGTAGTACAAGTAGTTGAACCTTTTTTGAGTTGTAAGGCAGGAAATGAATTAATATTGGTGAGAATCATGAATTAGTAGATTTGTTTGGGTTTTTGGGGAAAGGACTCCTATTGGTTGTGTGCACGACGATCCTTAGTCTTGCTGTGTGTGGACCCTGCTGCTGTGTGCGCAGGTTGGGTTTTGGGTATTGTAAAAGGATCTTAAGGATTAATGAAAGCGAAAGGTTGTTAGAATATCTGAATCTGTTAATGTGACTCTATGATATCTGTTATGTTATGCATGATTATATGTTGAGCTCCAAAATTAACTATGTTAATTACTTATGCCACGTTGATAATTGATTTGAATCTGTCTATTATACTTTATGCAAGGATAGCTGCGATAGTTGCTTTATTGTCTTGTATCTATTGTTTGCTATTATTATAAGTGGTATTGCACACATGGATGTGAAGGGACCAATAGATCTAGGTTCTGTAATATGCGATATAATATTTGTGAAGTCGAACGCAAATCTACCTAACTTACCTACCCTCTCCTAGTGTGCAGAAACCTGGTTCCAGCACCCTCCTATACTGCTTCGGGTGAGACTTTGGCCTGCACAAGAAGGTCACTATCGAAAGGGCCAGTAGTATAGGGGTTTGTTGGCAAACCTTAACCTCCAAACCTGGGTTAGGACCCCTTGAGCCAAAATTACTGTCCCCAAACATTGTAACCATTATACTCCTAGCACAACATCAGTGTCTCCCATTGGAATGGAAAGCATTGGGCTATTCAACACATATTCCCCCATGGTTAGCTTGATATTATGGCATTTTCCAGAGAAATTTATAGTTCCTCCATTTGCAACCATCACTTGAAATTCTGGTGCTAGGTATAGCAAACAATTCAATTCCTTGGCTACCTTACAATGAATAAAATTATGGGTACTACCCGAATCAATAAACACTATTACCTTTTTCTTCTTGATATGTTCTTCTATCTTGAGATTTTGAGTGGTAATTCTTGCCAATGCATTACACGATATGGTTGGATTAATTTATTCCTCTTCTAGGGTTGGTTTCTGGTGTATATCCTCTTCTTTTGAAGATTCTTGTTCATTTTCTTCTTCCTCTTCACAATCTATGTAAAATAATTTCTTCTCAGGACGCTTATGACCTTTAGTGTATTTTCTATCACAACTGTAGCAAAGCCCTTTTGCTATTTTTTCTTCCAATTTTTGTGGTGTCAACCTTGTAGATTGTGGAAGTCTAGGATTAAGCACACTTCCATATTTATAGATGTGAGTGGTAGGCTTCCTTGTTGCCATAATTTTACATTCAATTTTTCTTGCCAACCTAAATGCCTTCTCCAATGAATCAAGTTCCCAAACATGAACTTCATGTTGGATGTTATCATTTAAAGTCCCTATGAAGACATCAATCCCGTGTTCCTCTACAATATCAGTTACCCTTATATTCAATTTTTGGAAGTCCTCAATGTGCTCCACCACTAAACCCTTTTTTTTGAGATTTATCAATTGGCTAAAGAAGGTGTTGCTCTTTGTATCCTCATAATGTGCTATCATTTCCTCCATAAAAATTGACTAAGTGACAATTTTTTTACAGGAGAAGAGCCATTGATACCATACAAATGTATTATTTTCTAAATGCAAAGTTGCAATGCGTACCTTTTGTGTGTTTTTCACATTATTGAGATCAAAATATTGCTCCATCTGTAGTATCCATGTTACGGGATCCTTGCCATCAAACTTCCTCATATCCATATTTGGAATATGGTGGTTCTTCCATCAAACATTAGAGTTTATGAAATCACTATTAATATCTATTTTATTCTCATCATGAGTTTCTTCTACTATCTTTTCACCATTAGGAATCATTTCTTGTATCAACTTTGTTAAACCTTCCATGTGTGCTTTTAGATCATTCTACATGTTTTCCTTGTTGTATTTCATTTTTTCTTCCATGTCCTCTCTCTTAGCTTCCACACCTTTCTTCAAACCATCCATCTTTCCTTCCATGTCTTTCTTCAAAAATTCCATTTCATTTTTTGTTGCTCTTTACGAGAGCGAAATTTGGTGCACTTGCTCTTGTATTTTTGATAGATCATGTTGCAATTCTTCATCTTCATGAGTTATAGTAGAGTATTATGAGGGCTTAATGGGTGTTGAATTCTTTTCAGGAGGAATTTCAGAACCCAATACTGAAATATATGCTCAATAGGCCCTTGGAATCACTTCAAAATAATTTTTACATAAGACTTATGCAATTCGGAAAAAAAAAAAAAAAAAAAAAACCTTTTTATTGCTTTTGAGGATCTCGATATTGAAACTAAATTATCTATGTTATTTCAGATCTTCAATATCTGAATTTCAACCCTGAGGTAGCCCTCTGAATCCTCTTTCAAATCCCACAGGTCTGACCTGATTTGGGTTCTTCAAGGAAAAGTTATGTTAAATCTCCCACAATGACCTAATTATGGCTGGTTTAGTAGAGAAAACTTGTACGACTTGCCATGTGTCATTTTTTTCCTCCTTTGGCTCTGAAATTGATAGATGGGAAACTATAGTCCATGTGATTATGGCCACTCTTTACATAATTCCAATCTGATGCTCAGAGAGAGAGTTGTGAATATTTTCCCACGATCACCTCTTTGAGATGAAATTTGAGAGCCTGAAAAAGTCTGAACTTCCACAGATCCTACCTCCCAAAATTATATGAATCAATATCTAAAAATTTTCCATGACGTTCCTTGGGATTCAGCTTCACTGTATGAAAGTTTCAGCTTCTAAACCCTTGTAGAAAAAAAATTATAGGGAAAATGCCGCGATGACCTGTTTCAGTTAAATTCAGGAGCCTACAAAAAGCCCTAATTTACACAGATCATTTCTCGAAAATATTGTGAACCAAGCTCTAAAATTTTGTGACGATGTTCCTCAGGATTTCAACTTCGCTCTCTAAAACATTCAACTTCAGAACCTTCATAGAAAAAATTTTATACTGAAAATTCCACAATGGCCTGTTTGGAGCAGCGAAACCCTAAAATCCAAAGCTCTGATACCAAATGTTATGAAACCAGCTCCAAAAATAGAAGAAAAGAGAGATCAACGCCTTAGAAATCAGCCACTTTAAGGGCGAAATCTCTAATAAATTACTTAAATGAATAATTCTTGGATGCTACAAATGACCAAAACCTCCTTCTATATATAGGACTCCATGGGGCCACAATATTATCCTAGTCGACCTAACAATAATAATGTAAGGAAAAAATAATAACAATATTGGGGTTACAGGGGTACAACAATAACAATAAGGGGGATATAATAATAACAATAAGGGACTAAAATAGTAATATAAGGACCTAACAAACTTCCAGGACTAGTAACTCAACCCACTAAGGGCTTCCACAAAATTTGTTCAACAAGATCTTACAAGATTATAAACTCAACCCAAGCCGTTATAGGGATTCTAGAGCGTTTGTCCAACCATGGCTTCAAGGAACTAATAACTCAACCCATAGACAAAGGCACATGAAAGCCAACTAGGAAAAAAACAAGTAAAACCCAGAACACCATGGCTATCCATTAAATGGAAAGGCTAGGAAAAACCACTATCAATCTTGGAAATTTTCCATGCCAATGAAAAATCATAACCAAATAACCACATGCATATGATATGCATGCCAAAACTAGTAAGGAAATCATTCATGCAACTCGGTAACTGCAAGAAAAACCCGTTGTAGTTGTTGATCCCAATGTCCTATTACACTTTCTTTCTTTTTCGTTACTTTCTTACTCTAAATCCCAAGTATGCTATGCTCCTCCAAGATTTGTCCAAGAAAAATTCTTAGTGTCTAAGAGTATGAGAGAGAAATAATATAATGAGAGCTCGAAAATTGAACAGACAAAATTATGTAAACTAATACTCATAAGAATTTTTATTAATGAGGCCTCTAATTTCATCAATTTTCCATTATTTTCCTTCATTTTACTCCTCACAAGCAACCTGTGATGTTTCACCTCCCTTTTCTCCTATCTTCCATTATTTCTTAAATAAATTGAAATAAATTACAGTTAGGCATTCCAAATCCTTTTCCAATTTACATAGCCATAATAAGCCATATAAACACCCACACTAGGATGTTTTTCCCAACATTGAACTTGGAATATGCATCCCATGACTAAGGTCTTGTTTTACCTTTATTAAATTTTACATGGATTTTTGATGAGGGCTATTACAAAACCCACCCCCCTGGGTGAACACAATCCTCAATGTTCAATCACACCTATAACCAACAACACTGATGAAAGAAAAACATACTGCCCATGGATATTTAGAACTTAGCTCGTTGTAGTATTTATAATGAACACCTGCTGAAAATAAAACCAACATGAAAACATAAAATCCTGACAATCATAACGACATAACACCCATACCGCTTATTGGAGCTTTAGAACATAGCTTGTGGGGGTATTTACATCCATATAAATACGTACATAAACCCAAACATTGCACCAAAACATATACCAAAACATTCGCTCAACCAACGAATGAAGAAGGATACATTGCCCACATATGATATACCATATCCCATGTAGCTTTATCGAGACCAACATTCTTCCACTGCACTTTAACCTGCTCGATTGCCTAGTTTTGGAGCATGATCATATTTCTCTCGAAAATGCACTGAGGTTTCAGTTGGAATTTTCCCTCTTGCTCCACTTGCAATATAGATGAGTTAATCACATGAAAAAAAAATTTGGCATACTTTTTAAGCAATGAAACATGGAAAACATCATGGAATTTCACTATCTGAGGCAGTTCAAGTCGATAAGCTACTGGTCCAATCCTTTCAAGAATCTTGAAAGGTACACAAAACTGAGGTGCCAACTTGGCACATGATCCAATCTTCAAGGATCTCTTCCTCGGCTTGATGCGCAAGTACACATGTTCCCCAACTTGAAATTCCTTAAACAACTTGTTCCAATATTCATAAATTTTCTTTCTATCCTATGTTTCCTACAGTTTCTTCTTAATTACCTTCATTCCTTGTTCCATTTCTGCCAACATATTTGTTCCTATCAATACCCTGTTAACTACATCACTATAACTATTAGGAGTATTACAAATCCAACCTTAGAATGCCTCAAACAAAATCATCCTCAAGGACTCCTAATATCCAATGTTTTAAGTGACCTCAACCAATGGAAGATACTCTTCCCACTTTCGCTGTTGATACATCATATACATCCTCAACATATACTCCAATATTCTATTAAACCTCTCTCTTTGTCCACATGTATGTGGATGATAAGTAGTACTGAAGGCCAACTCTATGCCCAAACCTAAAAATAATTATTTCCATAACCTAGAAGTAAACTTAGCATCCTTGAGGTGAGACATATGATCTACCAATGCATTGGTTGTTTGACATAATCATGAATAATAGAAATTTTTTTACATAAAGTGACGTATTGTTGAGAAAAGAGAGTATTTAATTCTCCTACTTATCTTTTAAAATCGAGCAATTCATAATTAAATTTCAACTGTTCAATCCTTTGTTACAATTCCTAAATTTGACTATCCTGGATTCTCAAATAAGAGTCATGTTGAAGTTTAAGGACATCAAAATTATTCTTAAGCTCTAGAATCTATTCCTGCCACCGTTGCATAATAATTTTCTTTTCATTGTCAATACCCTATTCCAACTGCATAATCCTATCATATTTCTCCTTCAAAAGTTTTTGTACTTCGGTGGCTTTATCTATAGTGGCAGTAGCATATGATCGTGCAAACTTTGAGAGTTTTTTGTGATCTTCTGTAAGGGTGGACTATTTAGCTTTCCATACTACTGCAAAAGAAGTATCTCTAGGGACTAAGGCATGAGATTGATCATTTCTTCTTCTTTTTCTCTCTCTTCAACATGACTTTATGTTGATGACTATAAAATATGTCAATGGGAGGAATCTCTTCAACCCTTAAAATGACCTCAAAGGTCAGGAATGTTGTTGTAATATCTATATAATTAGTCTCCAAAGGCTTTTCCAAAGCCAAAATAGCAAGCATGGTATTCTCTAAAGTTTTAGAAGTATCAAAGTATTTTTCCTATGATGAAGTCTAAGATCATGAAGCTTTATTTCACACATAACCCGATTGAACTGCTTCCAAATTTTTTCAAGATTATTATCATGGAAAATTTTTCCAGCTTTGGAAGAGGAGGAAGTGACTGTCCCTTTTGTTTGACCTATATCAGTAGTATGTGTGTCGCTAATAATTATAACATCCTCTTGCTTTTTTCTCTATTGAGGAAGTTTCAATAAATCCATAAGAAAACTAGTAATTCTTTTCTCATTTTACTGGTTGAATTGAGTTATCTCATTTTTACTTAACTGTGCTTTTGTTTACTTAAAAACTAGTGAATAGGTAGAGGACTTTTCAAAAATTTCAATAAACTTATCTAGCTCATGAGAAAAGTGATTAATGCTTGATTTTCCTATAACCTTTTTGACTGTTTGATTGGGATCATACCGGTTGTTAGGAATATTTTTCAAGTTTAAACACAAAATATTATCAATTTCAAGACCAACATGTTTTTAATTATAAAAAGCATATACACCACACTAAATAGGAAAAGTAGGCCACAATGTTTTTTTGGAGTCTTTTAAGACTTTTGAAAGACCACAAACTACGGTTTGATATGGTATCTCTCGAGCAAGGATTTTTTTAGGAACATATATTGAAAAACATGGAATTTTTAAAGAATTCAAAAGACGTTAATATAACTAAAATATTCTTCATGGAACTAGTTTGCAATTGATAATAGATCATTTTCAACTTTTGAAGAAACCCTAGGAGCTTTCTTTTCAAAGACACTTTGATGATTTGGAAACATTACTCCATGACAAATTCTATATAAATGAGGTAGATATTTTAACTCCCAAAGAATATCATGATAAATATGGGTAGGTTTTGGGACATTTATTGTCCATTTCCTTACCATAAAGGTGAAATCATAGGTAAAATACGTGCCATCCATAGTATAGGCACTCATATAAAAAGGAGGAACTTATGTTCTGTAAAAAATTATGATTTTTAATATAAGATAAGACGTGAGATGCTATGCTGTCAGATAATATATTTCCACAATACATGATATAGGCATCAGAGGAAATGTCAATGAGTCGTGCCCAATGGTCGAAGAATTTTTGTGTGGTAGGGTAAGCATAAATTCTACATAACATAGAAACTATTTGACAATATGGGCCTGTAAGCAAAGGAAAAACATACATACTCTTTTCTTCTCACTTGTGTTTAATGGAATCTATTCTATAGTATCTTATGGCCTCTAATGGATGGTCATGTGCTTTCATGAACTTATCTACAAATTGTTTGTGATGTTTTTTCTGAGGTTGTGGCAACTGACACATTATGCTCAATTCATTTCTCGTGAATGAACCAGCCACTCTATCTGTATGTGTGAGTAAATTCCTTTCGGAAATGTTCACATTTCCAATAAGAAACCTGATTATGTTTGTATAAGGAAGGATTTTGAGTTGGGCCAAAATCCTATGTAGAAATAAATTTTTTACGTCGTTGTATGTAGAAATAGAGACCGGGTAGAATCATCAATTCTGATTGTTCTCTTTGTTACCTTGGGTATTTCATCTTTAAAAATTATATAAATCACTTCCCAATAGGCACACATGACATGTGGAGTAAAAGCCGTGTTGGAAAATAGTGCAGGAATTTAAGTGTTTTCTATTGGAGGGGAAACTAGTTGTTGTTGAAGTGCATATTTCTTTCTTGCTTTAACAACCTTAGACATATCTGCTGAACTTTATTTATTGGGACTATCTTGCAATGGAAAACACAACAATGAGAAAAAATTTCATACTATTCTTAGTGCAAATAACTCCTTTCCATAATGATTTATATATGTAAGGCAAGTCATGATGATATTGAGTTGTAATGATTAAGTCGTTTAAAGTGTCGAATAACAATAAATTCGTTACTTTTGGGAATTCAATGATAAACATGCATTCACATTGGTGCTTTACATTTCATCATATCGGTTTAATATTATCAAATAAATCATGTGGTCACACTTAAAAACTTATGATATTCAAGAATTTTCATATATATTTTCCAAAGATATAACCATTATGAGAGTTGTTGGAAATATATATCTATGACTTCATATCGGGGAATGACACATCATATATTTTTAGGAGGGACTTTTAATATAAAAAGTTTCGATGAGCATAGGGCAGGGAATATCGGAGGATCGACATAATGGAGGTGAGGAGTATCAGAGCTATCGACTATCAGAGCATCAACTATTGGAAGATTGACATATCAGGGATTTTGTGCTGGAATTTTTTAAGAAATTATGATATTTCAGAGTTATAATATGCCACGTGGAAGTATGGTGGGGTCAAATCTTCTTTAAAATATTCAAAATGAAGCTCCTTTATAGATTTATACTTGGATATCGGGAAATTTTGATTCGGGAAATGCTTTTATCATAAATTTATTATAAGGAATGTTACGATATTAAAGAGTTCTGATAGAAGTCTTCCATTAATGACATTTTTAAATAATAAAGGCCTATTAGGTTTTATGAAGGATGAGTCCTATGGGATTAATCTCTGATATTGAAGTTTTGATAAAGGAGGTTTTCATGTGAAAAAGTGTTTTATTTACAGAAACTAAAAATTTCCTTATTTCATTGGAATCAAAGAATTTTATTAGAATTCAAAAGGGTCCCCATTATTTATTAGTTAAATAAGTTAAAAATAAATTGGGGGTTGTTGAGTACCAAAACAATTAGCGAAATACTCCGCAAAAAAGTTATCTATGTAAAAGTTGGTGAAATTTTAATTAACTAAAGATTTTTTTTTTTTTTAAGAAATATTTTTAAATATTTGAAATCTATATTGACCCAAAATAACTCTGAATTAAAGAACTCACTATTTTTCAAATATTGAAAACCTTTTATTTATGAAAACCTCTATTATCTCTCCCACTCATTTAATAAGTTATAAATAATAAAATATAGAACTCTATAATTTTAGCATAGAGATAGAATTATTTTTCATTGGTAGAGCCACTGCTCTCAGCAGGCATCCATAGCCTTGATAGGGTTACCTTTTTACCAAATAATACTAGTATCCCATCCACTTATAATGATATATTTAGAGGCATTAACCTTCCATAATTTTATTATTTCTTTTTTCTTCTTGAAATCCATTGTTCTAGTTTGGTAGCCAGATAATGACAATCCTATTCAAAAGTTATAATGAAATTGAACAAGTTAGCTCATGATGAGACCAATTGTCTTATAGATATAAAGTTATAAGTCATTATCTTGGTTTGGTGACCAATAATGATAATGCCAATAACATTGGTTTTCTATGATCATAGTAAGTTGTCTCATGTTAAGACCCCGTATATTTAAGTTTATTTTTAAATATTTTTGAATTACACTCTAAGAATTCAACATTAGTGGATTGGGAGGTAATATTTCTCCTTAATTTTTTTGGATGACAATCAAATTTAAAATATGATAAAACTTCAAAATAGTATTTACTTTTGAAAATATAATTTTCATGAATGATTAAAGGATAATGAGATATTATAGTATTTCAAGTGATGAAATATTTACAAAATACTGGATATAAAGGTTTTCAGAGATTATAATGAATCAATGTCAAACTTCAATGTTATAATTTCCTTCTAATAACTTCTTCTTAATTGATCAAAATTCATGTTATTGATGATAAATTTCAATATGAAGTCAATTGGAGTATTACATAAAACTTATTAAACTAAATGTTATAGGTCAATTTGGGCATCATTCCCAATGACCTAGTTAACTGGGCATCATCTCCAATTCCCTATCATTTCAAGTTGCTACATGCCCTAAGGCAAGAACAAGACAAATCAAGCATTACTTTCATCAAGCAAAGGTTTCAAAGGTTTGAATTTTATTATATAGCATATGAGAGCTCACCAACACTGCCTCTAAGGGGACTAAGTGCATTCCATATGTAGGTAGCTTCATGCAAGGCTGCTCTACAAAGCACTTCCCGACATCTATGGGTGCATTGGTCACATTGGGAGAAAAATTCTCATTTTTCCGAAATCTCCACTTGGTCAGTGCCTTCTAGAAGAGTTCACATGTGTCAAGCTTTGAATCCAAGTGTCCATTTAACATCTAAAATATTGGGAACATGTCTTTCCTATTATTGGAAATTCATTGATTGCAAAACAACCTTCAGCTCCTCTATAAATTGAGCACAACTTTGAGTTCTTGGTAAGGAAGAATTTGAGTAGAGAAATTCTGGTGGATTTTCAATTGAGAGTTAGATTTGTGTAACAGATGCTGGAGAGATTTATACTATGATGGGGCTAGGGATGCTGCTGGAAGGGTCACTTCAAATCAATCACTAGGTTGTAACCTCTCTTTCTATCATCAATAAAGAATACAACTTACGTTTCCCTATATGCATCTGTATTGGCTTTGATTTTCTATATTGTAAGATCTTATTTGAGGTATATTGTTTACGATTTACTGATTTAGCTAACTAATTTGAATAGACATCTGTATTATTGCTATCTTCTGCTGTTTTAGTGTTCTTTCTTGTAGGAAGCATTTTTCCTACAAACCGCTTAAATTTGAAGCTACAACGGAAGTGACAGAAGGAGCCATTTAGAAGCGCTTGGATTACCAGTAAGCCTCTAATCCTTCCTGTGTGTCTGAAATGAGATAGGAAAGGTATTCGTATAGTCTTTAATCTGTTGTTCTAGACTGTCATCTGTCTAAGGAAGGGTGTTTTATCTATCATTCACAATTCTGTCCAACAAATTGGCGACTCCGCTGGGGAAAATTTCTCTTAGATCTAGGTGACTTAGCCTCTGATTTTCTTTGTTTATCCACCCAGTAGTTGTTATTCACATAGATCAAACATTTTAAGATATTATTTTGCAAAAGAAGTGTGTTAAATAGTAATTTTTTCCCTTATACACTGCACCCAACGCACTCTTTGACAGGACACAATGATTTTCATAGCACTGTCTCCCTTTCAGGCCTACGTTGCAGAGCATTGTCTCCCCTTAGAGACTGTGTTGACTCCTGAAGCTATCCAAATTCCATTGAATTTGTCTTTGCAAGTTGATTCAATTTATTTTCCTACTGTGTTTTGAAAAGTTTGAACCTCATATTTACCAGTAAATCTATATATTTATTCCTTCTTTGAAAGAAAATTTGTTCAATGTTTGTTTGAAGAATTGTTCTTTATCATTGGCAAGTTTATTTCAAAGTATTTTTACTGTTGCATTAGATCCATTTTCTTTTGAAAAGGGAAATTGTCGTAAAATATTCGTTTCCTGATAGGAGGAATTGTTGTTTCATTCCTCATTTTTCCTTCAAAAGAGAAATTGTTGTTTATATTCCTCATTTCGCAGAATTAAAAGGCATTTGATTTTTGTTGATTTAGTGCACTTAGTTTCTTTTCTGCATTCATAAAATTAAAGGAATTGAAAAGAAAAACCTATATTTGCATGTAGAGGTTTGTGTGTTTTGCAAAAGGAACAATTAGGAAATCTAGATTTAGTTTGTATTTTCTGATTTGTTTGCTCACAAATTGATTGCTCTTTCCCTCTAGTAGCTAGGATTTTCATTGAAAAACTGAAAGTGAAAGAATTCTTATCATTCTTAGTTGCATTTTAGGAATTTTCCAATACATCATCGTGGTGAACCTTTGAAAGGAAAATTGTAAGCAAGATCAACATAGAATTAATCTCAATTTACCTAACAAAGCATTGGAACCATAACGATAACATTTAGAAGTTCTAGGCTAGAGATGTGTTCCGGCATCGTAAAACATAGCAGTTGTTGTTAACTTGTCTGCGATACATTCTGAGTGTGATATATCACTCCACGTACATAAGTATATCATAGCTCCTCCATGTACTTTCGGGTATATCGGGCGGTGTTACAGTACGATAAGTATAAAGGGGTGCTCTCACTATGCAGTTTCACATAAGACAACGCTAATATGGACCTGGGCCTCCATGTACCTTCAGGTATATTTGGAAGGAAAAATTTTAGGTGCTATCCCTCCATAGTGAACCAAGTCGGCCACCTTGTAAATTGTGATACACTGAACACAACATTCAGGGAGATTGCCTGCTCGTACTTCTTGGTTCGCCAAGAGGTATTATGCAGTTCACAGTTTCTTGGTAAACCCTTTTTCTTAGCATTACCATTTTATTTTGTTTAATTGTTTTTGGTTAAAATAAATTAGTAATCATGGAAGAACAAAATCCTTTCCCCCATAATTCACGTAGAATAGTGTTAAAACCACATTTACCACCAGAAGTTACTTATGGTAGGCGAAGGCGATCATGATTTGCCGAATCAAGTACAATTCATACCTGTGGTGAAACATAATCTTTGCATATACCAGAGTTGGCACAAGTTGTTTCTAGAAATCTTGGTTTTTCTATTGTTGTCGAGACAGAGTCCTCACAGCTACCCGTGGTCACGATCCATCCAATCTATGAGACCATACCTCCCGAACCCGACATTTTTCAATTGGAAGTTGATCCAGATCCCATTGTGCTTTAGGGGGTAGTTTTTATTGGTCAAACTGGACATCATCCTCAGGGCCAATGAAATAGGTTCTATCATCCCCTTATATTTCAGTTGATATATTCCCTAAGTGGAGGAAATCTTGATCTCGAAGTCGAACAACCAGAAGTAGTTCCTATATTGGTCACTCCACAATCTATTGTAGCCATTGAGTCTCCCATATCATGCAGTCAACCACCTGAAATATACTTCGTGCCAGACGAAGAATTTCTTCCACCGAGTTTGATTTCGATTGAAGAAATATCACAATAAAAGACACCTTTAACTCCAACTTATTTTTGGTAGGAGCTTTACTTGTACAAGTCTTCTCCTCAATCACCTTTCGTTTCTTTTGTTGATGTTGTTTCACTTTCTAATTCCTGTATATTCTATAGGGTGTACACTGGATCATTTGAGTATGGTTGATATAACATCCTAGACTGAACCATCTATTTCAGCTGCAATAGCATCTATTGTTGCTTCATCTTCGATGTTTTGTCCATTGAATTCACCCATGTCATCATCTGGAATCCTATCTGGTTCCTCCTTTATGAGTACTGAATGGCTTGATCCTTTATTCAAATCTTCAGTGCAATATCAAGTTGATCCCATCAATTATTCTCCTCGGTGGCTGGTGATACCACAGAAATTACCCTCGGAAATTCAAAAATTCAATGAAACCTTGGAGAAGACCCGTCAACACATGTTATAACTTATCATTTGTTGTGCTCATCAAAATCCTTAGATGATGACTCTATTAGACTACGTCTTTTCCAGCACACACTCACTAGTCCAACTGCACAACGAGGATGGTTCTTTTTCTTTGTCAACCTTGTTAAAAAATGAAACAGAGTTATGAGGATGGTTATTTTACTGTGTCAACCTCGTTAAAAAATGAAACAGATTTTGAGGATAGTTATTTTTTCTTGTGTTAACCTCGTTAAAAAATTAAACAAGTACCTATGAGGATAGTTATTTTTTCTAGTGTCAACCTCGTTAAAAAATGAAACAAGTTCCAATAAGGATAGTTCTTTTACTACGTCAACCTCGTTAAAAAATGAAACAAGTCATGAGGATAGTTCTTTTACTATGTGAACCTTGTTAAAAAATGAAACATGTCATGAGCATAGGTCTTTTCCTGTGTCAAGCTCGTTAAAAAATGAAACAAATCCTCCCCTATAATGAACCTTCATTCCATCCAACTATCAGTAACCAGTGATCTACTTAGGTGAATGAAATGAAGCTTGGGGGCACCTACTGTTGTAGGGGGCATTCTACATGAGCTCTTGCAGGGGGCATTCAAAACATTCTTACTAATTGATCGCAATCAACTACTGATGTTCGGGGGCAAAAACAGGTTCAGATCTCCAAAATGCAAATGGTAACTATTGAATGGTAAAAATGAATAGTAAAACTCTTTTTAATAGTCATTTAATTATTTTAAAATTGAATTTATTTCTATGTCTATAGTTTTATTATGCTTTTATCATGAAACATGTATTTTAATCCATTTTATGTTGTTCTAAACAGGTTTTGCAACAGACGAACAGATTAGTCGTGCGGATTTATTTCAAGAATGATTTGACCACAAAGCATACTTTTTCTCCTTATTTTTCGAGATTTTTTAAAAACGAAAAAGGATTTGAAGCGCACTTTTATCTCTTTTTTGAGCTTTGATAACAACGAAAAAGGAACCCCTGGAGTCTTCTTTTAGCTCTTTTTAGACTTTGATAATGTGAAAAGATAGTCGAGCACTTTTCTTTTCGAGCTTGTAAAAGTAAATGAATTGATATCTACTTAGTATAAGTTTAACCCTTTTCCGGGCTGAGATAGATTATTTACAAAAAAGTAATACCTTGGTTAAACATGACCAAAGAGGTTCTCTCAGATATTATTTTACACTTTTTCAGATCTGAGTGACAAATTTACGAAAAATTACTTATGGAGTTTTCTTTCTTACACTTTTTCAAAATCTCTAAATATGAAAAAGGACCGGGCTATCACTATCGTTAAGCTCGTTAAAACATAAAATAGCAACAGGCTTGTCGATCATGGCAAGAATCAAGTTTCATTCATCGCTAGACTCATTAAATTATTAAATAGTGATACTTTATTCACCTGAAGGGTTGAATTATAGAACAAGAAAATGTTACCGTCCTCAAGCTTGTTAAAAAATAAGGAGGTAGTGGTCGACAAATGACCGAGGGAAAATTTGGGAAAAGTGAGAAAAATTTCTTTATGGTAGCAAGTCGCTCTTGAACATGACACTTCCCTCACTCCATGTTCATGATTTTTTGGGTTGGGTAATCATCTTGACAGTTCATTCACACCTATGGTTCATCATACCTTCACTTCGGTTTTGGGTCAATGTTGCCAACTCATCACAGTGTTGCCAATATGTTCAAGAGAAGTCATCCAGTGAATAAACTCATCCATCTGCAATACTCCTAAACCTTTATTCTCATGAATGTCATCCCTGAAAATTGCTATATCAAGTCAAACCCTTGTCTCCAAAATCAGTAAGTCTCGTTTTGCAATAAGGTGGCTTCCTGTCGATGAAAAATCAATATCCAGGAAGTTCACTTAGAAACATCAGATTCCAGTACCATGAAGCTTGTTACAGCATCGAAAAGATCCTCACTTCCGGTCCTTTGACCGAAATATTTTGTTTGTTGTTTGATATCAAATCATCTATTCACGCCTTACGAAATGTACTATAGTACCTTGAGGAACATTTTCATTAATGGTGGTTCTCTCGCGTTTGTTAACATCTCACATCATTGGATGGTAATCAAATGGTGTCTTTTCATGTTTGAAGACAAATCATATATTCACATGGCTAGAATTGTACCCAAATGATCGAGTGAACAAGATAAGAAGACCCCAGATCCAGTTTCAGCCATATGGGCTGCAATTTTAGGATTGTTGTACACATCATCTGTACGATGACCTTATATATAGATTTTTATCCAAACATGGGCCTATATCTCTAGGCATGTATGCATTGTGAAACATTCCAGTGTCGATGACTTTGTGAATTATGTACATGTTATTAGATTGTTTATGTGCTGAACATGGCAATGCCTACCCTCGACAAATATGATCAAAGAGGATATATCATGATTTAATGTATTGTAAGATTGATGCAGGTGACCACTCCACTTCATCTACAACCCATCACAGTGTAAAGCATCTCAATCAAATGTTTTTATTATTTTGAACTCATGCTTTAGGGGGTAATTGTTATAGGTCAATTTGGGCATCATTCCCAATGACCTGGTTAACTGGGCATCATCTCCAGGACCAATGACTAAGGTTCTATCATTCCCTATCATTTCAATTTGCTACACACCCTAAGGCAAGAAAAATACAAATAAAGCATGAATTTCATCAAGCAAAGGTTTCCAAGGTTTGAAGTTCATTATCTAACATATGATAGATCACCAACGCTGCCTCTAAGGGGACTAAGTGCATTGCATATGCAGGTAGCCCCATGCAAGGCTGCTCTGCAAAGCACTTCCTGACATCTATGGGTGCGTTGGTCACATTGGGAGCGAAGTTCTCATTGTTCTGGAATCTCCACTTGGCCAGTGCCTTTTAGAAGAGTTCACATGTGTCATGATTTGAATCCAAGTGTCCATTTGACATCTAAAATATTAGGAACATGTCTTGCCTATTATTGGAAAGTCATTGATTGCAAAACAACCTTTAGCTCTTCTATAAATTGAGCACAAATTTGAGTGCTTGGTAAGGAAGAATTTGAGTAGGGAAATGCTGGTGGATTTTCAATTGAGAGTTAGATTTGTGTAATAGCTGCTGGAGAGATTTATACTGTGATGGGGCTAGGGATGCTGCTAGAAGGGTCACCTCAAATCAGTCACTAGGTTGTAACCTCTCCTTCTATCATCAATAAATAATACATCTTACTTTTCCCTATATGCATCTGTATTTTCTTTGATTTTCCATATTGTAAGATCTTATTTGATGTATATTATTTATGATTTACTAATTTAGCTAAATAATTTGAATAGACATCTATATTATTGCTATCTTCTGTTTTTTAGTGTTCTTTCTTGTAGGAAGCATTTTGCCTACAAACCTTTTCAATTTGAAGCTACAACGGAAGCGACAGAAGGAGCCATTTAGAAGTGCTTGGATTACAGGTAAGCCTCTAATCCTTCCTATGTGTTTGTGCTAAGTTAGGAAAGGTAGTCATATAGCCTTTAATCTGTTGTTCTAGGTTGTCATCTATCTAGGGAAGCGTGTTTTATCCGTAATTCAAAATTCTGTCCAACACTAAAAACACTGATATTTACATATTTACAATAGGATAAGTTTTTGAAGAAAAATATTTTTTAAGAACAAGCCCATTAATGGGGAGAGTATCACTCTTTCCTTGTAAATGTTGTAGAATAAAGGTTGACAGGCCTAGTTTCTCAACTATCTGAAATTGGACGAGCCATAGTTTTTGAAACTATGTGTGTTTACCTTCTTCTTCATGGAATTTATCCCATTTTAGAAATAGATCACTGATTTAAAAAATTTTATTGTTTACTGAATTCACATCAAACCAATATTTTACCACTTTTTGATGTTGAATATGAGTTTGTTTGGCCTTATCTCTCTCTTCTTCTAGCCTTAAAATTTGAGACATTCTTATCTGTAAAGCAGAGCAAGGTTTTTTTTTCTATGGACTGAACTATGGAAAAGGAAAGCTAAATTAGGAGGTAATATTTCTTCTTTGCCATACACTAATTGGTAAGGGGAAGTTCCTAATGAAGCCTTATGTGTTATTCTGTCAGCACATAGAGAAAAAATTAGGGATTTGTGTTAATTATTTTGTTTGTCATCAATGGTTCTCCTGATTATTCTTTAGAGATTCTTGTTGGTATATTCTACCAATAAATTCCCTTGTGGATAATAATTATGAGAATATTGGAGTTTAAAACCTCTCTTAAGGGAAAATTCAGTAATAATATTTCCAGTAGAATAAAATTCATTATAAAAAATGATAGCATTAGGTAAGCCAAATATAGTCATTATATACTAATCAATGAAGTCCATAACATTTTTGGAGTTGACTAACTTCAAAGGAATAACTTCCACCCACCTAGTAAAGTAGTTTGTAGTAGTTAAGATGTGCTTGTGTTGTTCTGAAGAGTTTGGAACAATCTCACCTATAACATCCACACCCCATTGTTCAAATGGTTCCTAAATGTTGACTGGTTGTAAGGGTATGGTTGGTATTTTCTCTCTTCTTGAAGTTGTTGAGAAGACTTTACATTTTCATACATAAGCATGAGTATCTTTGAACGAAGTAGGCCAGTAATATCCGACTTGAAGTATTTTGTGAGTGGTGGTATTCCCATTGTAATGTCGTCCAGCTATTCCATCGAGCATTTCTTGCAAGACCTTTTTATCTTCAGATTTCTCAAGACATCTTAGTAAAACAAAGTCATAATTTGTTTTACATAAGGTATTATCAACAAGATGATACCGATTAGCCTTAAGAATCACAACTCTTTTTCTTTTGTAATTGATTTCTACTGGAGCATGACCATTTTTTAGATAATAGGTTAAATCAACATATTGTGATTGAGTTTCAATAGGACATACCTCTAAAATTTGGACACTGTTACCCAAATATTCTTATACTGAAGTGTCAAGAGCTCCAATTATTAACTTGCAAAAACCTTGACCTTTGACTATTTTATCTAACTTTATTTACAAATCATATTCTTACAAATTAATAACCCAATTGGCCCTTTTCTCACCTAATTATTTCTAAATGAGTAATTTCCTAACAACTGGGAAAAGAACAATTACTTTTATATGTGATCTTAGGAGAAAATGTCTAAAATTATTTATTGACTTAAAAACTGCAAAAGTTTGTTTTTCAACATCATAATAATTTAACTCAACCCCTTTCAAATTAGAACTAAAGAAGGAAATAGGTTCTTCAATCTGTTATTCATTTATTTTTCAACACTACTGCATAAGAATTTCAGAAGCGAACGTATATAAAACTTTTTTTTTAAGAAAAATCAAGTGTCGATAATGATGGAGTATTGATAATGGCTTGTTTAATTGATTCAAAATATTTTTTCTCAATCCGCCACCTTTTACAAATTGTTTTCTTCTTTATCATAGCTTGCAAAAGTAAAACAATTTGTGAAAAATCAGGAACAAATGTTTTAAAAATAATTATCTGACCAAGAAAATATTAGATGGATTTTTTTTTTTTAGGTAAGGGGTTTTCTAATATTTCTTTGATTCTTTTAGGGTCAATAAAAATTCCTTATTTAGAAGCAATAAATCCTAGCAACTTACTATCACTAAGATAAAATAATTACTTCTTAGGATTCATATAGATTTTGAACCTTCTGCATCCTTCAAATATTTGTTTTAGGTCATTAAGATGATGGGTCTTCTTTTTTGAATAAATTGTAATGTCATCTAAGTACACTACAAGATATTTATTAATAAAACAGCTGAAGGAAATATTCATTGCTCTCTGAAATATAGCTCCTGCATTGATTCATCCAAAATACATTTTCTGGTATACATATGTTCCCCATTTGGTCTCGAATGTAGTTTTATGTCTATCTTCAGGATGCACAAGGATTTGGTTATAGCTTGAAAAACCAACTAAAAAAGACATTAATTATGAACCTGCAACATATTGTAAAATTTTTTCCATTGGAGGCAAACAAAAGTTATCCTTTTCAAATGCAATATTTAAATTCCAAAAATATATGGAAATTCTAATGTCTCTATTCTTCTTTCTAACTTGCACAAGATTAGAACCCTACTTGGAATGAATGTCTGGGAATATGATTTTGGCTTTGAGAAATTATTTAACTGGGTCTTAATTTGATCTTCTATATTGGGGTGAATATTCCTGAGTTTTTGTTAGATTGGTTTAACATATGGAAGCATATGTATGGTATGATTAATGATAGATGTATCATAAGTTTTGAGATAATCATAACTCCAAGAAAATACATCCTTGTATCCTTTTAACAATTGGATGAAAGACGATCTTTCATATAGTGTAATACCAAGGTCCAAATTAATGTTTTGGGGTTTATGATCAGATTCTAGGTTAACCAATTCAAATCTTAATGTAAAGCTTTTGACTTTGCAATTAGTTACCTTTTTGAACCTATATTTCAGATCATACAAGTTTTTCAGTTTTACTATATGTTTAGGCAAATTGTTCTCTTCAAGAGACTTTTTTTTTTATCATGTTCATCCTCATTAATGATTTGATCAGAATAGGATGCTTCAGTAGTTATAAAAACTTAGGATATCATTGTCATCATTAAAAAATCACTAGCTGGTTATATTATTTGGAATGGAGGGGCTGAAAATCAACTCAATAGAAAATATACCAGGCTGAAAATCTTCATATGGAATGAGTTTGCAGGCAACATCGGCTAGGAGATCAACACTATCATTCTGTAGTCTTGGGATAGGACTTATGTTGAATGCAGTTAAATGAGAAGTTAAGTATTGGACCAAATGTTGATAATGTTTAAGAGGACTATAAACACAATGAATATTTTTTCTAACTTATTTGGTCACAATTTCTGAATCACCGAAAAGTTAAGGTATTTTACATCTAGACAATTGGATTTTATTAAGCATTGTACGAATGCCTCAAATTCAACAAAGTTATTAGTACAATCAAATTCCAATCTGCATCCAAGCATGTTTATTTCACCTATAGGGTTTACTAGAATGTAACGAGCTCCTACGCCATCACTATATTTTGATCCATCAAATTAGAGGAAGTATGTCCCTTTTTCTCTCAAACTAAGCTAGCAGATTGAGTGGTTGAGAAAAAAATTCAAATATAGAATTTGGAGATTTAGAATGTGATATTGAATTTTGTCACATGTAGGTTTTAGAGAAGACCTTGTTGCCATTCATATTTTGTAGACCCTCCTTCTAGTGCCAAAAATGTCTTCCTCCACATTGGGGAAAAAAACCTGGTCAGGACCTTAAAGTATATCCTTTTCCATTTATATTGGTGGCTCCGACTAGGATTATGGGACCAGTTTCCCATTTAAAAAAAATTATAAAAGGATGGGATGGATGTGTAATGGTTTTAATGTATCTAAGAGTTGAAACATAATGAATACTTAAAAATAATTTCTATCCTGGAAAAGATTATAAATACATATTTCATATAAAAATATTTCATAAACAATATGACAATATAGATCATTAAATGATTATGAAGTTAAAGTAGAGAATGATAGCTAAATTTAATTAAATATTTAAATAAATTTCAATGATAAAACTTATCACATATATATGATTTAATTATTTATACATATATCGTATGATTTCAATTGCAAATATCAATAATGAAAAATGTATGACTGCTTGAAACACATATGATAAATTGAAGTCAAATAACCATTTAACTCTTAAGAAAAAGAAAAACACACAGCTAATAGTACCTGATATATTGTAACTCTTCACATGAAAAAACAATAATGGTTCAACCTTCTATTAGGATATATTTAGTTACAATAATGCAAACAAAATTTTTCTTTTCAAAATTCAGAACCCCTTCTCTATTCGAAATTAAGAGGATTTATAGTTTTTCAAATAAATATAAATATAGAAACCTAATAAAAGTAAAGAGATTTTTTAGCAAACATCGCTTAAAATAGGAATGACAATATCAGATTATACTACTCTTGTAACAACTTGGCTAAGCTTTGATGAAGACTACTCTCCCATACGTTGTCGTACTTTGTAAATATCTCACATGGCTTCAATTGAGGTGGATACTATGGCTTTATCCACATTTCACAAGTAAATATAGAATCCCTGAGTGCTCACATCATATGAGTGGTTGTTTTAGATAAACATATCAAGATTAACCCATGAATATGATGTTTAAATAGGAAATGCCAATGGCATTCTAAGTCAATCTTTGATAGTTTTTCAATGTTCTCAATGTTCTTCTTTGACAATTCCTCCCATGTTTTGGTCAATAATTTGATATCTGGTAGAGTTCCTTCAGAACAATCAGGAATAAGATTTTCCTGTAGTAAATTATCACTTATATATTAATTGTGGTCATTTGAGATGTCCCTTGCATTGAATATTGTTGTTTCAAAATCTTTAATAACAACTTCCCATTCTCGAAATATTATTTCTTTCTACGATTCCTCTATCCTTGGGATATCGAGTGATTTCCCTTCAATGATGTCTTGTCATGTTATGTGGCTTAAAATTTTCTCTTCAATATATTCAAAGTATGTCCTCAGTGTTAGGTCTTTGTAGTTTGCAATATTGTCAAGAACAAACGATGCAGAGCCTACATCAAAACCATTTTGGAATCCTAGGATCTAGCCCTCCTAGATTCAGAGAGGGATCTCTTTGTATAAGTGTTTTTCAAAGATATTTCTTTAAGGCTTATGATGTGATATTAGGCTAGTTATATAACACAACGGTTTTTTTGTTTTGGTTGGGATGAATATTATCAAAATGAAGGAAGTCTTTTGAAAGTTAAAGGTGTGAGCAGGTTGACAGAATGATTCAGCTGATAGGATAGGTAAGAAAAAATATCAATCCATTGGGCTATGGAGTCACAAGAGGATTTAATTTCACAACAAGATTCAAGAGTGGTCCATGGGGCAAGTCATCTATGTCAAAGGATATTTTTAAGTTGATTTATGGTGTGGAACATTAAAGTATGGTGAAAGAAGCAAACATATAATAAAACAAAGGGTAGCTTAAGATCAAGTAAGGACTTTTAACTCCTGCTGAATTTTTTCTTCTTGTATTCATAATTGAATTTTTTCAATACTACTACTGGGTCAGCCATGGTCATGGGGAAAAATTTCTCCTTATCAATTTCTTTAATCTTACATGTTTCAACTGGAGACCGAGGAGTGGGGTTTATCTTCATAGACGATGGAATTCCAAGGCGTTCAATCCTTTTATCTTTCCACATAACTTATTCCTTCTTCTTTTGGAGTTCCTCATCTATTTTCCTCCAAAGCTCTTCATCTATTTTCCTTTGTTTTTCTTGTTGCTTGATTCTTTTTTCATTTTCCAAAGCCAATTATTTCATCAGGTCATCTTTTTTTTCTTTCCTTCTCAGTTCTTCTGCCTCCTTCACTGCTTTCTCTTCTTCAATCCTCCTATTGATTCTATCTGCTTCTTTCTCCAATGCTTCCTTCATCTCCTTCACCTGTTCCAACACCCTCTAGAGATTTTCAACTTCTTCCTGGAGGTTGACAATAAGTGAAGCATGGGTCTATTCGGCCTTCTTCTGAGGCCCTTAATTTAGCTTTTCCTTAACCTCAATGGATAAATAAGTCTCTTGAATATTTCCTCATTAGTATCCCTCTCATGGGTATAAGACCACATCTGGTTGACAGCAACACAATGACTAATAACAAAAGCTTCAGGATCATGTTCCCTAAATCTTATCTCTCCAAAATTATATGATTCAATTTCACTGGCCTCTTTGATGGCTTGGTTGGTGCAATCAAATACATAGTATCTGATCCTGATAGGAAACTTAGGCCATATGGACCATTTTTCCCTCTTAAGAGTACCTGTCACTTGATGAGAAAATGTCTGATATAATATTTCCAATAGAACCACTATGTTTGGAGCATATAAAGGTAGTAAATGAGGAGCTCTTGATGCACCATCTCCATTACACCATTACACCATACACCATAGGGTTCACAAGAGTAAAGATGAAAAAAAAAATAATACACCATCAATCTTCTCTCAGAAGAGATGAAAAGAATGCACCATCAATCTCCTCTAAGGAGAGATTAACATAGTGCACCATCAATCTCCTCTGAAGAGATATGAAAATAGTACACCATCAATATCCTCTTAGGGAGAGATGAAATTTGTACACCATTAATCTCTTCTTAGGGAGAGATGAAATTTTTACACCGTCAATATCCTCTCAAGAAGAGATGAAATTTATACCTCATGATTGCAAGCCTCAAAACCAAATTCCCTGACTACATAGGTCTTACGGTAACCCAATGATGCTATCAAACCAATGCTCCCTCTCAAAGGGATCCTTAGCCATTCTAGGCTTCTTACATAGTCTTCAACCTACTCAAAAAAAGAAAGGTAGCCATGGTGGATTTCAATACTTTTTTTATTAGTAACATCTAGTTATTCGTCCAACTTTAACCAAAGCTTTGAACAAAATCAAACACCAACAACCTATCAATGCTATTTCTTTGCTCAACAACATATTCTTGAAACTTTTTCTTCATCAAGGAAGTACCCATGGGCTCACAATACATCATGCCACATTCTCAACAAGTATTTTATCAGGTTCATGTAACACTTTCAATAAACTCCCTCTTACACTAAAGAGGTTCTCATCCTTCATGAGAAATATATCATCAACACAGAGAGAATTTCACGAATTCATCTTCAGTAAATCAACTTCTTCCTTCAGGACTTCAAGCCATCTTCATATTTGAACTTGTAAATTTATGTAGATGTTCTATGCTTGATGCAACTTTACTTTCACTACAACAATCACAAAATCAAGTAAAGTACTGATAGAACATACCAGTAGATCAACAAAAGACAAACCAGAAACATATAAATGTGTTGGTGTGTTATGGTGGTCAACGAGATGCTTCAACCAACAAAGTCTCCTTGGTCAGCCAACCCAGCATGTGTCACAACAACCCTCAAAACAACCACACGGTCAACTCAAATTCAACCCCAGAGAAGTCAATGCTACCCATAAAATTCAACGTAAAACAGTAGCAAGCAGCAGCAACAACAACAATAGCAAAAAGAACACCAACACTCAACACCAACAAAGAAAGAATAATTCAACACCAACAAAAGCAATAATAGTAACAAAGAAAACAAAGAAAGAACAAGAAAGAACAACAACAAAAAGAAAGCAACACAAACAACATCGAATTATCTTCATCCTTCTTTCCCACGTGTGAACCAAAAACTGCCTCCAAGGAGCTCGAACCAATCAGAAGAGGAGAGATGATTTGTGAGGATGAGATGAGTGAAATTTCCTCCAACATTGACTCTATTTATACCAATCACTGAGGGTGTGTGACACGTTTTCTGGGGGTGTAAAACCTTAAGGCCGACCTGCACATATTTTGAAAGTATTAAAAAAAAATTCAAAATAAATGTTCTACTCATCGGATCAAGATGATCTTTATATCAATCTTGCACCTCTCCAAAAGAGGAACCCAATAAAATATTGGTGTCTTCATCTGAGCATCACAACATGGAGTTTGGATCTAGTTGTCCATTTTTAACACTCCCTCTCAACTAGGGAGAAATCCATCTACCTGTGCAATCAAACATCATGTGTCATCCCGCTGTAACTTGCTTTGTTGGCCTCTTTATTTTAGAATAGAAGTGGGTCAGTCACAAAGAAATCATTCTCGGCTGACAGATTCAACCCAGAGGTTCGAAACCTCTATAGGACTCACAAAGAGTCTCATACCAACTGGTTACAATTCGACCTCGAAGGTTGGAGGTCCGAAACCTCAAATGGAGTCATAGCTTATACCAACCCAAAGCTGGTTTATATAACTCAATCCGCAGGAGGTCTGAAACCTCACTAGACTTGATCCCAGATCAAGTGGTTGGACACGTGTCATCCTAGATAGAGACTACGACAATCTCTGATGCATCCATCAGTATTTTCTACTAGTCTCTGGCTTTTCCCACCTCATTGGCCAAATGAGAGGTACTTCCCATGAGTCCGAAAATCAATGGGTAGGATGCATACGGGGCATAGATCATGAGAGGCGAACCAAATCAATTATCATAACGGTGGGGCAGAAGCACCACAAGGTTCGGCAAGCCTAGCCTCGTGTGTGCTTATAGCTCCGAGAAGCAATCTCCAGAGCCCCTTAGAGCTCCAATAGCTCATCGTCCAATAGGACCCTCAGAATAGGGTCGTTCCACGATTTCAAGATTCTCACGGAAGGTTAGGAACATGACCTTCCCCAAGGGCATTGTGAGAATATCCGCGACCTGCTAACCAACATCACCAACATCCGGGATAAAGTAGAGATATATAGAATGCAGGTTGAGCCTACATCACCAACATTCCCTTCTGGGCACGGAGGATTCCAAGGTAGAGGAAGCGCCCAAGGAGGTGGATCAGCTGGCCGAGGAAGAGGAAAAGTGATTTGCTATAACTGTGGAGATGCTGGCCATTATGCGCGTGACAATCCTACTGGTATTGTAGACAATTTGATCATGTCATAGAAGACTGCCCTGTCTTGATTGATAAAATGCAGGAAAAGAAGACGCAAACCACGACACAAAATATTCAGATGGTTCACAAAGAAACTCATGAAGAAGACCCCTGTGTGAATACAGTTATTAAGATTGGTGTAGCCACCAATGAAGATAAAGGAAAGCAACTAGCCACTAATGTATGGATTCGTAAAGCAACTGAAAACAAAGAAGACTTTAATCTTCAACGAGTAAAAGAGACCTTTATTGAAGCATGGAAATAATTTGCAGAAGGAAGTACATCAACTTCTGGTAGAACACTGAGGGAAGCAGGAGGAGATGAGGAGATTAAACCATTTCTACAAGCATGTATAAATTTGATGTGCAACAAGAAGCTGTCAAAAACCTGCAGGCATTAATAGATAACTGAGCAGAGAAAAAACAATGAGCAGTCAATAAAATATACAAGAACAAGAAGAGAATGGGTAGGGAGATGCGTATGACTTCACAGATTAATGGTTATGAAATGGACCAAGTTATTCTAGATCTGGGATCAGATGCTAATGTTCTACCTAAGAAAACATGGTATCGAATGGGAAAACCAAAGCTGGAATGGTCTACCATTCAACTGCACATGCCTAATCAGCAGAAGATCATTCCTTTAGGGAAGTTGTCACAAGTTGTGGTCAATATAGAGGGTGTAATGGCTGACTTTGAAGTCATACAAATCGTAGCTGATACTGATCCATTTCTTGTGTTGCTAAGATTCGATTGGGCCATTGCCATGGATGGTTTTACCAATTTAAAGAGAATGATGATGGAATTTGAAAGCAATGGAGTCATGGTCATCATTCTTATAGATCCTGCAGAAGGCAAAAGATATACTAAACCAATGCGTGATGCAAACAAGATCGATCAAATATATAAGCTAAATTTGCGCAAGGAAGACTGGATTAATCCAACAATATTAAGTGGGATAAGGATAACTCTTGTTTTTCAGACTCTGATGAAGAACTAGAAAATTGGCAGAACCACCTGCATGAGGTGTCTATATAGAACTATGGGGCAAACAAGACTATCCATTAGTGACATCTTGGTTGATATGTCCTAAACATGATTCCAAAAACATTGTCTCTAGAGAAGAGCCAAGGATCCATAGCCCTTGCTGATTTGAGGTTGGAGTGTAGGCTGCAAGCTATAGCGAGGTCCTGTGAATAGTACCCCCAGATAGGTGTATGAGCTGGTGATCTCAATCTCCTCTCCTCTGAAAAAGAAATGGAGGTCACAAAGGAACTTCTTCGACGTGTTGAAGATAATAACCTTGGTTTTACCTAGGTTAACCATAAAATGTCGAAGATCACTGAAAAGGGTCAGGGCATCCAATTTCTTCTGCAATCCGTCAGGGGATGGGGCTAGAAGGACCACGTCATCTGCAAACAACAAGATAGAAATAAAGACATGATGTAGAAGGCAACCATCACTGTCCTGGATGTGTTCACGCAAGAAGGACTCCAGCTCGTCAATATAGATCCCAAATAGTGTGGGGGACAAGGGAAAACCTTGTTTTACTCCAATAGTGCTTCGGATAAAATCTGATAGCCCATGTACTATGCGTAGATGACCAAGGACCAAATCATATAAGCGCATGATGGTTGACAAGAGGGTCTCTGAGATGCCAATATCTCTGATTCTCTGGAATAATGCTTCTCTAGACACCGAGTCAAAATCTTTTTGAAAGTCTACAAAACAACAATAGACTTTCAAAGAGCAATTTTGTGCCTCCTCAATGATGGCCCTAAGTGTAAGGATGTGGTCAATAGTCTGGTGCTCAGGTCGAAATCCAACTTGTCCTCTAGCTCTAAGTTGTTTCCGCTCAAGATCCTTGGAGATTTGGAGGTGGAGGGATGTAGCATATAGTTTGGAGAATGTGTGGCCCACCATGATAGTCCTATAATTGTTGGGATCTGAGCTGGGCCTCGATTTGTGTATCGGGTGAATGATGTGCTGAGACCATGTTGATGGGAAACCTGTACAGACCACATGGTTGAAGAGATCAACCAAGTAGGGAGCCAGAGCACAAAGACCGTGTTTAAGGAACTCTGCCTGGAAACCATCCTCATTTGCTGCTTTGTTGCTGTTCATCACCCAAATGGCCTCTCTGATGTCACTGTCATAGAATACGAAACCTAAAGAGGGTGGAGAGGTCACCTGAATCTGGGGTTGCCCTGGGATATCATAGAGGGTGTACACATGAGAGAACATGGGTTGGGGGTTAAGGTCAGAGGGGAGGGGAGAGTGGCGGGGGAGGACAGTACGCCAGAAGTTTTTAGGGGAGTGAGCAAGAGAGGTACACAAGTCACGTCTTCTCTGGGAGACAAAGAGATGTTTCTTGCGACGGAGGAGGCGATGATATGAGGCTTTGATATTGGGGTAGGAGCGGTGAGTATGGATGAATGCATGTCGAAGCTGGCGGTGGAGAGCTTTGCATTCCTCATCATACCATCAATTCATATGGAAATAGGGTTTATGAGAGGTGGAAGTGGGACGACGAGAGTGGGGGTAGGACTTAAGGGCAACATCCAAAATGATGGATGAGAGACAATTATACTTGGTCGATGCGAAGTCAAATAGTGAGAATTTGTCCATGGAGGGGAGCATCTGGTGAAGGTGGGAAGAGAAGATGTCTGGGTCATCCTCATCAAAACGAAAAGTAGTATGTGGTGAGCCCTTGGGGGGAGGTGGGGTTGTCAGCACGAAGAGAGAAAGAAAGAAGAGCATGGTCAGCTAAGGGGATGGGGAAAACAAAAAAGTGATGAATGAAGGGGAGGAGGTTCTGGCTAGAGAGGACATAATCAACAAGGCGTGCTCCTCCACCATGAGGTCGACATGTGAAAAAGTGGGAGTTTGGAAAATGCGGAAGGCCATTAAGAATCAACAGCCCCTGAGATTCACCCAAGTGTAAAAGATGTCGACCATAGGCGGTAAGGGGCCCCAATGCATCATCAAAAATCCTGTGAAATCCCACTGACTCTAGGTCGATCTCCTAGATGCAATAAACATCCTCAAACCGATTGTGAAGAGGTATCTAGAGGGCTCTAGTGCGGGAGTTGAAGTCACCTAGAAGAATAACCTCCCCAAATGTTGAATACTGGGCTATGCTGACATACAAATTGACAAAGCGGTCCTTTCCAGGCCCATTATGAATGGCATATGATGAAGAAGCAGGAGGGAAGTAACAAACAACAATGTAAGTGTCCCTGGGGAGAGGAGAGACCCCTCGAACCCGAACCCAAATAAACCTCACAAACTCATCTGTAACCACTAAAGAAATCCTGCTCTAAAAGCAATCTCTAATGAAGCAAGAAACTCCCCTAGAACCTCTGATACCATCAAAACTCCTAGTCTCCTGCCTACAAGATGAGAAATTATGGTAACATGTAATGTCTGGGAGAGGTCGAACAGGGCTCTCATGTGTCTTGATGATGAATAAAATACCCGATAGTCGAAGAGCATCATATAATAGACCCGGCGATGCCCAAAAATACCCATTCCCATTCCAACAACTGACGGAAATGGATGCCCCTTGTTTCCTCCCCTAACGCGCCTATCATTTGGAGGACCTAAAACGGGGCTTCCACCCAGGTGGAAAAGTGTCCCAAATCACTGCCTTGAGGTTCCTGATAACTGCCCATTTCCCTGCCTGGCGTGTTGCTGTAGCCAACTCCCTCGAGCATTTGAGCTCAACAACCTGTGTTTTAGTGAGATCTTCATCAAGGAAGATCTTACTAGGAAGTGAGAATAGTTTTCGCTTAGCTCTAAGAGCTCGAAGGTGATCAGCTGCCGACCTGAACCAGAGAAAGAGAGCGGAATCGTACCCAAGCCAAGCCTTATCAAGGGTCACATCCTGGAGATCTAGTTTTTCATTGAGGAACAAGGTCCCAACCACCATGGGGTCTAACGATGTGAGAGGCAAAGGAAGCCCTCTCACTTTGAGGATCAATCCTTGCGCTTGTCTAGTGCATTCTTCCATGAGTTTAGATTGTACCACCTCCTCAACTGTGGCTAAAGGGGGAGCGAGGGAGGTATCCCTTTCTCTAGCAACCTGTGCCCATGAGTTGATGTGTGTTTTTGTTTCTTGTTTAAAGGCCTCTGGCTAAGCTTTGATATCCTCCTATTTGCTTTTCAGATTGAGAAGTTTAGCGTGTAGAGTGTCATTAGAGGGGTGGTGGTGAACTGCTTGCTCCTTGTTGTCCATCAACAACTACTTCAGTGAACCATTATCGCCTTCCTTTACAACTACTTCGTTCTTGAGTTCATCGACCTCTCTTTTTAGTGCCTGGTTAGAGGATTCAAGGGTTTCCAATCTCCTAAATAGTTCTTGAAAAGCCCTGTTGTTGCATCGAAATCCATAATCGGGCAAAGGTGACAGTTACGATAAGTCTTCGACACCTATGTCTATGTCGGTAGGAGGTCGTGATGGCGTAGTCACATGCGGTTGATCTTGTTGCTGTGGCTAGGTGCTCGGGGATCCAAGCGTCATGGTGTTGACATCATTAACGAAGATCTACATCTTGAAAGTGGAATAACACTGCTGAAGACTGATCCCTGCACTTCCACAAGAGCTCTTGAAGAATCTCTCATCGTCAAGGAGAAAACATACCAGAGATACGTACTAGTGCCAACAACACTATTGGGAAAAATACTGAGAGGGGGGGGTGAATTAGTATTGACTAAAAAAATTTTAATTTTTCTTTCTCTTAAAACCCATACGCTAATCATTTTCATCGAACTCCAACTTTGCATATAATTTTTGAGGCCATCATTAGAAGAAACTAGTGGAGTCACTGCAGATATTATTATGCAGATAATAATTTACTTAGATCAGTGCATCATTCATTCATAAGATTTTTAGTAAGCAATAAAAATGTGTAGTAAGAACATAATGAATCATCACACATAAGCAACACACATGAACACCAGGATTTAAGGTGGAAACCCAATTCGGGAGAAAACCACCGTTGTTGTCGTCTTTGTGTTCAATATTTATTACAAAGAAAACTGCTTACAATCTTGTACTGGCGCAGACTCATACCAGCACGTAGGCACCCACTTGCAGAATGCTGCAACCTTCTCTCGTTCTCCAACTACTATTGGAAGGGAGCTCCAACCCTCATTGAAGGCTTCGACCTCAAGACCACCATGGACCACGTTTCATCAATTTTCATAATTAGATCCACAACAATATTGTTATACCTCATAGCCACTCGCATTTATTCATTTTCTTCAGTAGACTTGCACCAGTTCTTCATGATTTCGTTAGTCGATCAAACCAAAGATTCATCATCGTCAGATCATTATATCCATGGGTGCATCATAGATTCATATTTATCAATTAAGAACAGAGTTCATCCATGCAGATATTCCTTAGAGAAATTTTTCCATCCACCACCCTTACGCATGCACACCTCGTACTCTATTTCTTTTCTCCTTATATAGTTTTGCATTTAGTAAAACCATGAGTCAAAACCATCCAACCACTGATGGTATTCCTTCTTTTACTGGAATTTTTATTTATCAAATTCGTGGAATTTGATAAATAAACATTATCCACAACCTTTGGCAAATTAAAATATATAATATAACTTTATATTAATCACCAACGCTTTTATCAAATGGCTTTTAAATCGAGCAATATAAATTAAACTGGGGCCCATCGCTAACAATCGACCCAATCGGAGGGCTCACGTTTCATCGCGCTGCAACATCCAATCCGACGGATATTGCTGGTAACTTGCACGAGCAATAACGCGCGATGGCATGCCATACCTGGGTTATCCTTCGTGCACCTTCTGAACACAGCCACCATTCGATGGTATCTTCCTAGATCAATGGTATGTATCAATATCGCTGGGCATCCTGGGTCAAACAATAACGCACGATGGTGTGCAGTGACAAGCGGTTTTGTGGAGTCGTACAGGGACGCGTGTCACCCGTTCTATGGAATCAAAGCCAACCTCTTGAATATTGCTTATCCCCGAAAGGCGGTGCGATATGGAAAATATGGCCTCATAAATCCGCTCGTGGTTTCGCTCTCCAATCTAGGTTCCACTCAGCTTCTGCTACACGGTTCCGCCTATTCTATTGGAAGAGGTTCTCCTCTTCGCGCAGTCACGGTGTCATTTCTTTCATCCAAATACTTCGACGCATCACACATCTATTCCATTAATCTGCACCATCTCCCAATATTTCGACAGAGTTAAAGTGTCTCTGTGACTCCACCACGATTCTCCAACCACCGACTTCACCTTCTTACACTTTCACATAGGATTTAACAGTCCTCACGCGGACCTTTCTTGCTCACTCCAAGGTCGAGTCATTGTGATATTAATTCTAACATATTCAATTGCTTCTGGTTCGACCATTGGTATTCATCCTTGTTACAATTACTCAACAACACAGAATTCCTTCTTGTATGCAAGGCATTTCACAGTTTCTCACTCAAATCAAAGCTCCTTCTCATAGAATTTTGGTCAACATTATTCATGTCATACTGAACACATTCAGTCTAATAATCTTCTTGTATAGAGCTGCTGAGGGTTTTCTGAGTTCTTCATACAGTCATTATCTGCATCCTTTGTCAGAGAGTTGCCATCAAGGACAACTTCATCAAGTAGGTTGCCATCAAGGACAACACATTGCATCATATTGCCAAAAATCTCCCCCTTTGGACTTGCTGGCAACCATGATGGTGTTTGATCACCACAGCAGATAGATACATTGATTATAACCATTATTCAAACACCATGATACTCTCCCCCTTTGACATCAAGGGCAAAGGGCGGATCAAAACCAAAACAAGGTTTTTCTTCTCTTGTAGAAATAAGAGCTCTGTAGATCTGATGTGTACTGAAGTTACCATGCTACCCCTAAGTTCATGCTCAATCTTCAAACATAATATTCAATGAAGTACATGTCTCTATGACCTTTCCTATCACCAAGGACTCAAACTTACATCAATGATCCAACCAAGTGCATTTACATATCTGACACAAGTACCCAACCAAGTGGGTTTACACATTTTGACTCAACTACCCAACCAAGTGGGTTTACAAATTTGATCAAGTCCTTACATGACTGAATATTACAATTTTACATCATAGGTCTCAACATGACCTTTTCATCACATTATAACTTATACAATCAAGACCAAAGAAGCTCAAGCATGAGATCAAACCACAACAAATAATTAGAATGTCAACAATGCATCCTTTTCATAAGACCAAAGCTCCCCCTTAGCTTGTTCATCCTGAACACTTTCACCATCAAATAATCAAGGAATCTTCATCAAAAACATCAGAGAGTGAAACATAATTATGAGAACAGGAATACCACCAGAGATACCAAACATGGCCGCAACTGTGTTGAAGAATGCTGACCCAGAAAAACTTGTCAGAAACCACCCATACGCGGTTTTTTGTTTATAAACTTGCATATATACGCTACTGTCCTTTAGGAAATCCGTGTATCTAGTTTAATCTTATGAATTTAAGCAGATCTGATCTTCTGAGAGGTAGAGACAACTCCCAGCTTCTGTCTGAGATATTTGAATGCTTCCCTAGAATATATGAGACAATGTAGTTGTGTTTTCAAGTGTCATCCAGCAGTTGTAGCATAAGCACATCAGTAACCAAGCCTTCAGGTTCTTTTGCCACATCAACATATTCTTCCCAAGAGGAATTATCATACCAGAACAACTTCTTCAATAGACAATATGTGTCAAGTAATCATCCATGTGAGCTGTTATCACCAAGATCTTCATGATTTATATTTATTTCATAATCATGATGTAAAAGGTCTCAACCATTTCAAAATTCATCAGCATCAAACTCTGCATCATCTGTCCTTATTTCTGAATCATAAGACTTCCATCTCATTCATGTGTGAAAACAAAAGATATTCTTCAGCAAAAAGCAATCAGGGCTTACCCATAATCTCATCATAGGAAACCATGTATCATGTCATCATCAAATTCCATACTTCTTCATTGCTTCAATAGTTTATCATTTTTAGTTTTTGTGTATAAGTTGATATCAGCATAGTTCATATGGAGTTTTATCACTATATGTGATGCTTCTCCCCAAAATGAGTCAGGTGTTCTGGAATCATCAAGCATAGCTCTAGCCATTTGTTGACCTGTTTTATTCAAAATTTACTCTCAGCAAATAGTAATACCAATACCAAAAATACCTCAAGAGAGAGAAAGATCATATTTCAGAACCATCATAATGCCAACAATGCATTACTCCCAGCAAGGCTAATGCTCCCCCTAAACTTATGCCACCTGTACCTGTCTTCTTCACATCAGATGCACTGTTAGAAATAAACAAAACTAGAATTATCAAACCAACCATGGGAATCATCATACATTGCTCCCCTTGTGATGATACATTATTGATTCCTATAATGTATCTCACATTACTCCTGCAGTCATGAAGTAATCTTTAGAATCGGATGACTACAGTAGGGTCAATATTCCCTACGTTTTTGACCGGTCCTCCTTCTTTTTCCAGCTTTGTTTGAAATTTCTTATTGTGTGCTGGAAATTATCCAATTTCTCAGAACTATTCATCCTACATTCTTTTTCTACATGTCCATAATTTTTACAAGCATAACATTTTGTGTGACCAGAGAAGTAAGCATAGGGATCATAATGTGTTTTTCTATTCTTTCTTCTATTGCAATCAGCTGCTTTATGACCAAACTTGTTGCATGAAAAACAATATCCTTAAAGAGACCTGAGTACCTATCTATGTGGAATATGTTTGTTTGTGACTGAACCAATCTGCTTCTGTAATTGGCTGCAACATGCCCATAATTATGACACTTAAAGCATTCGACATTATTGAATGATTTCCATTGAGAGTTCATGATTGTCGGTTGATCTTTTGTCTCTTTCAATATTTCAGGTTTTACATTGATATCCTTTGAATATTTAGCACTTTCTTGTGAACTAGATTCTCCTTTAACAGTTTCATGAAAACCAAGACCAAATTTAATAGAAGGAGACCTTTGACTACTAAGAATATTGTCCAGAATCTTAGTACTATCCTGAAGCCTCAAGAGTTTATCTTTTTCTTCTAATTTACCTTTTAAAATGTTTACCTCAACCTCCAATCTTTCGCATTGCTTCTTCATACTTTCTTCGACCCTTCTTCCTTCTTCTACTTGATCATTCAATTTTAAAATCTCTTCTTTCAACCCATTTTCTTGTTCTTCAAAAGTTTGTAAGAGTTCTTCATTCTTCTTATTTGATTTTTCCATATCTGTTTTGAGAGAGATGATTTCTGCTCCAAGTCCTTCTTCTTCAAATGATTGTAGCAATTCTTCATTCTTCTTATTTGATGCTTCGAGATCTTCTTTCAGAGAGATGATTTCTGCTTCAAGTCTTTCACTATGATTGGTTCCATAATCATACAACCTTTGATACTTGTTTATTTGTCCATTCATTCTAGAGATCATATCTTTGTAGATAGATTATTTCTCCTTAGATAATCTTTGTTGATTTTCAACTTTAATCTTGATAAATTCTTCTAGATCCATAATATTACTTTCACTATCTTCACCATTGCATGCACAAGAAAGTGAATCACAAGAACAACAATCAATACCTGTTTCATTTTCCTCATTTTCTGTTGCACATGCTTTCTGAGGTATCTCCTTTCTTTGAGTAGCATTCTTCTTTTTCTTCCTTACCATTGTGACGGATCTCCTTCAAGCGATCAAGCTTCTGCAGAATGACCTGCTTTTATTCCAATTGTTGGGAAAAATACTAAGAGGGGGGGAATCAGTATTGACTGAAAACATTTTACTTTTTCTTTCTCTTAAAACCCATACGCTACTTTACTGAACCCAACTCGCGTATACATGCGGATATCCTTAATAAAACTTGTGTATTACCAGAGATCTCATTATGCAGATAATACTTTACTTAGATCATTGCATCATTCATTCATTAGTTGTTTAGTAAGCAATAAGCATGTGCAGTAAGAACAGAATAAATCATCGCACATAAGCAACACACATGAACGCCAGGATTTAAGGTGGAAACCCAATTCTGGAGAAAACCACCGCTTCCGTCGTCTCTGTCTTCAATATTTATTATAAAGAAAACTTCTTACAACCATGTACTGGTGCAGACTCATACCAGCACACAGGCACCCACCTGCAGAAGGCTACAACCTTCTCTCGTTTACTAGCCTCTCTTGGAAGGGAGCTACAACCCCCTACTCTCGTTTACCAGCCTCTCCTGGAAGGGAGCTAAAACCCCCTGCTCTCATTTACCAGCTACCACTGGAAGGGAGCTACAACACCCTCACTAAAGGCTTCGACCCTCAACACCACCATGGACCACGTTTCATCAATTTTCATACTGGATCCAATAGCGTCCACACAACATACCTTGCAGGCCACCAGATTTATTCATTTTCTTTAGTAGAGTGGCACCAGTTCTTCATGATTTCATCAGTCAATCAAACCAGAGATTTATCATCGTCAGATCATTATATCCATGGGTGCATCATATATTCAGATTTATCAATTAAGAACAGAGTTCGTCCATGCAGATATTCCTTAGAGAAATTTTTCCATCCACCACCCTTATGCATGCACACCTCGTACTCTATTTCTCCTCTCCTTATATAGTTTTGCCTTTAGTAAAACCATGAGTCAAAACCATCCAACCGCTAATGGTATTTCTTCTTTTATTGTAATTTTTATTTATCAAATTCGTGGAATTTGATAAATAAACATTATCCACAACCTTTGGAAAATTAAAATATATAATAGAACTTTATATTAATCACCAGCGCTTTTATCAAATGGATTTTAAATCGAGCAATATAAATTAAACTGGGGCCCATCGCTAACAATCAACCCGATCGAAGGGCTCACGTTTCATCACGCCGCAACATCCAATCCGACGGATATTGCTTGGGTAACTCGCACGGGCAATAACGCACGATGGCGCGCCATACCTGGGTTATCCTTCGCGCACCTTCCAAACACAGCCACCATCCGATGGTATCTTCCCAGATCAACGGTATGTATCAATATCGCTGGGCATCCTGGGTCGAACAATAACGCACGATGGCATGCAGTGACAAGCGGTTTTGTGGAGTCGTACAGGGATGCATGTCGCTCGTTCTATGGAATCGGAGCCAAGCTCTTGAATACCGCTTATCCCCGAAAGGTGGTGCGATATGGGCAATCCGACCTCGTAAATCTACTCGTGGTTTCGCTCTCCACTCCAGGTTCCACTCAGCTTTCGCTACACGGTTCTGCCTATTCTATTGGAAGAGGTTCTCCTCTTCGCGCAGTCACAGTGTCGTTTCTTTCATCCAACTACTTCGACACATCGCACATCTATTCCATTAATCTGTGCCATCTCCCAATATTTTGATAGGGTTAAAGTGTCTCTGTGACTCCACCACGATTCTCCAACCACTGACTTCACCTTCTTACACTTTCACATAGGATTTAACAGTCCTCATGCGGACCATTCTTGCTCACTCCAAGGTCGAGTCATTATGATATTAATTCCAACATATTCAATTGCTTCTGGTTCGACCACTGGTATTCATCCTTGTTACAATTACTCAACAACACCGAATTCCTTCTTGTATGCAAGGCATTTCACAGTTTCTCACTCAAATCAAAGCTCCTTCTCATAGAATTTTGGTCAACATTATTCATGTCACACTCAACACATTCAGTCTAATAATCTGCTTGTATAGAGCTGCTGAGGGTTTTCCGAGTTCTTCATACAGTCATTATCTGCATCCTTTGTCAGAGAGTTTCCATCAAGGACAACTTCATCAAGTAGGTTGCCATCAAGGACAAAAAATTGCATCATATTACCAACAAACACGGGCCAGGGCCCAAAGCAGGCCTTATAATCGATACTCACTGAGGAGTTATGACAAACACTTTACCTGCAAACCCACAACTCTCGTCCATGCGCTTTCACAACAAGATTCCATGCGTGAATGAGCGACAGCCGACGTACAATTTCCAAACGTGTGAATGAGTGGCAGATGGCAGACATATATCTGTAGAGTCAAACTAAAGACTTGCTATGCTACATCGATTATTCACTGTTTTTAGAGATAAATAAGCATTGGCGAAAGATATGAGTGACCAAGAACTAAACCTTATAGTCAGAGAGAAAACCCAAATCTATTTCTCAGGCTGCTACTCCTTTTACTCCGCTCCCTACTTCTGTGGCTCCCTTCCCTTTCCTTTCATAGGCCTTAAGAAACACTGAAGCTGAGATAATTTGATCACACGTGCTGCCTTCCTAGACTCTGATGGTGTGTGTCCAGTAGAGCGGGTTATCGACGGCTCTGCAATTCTGGCGGATGCGATACTATTGATGCTAGAGTATTCAGAGTTGCTTTGATGTTTGGCCCGCCATTGAGTTCCAATTCCACCACCGCTTTAAGCTAAAGGAAATATATAGGGTTGGCCAAAGAATACAATGATAGGATATAATTAAGGGAAATAGGAATGTACAATGGATTTAATATTAAACCTTGTACCTGCCAAGTGATCGATATGTATGCAGATTCGGTGGATGTAAATGCAATTTGATTGATGTTGGAGTAAATGGAGCTGCATTGATGTTTCCAATTACACCACTGACTAGATCGATGCCCTGTATCTATCTTCTAGCATGCTTTTATGCTAGCGTGAGAAGGACGTCTCAAACTAGTTATTGCAAAAAAATGAGAATTTTCCTAGTATACTCCCTGAAAGTGATACCAGTGCCCCTGGATGCAGACTTGTAGCTAGCCGTATCCCTAATCATTGTCCTGGACCCAACCTTTGACCAAAAGAAACTTGTCCAAATAAGGGAAAATTTGGAAATAGGAGTCGTGATTTTGTTTCTTCAAGTATTAAATCATCTGCAGACTCCATTTTAAAGGGTAACACACAAAGATGGATATTTATAAAGATGTTGAAAGGTTGCGTGTTGAATCTGAGGAAAACCGAGCAAAATTAGATCTTAAACGAACTGAGATTATCATGAATACTAAGTTGCAAATTGGTAAACTACTTTCTTGCAAGAATCACAGAAGAAAACCAGCTACTTTTACTTCTCCAATTCATTTGACCACTGCTACTATTAACTCTTTATATTTAGATACTGTGGTTCCAGTGGATTTCACTGATGTTAGTGGGTAGACTGTGCAGTCTCTTTTCCTTGGAAATGAGTACATTTTTTCTCATTTGTCTTTTCTGCAACCCTAGGGACAGATGATGGCCATCAATATGGGATCATAGAAGTGGCGCTTTGGTGGATCAAGGGTTGATTATGTCTGCTCTCACCAATGTGTATATGGTGTATGAATTTGAGCCAAATATCTACATAAATCTCAAAATATGCTAGCAGACTCTAACAAATCATCAAAAACACTTCTTATGGTTGTAAACACTATCAAGAATATCAAATACAGATACAGAAGTATGCATCCTTTAGCAGCATTGGAATATCATCTTGTACTGGTGCTATTTTATGTGTGTTCATTAGTAAAGACCCTATTCTTGAATAGACAGCGAAAGCAGCTAGACAAGTCAATTATAAAAATTTAACATCACCATTAAGCAACTTTATCAATGTACAAGGTCAATTCCTGTATTATAATTCGAGTACATTTTTATATCACACGGGTACTAACAATTATAAATTTTACCTACATATAAATTATAGTAGCTCCTTCAAATAAGTTTTAGAAGAGTATTAAGGGTCCTCCAATAAACATGTTGATTAAAGGGATGCATTAGACAATTGAGCCTGAATTAAATCTCCCTTAGCCTCCACAGCCCAAAAGGAGAGAAATTTTTTTGGTTTTCTTTGGCTGCTTTCCAAAAGAAGTAGACTTAGCAAACCACAAATTTTATCTAGCACATCAATTCAGATAATAAAGTGTCATATCATAATGAAATAAATTCATGCACATAGAATAAATAAACGATCAAACACAATTCCATTTGATTAACCTCCATGTGTCTACATTCTCTGACTATAGAAGATAAACTTGTGACCAACTACACAGTAACATACATAATAAATTAAGGATTCTTTCACAAGTTCCAAACCAAATACACAAGAAAAAACCTAAATCATCATGCACAAATCATACAGAATACGGATCTTCATCTTCTTGAATTGCCATTTCTGTACATGAAAGTGCCCATACAGATGATGATTGCCCTCTATAGGTTTCCATCTAATAAAAATAACTCTAGGTAGTTGTTTTTAAGAGTGGTTCTATAATGCTATGATTCGGGAACTATAATAGGATTAGAAGTACTTGCAGAATATAGTTTCAGAAGTACCATGATGAGATATTCATAATAATTCTTGTCATGCTCCAAAATACCATATTGAATTATCATATTTAGAAAACGTCTCTGGGACTGCATAGTCAATTGGAATATTGTTATATGCAGAGACAAATTTCATGTCTCCATTCATTTCCTGGCAATGATGTATAATCCCTCTCTCATTACCAGATGGATGTTTGAACCAAAATTGTAATCATTGTTTCAAGCAATGACTCCTTTCCCAAAGAAGTTATCATCAGGCGTAATTTTGAAAATTTCCCCACCTTGTGAAACAGGGTGTATTTTCACTTCAAGCCGATTGTGATAATTCATCATCTTAAGGTTCCCTAGCGTTGATGTATTCTTCTGATGCAACCCATCATATAAGAAAGTAATTCATTGATAGGCTACTAATTACCAGTTGGAATTGCTGAACTTGTAGTGCCAAGAGGATTAAGATTCACATTACCATTGGATGTTGTCTGTCCTTCCTTCTTAGATGGAAAAATACCCACCTTTCCTTGAACTTGTAGCTGGTTAGGCTACCCTGTAGAAATACAAAATAAGGATTTAATCTCTTTAGGTTCTGGTCTCTAATATCCCATGCCTTGCAAATATATTCTGTATGCAGAAGTAGACTAATGGGTATTTCTTAAGATTTTATATGAAAATTCAGGTTGGCGCTCATGAAATGGAAACTGTTCATGTGGACTTGTATAGACCTTTTGATCTTCCAATGGAGATTCCTGTGGTAACTTTCTTTTTCTGATAAAATCTGCATTATCTCCTACCTGAAAAGCTGAAACTCCCTTATGAAATACCTAAATTGAAATGGTCAAATTCTTGTGGTTTACATTCCTGTACCTTAGAACTTAAGATATCCAAGTCTTTTGGTTTGAAATCCTGCACATCAGTGTTTGTATAAATAGAGTTCAGATCATCTTCAAATCCTTCAACATCATACTCGCTGCCACTGCTTAATGTTAGAGACCCAGCATGTGTGGTCACTATAGCACTGGTCGGTGGACAAGCATTAGGGTTTTTCTGGCAAGCCAATGCTTCCTCTTGGTTAACAATTGCTAGCCAAGTTGCACTTTATTTAGATGTCATATTCTCCCGCAAGCACTTTGACTGCCTAACAAGTTTGCGAATTTTGGCTATATCAGGTGACATGTGATAACAACAGTAAGAACCCCCACCTTCCAAGCCTTTTTCAGATCATGATTATTTTTATAAGGCAGAGGCACTTGTCCTTTTGGCAAGCCAGCTAATTGTGGCCACCAATCCTCATTAGTAGTAGGCCACCAAGGAGAAGAAATACCCTTTTCTAAAGGATACCTCCACTGAGGCAGATCATAGTGCTGCATAAGGGCAGAAAGAAGAAAACCCAAAGTGGCACCCTAAAGTTCCTGAAGAGTATGAGGGGTAGGATCCATAACCATGTTGCTCTCATTTTCTCCAGGTGCTGCATGTTCTGCTTGATATTTGGTGATTGCAGCAAGGACATTTCTGTCAAATCTGACCTTCTCCTTCCACCATGCTTTAATATTGTGAGAGGCTCCACTTACAGGCTTCCCCTTTTCAGGAATGATGCCATATACAAAACCTTGTGCTTTGCAAACTTCCATTATTTTCAACATGTACTTCAGTATACCATCCTCTGCCTTATACATATTTTTCCTTTGGGCTTGTTCTTGTGATTGTCTCTGTTTTGTTGTGTCACTATGATATTTTCTCTTCCATTTCTCCTTAATGCGCCTAAGCCGGATGCGATCCTTCCACATCTGATTCTCAAGCTCATCCACATCAATGCAAATTTAAACATTGTGAAGATCTGATGCACATGATGCAGTTTTCCTGCAGGAGTAGAGATCAACTCTGATGAAGTGCGGGAAGATGATGCACAAAATCCAGTGCCATGCAAGGTGTTCTACTTTATCTTTTACCCCACCCACCCTCAACTGTCTATACTTATTTTTTTTTCCAGAATGTTGGCATCCATTACTCTGTGCAAACCTCTCTTAAAAAATATGGAGAAAATCATTTTCGGCAGCAATTCCAAGCTCTATGTGCATACTCTACATCACACAAAATCCTTCCAAGACAAGGATGAATAAATTTTTTTTTGTTATATTACCATTCATGTTTTCCATTTATTTTAATTTCGCAAGGTTTGGCAGTGGGAGTCTTATTACATGTTCAACTCTGTCAGCAATATCAAACATAAAAGTTAATTGTGGAATTTGGTCTGCCCATCACCTCCCATGCATGTGGATCATTGCCCCACTCTTGTTGAAGTTCCATTGAATGGTGCTTGTCATGATGGTGTTACGTAGTAAACTGATGCTTGTCAACATATGCTTCAGTTATTGATATTCTTTAGCATACATTAGCCAGCTGAGATAGATTTATACTATATAAAAAAACATATTAATACAAATTAACATCATCCTAATACTTGCAATGGGATGTGGTTTAGTGTGAGGGATGGGAGGGCAACATGAAAAAAACCCAAGTTCAAACCTCGACAAGTGTAGAGCCCTTATGTGCATGTGTGAGGGAAGTTGTTTGACTTCCCAGAGTTGGCTTCACTTCATCAACAAAGGGCCTTAGCAAAAGTTAGACTTGTGTTAAGTGGATATTAATGGGATACTTTATCTCTATTATTATATAGCTTAGATGTATAATTTAAAAAAATATAAATACATATATTGCATCTAATAAAAGACTATATTATTCCGATTTTATATATTAGTTGACATACATAGTGCACACACACATATAATTGTATATGTTAGTTGATATATATATATATATATATATATATATATATATACAGAGTTCAATTTCACATAAGTCAGCAATAGAGGTAAATTAAATTGCTTATAGAGGTCAATTAAATTCTTAGATTAACAGGTTTTTTATATGCTCTCAGTAACTTATTTTTGTTATTTTGAGACATGGTTTAACATTATCTTGTGTTGGTTTTCACCAATATTGTAGATTATTTATGAGGAGCGGGGGCTCTTCCTTGAAATAGCTGACATCATTCAAGGCTTGGGGCTTATGATTGTAAAGGAAGTCATGGAAGAAAGCAGTGACAAGATTTGGGCTCGCTTTGTTGTTAAGGTAATGCCATGGTTGAAAATAAGATAATTAATTCTTAGACCTTTGATTCCATGTAAAGCTGTCTCTTTTATTTGTGTTTAGTTGCTTCAGCAGACCATAGACTTCAAGAATTGACATTTGGATTTATAATGAGAACATGCTATGAAATTTATTTTAAGCCTGCATGTGATTCTAGAGTTGGAGAAAAGCACCAGACCAAACAAATTGCTATGGCTGATGCTTAACAACTAAAAATTGGAGATTGTTCTTGGGAATTTGATTGTGT
The DNA here is from genome assembly GCA_034641835.2 of Pinus albicaulis. Classification (NCBI taxonomy): domain Eukaryota; kingdom Viridiplantae; phylum Streptophyta; class Pinopsida; order Pinales; family Pinaceae; genus Pinus; species Pinus albicaulis. The sequence continues at coordinate 988,763,391 of CM076574.1, forward strand.
AGGGTTGAATACCATGGAATACTCTATCTACCAACCTCTATATTTCACCATATGTGCTCATGTATCTTCTAACATATAGAATTCTGAAGGTACCCTAGCCTGATTTGTCATGTTGTGTAATTTGGCAGTTTCACGATATTTTTTCATAGTAGTGGCTTCTTGGATTGGAAGTGAAACTATAATGATGTAAAAAGATCAATAATTCTCTAAGAACCGCACAAAAAATTTAAAATCGTAATTTTGATCTTTACTGAGCCTTGGACATGCATGTTACTAAGGACAACTAGCACTTAGCATAAGACAGTGAAATCATTTTGGTAGACTTAGTACCCTCACTTGAAGGTGTAAATTAGAATTATGGAAGTGTAGGAAGATGCACAAGGAGAAATAATATAGCACTATATTTTATGGCTTCTCCTTAGGTACATCTGCAGGAGGTTGTGTGCAATCAGGTCAGGCTGTAACACAAATTTTAACGTGAGGAATGAAAATTTTCCACCTGGCATGCAAGTTTGACACTTTGGGGTGCATTATAAGTATGGCATATGATGTTTCATGGCATATAGGATAACCCCTTTTCCTTATCATCCATCAGGTTTGTAATTTATGTACATGGCGTGCATTTTTTCATGCAAGTGGACATTTTTTCACTATGAAAATAATAGGTAGAAAAAAAATTTGGTCTTACAGAAAGCATATTTTGGCCCATGGGAGAATAAATCAAGGTAGGAGATGGTGTTGGTGAGCAATATCACTAGGTGTCCCCTCAAACATGGCATGAAAAAAAATGATCATAGAGGCTAACCTGAAAAATTTCCCATTCCAAAGACCTACAAGCACGATATTGGTGATCAAGTTTGACTTTGCCAAACTCAAAGATGACATAATGCATGGTAGGATACTTAATGGTTTGGGAACTTGTCTTTTAATGATTAATGCCCATGAGGAGGATTGTCACCTTTGACATTGAAAAAGAGATTAATGTTGAGGACTGCAAATTACTTCCTTGATTACCAATGGATGAGAGTACATTTCCTTAGTAAGGACATTGCCTTAAACAATATGGCCATGGCTTGGCATTCCAGAAGCTCATTATTCATAAGGACATAGCCTTAAACAACATGGCTACAAACAATTTGATCCAAGCTAAACTCAAAGAATATGATATAGTCCATAAGGGGGAGGATGAATGGAAATTAAGGAGAAAAACTATCATTATATAAAAAACAATCAAGGTGTGCACCCATGTATATGGTTAATTACTCCATTTTTCTATGTTATTACACTTTTGTGGGAAATTTTAATGAATTTCCAGCAATAGACAAACAAAAATATGGATGCAATCATGAACCTCATATTACAAAAGAAATCCTTGAACTTTCTTTCTCCAGTAGATATTCAATTAGGCTCACAGAGGAATCTCCCATTAATCCATCCACACCTTTACAATGGAGAGAGCTTTTGAATTATTCCTTTTTTCATCCTCCTAGCCAAAATGTTTCCATGAAATGTGCTCATTTGACCAAATTCTATCGTTTTTTTTGCCACATGTATGTCTTCTCATTGGAATGCTTTTCAAGGTATTTTCTTCACATCCACTCCCATTAGAATAAAATTATCTGACAAATCAATGGGGAGCTCTTTAAGATGTGGACTCTCTTGATTAGAGTAGAACATGAAGGATTCTGCACCTGCCTAGGTTTAAACATGGTATGATGTACATTTTATTCCAGTGCTTTATTTGGTACACCATTCTATGCATGGATTGCATGATTTTAGGCCTAACAAATATAATTTTCAATATGTGCCAAATTTGAACCTTCTTCGTATGTTATTATGCCATCTCTTATTCATTTATTCATTGACATATTCATCCCCTTTTATTTTGGTTAGTAAATAAGCCTTTGTTAACAAAGTGGGCCTACCTTTGGCCTAAATGCCATGACCAAGGTGTATCTATTTCATCAAAACTATGCAGGACATTGCCTAGGACCAACTGCCTAGGCTTAGTTATCGATGAGATATCAGACAATAACAAAAATTGACAACATTAAATCATGACATCATGTTCTTAAGGGGAGATTACATTTGAGTCTCCATAATGATAGCACATTTGATTTACCACTTGATCACAACATGCTTGACAAACATATTTTGGCAGGCCTTAAGGAGAACACGAGGTAGCCCTGGGTACATAACATGTACACAAGTGTAATCACTTCTTGATGGTGTAAGTTCAATGACTACCTCCACATGCTAGGTAAAGGCTATGTGAATGGAACTTGGTCAATAGTGTTTGCCTTAAGGAGAATGAGGGTAATCTTGGGTTTGCAATATATGCACATGGTTCATCACCTCCCAATTCCATAAGTTCAATCCCTTCCTAACCCCCATGGGTGAAGCCTGTGAGAATGGAATCTTGACCAAAGGTGTGAAACTCCTCGCCACTAACTGCTAGTCCTAAGCATGTTGGGCATTGGTGTATTCTTCCCATATCTAGATTTTCTTTTTACATTTTTGAGAAAACTTATTTAGTTATTTCACCTTTTCTACCAAGGGATTCACTATGTTGGGGGGTGCTCAAGGTGATATGACATGGTAGGATGGTAGGGCGGTTAATGAATTGTATCCATTTAGCTTTAAAACATGTTTCTCTTAGAATATTTTGATAAGAATGGCTCTCTGTTCATGAGGAGTCACATCTGGAATTTCATTGCAAGGGAGAATTTGTCCCAACTTTGCTCTTGCCAGTTACATCCTCCCCGTTCTAGACTTCATGGATAATTATGTTACAAGTTTTGTGGCTCCCATGATACATGTATGGTGCACTCATCACATGCAAGGACTTAAGGTCATTTGTGGGAAAAAGTTGTGCAATTCAGTACAATAGACTATTCAACTACATCTTCTGTGGATTAGGACATGTGGAAAATTCAACCTATAAGGGTAGCGTGATGAGTGCAGCTATAGTGGTTGCAACTTTCAAAGCCTCAAGTGTGGACAATTCAACCTAAAATGGTAGTGTGATGGGTATAGCTGCAGTGGTTGTAAAGCCTCAGTAGTTGTTTGTGGGTTGCCATGAATCATGAGGGATGAATTCACATTTTGTGCCCATTTATTTCCAGGTGTCCCTCATTAAGTACTGGTTTAAGACTCAAGACTATGTTCTCTAGTGATACACCTCAAATCAGAAAGTTGTATATGATATCTCCTTGTCCTTGACGCAAATATTTTAACTCTGAACCTTGTACTTGTTCCCTAACTCAAAATTTGTCTAATATGATTGTTACACCATTTTTTGGTCATCTAACCTATTATCATTAGATGGACCCAAGTACACCATGTAAGACCAATTTTACCCTAAGTAAAATTGCTTTCACTATGTAAAATAACTTAATAAAACACATTTATTAGGTTGTTTATGGTCTAAACGGGAAACCCCAAAAGGAAATATTAAACAAACCTATATTTGTTTGATTTTCCTCAAGGAATAATTAATTAAACAATAATTTAATTATTATTCCTGGTCATGTTTAACCCAAAACAAAGAAATTAATTAGATAAATCTTTATTTATCTTATTATTTTATAGGAATAATTATTTAAATCTTATTTAAATAATATTCCTTGTTAAATATGACTAAATCACCCATAAATAATTAAATAAATCATTATTTATTTGATTATCTTTCAACCACTTCCTTAAAATGATAAATAAATCATTTATTTATTTATTATTCACAAATAAAGGGATTTGACCCAAGTCAGATACTTTTTCCCTCCAACGAATATAATAAAATATTCCATAAAAGGTGGATCTAGATTTGGTTAATGTTATTTTAATCATGCACCAAGATCTAGAATGACCCAATATTTTGTTATAAATAGGAGGGTGTTTTCTACCATTCTTCACCTTTTGTTGCCTATTAGATCACTCTGGATCTAGACTCTTGGTCTGACTTTGAGCCATTATCATTGTCATATTTTCCATTATTTGTTGTGTGAGCTCCCTTTGAGTTCTATCTTTGTCTGGGTTTTCTACACCAACAGGAGAGAGAAATGCTAGATCTGAAGTGCTGAGGACTTCCAAGAACCCATCCCATTGAGGAGAATTAGAAACACCTTCTTGTTTTCCTCCCAGGTGCCCATTAATACAAAAATTCTTTCAAAAATTGTTCGCGTCTTGTGTATTGGATGTATGGAGCAAAACCTTATTATCGCTGCTTAATGTCTCTATATGCATAGATCTGGTTTTTTTCAGCACTTGTCTTGATCAACTAACAGCATATCTGAAGATATTGGCAGCCACATTTGATGTTAGGGCTATAAGTTATGCATAGCTAAAGTGGTCTTTTTTCGTACACTTCGACAAAATATTCATACTATGATGATATAAAATGTTAAGTCATGTTGAAGATGGATTTTATTACTATAATTTTTAAAATTTAGAACAATATCTTCATAGTTTCAATCTGATTTTTTGCAAGATTTTTGTAATAATATCTTCATAGCTGCAATCTGATTTTTTGCAAGATTTTGTAATAATATCTTCATAGTTGCAATCTAATTTTCTGCAAGATTTTTGCAATAATATCTTCATAGTTGCAATCTGATTTTCTGCAATATTTTTGTTGAAATATGACCTTGGGAATTTTAGTGTCTTTTCATATGTTTAAGAGAATAATTAAAATGCTTTAAATTATGAAGCAACCAATCAAAAATTCTGCCATATCTGTAAATATAATAGCTGGTTAATGAGAACCTTATCATTTTCTTTTTTGGATTCATGTTTTTCGTCTTTTCAAGGATTAAATTAGTAAGGCATTAATTATTTAATTATTGTTTTCATTGTTGGCTCATGTTATTTGGGACATGCAAGTCACATTGTAACATCATACTCACAATAAATCTCGAATGATGAAGTGGCTGAGAAAGCCTTTTAAAGGTTCAAGTCACAAAGTGTCAGATGGACCCTACGTAGGGGTGCATTTGGAAATGATAATGTAATTTGGCATGTGGCCTCTAATGCCATTGTAATCCCTAATTCATCGGCATGTATTGTCTTTTAAATTTCAATCTTCTATTTGTTAGCTCTAACAAAGTTAGCATCATGCTAGTGATTAATTTGAAACTATATTTTAGTGGAAAAATTCACTATTTTTTGGTGGAATAGTTCATAATTTATTTTGATATTTTTTTGCAAGTGTACTAGTCATGATGATAAATGTGTTGTTTACTTCAGAGGGTTCTCAATTATTTCTACATACGCTTTTCATCATTTTCTTTGAATACTTCTCTAGTGCTTTACCTTCATATTTTATCCCCTGCATAATTTCTTCTAAGGTCCATGTTGTTATGTTTATTGGTTGTTTATGTGGAAATGTTTTCCTCAAGTTCTGCAAGGTAAATCCAAATGAAAAAATACTATTTTACATATTGATATTTGTTCAAGACATTGTTGTGTGATACTTTAATTTCATAAATCTAGATTTCTATTTCGTTATCTATATCAATATATAAGAACAGGTTCATGGATTGTTCATATTTCTCAAACTGTGGAGTTGTTCCTTTCCTGTTGCATGTTCTTTTATATTGTTATGCTGTGATTCAAATTTTTAGTTGTGTTTTCCAGTTATTCTCCTACATAGTACATGCTTTGATAGATTATATCAAAAGTCTTACCAATACGATGACATTGATTGTTGTATGTGGACATTTTTGTTCAGGATGATCCATTACAAAATCAATATGAGGAGCTGGATCATGCAATTGCACTTTCTCTTCCTGAGGAACTAATAAAAGTAGATGGTATATGATGGAAATTTCATTTTTTTTACAGTTGCTTTTAGTTTAATTATATCATTTAGCTCGATGCTTTTCATATATTCAACTAAAATTTTGTTGCTTAACAAGACTTTTTCATTTCCATGTTTTAGTGAAACTGTTTATGGTTTGATACTCTCATACAACTTTTATCAAGTTATTTGCACCCTCATTAGAAAAAACAAGAGAATTTTTCTTGCCATGACTATCTTTCTTTGTCACTGTTCACTTAAGAAAGTATTTTAGCTAAGAAACTAGTTTCAAGGTTATGACATAACTTGTCATATAAATTGAATAGAAGTTATATCAAAAATGTTAACTTGTAAACTACTTAGATGGTTTTAGGCATTCCATTTAAAATCTACTTCAATTTGAACTTTGAACGAGTTGAGGACACTGAATTCTTTCAGTTTTCTTGGTTCTTATTCCTTTGGTGTATCTTTGCACCTTTAGGGGCAATTTCTAGTTTAAAGTATAATTGTTTAAAGGGTGCTAGCTCAATGGAAGAGCACCTGCTTTACAAGCAGGAGGTTGGTGGTTCGATTCCATCATGCCCTGATATTCATAGCGAATGACGAAGATCAGTTTTTGGGGAGGGATGCTCTTTTGACCATCACCAATGAGCTTATGGTGACATTTTTCGACCCTAACCAAAATATGAAATGGTGATGGTCAATGAATGCCACCATATATACGCATCAATAGTGACGACCATTAAAGGTCCGTCACCATAAATCATTGTTGTTGATATGAAATGGTGAGGATCACTTTTTGTGATTATAGTCATTATTCATGACGGACCTTGATGTCACCAATGATTTTACGGTGATGGTCAACGAACATCACCATATATATGCACCAATAGTGACGGCCATGAAAGGTCCATCACAAAAAATCTTTGTTGTTCATATGAAATGGTGATGGTCACTATCCCTCATTATAATTAATATTCGTGACGAACCTTGAATGTCACCACAACACATACTTTCGGCGACACCACCTTTGGTGACGTTCAAATTTTTGGTGATGGAGACTATTGTCCTTAACCATTGCTCATATGAAATGGTGATGGTCACTATCCGTCACTATAAATCATTATTGGTGACAGACCTTGAATGTCACGACAACACCTATACTTTCAGTGATACCACCTTTGGTGACGTTCATTTTTTGGTGACGAAGGCTCTTTTGACCCTCACCAATGAGCTTATGGTGACCATTTTCGCCCCTCACCAATGTTATTTTTTCTTGCAGTGTACGTAGGATATCCAAGGTATCAAAAATTGATTTCAGCCATGAGAAAGAATATGTTTTTTCCAGGTATGAAAAAGGATGTGGCTAATTATTTAGCTAGATGTTTGGAATGTCAACAGGTAAAAGTAGAGCATCATCATCCATTAGGATTGTTGAATCCTTTACCTATCCCAGAATGGAAGTCGGAAATAGTTTCCATAGATTTTATAACTAGGTTGCCAATAACTAAATACCAACATGATTCTATAATTGTAGTTGTAGACATATTGAATAAAACTGCACACTTCTTACCAGTACAATCTACCTTTGGTACAAATCAAGTAGCTAATGTTTTTATGAAAGATATTGTAAATTTACATACTTCATCTTTTTGGAAGACTTTGTTCGGGGTAGTGGGTAGCAAGTTAAACTTTAGTAACGCATACCATCCCCAAAAAAATGAACAAATTGAAAGAACAAATTAGATTTTAGAAGACATGTTGAGAATGTATGTTATGGACAAACCTACAAGGTGGGAAGACTTTCCGCATCTAGCATAATTTTCATACAATAATAGTTATCAAGCCTCAATAAAGATGAGTACTTTTGAAGCATTGTACAGAAGAAATTTCCACACACCTCTTAGTTGGATCCAACTAGAGGATAAGTTAATACTTGGACCAGATGCATTACAAGAAATGAAAATAATTGTGAAGAAAATTCAGCAAAACATTAAGAAAACACAGGATAGACGAAAGAGCTATGTAGACAAAAAGAGAATTCATAGAGAATTCAAAGTGGGAGATCATGTTTACTTGAGGATTAATCCAAAAAGAGTACTATATATATGGGCCTTTGTGCTAAATTAGCACCACGTCACTATGGACCATTTGAAGTACTAGAAAGAGTGGGACCAATAGCTTATAAGTTGGCTTTACGTGGTCACATCAAGGTTCATAATGTTTTTTATGTTTCATTACTAAAAAACTATATACATGATCCTACTCGTGTAATTGATTGGAATGTGATACAGGTGGAACCAGAAGGGAAATTTCTTCCAGAGCCACTTCACATCCCGGCACGGGAAGAAATTGAGCTATGGAATAGGGCAGTAGCAAGGGTGAAAGTGTAGTGGAAGCACTTTTCACCCGAAGAAGCTACTTGGGAGTGAGAGGAATATATGAAGGAAAAATATCCATCATTGTTTGAAAATTGAAATCATATTTTGCAACACCAAGGACGATGTTTTGTTTTAGAGGGGGAATATGTAATATCCCCAGTTTTAAATCTTTTATTAGATAGTTGAACATTCCCAAAGGTCAATTGGACCCAAAGGAAAAAAATTATTGTGGACATATTTTATTATTTTAAATCAAATAAAAATGGAAATTGATTTTTTGTGCAAATATTAGAGTATAATTAGAATCAGGAATTCAAGTCCATGAGGATGGATAAGATTCCAAAGACTTTCCTAGATTCTCCAAAAATCCTTGAAGAAAATAAATAAAATTTAAATATTAGATTGGAGATAAAAATCTAAAAAGATACCTCAGTAACATGGAAATTTAATGGGAAGAGGTGGAATAAAACTACAAAGAGGAGAAAGATAGTTTTAAATTACTTTTGTGGAAAAAAAAAAGGAAAGCCTCGATAAAAATGAAAACAACATCCTAATTAACTGGACACAGTTTTGGAAACAAGCTTATGGGAAAGTAGGCTTAAATAAGCCATTGCTAGGTATACATGGGGTTGTCTACTGCTGGAAGGAATTGGTCTCTGCTCGGGGGGAGATGTGGAGAGAGAGCTCAAGGTTGGGTGGAAAATAGTCTTACTAGAAGTGGTAAGCATGAATTATTAAATTCTCTATTATTATTATGCTATTATAATGAAATTTATAGATGTGATGAGTTATATAGAAAGATCTGTGATCAATTATATTATGCGTCGTTAAGTAGTATTATACTTTTATGTTAGTGATATATTTCAAGTTATGATGTATTGAACAAAACTTCCTATAATAGATATAGTTTAGTCCTGTATAGTTACATAAACAATTACAAGAATTATACCAACTCTCAGAATGTATAAACCTCTATGACAGGTTTAAATCTAAGGTTAGGTAGGGAAAAATATTATATATATATATATATATATATATGAAAAGGAAAATAAATTTAATTTATTTAGCAATGTAGCCATAATAACATAAATTGAAAAGCCATACAGAATGTGGAAATTTTGTTCTCTTACTAAACATGAAATGAGGAAATTCAAACCATATATTCTGCTGTAATAAAATTAGCAGATTTTAGATATCTATAGAAACCATAATATTATCTATGAAATGAAACACAGGTTTAACAAAATATAATACATGCGGAACAATAAACATCTTCTAGCTTTTGGAAATAAAGTATATTGTCTTATACTGAACCAAATTAAGTCTGGAGACTTCCATGTATATAAATGTCAAAGTAAATATTATCAAAATTTTATACAGAGTCTGGGGTTCAACCCCATGAATTTAACTACATTATCACTTTGAAAATTGATCAGATTTTGAAATAGAGGAAGTCCTTAAGGAATTATAAGCTAACCTTTGCAAATAAAATTAGATGTCATTGTCAATGTATGACTTGAAGAATTTTAAAATTACGGTGTAATTGAGTAGGAAAGGAAAGAGTACCTACACATACATAAATTTAGATAATTTAAGGAATGTCCTCAGATTCAAGAGAAAAAGAAAACAATGAATATTTAAAGAAGTGATATGAGTAATTAAATATAGAAATATTACCTAACTGGGTTGAAACGAACAGGAGAGTGAGTCTACATATACAAAAGTTGGAAATCAAATAAACTGGGAATAAGGGGAATAAAGTAATAAGAATAAATTACTACCTAGAGAAGGGAAGGGATTACCTGAATTGGTTCAGAAGAATGCTTAACAAACTCTGAGAGACGATGGAATAATTTGTACTCCTGTAGAAATTACGGAAAAATATAAGTAGACCCTATTTTGTACCATTCATAATATAAAATTAAATATCAAAAGGTATCTATCTTCAATACAATGGGGGTAAATTCAATTAGAAACAAATAAAAAGGAGTGGAATTTCTTATACCAGAGAAAGGTTGAAAAATTCGAGAACAAATAACATTATAACTTCATCATAATCATATAATGAGTTCTGAGTCAAATAAGAAATCGAAATTATAAAGATAAACGAATATCAAAATGACTTTCGAGTCAACTCATAAATTGGAATGATGAGTATAAATGAGCCTCTAAGAGATATAGGTATTTCTCTAAATGTAGCTTGAGTCAAGGACCAATGAAGAGTTACCTTCATATATATTTTGGAAGATAATTGAAGTGTGAAATGAATGACAGTAAATGCAATAAAATTGAGAAATATTTTATATTATGTAATGAAAATTATTTCACTGGACAAACCCTACGTCAATTAAGAAGGGTACGCATGCTAGAAATTACATTAGGTCCTCAGGGTAAAATAGAGCCAGGTAAATTAACCAAAACTATATTATAACGAAACCCATAAAATTATTTAATAAAATATTTTCGATACAGACAAAAAAAATACAGAGAGCAGTGGAATAAGAATACTCATGCCTGGGAGGTATTTTGATGTCGAGAAGCAAACAATTAGGTATGAATTCTCATAAAGGGAAAACTCCTTACTTTTGGCAGAGTCTGTTGATCAGTGGTTGTCATTGATGTCAACCCAAGCAACACCAGGGGCTAACCAAATATTTCATGGGAATTTTGACCTACAAAATTAATATATTCTGGGTCAATAATTCTTTTGATGGTTTCTACTTGTCGAGATGTTTCCGTTGATATGTGGCACGCCATGTAATTCTTCACGAATTGAGAGATATTCATGTTTGAAGTTTGTACCCCCAGTTAGTGGGCTAAAACCCCATGGGGTTGTGGCATGGGTCATTTAAAAGTCATAATTAATATTTTTTAAGCTCCTAAAATCCCTTCCACATTCACTTGTTGAAGCCCCTCTCAACCTAATCATTTATATAAAGTGTGCTCCTCATATCCTCCTCATGCAAGGGATTTCACCATCTGTAACAGGTCATCGTGGAATTTTCGCTCTAACTTTATTACTACGAAGGTTAAAAAGCTGAAATTTTTATGAGGCAAAGCTAAAATCTCGAGGAAGTAGCTGTGAAAATTTCAGATCAACATGCGAAACAGTTTCGGAGATATGATCTGTGGAAGTCGATGTTTTTGCAAGCTCCTGAAATTCATCTCAAAGAAGTGACCTTGGGAAAAAAATCATAAATATCTCTTTGAGTATCGGATTGGAATTTTGTAAAAAGTGGTAGATAGTGCACAGTTTGTAGTTTTTTCTCTATCAATTTTAGAGCCAAATGAAGAAAAAATGTTACGTGGCATGCCATACAAGTTTACTTTACTGAAATAGTACATAATTAGGGCATTGTGAGAGTTTGGGTATAAATCTCTCTTGAAGAATCAAAATTTGGTCAGACCTGTGGCATTGGAAAGAAGACTCATAGTAATACTATAGTATTGAAAATCAGATATTGGGGATCTATATTCAGTATCGAGCTCCTAGAAGGCAAAGAAAAAACTAGATCATGTGTTGTCAAGGGCCGCAAAGGACTGGAATTTCTAAGGAAGCAAAGCAAAGCAAGGTGTAGCAAAGGGTAGCATGACAAGAGTAGAAACCAAGGTACATAACAACAACAATAATTTCATCACATGAAGTCTTCAAGTGGGCAACACTGCATACAATCATTGTAAAGGTATCATTGTACTAAGTCATTGTAAATACATTATTGTACAAATTGTACTAGTGTCTATCTACCAAGAGTTGAAGAGGCAGTGTTGAGTGGTCTAGGTTCATCATTAGGTGGTCGTGTCATAGTTGGGGTTATGTTCTAGTGTATATTCTTATTCTACATCATTCTATATCATTGTAATGTGGACCATTTTCACTGGTACAGGAGTCCATTCTTCTTTTATTCTTTTACAGCGTGGTAGGGTGGTGCTAGGGTGAGTTGTAGCTCATTGGGTGTTGGGGAATCCGTTTAGTTGACTACTGAAGAATCTTGGGCATTGGAGTGTCCATCCAGTGGGAGCTGGAGAAGAATGATTTTCTAGATTCTAGGAAGTTGGAGCTTTATTTTCAATTGGAGTTGAATATTAAAGAATTATTAGAAAAGCATTAGGTGGTTTTTGTCCCGGAATGGGTTTCCACCTTAAAAAATGTGTGCATTTGTGTTCCTCTTGTTTGCTGCTATCATTGTACAAACACTGATAATAATTGAAGATTAACTAATGCTCTAATTGAAAGAAATATTGATTCACCCCCCCTCTTAGTATTTCCAACAATTGGTATCAGAGCTTGGTTCCTTCAATAGCAGTTTAACAGCTGGAAGGAGGTCATGGAGCATACCAAGAATGGTGTACCTCTATTCAATGAAAATAATTATGCACTTTGGAAAGGAAGAATGGAGGTCTATCTCTTGGTGCAAGGTTACGAAGTATGGGACACTGTTAAAAATGGATTTACATCAACCACGAATGAACAAGGTAAGAAGAATTTGGTAAATGATGCAAAATCAAAGAATAGTATTATCAGTGGACTTATTGAATCTACTTATCATAAGGTGTTGGGTTGCAAAACTGCCAAAAATGTATGGGACAAGCTTGAGAATATATATGCAGGTGACTCAAATGTCAAAGAAGTAAAGCTTCAAATCTATAGAGCAAAATTTGAGCAACTCAGAATGAAAGAAGATTGCAACATTGCTGCATACTTTCAATACGTTGATGAAATAACCAATACTTTGGAAGGATTGGGAGAGCCAGTTGACGAGAAGACTATTATACGGAAGATTCTTAGAACGTTACCAGGGAGATTCAACCCAAAGGTATCGGTCTTAGAATACAGTGCAAATCTGGACAAACTCAACAAAGAGGAATTACATGGAGTTCTCATAGCATATGAAATGAGACTTGATGAAGAAGAGGGTACTTCGCATCTAGAAACTACGTTCATTGCATCTAAGAAAACCAATAAGGATAAACAACCTGCAATTGAATAGACATGCACGTGCAAGTGTGAAGAAAAGGGAGATGATGAAGAAGGTCTTTCAGATGAAGAATATGCTTACTTCACGAGAAAACTACAAATTGGTAAGGGACAATTCAAAGGTAAACTTCCATTGATATGTTTCATCTGTAATGAGGTTGGGAATTTTGCAGCAAAATGTCCAAACAAAAGTAATGGCAACTCAAAAAGAAAGAAAGGCTTTAAGAAATTCAACAAGCAAGGATCCAAAAGGAACTTTCTCTCTAAAGAAGATAACTCATCATCCGATGAAGACAATGATAGTGAAGAAGAAGCCAATGAGAGAGTATTTTTTATGGCCAAGCACAATAAGCAAGAGGTATCAAACAACGAAGAAGAAGGATGGACCATAGACGAATTTTATGAGGAAGAAATCAAGCTTATAAAATATCTCAAGGTGGAGAAGATCCATTCCAAAACTCTTGAAGAACAAGTTCAAGGTCTCAAAATTGAATTTGAAGAACACAAATGCATTGAAGAGTCACTTCAAAAGAAGTTGGAAGAAAGCAACCAAGAAAGGGAAGAATTAGAAGCCGAAGTAGTCTCGCTGCGTGAGGAAGTGAAGAAAGGAAAAACTATCCAAAAATATGCCAACAGCTCAAGGGCATTGAAAGAACTCATCAACAATCAACGATCTTACAATGACAAAACTGGCATTGGTTACAAAGAAAAAGAAGCAGGACCTTCTACAACAAAATACAATGAACCTATGAGATCTGACATGCATGTAGACTTCATTGGACAAGATTCGCAAGAACAGCCTTGGAAGACAATTCCTCGACGAAAATTTCCATCCAGGTACCAACATATTTTTTATGGCTACCGTTATTCATGTGGAAAATTTGGTCATAAAGCTGTAGAATGTCGCACATACCCTAGGAACGAATACAATTCCAGGAGATCTGTCAAATATGAAACTCCCAAGGCTCAACGAAACATCAATAGATTTGAACATTTAAGAAATAATATTGAATGTTATAAATGTCAAAACTTTGGACACATAGCCAAAGACTTCAGACTTGAAAATCCTCCAGAAGAATCTTCGAAGCCACAAAATGAACGAACATGGAAGAAGAAGAAGAATGATAATTGTGCTCTCGCTCTCAAGGCTCAAAAGAACAAATATGTGTGGTATGTTGATAGCGGTTGTTCAACGCATATGACTAGAGATAGAAATAAATTTGTATCTCTGAAAGAGAAGAAGGATGGAACCGTGTCCTTTGGAAATGATGGATCTTCAAATGTTATAGGATCAGGTACTGTCACTCTCGGAAGAAAAGATTCTCTAGCCAATAATGTTCTACTGGTTGAAAACATGAATCACAATCTGCTCAGTGTTGGACAAATGTGTGATCAAGGACACACAATACTATTCAACTCCACGAAATGTGAAATCAGGAAAGGTGTGTATGGTGAAATTGTGGCTACAACAAGTCGAGCTCCAAACGACATATATGTTCTGGATGAAGCAACTAAAGCATGTCTAATAGCTAAAGAGGATGATATAATAATTGGTAGCAATGATGATCGACTAAGTAAGAAGTTTGCTACAAAGGTGCAAAGTGATTTCGAGATGTCTTTACTTGGTGAGCTGACATACTTCTTAGGGCTTCAAATATCTCAGCAAGAGAAAGGAATATTTATATGTCAAGCCAAGTAAATCAAGGAAATGCTCAAGAAATTTAAAATGGAAGATTGCAAACCCATCCTTACTCCAATGGTAACAGGTTGCAAATTGAGCATAGACGACTCATCTAAGGATGTGGATCAAAGGTTGTACAGATCTATGATTGGTAGTCTTTTATATGTAACAACGTTGCAGCCAAATGTTATGCAAGCAATTGGACAAGTCGCAAGATTCCAAGCAGCACCAAAAGAATCACATATTATTACCATCAAAATAATTCTTTGATATCTAAAGGGAACAATAGAATATGGCTCATGGTATCCCAAGGGTAACAATCTCATTATTCATTCCTTTATAGATGCATATTGGGCAGGAAGTGTTGATGATCGTGAGAGTACTCATGAAGCATTGGAATATCTTCGCCAGAAGCTTGGGATTCTCCCAAGTTCTCATTATATTTTCCTTATTCATAATATAAAGGGGGAGTGGAAGTGTGTACAGGTCCACAGGATGGTTGTGTGTCAGGGGGAGTTACCCTTTGCCATTGATGTCAAAGGGGGAGAGAATGTTGTAGGAAGAGGTGTCATGATCGCAGGGGGAGTACTTATGTTGCCATCAATGCCAAAGGGGGAGATTGTTGATCAGCGGTTGTCATTGATGTCAACCCAAGCAGCACCAGGGGCTAACCCAAAATTGAATGGGAAGTTTGACCTACCAAATTAAT
The DNA here is from genome assembly GCA_034641835.2 of Pinus albicaulis. Lineage (NCBI taxonomy): Eukaryota > Viridiplantae > Streptophyta > Pinopsida > Pinales > Pinaceae > Pinus > Pinus albicaulis. Next base: position 988,778,931 of record CM076574.1, read on the forward strand.
ATATTCTGGGTCAATAATGCTTTTGATGGTTTCTACTTGTCGAGATGTTTCCGTTGATATATGGCATGCCATGTAATTCTTCACGATTTGAGAGATATTCATGTTTGAAGTTTGTACCCCCAGTTAGTGGGCTAAAACCCCATGGGGTTGTGGCATGGGTCATTGAAAATTCATAATTAATATTTTTTAAGCTCCTAAAATCCCTCCCACGTTCACTTGTTGAAGCCCCTCTCAACCTAAGCATTTATATAAATTGTGATCCTCATATCCTCTTCATGCAAGGGATTTCGCCATCCTAAACAAGTCATCATGGAATTTTTTTTCTAACATTTTTGCCACGAAGTTTCGAAGCCAAACATTTTATGAGTCGAGTCAAAATTTAACAAGCCGCTGAAAATTTCGTATAAAGGTGCAATAATATTTTTGAAGAAAATGATCTATGGAAGCCGTTGTCAGGAGGCCTCTGGGACCATCTCAAATAAGTGACCTTGGGAAAATCATCATAACTCTCTCTCTGAGTATCGGATTGGAATTCCATAAAAAGTGGAAGATAGTGCACAATCTGCATTTTTTTATCTATCAATTTCAGAGCTAAATGATGTTGGGAAAAATACTGAGAGGTGGGGGGGGTGAATCAGTATTTACTGCATATTCAAAACTTTTTACTTTTCTTTACTTAAAAACCCATACGCTACTTTGTTGAAGCCAACTAGCGTATACACACAGATATCCTTCATAAAACTCGCGTATACACAGAGATCTAATTATGCCATTCATTCTTTACTTATATCATTCCATCATTCATTCATTAGATGTTCTATAAACAGTAAACATTTAAAAAAAAAGTGAAGAATAGAACCATCAAGCACATAAGCATCATCATATATTTCAGTTCCACATCCCCGACATTTTACCATGAGTATGAGCTCATTATTACTCATACTTCCTCCTTTTGCAAGTCTAACATATTAGCTCCTCATGTCAAGCTTCAAAATCAGAGAAAAGTCCCTAAAATCCTCTAAATATTGGTATCGAACTTTCTCTATGCATTACCTGTGGTCCCGCACCTAAAAGTTCAGCATGACTGCGGAACCATACCGCAATTTCCTTGTGTTATGGGTGTGGACCTCTGTAAAATATAAAAAGGCGAGAAAGTGAAGATAAAAAGTGAATTTCAAGTGAATTCTAGAAGATTCTAGACGGGAATTTTCGGGAATGGATACGCTTTGAGAAGGTTCATGCATCCCTCACTTGATGGAGCTAACCCCTTGATGTAAGGAGCTTATCCCTTTGAAGGAGGATTCTATCCCTTCATATTTGGAACAAGAAACCTCCTTTTTCCACTATAAAAAGAGGCCTTGGGTAGCCTCAAAGGGAGTTCAAGCCAAGTGATATTTGAAGTTAACGTCGTTAAAATTCAAACTTAGTCGACTGTAAGACTTTCCGTGAGGTTAAATTACTCATCTCTATTTGTCTTGGTTCAAAGAGTGCAATGCTTGTCAAATTAGAAGAGATTCCTACTTCGGACCCTGGGAGGACCTGCACGACATCAAGGCACAGGTTTTAAATATTTTCTTTTATTTGAAGTTAATACAAATATACTCATTTCTCTCATTAAACTATCTATTCATGGTTTATTTCATAAATTCCTTGATCATTACGATAAGTATGGTTTATAATAATGTCTATACAGGTGTTATGTAATCTTTTTTCTTGTTTGTGACTGTAGATTTATTGAGGAACATTCCTTCAGTGCACGAGGGACTTCAATGAGATCAAGCAAGCGCTGGACATAAGGTAGGCCTTACACCTATATAGCATTTTTATGAATCTTGTATGCTTAGAGAGAGATTAGTATAGTTGGCTGTTTGTTGCTAGTTACTTTTAGTACTAGAGAGATCGGTCTCTGTCCGCGTATTCGATTAATCTACACAACAACGCACATGAACACTAGGATTTTTGGGTGGAAACCCAAGTCAGGAGAAAACCGCCGTTGCAGTTGCTCAGCCTTCAATATTTTATTATAGAGAAAACATCTTACAACATATGTGCTGGTGCAGACTCCTACCAGCACGTAGGCACCCACCTGCGCTCATTTACCAGCCTCTCCTGGAAGGGAGCTCCAACCCTCTAACTCGTTTACCAGCACCCTCTCCCCGGAAGGAGCCACCTCTCTCGATCTCTTGCCATCAATCCAAATCCCACCGGAAGGGAGCTACGACCCCCTCGACCGAAGGCTACAACCCCTCGCACTCTCTTATGGACCCACGAAGCCATCAATTTTTCACTCCGGATCCTAAAGCCTTTTAACACAACTTGCAGGCCACGTTTCATCATATTTTCAGACTGGACCCACTCCATACTTTTAAGCTCAAACATACATCACCAACAGATACTTGTCAATTTAGATAACCCAGACAGATAGTAGTAACACAGCCGAACAGATCAGACATTTCATACTCATACTTCAGCAAACCCTAGTTTTGCATACGCGCCTTCCTTTAACTGATATCGCGTATACACACGCTTCCGTTCACATCAACCAGCGTATACATCTCTTTATACTTCAGGGCAGATACGCGCTTTTGCTTTACCAAACTCGCGTATATATGCGCTTCCGCTGTTTCGAACTAGCGTATATATCTTCAGTCAATATAGAGCAGCATACTTCTTCAGATCAGATTTTCAGTTCAGATTTAACCCTTTTCTTTCAGACAGATGTTCGCCTCATCTCAGATCTAATCATTCCATAAACAGATCTAGCAAATATAAATACATTCCAGATCTAGATTCCCTTCTTCATCATTTCTTCATTGGTGCATCATGCATTCAGATCTACCATTCAACTGTAACCCTTTCCATTCAGATATACTTCAAAGAGAAGTATTCATTCAAGCTCAGACATCTTGCACCCATACTCATGATTTGCACAATTAATTTCTTCTCTTTATATAGGTTTACCCTTTTTCAATACCACGAGCCCTTTTTTTCAATACCATGAGCCAAAACAATACCATGAGCCCAAAACTACATTACTTCCGATGGTATTCCTGGACGGGGTCATTTAGACGAATCATTACCCAATACAATGGGTCAATACCATGGTGGTTACCCCTGGTTTTGCACTTTATGAGCGCTTTTTCCCATACGCAACTTGGCACGTTATTTCCCGCATGCATACGCGACTTCTCCTAGAAAAATCCGCGTATGCCTTGAGACATACTCTTTTCATCATAGATCTAGCACATACTGAATTCCTTTCTTCATTACCTTCTGTACTCACTGTAGATACATCAGATTTACATCATTTAACAAGATCATCAAGACGTATTCCATCAAGCACAACTTCATCAAGTAGGTTGCCATCATCTTCATCAAGTGGGTTGCCATTCAAGGACAACACTCTATCAAGTGGGTTGTCATCAAGGACAACACTCAGCATCATATTGCCAACAAACATCATATCACATCAGATTTACATCATTTACCAAGTCCATCAAATCAAGAATAACTTCATCAGGTGGATTTCCATCAAGGACAACATATGTCAACAATCTCATGTCTTCATCTTCATTCAGTGGGTTTCCATCAAGGACAACACTCTGCATCATATTGCCAACAATCTCCCCCTTTGGACTTGATGGCAACCACGATGGTGTTTGATCACCACAACAGATAGGTACATTAAGAATACAATGACACCATGTCACTCTCCCCATTCTTTGACATCATTCTTTCTCTTCATTCAAACACCATGTCACTCTCCCCCTTTGACATCAAGGGCAAAGGGCGGATCAAAACCAACACACTCTTCCCCTTTTCTCCATATGTGGAAGAAGCGTTCTGCAGATCTGATATATACTGAAGTGACCAAGCTCCCCCTGAGTTCATGTTGAATCTTCAAACATATTTTTCAATGAAGTACATGACTCTATGAATTTCCTATCACCAATGACTCATACTTACATCAAATATCCAACCAAGTGGATTTACATATGAGACTCAAATACCCAACCAAGTGGGTTTACACATTTCAATTCAACTACCCAACCAAGTGGGTTTACAAATTTTGACTCAGCTACCCAACCAAGTGGGTTTACAAATTTGACAAGTCCTTACATGACTAAATATTTTTTACATCATGGGTCTCAACAAGACCTTTTCATTAAATTACAAATATGACCATTTGAGACCAACACCAGAAAGTCCTTAATAAAGAGAACATATTTCAGAACCATCATAATGCCATCAATACATTATACTCAGCAAAGCTAATGCTCCCCCTAAATCTGTGCATCCAAGCATCCTTTCCATATGACTAAGGCTCCCCCTTAGTTTGTGCATCCTGAACACTTTCACCAACAAATCATCAAGGCATCTTTATCAAAACATTAGAAATAGAATTATGAGAACTAGAACACCACCAGAGATACCAAACAGTATCATAGATACCGAATAGCACTGCAGCTCTACTGAAGAGAGCTGACCCCAAACAGAAATTTGTCAGCAATCAGACATACGCGGTTTTCTATGCATTAACTCGCGTATATACGCGACTATGTTTCAGGAAACCCGCGTATCCAATACCATCTTCTATATTTTAACCAGATCTGATCCTCTATGAGAAAAAGACAGTGTTCAGCTTCTTTCTGAGATATTTGAATGCTTCCCTGGACTACAGATAGATAGAATAGTGTAGTTGAGTCTTCAAGCGTCATCCAATGGTTGTAGCATAAGCACATTAGTAGCCAAGCCTTCAGATTATTTGCAACATCAATACAATATTTCCAAGAGAGACTATCATACCAGAACAACATCTTCAAATATGTGTCAAGCAATCATCCATGTGGTCCAATATCATCAAGATCTTCAAGATTTAACATGAAGTAACATATGTAGGCAAAATATCTCAACCATAGTAACAAACTCTGCATGATCTATTCTTATTTCTGAATCAAACGACATCCAACTCATCCATGTGTGAGCACAAAAGATACTTATCAGCAACCAGGGCTCAAAATCTCATCATAATAAGCCATGTACCAAGTCATCATCATTTGAGCATGAGTATCACAAAAACCAAAGAATAAGCAGTCATATTGCCAACAATGCAATCATTAGTTTTCAACCTGCTGCTCCCCCTGAACCAGTGCTCCTTCTTAACTTGTGCAACCTGAATACGTTCATCAGCAAGTCATCAGCAACAATCTCTGCATGAACTGCCCTTATCTCCGAATTATAAGACTTTCATCTCAGCAACGAATACTCTTCATCAAAAAGCAAACAGGACTCATCCATAATCTTCAACATAAGAAACCAAGTATCATATCATCATTATTTAGAACTGAGAAACTAAGCTGATACAGAGTCAATAATACAGTTATTAACAGTCAGACTGATGCTCCCCCTGAACCTCTGCTCCTGATCTTCAACTGTCATCCCAATTCTCTTATCATAAATGCATACGCGACTGTGTCTGCTGGAACTCGCGTGTATACGCGACTTTTGTTCATATAACCCGCGTATGGAAAGTGAAGCATAGAAATTTTCACATTCCTTCATCTCCCCCTGAACTTGTACTTCCTGTACCTGTCTTCTTCATATCAGATGCTCTGTCAGAAATACATATAACCAGAATAATCAAATCAATCATGAGAGACATCATACATTGCCCCCCCTGTGATGATACATTACTAAATCTCATAATGTATCCCACATCATTCCTGCAGTCAATCAGAGAAGTAAGCTTCAGAAGCGGATGACTGCAGTAGGGTCAAAATTCCCTACGTTTCTGATCGGTCCTCCATCTTTTTCCATATTTGTTTGAACTTTCTATTTGTGTGCTGGAAGTTATCCAATTTCTCATATCTGTTCAACCTGCATTCTTTTTCTACATGTCCATACTTGTTACAAGAATAACATCTCATGTGTCCAAAGAAATAAGCATAAGAATCATAATGAGTATTTCTAATCTTCCTCCTTTTACAATCAGCTTCTTTATGTCCATACTTGTTACATGAAAAACAATATCCCTTGAAGAAACCAGAGTACCTTTCTATGTAGGAACTGTTTGATTGAGGCTGAAATGATCTGCTCCTGCAATTTGCTGCAACATGCCCATAATTATGATATTTAAAGAATTCAACTTTATTGACTGATTTCCTTTGAGATTTCATCATTGTTGGTTGACCTTTTGTTTCTTTCAACACTTCAGGTTTTGCATTGACATCCTCTGAATTTTTAGCACTTCCTTGTGAGCTAGATTCTCCTTTAACAGTTTCATGGAAACCAAGACCAAGTTTGATAGTAGGAGACCTTTGATTACTCAGAATATTGTCCAAAATGTTAGTACTATCTTGAAACCTCAAAAGTTTAACTTTTTCTTCTAATTTACCTTTGAGAATGTTTACCTCAACCTCCAAGGCTTGACATTGCTTTGTCATGCTTTCTTCTTTCCTTCTTCCATATTCTACTTGATCCTTCAGATTTAGAATCTCTTCTTTCAACCAATTTTCGTTTTCTTCACAGGTTTGTTGCAGCTCTTCATTATTCTTATTTGATTTTTCCAGATGTTCTTTGAGGGAGATGATTTCTGCTTCAAGACCTTCTTTTTCAAATGATTGTAGAGGTTCCTCATTCCTCTTATTTGATGTTTCGAGATCTGCTTTTAGAGAGATGATTTCTGCTTCAAGTTTTTTACCTTGATTAGTTGCATAAGCGTACAACCCTTGATACTTGTCTATCTGTCCATTTAGAGTTTCTATCTTTTCATTCATCCTAGAGATCACATCTTTGTAGATAGATTCCTTCCTTTCAAATTGACACCAATCATTACTTTCATCATTTGCTTCTAGACTTTTACTATCTTTAGATGATTTTTGCTGATCTTCAACTTTAATCTTGACAGCTTCTTCTAGATCCATACTGTTACTTTCACTACCTTTACCTTTGCATGTACAGTTAAGTGAAATACAAGAACAATGTTTAATACCTGTTTCATCTCCTTCAATTTCTGCTATACAAGATTTCTGAGATATCTTCTTGTTTCGAGTAGCCTTCTTCTTTTGCTTCTTTGCCATGAGTACTTTCAGATCATGGTCAGAATCTTCTTCATCTTCACTGGACACTTCATCATCATCTTCATTTGCAGAATAACTCTTCCTCTTTTCAAATAGTTTCTCTTTACCATGTTTTTCTCTATAAGGACATTTAGCAGCATAGTGACCAACTTTTCCACATTCAAAACATTTGAAGGGAAGCTTACCTTTGAATCTTCCAGTACCTAGTTGGAGTTTTCTCACAAAATTCACTTCTTCTTCTTCAGATATATAGCTGGTTTCTTTGACAACTTCCTTTTCTTTCCCTTTTGTAGATACCTTAAAAGTAGCTTCTTTGATTTGAGACGAACCTCCTTGTCTCATTTCAAAAGCAGTCAGAATACCATGTAATTGAACAATAGTAAGAGTTTGCAGATCTTGCCTTTCTTCAATAGCTGAAACTTTAGAGTCAAATTTTGAAGTCAAGGATCTTAAGACTTTTCCACCAAAGTAGTATCAGTTATGGTTTCACCCAAATTTCTCATTCGATTTACAATATCATCCAGAAATAATAAGAAATGGGAAATACTCTCATCACTATGCATTTTCAAATTTTCATATTCAATTCTAAGAGTTTGGAGTTTTGCACTTTTTACCTTTGTGTCTCATTCATAGCTTAGAATGATTTTGTCCCATATTTCTTTTGCTGAATTTAGCTGCATCACTTTAGCAAATTCTGGTTCAGACATGCTTCCTAATAAGACATTCACTGCTTTGGCATTGATTTCATACTTCTTCCTTTCAGCTGCATCAGTAGGAATACTTGCCGGATATTGATAGCCTTCTTCCACGATTGCCCATACTTCTGCACCAATACTTTGCAGATATGCTTTTGTTTGTACCTTCCAGAATATCAGATTGCTTCCATTGAATAAAGGTGGCTTTAGAGACATTACTCCTTCAAGACTTCCCATTGCGACGGATCTCCTTCAAGCGATCAAGCTTCTGCAGAAGAACCTGCTCTGATACCAATTGTTGGGAAAAATACTGAGAGGGGGGGGTGAATCAGTATTTACTGCATATTCAAAACTTTTTACTTTTCTTTACTTCAAAACCAATAAGCTACTTTGCTGAAGCCAAATAGCGTATACACGCGGATATCCTTCATAAAACTCGCGTATACACAGAGATCTAATTATGCCATTAATTCTTTACTTATATCATTCCATCATTCATTCATTAGATGTTCTATAAACAGTAAACATGTGCAGTAAGAACAGAATAAACCATCACACATAAGCATCACACATGAACACCAGGATTTTAGGTGGAAACCCAAGTCGGGAGAAAACCACCGCCGCAGTTGCTCAGCCTTCAATATTTTATTATAGAGAAAACATCTTACAACATATGTGCTGGCACAGACTTGACCAGCACGCAGGCACCCACCTGCGCTCGTTTACCAGCCTCTCCTGGAAGGGAGCTACGACCCCCTGACTCGTTTACCAGCCTCTCCTGGAAGGGAGCTACGACCCCTCGATCTCGTTTACCAGCCTCACCTGGAAGGGAGCTACGACCCCCTGACTGAAGGCTACAACCCTCAGCACCTCTATCGACCACGTTTCATCAATTTTCACACTGGATCCAAAGCTTCCTTTAGAACACAACTTGCAGGCCACGTTTCATCATATTTTCAGACAGGACCCACTCCATACTTTTAAGCTCAAACATACATCACCAACAGATACTTGTCAATTCAGATAACCCAGAGTAGTGGTTTTTGTCCTGGAGTGGGTTTCCACCTTAAAACCTGTGTGCATTTGTGTTCCTCTGGTTTTCTGTTATCATTGTACAAACACTGATAATAATTTAATATTAACTAATGCTCTAATTGAAAGAAATATTGATTCACCCCCCCTCTTAGTATTTACAACAGAGTCATACATGAAGACTTAATGGTATCAAACAGAATCTCCAACCTACATCCAAAACAAAAAAACAAGCAAATATTATTATTGAGAATCCGAAAACAATAACCGGAAGGTAACTCTTAACCCAGGGCCGAGATAAAATACCATCTTAGTCAAACAATCGAAACTAAAGAATAGAAAATAATACCAAAAGAACCTTAATGTAATTAGGAACCATTCGAGAGGGTATTGAACTTGAACTAGAGGGTAACTAGGTGAATTTCTCACTTCGTATAAATCTAGGAATGGTTACATGTATGATTGCATGCACCTGAAAGGATATGGGCAATGAACACCTTCATAAAGCATAAAACCTGAAGAAAAACAAACCGTTTACAACCACAATGAGTAGATACATAATTTTTGTAGAGTCTAATGGTTCAAAAAATTACATTAATAAATAAAATAGATAACAAAGATCTTATAACCAAAACGCTACATAAAAAGGAAGTATTACCTAATCCTCTTGAAGACGTAATGATAGCCATGAACGTTTTGCGTAATGGGTCTAGCCAGAATAAACAAAAGGCTTGGATCCCTTCAAGACGAAGGTTTTTGAAGGAACCAGAGCTGGAAAAAATAAATTACAGTGCCAAAATAATGAGAACTCAAAATTAGGGCAGAATGAGAGTAGAGTCGAATCAATGATACGATATAATCAAAAACTTCCACGTAGAAAGAATCGAGCGAGGGAAATCAAGAGGTCAAGTCTCCAAAGCCAAGTGATGGCTTCAATGAACTCAGTACAATTCGTAAATGAGAAAAATCTTGAAAGGGTAAAAATTAATTAAAACATCTGACTTCAAATCCTACGGATAATCATCTCAATCCCAATTACATAAATGCATGGAAGTATATGAAACTATGTTATTTTAATGCATATTATAGGTTAATTATGTGGAAGAGCCATGAGGGATATTAATGACCATGTTAAATCCAAAATGGATGAATAGGTGAAGTGTATTAGTGGTATTATAACATGATAATAATCCCACACAAGATAGGAGAAATCAATACACAGTTGATATTCAAATGATAATTGTACATACGATGTTGAAATAAAAAGGTTATCTTCTATACATATTATATAGAGGAGTATGTAGTAAGGTTTGTGAATATGTAATAATATCGGATTCATTCTAAGGATTGAATTAATAACTTATGGATAGTAAATGTATATATATGTAAATTCGTATGTTAAAAACATTGGTAAGGTCCCAACGATAGCCTTGATAAAATATAAGATAGGATTTTCAATGAGGGAAAGTTGATAATGCATAATCAAGTGGCTACAAGTATAATAAAAATATATTAGGGATAACATAAAAGGAACATATGTTGAATTAGGAATTAGAATGGAATTAAAATGTTAAAAATATATTATACAAACTTTATTATGCTAGAGTTAGCATAAGTAGCATAAATTACATTATACTAAAATCAAGGAGTAAGGAGATGTAGAAAATGTCAAGCTTCCAAGAAAAGTGACTGATGCAAAAAATTGGACTTAAATTCGTCAATAGTAAGGTAAACATAAAACAACTAGATGAATACGTCAAAGAGCTATGAGATACATTCCTGCATTTGACTGTAGTTACTCTTTATACTGTAAAAAGAAGAAAAAAATTGTGGAAGTGGAGTTGTTACATAGGGGCAGGTTTGTCCTTGCACAACTTCAACCTACTTCCATTTAATATTTGTTGAACCAATTATCCATTGAACTTATATAATTGAATTGAGCCTCCATAAATAATATACTTGATAATGTATGGGCCCAACCAATGCATCTTAAATTTACCTAGAAACTTCACAAACTTACTTTCATAAAGGAGGACGAGGTCTCCTTCCTGTAACTTCTTCTTCTTAATATGTCTATCATGCCAAGCCTTTCCCCTTGCTTTCTACACCTACTAATGGAATCCTGCTATAAATATTTATTCCTTGAAAGCAAGTAACTGCAGCATTCTTTCCTCCATTATGTCATGATCTGCCATGTTTTTAAACACTGCAATCCTCAAACTAGGCCCAATTTACTCCATAAGCATAAAAAATTCCTTCCCATAAACTAATCTAAAGGTTTTCTAACCTTTCAACTTCTTACATGTGGTCCTATAAGCCCATAACACTTTTAGAATTCTAGGTCCCAGACATCTTTATTCACATTGCATACCTTAGTAAGTGCATTCTCCAACATCTTATTAAATGATTCCACTATTCCATTGGCTTGAGGGTAAAAAGGGGTACTCTTTCGATGTTAAACTTGAAACTCCTCAATCAATGCTTCAGTAGTATTATTCAGGAAGTGTGAACCTTGATCACTGATCAAAATATTCGAACATCCAAATCTAGATAATATGTACTCAAAAATAAACATCATTGCAGTTGTTGTACTACAATTCCTTATCGATTGTGCTTCAGCCCATCTGGTTAAGTAATCTGTCATTGTAGTTATGTACCTCACACCAATCCTCTTTCTAGGTGGGTTGATGGGTCCAAAACAATCAATGACCCACTTATCAAATGCCTGCAATGTAACTTGTGGTACCAATGGCATCTCATCTCTTATAGAAGGCTTCCCTATTCTCTGACATACATCACAATCTCTATAGTACTCCTTTGCATCCTTGTGTAGTGTAGACCACCATATTCCTTCTCTCAATATATTTTGTGCATTATCTTTTCTTTCATAGTGTCCACCAGTTGTACCTCCAAGAGATTCTATTAGAATCATTTTTCTTTCATGTTCAGGAACATTTTGTTCAGTTTCTCATCTAGTCCCATTTTATATAAGTGTCTCGTTGTTATTGAGAATTCCACTGCCTTAACCACCAATTTTTTCTTTTGTTGCATAGTATACTCTGAAGGAGCCATTCCTGTGGTAAAAAACTTAATGATATCTTCCAAATGGTCATATTACACTCTCATTGCAAATAACTATGGATCAAGGATATATCTTCTATGCTAGTAGGTTCTTCTCCTATTTCCACTATTGACATATGGTTAGGTCCTACATTCAACCTCCCTATTTGAACAATGATCTCAAAGTCATACTCCTGGAATAAAAACAACCATATGCAAATATTTCCTTGAAAGATAAGATTATTAACCAAATACTTCAGTGTAGAATGATTTGTAAACATATTAAAATGTGACCTCAACAAATAATGTCTAAAAATATGCGAAGTATACGCCATGACCAGTGCTTCCCTTTTTGTAGTGGTGTAATTTTTTTCTGCTTTAGATAAATCTATATTTACAAAAGCTATAGGATGATCAATATATCATGCACTAGGTTGTGCTAGCACCAGACCCAAAGCTATACAAGTGGCATCCACATGGACATGAAACTTTGTGTTCCAATCAAGGAACACTAATATAGGTGTGACTACTATTTTTTCTTTCAATATGTCGAGGTTCTTGTAAAATTCCTCATTAAAAAAAAATGTTTCATCCTTCTTCAACAATTTCTCCATAGGTGTAGTGATCTGTGCATACCCCTTGATGAAATTCCTATAATACCTGGTATGTCCCAACATAGTGCAAATTTTTATTACTATCTTCCGTGGAGGCAATTTCACAATGATAGAAATTTTAGCAAGGTCCACCATTAGTCCTTTCTTGCAAACAATATTTCCCAATAATATGTTGAAGGGTGCAAAAAATATGAACTTCTTTAAGTTCAAAGATATTTGATATTATCTACAAGTGTCAGGCATAAGCCTCAAACTTCCAACATGTTTTCTCAACAATCCAAATACTATCCAATCATCAAAATATACCTCCAAAAACTTGTGTATGTACTCCTTAAAATCTGCAATCACCACCCTAGAAAATTTAGCATGGGCATTTATCAATCCAAAATACATTACTGTGTATTGATATGAACCCCATTATGTAGAAAATGTTAGAAAATTATATATTACAGATCAATGTAACACATAAAATATGCGGAAAAACACAAGCACACAAAACACATAAAACTAGAAAGACATAGATATACGTGTAGAAATTTTCTGAATAATGAAGTTTATTCGCTGCGATTAACCTGATCATACATCAATTCGAATTGCATGCATAACACATAATCGCTTCTACCATTAATCGTCACATGCGGAAAATAAAACAAAGAGACAGAACATTAAATCACACACATAGAACGCAGCATGTACGGGGAAAGCTTATAGCTGAAAACCCCCAGCTATATGTATCATATAATGGATGAGAAACATTCAGCAATACATAATACAATACTCCTCACAAGTACTCAGTACTATCTCATATGCTGAACACAAAACTAGCTAGATCTGAAACTAGTCACAGGTTCAAATCCTTCTGCTGCTCTGCCTGCCTCTACTGCGCAATCCAAAAAGTGAATATAGTTGAATGGAATTCGAATTCACTTAGTTGGTACAGCGCAATCATCATTGGCATCATCATCCCACTGATTGTGCAAATCTCATGCACAACTAATGTACAACTGCTGTCAGTCTCACCCTTTCATCTACCTCTTTCACTGGTCTTTCACTGAACTGTCCATGCACTGAGTTAACTGATGTGTTCTTTAGTTGAATAATGAGTTAATAATCAGTGAATTAAATAATATTTAATTCACTCAACTCATCTCTAGTGTAATCGTCAGTTAAACTGATCACAACTAGTTCAACTAGTTAACCGGAACACAATCTCCATTAGCTCCTCAATCAACTCCACCAAAACTCTGCCACATGATTCTAACTGAAGTCAACCATGCAATAGCTCAACTAACCCATAGGAAATTCGAATTTCCTTATGTCAGCTGCATGCCCCACCTCCGGGGGTCAAACTGAAGTGCTCCAAGAGGATAAACTGAAGTTTATAGTCCAAATATTATTAAGGGCAAATAATATTTGACTGTTCTATTTTTAGCCCGACAGTCTAAAAATAGAAACCACCTGAATGTCTAAAAAATAGAGGTCCATCTATTTTTACCAACATGACCAATCCTCCAAGAATAGCATACTGCAGCTCCCGGTACATGATCCATATGTCTAAAAATAGACATAGTCTAAAAATAGACTTTTCGACAAAAAATCACATGTGTGGTCCCCTCCTAGTTTAGGTGATCACTTTCCAACTAGGATCAGGAAAGATGTTTCAGGAGGCCTCCTTCACTGTTTCTTGTTGCCATTTTCAACAATACGTGGTTCACCCAGTTTGGGCGACATCGACCCCGAAAAACCAGTCCTTCCTTTCTATTATCTAGAAAAATGAAGAGACACAACCTACAACAGATCCGCTGTAATATCCTGTGTTCTCTCTCATAGTCTCCCTATCTGTTTCTCACTCTGAGAATACACATACAATAAAAATCTGCAATACAATTCCCTCATACAAGCGAGGGATTTCTTTCTAGGGAAAAAACCTTAAACTAAACATAACTTCTACCGTCAGATCATTTGCCTAATGAACTACCCAGATTAACTAGAAATTACTATACTTTTACAAGGCAATTTAAAATTGTTTTTAGCTTCAGGGGCGCTACCCCCGAAAGCCCCCGCCAGGGGGGGGCTCCATAAATTCGTAGCCGCCCCCCCTGGTACAACCAAGTAGCAATTAATTACGGGTGGCATTGCCACCCCATTAAGGTACAGGTGTCCAATGTTGTGATACAAATTAAAAAAGATAATCAGGCTCCACACCCAATAATCTCCCACTTGAAGACTAATTGTAGCAACTCCACCGCTACTTCATTTGCTGGACAATGACTCCACTTTAGACCTAGCTATTTATAATATTCATCATCATACTTGAAGACCAATTGAAACTAAGCATATTCTTAGTTTCTCCCCGGTTACAACTTTTGTTAGCATATCTGCAGGATTCTAACTAGTGTGTATCTTTTCTAGCTTCAACTGTCCATCTTCCAATACTGACCGTATGAAATGGAACTTGAGCTGTATGTGTTTAGTCCTGGAATGAAATGTTGATTTATTTGCAATATGAATGGAAAACAGGAGAAAATATTTCATCAAAATCAATACCTTTCTTTTGTGCAAACCCCTTCACCACAAGTCTAGCTTTGTACCTTTGTTTTCCTCCATCTTCTTCCTTCAGCCTATAAACCCATTTATTCTACAATGTAGTTTTACTTGCACGAAACTTGACTAAGTCCCAGGTCTAGTTATGTATTAAGGAGTCCACCTCTTCTTCCATGGCTAGCTCCCACTTCTTCTTGGTTTCAACCTACATTGCTTTTTCATAACGTTCGGGTTCACCAGAATCAGTCAACAACAAATAATATAATGAAGGATAATATCCTTCAAGGGGCCTAATTATCTTGGTAGATCTTATGACACCACTTTTAGGTGTTTGAGGTGCTTGTTGCTGTTGTGGTGGTGGTTGTTGTTGTGGCTATTGATTATTATTATTTTCAGGCACCTTTACTTTTTTTGTGATCTCATCAAGAACTGTGTATTGTTTGTTTTCTTTTTCCTATTTCTTTTCCTACAACTAATTCTTATACAGGACCTTTTCATTGAATATTACATCTCTTCTCCTAATGATTTTGTGATTTTAATTATCATCTAAGTGATAGCCAAAATCATTAACACCATATCCAATAAAGGTACACTTCCCTGATTTTGCCTCAAGCTTTGTTCTATTTCTTTTTTAATATGGACAAAGGCCTCACAGCCAAAAGACTTTAAAAAGAGTATTTTACCTTTTTACCTGTCCATGCTTCCTCTGGAATACCACCATCCAAGGAACTTGAAGGCCCTCTATTTATTAAATGAATAGTAGTATCTACAACATCTGCCCAAAATTGTAAAGGAAATCATGCATGCAATCTCATGCACCTTACACGCTCCATGATTGTTCTATTCATCCTTTCTGACACACCATTTCCTTGTGGTGTTCTTGGAACTATCTTCTCTCTACAAATTCCATGATCTGAAAAATACCTATCAAACTCTTTGGTTCAGTATTCACCTCCATTGTCTGATCTGAGACACTTCAGCTTCTTTCCTGTCTCAATCTCAACCAAAGCTTTCCATTTCTTGAAAGTATCAAATACATCAGATTTATTATGAATACAATAAATCCAAGTTTTTCTAGTTCCATCATCAATAAAAGTAACATAATAACAAGAGATACCTAGAGATTATATATGAGAAGGTCCCCATACATCTGTATGCACAAGCTCTAATTTTTCGCTCTTCTTTTCTTTCCCAACTCTAAGAAATCTGACTCTCTTCTATTTTCCATAAAAACAATTCTCACAGAAATCCAAATCAACATTCTTCAAACTTGACAACAAATTTCCTGAGTGAAGAATCTTCATCCCCTTCTCACTCATGTGTCTGAGCCTATGATGCCATAATGCTGCATCTTCTTCTTTGGAAGTTAAAGCATTAACAGAGTTAGAAATACCATTGCATAAATACAATGTACCAACCTTTTCGCCTTTTGCTATTACCAGGGCTCCTTTGGCAACCTTCCAAGTTTTATCTATGAAAGTTGTCACACATCCTTCACCACCTAAATGCCCTGTTGAAATCATATTTTTCTTCATATATGGAACATGCCTTACTTCCTTTAATATCCATTGGTTTCCATTTTGTTGTTTTACAAGAACCTTACCCATTCCAACAATTTTACAGGGTTTATCATTACCCAAAAGGACTTGTCCAAAATATCCTTGAACATAGTCATGAAAATATTTCTTATCAGGTGTGGCATGGAATGAGGCCCCTGAATTTACTACCCAATAATAAATAACATTTTCGAAAGAAAGAATCAAAGAATCTTGTAACACATCACCCGTAACATTTGCTTCATGATTTTTTTCTTGTTGTGTGTCTCTTTCGTTTCCCTTCTAAGATCTACAGTCTTTCTTTAGGTGTCCTTTCTTTCCAAATTTCCAGCACACTATCCCTGATCTGGACTTGGATCTTCCTTTCCTTGATTTACTGCGAAATCTTGAGCTCTTTCCTCTTTCCATTTTTCTTCCCCTAGACTCTACACTCAAAGCATTATCCGATGTTTCATCAGAGATTTTCTGTCGCATTTCCTCGCTAAGGATAGCACCGACAACATCACCAAACTTTAAAGTACTGGTTCCAGAGATAGAGTTACTAATGGACATAACTAAACCATTCCAGCTTTCTGGAAATGAGCACTGAAATAAAAGAGACGTAATTTCATCATAAATTTCACCCCTACAAAACTTAATTGACTGGTTACTGTATTAAAATCATTCAAATGTTTTGCAATAGATCCACCTTCCGATATCTTCATATTAAATAAAAGTTTCATAATAAATACCTTTTTTGAGGTTGAGGGTTTTCATATAGTTTTTCCAATGCCTTAATCAAACCCTCTATTGTTTTTTCCTTGGAAATATTGAAGGCTACCAA
The DNA here is from genome assembly GCA_034641835.2 of Pinus albicaulis. Taxonomy (NCBI): domain Eukaryota; kingdom Viridiplantae; phylum Streptophyta; class Pinopsida; order Pinales; family Pinaceae; genus Pinus; species Pinus albicaulis. The sequence continues at coordinate 988,796,334 of CM076574.1, forward strand.
TGCTGCGAGGCACAACCATACTATTCTGAGTTCCTTTCTATCAAGAATCTCCCATTCTGCATCTGTCATAGTCATCGGGTTCTTTGTTTTTCTGCTCAATGGTAGGCACAGATCTTTCTGATACAGATAATCTTCCATCTGCATCTTCCACATTGGGAAGTTTTTGCCATTAAATTTATCGACCCTAAACTTACCATCTTCCACCATTGCTCCCAGGAAAACCAGGAACCCTTCTTTCCTATGACTTTATCATCCAAATAGACCTTCTACTCTGATACTAGTTGTTAGAAAATTATATATTACAGATCAATGCAACACATAAAATATACGAAAAAACACAATCACAAAAAACACATAAAACCAGAGATACACAAATATATGTGGTTCACCCAGTTTGGGCTACATCCAACCCAAACATCCAGACCTTCCTTTCTATTATCCATCAAAATGAAGAGACACAACCTACAACGGATCCGCTGTAAAATCTCATGTTTTCTCTCATAGTCTCCCTATCTGTTTCTCGCTCTGAGAATACATATACAATACACAACCACAATACAATTCCGTTATACAAGCGAGGGGTTGCCTTCTAAGGGAAAAAACCCTAAACTAAACATAACTTCTACCGTCAGATCATCCACCTAATTAACGACCCAGATTAAATATAAATTACTATACTTTTACAAGGACCCCCCCATTAAGGTACAGGGGTCCAACGCTGTGATACAAAATAAACAAGATAATTAGGCTCCACACCCAACAGAAAATGTGGTCTTATGTTGATCTTCAGGTGCAACCCTAATCTAATGATAACCTGAGAATCCATCTATAAATGAGTAAGCTTCATATCCTCCTACATTGTGTAGCACTTCATCTGTGAAAGGGGTACGGAAGGGATCATCTAAACATGCATCATTCAACTTTCTTAGATCAAAACAGATCCTAATTTCTCCCTAAGTCTTATTTTCTTGCAGAATATAAGACACCCATTTTGATTCTTCTACAGGTTCAATAATCCATGCTATTATCATCTTATCAAGCTCTACTTTCACTTTCTCATTATACTTCGAATTTATTTTGCAAGGTATTTGTTTGACTGGCTTCACATCAGGCTTAAGATGAATATCCATGACTACTAGATCTCCTACTATGCCCTTCATTTCTAAAAACTTGGTCAGAAACACTCCTTTATATTCATGAAGTAACTCTTTAAATTTACTGATTGTCTCTTCTTCCTAGTAATATACTATTGTTGCAAACTTGGGTTCTTCTTTGAGCCTATCTTTACCTTCTTGGTCTTCAATGGATTCGTTATTGCTATTATATCTATCTCATGTCTAGTCACTTCATGGTATCCATTTGATTCTGATATATTGGTGTTGTGAGGATATTCTTCTTCTCCATCTGCAATAGTGTTATAGAATTCCAATGCATGTTCTATCTATGCAACCCAGTCTGGTTGTTGTCATGTCAGTGGGGTGGAATTCTCAAATATATTCTTCATGATTACCTTAATGGCCCAATATATGTATGGGAAATGATCCTCAAAGTTGAATGTTAATATGAGGCCATCAATGGTGTCTGTCGAATTCTCAATACCATGTTGAAGCTCTGTTTCTAGATACCAGTTCTTAGGGATATTCTCCAATGTATGAATGAATCCATCTACCCACTCTTGTTCTGGAATTTCCTTCCATGTTGTAATGCATAACTGGATATGCTCAGTATGATTAGTTTGACCATCATATTTTATCTCCATTTTGGTTTCTATATGTCCAAACCTTATAGACATCAGTCTTCAGCATTCCTTCCAACCTCCTATATTCTTCTTGTGTGCATTCCACCATCTAGCAGAGGTAGCTTTCAGGGCTATACTTAATGCTAACAAGCTTTGATTTTCTTGAACCTGTTCTTCATAATCGTTAATAAAATTATTTGCATCTCGTATGCCATCATAAGAATAAACGTCACATACCTTAGACACCATACAATAAACTGATTTGGTAATTCTTAAACAGCACCTTGTGGATACTTCATGTAGCCTATTCTGCAATTTTCTAACTCTTCTACTGAATATGAGGTACAAGAACTATCATGCTCCCAAATCAACTTTCCTTCTATAGTAGGGTTAACCCAATATTTTTCCTTCGTTTTCATTTGATAAATTTTGTCTATGTCTGCTGTGTAGTATTATTCTCTGACTGGTTATGTGTACCTTTCTCCTTCTGATGGATCCAAGGGAACAACTTCTCTCATATTGTTTCCTTCAAATATCATTTTTTCTTCTTTAGATTAATTATGGAAATATTGTCAAACGGATAGTCAAGTCTAATAAATGCAAGGTAAGGGTTACTTTCATTGACAATATCTATTACCTCAAAATTAACACTAGTGTGCACTCTAATATCCACTGTGACACCTAGTATTCTTCTCATAGGAAATATATTTTTCTTATTTTCCATCCTTAACTGAACATGTGACCACTGTAGCTTCATCTCACCCATCAATTCCCATGTTTTGTTCGTCAAGATATTAGCATCAGATCCAAGATCCAAAATAACTTGATCCATCTCATGCTCTCCTATCTCTGCACTGATCCTCAATTATCTTCCAGTTCTCTTTTGTCTATGCAAATTATTAACTACGCACATCTCACTTCGTGGTGTTTATTTTGATGCAAATTAATATATCAACTCCTCCATCCATTCCAAAACCTTTAGATCCCTTAACAATTCCATACAAGTCTGTAAAAAAAGAACTTCAAATCCTTACTTTTCTTGTCGCATCCTAATCTTGTGTCAAAGCTTGATCCTATGTTAGAGCTCTGTTCTGCATCGAAGATGATAATACGTCACAGTTACTTATTTTATCGAGGCTTGGCTGTGCGCTAGAGTTCAAAGCTCCAACATCCATACAACTTCGCATTGCTTCCATAAATACTTATTTTATTTCTGAATATCAAAAATAGCATGTTTCTTAGAATTATATTTAACCCATGCACTTTCATATTCCTTATTTCCATCTTCATTATCACTACCAGTCACAACTCCGCTTCTAATGACAATACTAATTCGAGGTTCTTAAGTCCTCCTTTCACCATTCATCATTTGAATATTTTTTGTCGGATGATGATTCATTTTTTCTTGCATCTTTGCCATAAGTATAGTAAATTGTTCAAATACATGGTCGAAATATTTACAGTACTTACATGTTTTTGTAGCGTTCTGAAAGTCTCTTACAAAATGACATGTGTCACCGCAGTTATAGAAAATTACCTAACCACGTCCTCGACCAACTCCACCATCTTGGCCTCTTCCTTGGTAACCTCATCAACCACTTCACTGTCCATTATACTCATGTTCATTCTCTTATTCTTGCATTCTATAAGTGCTATTATTGTGCTCAATCATTAGGTCATAAGCCCAACAATTATTCTCACCATGTCCAAATGATTTACAAAATTTGCAATACATGTTCCTAGGTGCCTACACATATTTCTGTAATAATTAGTAGTCTTCTCAGTGATGCTGGCCTCTATCCTTACATGTTTGGTGCCATAGGATAGATCATGCATTCAAGGAATTCGGTGCTCTTCCATTCATGTAATCCCTGAAAATATCGCACTATTCTTTAGAATGGCCCTCTGATTCTCACTTCGTACATCACATGTCTTCTCTAACATTTTTGTTTTTATTGATATATTTTGTCTATAGGGTTAGGTTCACCAGATAATTCTAAGTATACTACATGCCTACATTAGTATCTCCTATAGGCAAAACTTCTAACTTCATCGAAATCTCAAGAGCTCCGGCTTGACTTCCTATCTTCTATTACATCAATGGCAATCTAATATGTGGTAGAAGCATAACTATAAACCATTATTGATGTTGATGTGGAGCCATGTCGAATCTTACCTGATCCAATAGCAACAAAAATTTCTAATCTAACTCCCAAAAAAAATCATTAGGTTTATGTTTTCTTTCCTTCAACTCGGTGATGCATTGCAACTCAAACTTCAAGTTCTTAAATTCTCCTACAAGTGTTATTTTAATATCTGCAAAAAAAAAAAAAATGATTAGTTGAGTAGTTCATATACCATGTCAATGCTCTATCGCATAATGTTGTAATGAGTTTCACCTTCTTTATATTCTCATCACTAATTTGCTTCGCTGTCCATACAACTTTTCATAAAAACCAAAACTATTTTGGATCCTCCAATATGGTTCCTCTGAAAATATGTAGCTTAATATCATCATCCATACCTCTTCTTGGGGGGGGGAGGGGGAAGGGGAAAGGGGGTAGGAGGGATAGATGGTGCGGCGAAACAACAAACACCTTGGCTATTACTAGATTCTGGCTTTCATGAACTCTCGGGCTGAAAGGGGGAATATTGTGAAGTTACCTGGGGTTTATGAAGGTGGATTTATTCTCTTTAACTTTTAGGTTCACTCAACAAGGGACTATAATCAGTTTCTACAAAGGTCTTCAGATATTTTCCATGATATCTCTTTGTGGTATCTACTCTATATCTCTTTCCCCTACGTGTAGTGCCACTCTCTTTCTTAGTTTTACTTTCTCTTCTTCCAAACATAAGTAAACTAGCAATCTGATTGAATCCGTAAAACTCCCTTTTCACACAAAAGCATCTTAATCCAAACTTTCATATATTTGAAATAATTACCTCACGGTCCTTTGAATAATTATTGTTCTTCTTCATTGTACCACACAGTCAAGTTGACTGTGAACTCATTAATGATCCTCCCAATATGCTATCAGTATAGAAATCAACATCCCTTCAAATCATGTTGTCAATGCTCTTGAGTTGTTGTATCAGTTCAAGAATCCACACCATAGATTCATCACCCTTAAAAAAATCCTTTCTTTCGCTCAAAATCAATATCCACTCATACCTCTCAATATGAAAAGAAGAAAATAAGATATCATATTTATATGTAAAGATATACTTCTATAACCACGCTTTGGATATCATACAAGAATTTTTGTTTTGTTGATCTGCATATTCTCACTCTTTCAGGTCTATCCAATCTTGAATATCTTTCTTCAACAAGTGTCATATACACATATCCCTCAAACAGATCTCGGTCACAGCAACAAAACCATTTTTTTGTCTTGATTTGGACTAGCTTAAGTTTGATATTATTGCGGACCAACAAAATCTTTAATTATTGGCCCTTTCAACAACAACCTACATGTGGAAAAGTGTAATTAGGTCGGTCTTCATGTTGACTATGTAATCATGTATTTATGTAAAGAAGAACACAAAGATAATAAAATTTATTTTTTTAATGCTTGCCTCATGGGTTTCATGAACAAGGAATTTTTATTATACTTCAAAGACTTCTTCTTGATGTCTTTTAGAGATTTGTCATCTTGTCATAAATGTATAATTTAGAGTCATGCATTTGAAGGATTGTTACACTTGTAAAGGTTAAAAATCATGCCTCAAGACCTTTTCATCATTATCTAGAAAGTGTTGGAATAATTTGGCTTGAAGACGCGACAGAATACTGCTTGGAAGGTCTTCTCAAAATGGTTACATTAGTTCATTGATAGGTCGGCCAATTACAAGGACGAACAAGTATAAATACCCCAGTGAATTGCGTAGAAATTATAGCAAAACAATTCGTATGTCTCTGAGATTTTCAGATCGATATGAGGTGAAAAAGTGTGAAGTACATCATGTGGAGAAAGAATATTATAGCAAAGTGTTAAGGGTTAAATACAGTTTGGTGATGCTCTGATATCACAGTGTGAAGTTCAGATCTGAAGTATGATGCAAAGAAGGTTTACATTATAGTGAAGATAAGGGCTTTCACATTCGTTCATGGGTTTGTCTCAAGGACTGTAAGATAGAGTGAAGAAGGGACTAGAACATAGGGATGAAGACAAGATAGACTAAGGGCTATCTCATCGAAGGAAGAATATATGATACAATTTGAAGGAGAACAGTCATATCAAATGGATCACTACAGTCGTAAGGTAAGGCTACACATAAGTATTCATCTATATCTCATAAGAATATACTACAACAAGGAAGAAGTCTCTAGAGTGTTGAAGGATAGATCGATAATAAGGAGGCAAAGGATAGTTTAACTAGGAACCAAGTTTTCCTAGTATTGGTGTAGAGAAATGCAGAAGGAAGGATCAACAAGAAGAAGACAGGAAGAGAAGTGACGTGGTCTTGGAGGCATACTGAATTCAAGGGTCTAGGTCATGGTAATGGTACTTGTCAATTGAATATCTATAAGAAGAATTACTTCCAAGTTTTCCTCTCCAAGAATGAGAGGTTTTGGCCCTGGCTTCAAGAGCCAAAAAATTGTGCCTCTTGTGTTTTGATAATTGACTTGATGAAAGACATAATAAGATAATAAAGAGAAGATCTAAGTAAGAGAAATAAGCTCACAAGTAATTATCAAGGAGAGAATTTGAGATAAACACCAACCCTCTAAATTCTCAACATGGTGTTGGAGATAAGGTGCTAATCTCAAGGGATTCTTGGCAAATGAGACACTCCAGGAAGCAAAGATCAAAGTTTGGGTTGAAAAATCAAATCAGTTTGCAAAGGAAGACTCTCTAGCTAATTCAAGAAAGATATCCTATCTCATTTAAAGGATAAAATCAATAAATGTAATATTTACCATAAAATATTCACATTCAAGACTTTGTTAGAAGGAGGACCTCAACTTCTGAAGATATCCTTCATCAAGGATTCAAGAACACCTACATTGAAGATTTCTATCTTAGAAGAAACTATTGACTTCATCTTCAAACGTCATCAAGGAAGTTGAAAGCCACTCTATTCAAGTAAGTATTTATGACCTTACTTAAATATGTCAAGATGACTTGTTTTAAAGAATGAAAAAATTTGGTTTGGTCATCAAACTTTAGCGCATGGAAGAAGAGGACAGATTTGAATCTAATTGAAGACGGAGTTATGGACTACATTAATTGATTGACAATTCAACCATAAAAAGAAGATGCTATAGCTCATACCAAATACATGAAGGGAGAAATATGAGCCCAGAGGATTCTCATAGAATCGATCAAGGACTCACTCATTCCCTATGTATCAAAACTAAAGTTTTCTAAAGAAATATATGAAAAACTAGTGGAGCTATTCTCTGTGAGTACTGCAGGAGAAGCAATCTGTCTGAGACAAGAACTATATAAAATGAAATTTTCAAGGGAATAAGGAATCACTCGATACATTATGAGGATTTCTTAAAAAAGATATCAACTGTAGGAACTGGGAGAAGTAATGTTAGACACTGAGATGACTACAGTGGTGTTGAATGCTCTACCAGAGGAATGTGAAACTTCACTTCAAGTTTATACTCGAAGAAGGAATCCACTCCATTCCATGATTTATGGTCTCTATGTAAAATAGAGGAAACAAGACTAAAATCCAAAGCTAATAAAGGACCAAGTGAATGGAATCAAGCCTTTATAGCCACATACAGAAAGAAAGGAAGATTCAGAAAATTTGGCCCTCAGAATAAAAGAAGGACTATGGACAACATATGATTCTTTGGATGTAATGAAATTAGGGATAATAAAATGTATTGTCCTATATCTGACAAGGACAAGAGGAAAAGGGGAGAAGCCCATATCTTATATATGAGAGAAGAACCAGATGCTAATAAATATAAGAAAGAAGAAACAAGGGATCTCTACTAGATCATCTTCTCCTTTAAGTGATTTCTATTTGTTGTAAAATAGTACGATAGGAAGAAATGTATATTATAGCATCATGACAAAAATCATGTTAGGAGCTCTTGGTGAATCAGCTCTGGGAAAACCTCTGTGATAACATTAATAATGGAAAGTAGTCATCAAGATCAAGGGTCATCATGGAAACATAATTCTGGGATATGATAACATACTGATGGAGCAGACCAAGGGAATGAAGCTCTTCATTCTAGATAAATTTCTACAGGATGACTCAAGGGAAAAAGGTATGAGGTATTTATATATTTATATGATAAGACTGTATGTTGTGAATTCATGTCATATGGTTGAAAGTAATAGACTTCCATATTTATAAGTAAGATCTATGAAAAAGGATCTCTCGGTGCATTGACAGATGAAATCAACATAATATGTCCTCATGGAATATTAGGTGGTTGTATATGAATGCGAAACTGGAAAATTTGTAAGTTCCTGGGAATGAATAATGTGAAGAAAGGATGAGATCATGAGATGAAACCATGTCAAGAGGTTGTTATCATCTGGAAGCTAAGAATATGTGACTAGGATATCTCTTGGGAGGATATGTAGAATCTGATAAAAGTCTGGTAAATAAGAAGACTCTTGACAAAACATATCATTAGGAGATGTGTTAATCTGAATAGAGGATGTCTATGGATACAGGAAGATGGCATGGTGAAATATCATCACTAAGGTAACTTTTGTCTTAAAATTTCATATGTATATGCTTATCTGGATGAATTTGTTCAGGGTTGTTAATCATCAGAAATGATGTATGATCCTTAGAGATGATTTTAAGGAAAGCAGTATGGCACAACAATGAAACAGATGAGAAATACTAATGAATCATTTTCTGGTAGTGGACATGATTCATGACTAAAAGTGATCGATGATATGTGCCCTATGAAGCCAAAAGTTGAATATTCCTCAAATCTAAATCCATGACATCGAGAGGAGGAATTCTTCATGAGTAGTTGGATTCCTGTGGTAGGACCCTGGTTGAGAGGGAGCCTGGTAGTAAGTTTCTTACTTCGAATAAAGTTGAAGTATGTCCTTCCTGTGTTAAGAGGCAGTGACATATGTGATTCTCTAATACATGTGTCATGTACTAGACCAATACAAACAACCATAAGTCTTAATGAAGGCCATGTGGAGAGAATGGATAGACACATTATTATGCTCTTCACTTGGAAGACAAAATGGAGGATTGGGTAATCATCTAGAATTCGATACTCTTTGAGAATGAGATAGGGCATTCAAATTAAGAGTAGTCTAGGACTGATAACCTTTGAGGGCTACCTACCTAAGAGAAGAATATTCCAAGAAGGTCATACTTTGCGAACACCTAGGTGGAGTATGTACCTTGGAGAGACAATGACTATGGTGTCTATTAGTCATGTGTCTCACCAGTATTGTATCCCATTGTATTACTGAGAGATGGGGTTGTTAGTCAAGGCCTTGCACTAGGAAAATTTTGGTTGATATGATGCTATACAAATGCGATTACCAATATGATTCTTCTTATGATATTATTCAGTTTTAAAGTGACCATATACCTGTATGAATACCTCCCTAATTAAGAGGGATTGTTGAAAAGTGTAACTAGGTCGATCTTGATGTTGACTATGTAATTATGTATTTATGTAAAGAAGAAGAAAAAGATAATAAAATGTATTGATGTAATGCTTGCCTCATGGGTTTCATGAGCAATGAATTTTTATTATAGGTCAAAGAATTTTTTTGATGTATTTTAGGGATTTTTCATCTTGTCATAAACGTATAATTTCGAGTCATGTATTTTAAGGATTGTTACACTTGTAAAGGTCAAAAATTATGCCTCAAGACCTTGTCATAATGCTCTATAAATTGTTGGAAGAAGTCGGATTGAAGATGCAAAAAAAAATACCCCTTAAAAGTTTGGCTCAAATAGGTTACATTAGTTCACTTACAGGTTAGATAATTATAGGGACGAACAAATATAAATACCCTAGTGAATTTCATAGGAATTACAGAAGAACAATTCGTATGTATCTGAGATTTTTGAATCAGTCTGAGGTGAAAAAGTGTGAGGTACAACATGTGGAGAAAGACTATTACAACTAAGTGTTAAGGGTTAAATATAGTTCGGTGATGCTTTGATATCATAGTGTGAAGTTCAAATCTAAAGTATGATGTGAAGAAGGTTGACATTACAGTGAAGATAAGGGCTTTCACATTCGCTCATGGTTCTGTCTCAAGGAATATAAGATAGAGCGAAGAAGGGACTAGAACATAGGGCTGAAGACAAGATAGACAGAGGGCTATCTCATCAAAAGAAGAATTTGTGGTATAGTGCGAAGGAGAATAGTCATATCAAAGGGATCACTACATTCGTAAGGTAAGGCTACACATAAGTCTTGATATATATCTCAGAAGTAGATACTACAGTAAGGAAGAAGTCTCTAGACATTTGAAGGATAGATCGATAATAAGGAGGCAAAGGATATTTAACTAGGAACCAAATTTTTCTATTACTGGTGTACAAAAATGTTGAAGGAAGGATCAAAAAGAAGAAGAAAAGAAGAGAAGTTTAAGGGTATTGGAGGCGTACTCAAGTCAAGGGTCTAGGTCATGGTAATGGTACTTGTCAATTTAAGATCTATAAGAAGAATTACTTGTGGGTTTTTCTCTCCAAGAGGGAGAGTTTTTGGCACTGGCTTGAAGAGCCTAAAAATTATGTTTCTTGTGTTTTGATAATTGACTTGATGAGAGAAATAATAAGCTAATAAAGAGAAGATCTAAGTAAGACAAATAAGCTCACAAGTAATTATCAAGAAGAGAATTTGAGATAAACACCAGCCCTCTAAATTCTCAACACTACAAGCATATCGCACTCTCACCCGAAGTGGCTATGGGTGGACGTAGAACAAAGTTTATGCAACCTTGAGGGACTGGGAGTTGTGGTCTTTTTATATTTTCTAATGATTACAACTTATAAATTACTTCCTTCCATTTAATTAATCACAAAAACATGTCATATAACCCCATAAACCATTACTGCCCTAACATAACATGCAACTGTAATAACTATTTCATAACAACAAATATTAAGAAAATATATACAGAAAACACATAAGAACACCAAAATATGATCCACAAAATTGTTGCTTTATTATGATCAAAATTTAAATACAACCAGTTTCAACCTTCACACTATGTTGTAGGTTGTCTGTGCGCTAAGCTACTGAATCTTCCTAGGCCTCCACACACTCAGTTGTGGAGCCTTCCTTTCACTAAAAAAATACATATCACACTTTGCCCATATCCATCTATGTGTATCTATATTTTAAACATATAAATTCAACCCTTTATTAATAATTACATCATCAAAACACCATGGTCCAAATACCATTGACTCCCTAAGAAAATAAACTGACCCAAAACCCATTACAAAATTGTGCTCTTTACAAAAAGGAGGGGCCTCGACCCAACCCAAAGCCCCTATGGCACCATAGGATATATTTCAAATGTTTTACTATGCGGTCCACTACGCTCTCCACCCCAAAAAAGCCAGAGTATTTCCAGAATCTAGGCCAAGTTGGGTTGTGCCCAACATCTGCCACCCGCCTTTCTTACCATGTTCAAGAATGGAACAGAAGGGGGAGAAAATGTAGGGCTCCTGCTTTTGAAAACTAGGTCTATATGGATTGATTTCTTAGACTTTTTTTGGCCCCCATCGACAAATATTTCACATCACACTTCCCTTAGAAAGAGGAAAATGTGCTCCAAATAGCCTTAAAGTATGACTTAATCTATGCCCAGTCTGGTTATCTTTATACTATTCCACCAGACCTGTTGTTAGGTCCCTATATTAGTAGTATAGTCCCTTATTGTCATTAGTATAACCCCCTTATTGCTATTTTTGTACCCTTGTAACCCCCAATATTTTTGTTGGGAAAAATACTGAGAGGGGGGGGGGGGGTGAATCAGTATTTAGTGCTGATTGACAACTTTTTACTTTTTCTTTCTCTTAAACCCATATGCTACTTTACTGAACCAAACTCACGTATACATGCGGATATCCTTAATAAAACTTGCTTATGTCCAGAGATATTCTTATGCATTTAATTCTTTACTTAGATCATTGCATCATTCATTTATCCTATGTTTAGTAAGCAGTAAGCATGTGCAGTAATAACAGAATAAACCATCACACATAAGCAACACACATGAACACCAGTATTTAAGGTGGAAACCTAATTCGAGAGAAAACCACTGCTGTTGTCGTCTCTGTCTTCAATATTTATTATAAAGAAAACTTCTTACAACTTTGTACTGGCGCAGACTCATACCAGCACGCAGGCACCCACCTGCAGAAGGCTGCAACCTTCTCTCGTTTACCAGCCTCTCCTGGAAGGGAGCTACTACCCCCTGCTCTCATTTACCAGCCTCTCCTGGAAGGGAGCTACTGCCCCCTGCTCTCGTTTACTAGCCTCTCCTGGAAGGGAGCTACTGCCCTCTGCTCTCATTTACCAGCTACCACTGGAAGGGAGCTACTACCCCCTTACTGAAGGCTTCGACCCTCAGCACCACTTCGAACCACGTTTCATCAATTTTCATACTGGATCCAATAGCTTCCACACAACATACCTTGTAGGCCACTTTTAATCAGATTTTCAGACTGGACCCACTCCACACATTTAAGCTCATCATACATCAAACTGAAACTTATAACCACATCAATTCATTCATTAAATCATCAACCAATCAACCAACAACTAGATCTTTAATCAACATAATTAGTAGCATAATCAACATTGAAACAACCCAGATCTGTATGAATACATCATTGACAGATAGCAGTAAAGCAGCAAAACAGATCAGACATTTCATTCCACATACTTCAGCAAATCCCTAGATTCCATATGCGCTTTTACTTCACTAAACCTGTGTATATACGCGCTTTCTCACAGACAAACCTGCGTATACATCTGCACATATTTCAGGACTGACCTCATATTCCATACGTGATTTTGCTGAAACCAACCTGCGTATATACGCGGTTTCTTTTCCACGAACCTGCATATAGATCTATAAACATGTTAGGACTGCGCAATTCTTCAGAATAGATAAATTGCTTAGATATTTACCCTTCACTTCAGAAAATATTCGCCACATCTCAGATCTAAACATTCCATAAACAAATCTAGAAGATATATAGTTATTTCAGATCTAGAGATCCCTCTTCATCAGTTTCTTCATAGGTGCATTATAAATTCAGATCAATCAATAAACTATTACCCATTCCATGCAGATATACGTCAGAGTGAAGTATTCATTAAAACCCAGACCTATACAACCTTTTGCACTATGATCTTCTTCTCCTTATATAGATTTAGCCTTTGTTAATACCATGAGTAAAAACCTTTCAATCGCTAATGGTATTCCTGGACGGGATCAAATAGATAATCCAGCGTTCAATACAGTGGGCCAATACCATGGTAATGTCCCCTGGTTTTATAAATTTAGAGCACAAATAGGCATACGCTACTTGGTACGTAATTTTCCGAATACATACGCTACTTTTCCTTTACAAACCCATGTATGCTTTGTGACATATCTTATTCATCATTTTTCTGGCACTTACCGGAATTATTTTCTCTATCATATCTGAACTAATCTGTAGCTACACCATCCTTACATATTTAACACATAGGTTGCTTATCATAGGAAACTCATCAAGTAGGTTTCCATCAAGGACAACTTCATCAAGTAGGTTGCCATCAAGGACAACACATTGCATCATATTGCCAACAATCTCCCTTTAATTTGATGTATAATCTCATGATGGTTTTTGATCACCACAACAGATAGATACATTGATTATAACCATTATTCAAACACCCTGATACTCTCCCCCTTTGACATCAAGGGCAAAGGGCGGATCAAAACCAAAACAAGATTTTTCTTCTCTTGTAGAAAGAAGAGCTCTGTAGATCTGATGTGCAATGAAGTTACCATGCCCCCCCTGAGTTCACGCTGAATCTTCAAACATATTTTTTTCAATGAAGTACATGACTCTATGACCTTTCCTATCACCAAGGACTCATACTTACATCAATGATCCAACCAAGTGGATTTACATATGTGACTCAAGTACCCAACCAAGTGGGTTTACACATTTTGACTCAACTTCCCAACCAAGTGGGTTTACAAATTTGAAGAAGTCCTTACATGACTGAATATAACAATTTACATCATAGGTCTCAACATAACCTTTTCATCAAATTAAAAATATGACTTTTTATAACCAATACCAAAAATAACTCAAGAGAGAGATCATATTTCAGAACCATCATAATGCCAACAATGCATTACTCTCAGCAAGGCTAATGCTCCCCCTAAATCTGTGCTCCTGTCCTTGAGCTTGACTCACTGTTTTTCTTATCAGAAAAACATACACTTCTATCTTCAACGAAACTCGTGTGTATACGCGGCTTTAGTTCACGAAACCCGTGTATAGAAAGTGAAATACAAAAAAATTTCACAATTCCATCTCCCCCTGAACTTATACCACTTGTACCTGTCTTCTTCACATCATATGCACTGTTAGGAATAAACACAACCAGAATTACCAAACCAACCATGGGAATCACCATCCATTTCTCCCCCTATGATGATACATTACTAATCCCTATAATGAATCTCACATCACTCCTGCAGTCATTATGAGAAGTAAGCTTTAGAAGCGGAAGACTGCAGTAGGATTATTATCCCCTACGTTTTTGACCGGTCCTCCTTCTTTTTCCAGATTTGCTTGAAATTTCTTATTGTGTGCTGGAAATTATCCAATTTCTCAGATCTATTCATCTTGCATTCTTTTTCTACATGTCCATACTTGTTACAAGCATAACATCTTGCGTGACCAGAAAAGTAAGCATAGGGATCATAATGTGTTTTTTTGTTCTTTCTTCTATTGCAATCAGTTGCTTTATGACCATACTTGCTGCATGAAAAACAATATCCCTTAAAGAAGTCTGAGTACCTTTCTGTGTAGAATCTGTTTGCTTGTGACTGAAACAATATGCTTCTGCAATTGGCTACAACATGCCCATAATTATGACATTTAAAGCATTCAACATTATTGATCAAAGGAGGGAATGATTTCTTTTGAGAGTTCATGATTGTCGGTTGACCTTTTGTTTCTTTCAATACTTTAGGTTTTGCATTGATATCCTTTGAATCTTTAGCACTTTCTTGTGAACTAGATTCTCCTTTAACAGTTTCATGAAAACCAAGACCAAATTTAATAGAAGGAGACCTTTGACTACTAAGAATATTGTCCAGAATCTTAGTACTATCTTGAAACCTCAAGAGTTTATCTTTTTCTTCTAATTTACCTTTGAGAATGTTTACCTCAACCTCCAATCTTTGGCATTGCTTCTTCATACTTTCTTCAACCCTTTTTCCTTCTTCTACTTGATCATTCAATTTTAAAATCTCTTCTTTCAACCCATTTTCTTGTTCTTCAAATGTTTGTAGAAGTTCTTCATTCTTCTTATTTGATTTTTCCAGATCTTCTTTCAGAGAGATGATTTTTGCTTCAAGTCCTTCACTGTGATTGGTTACTTCATCGTACAACCTTTGATACTTGTTTATCTGTCCATTCATTCTAGAGATCATATCTTTGTATATAGATTCTCTCTCATTAAATAATCTTTCTTGATTTTTAACTTTAATCTTGAGAACTTCTTCTAGATCCATAACATTACTTTCACTATCTTCACCATTGCATGCACAAGAAAGTGAATCACAAGAACAACAATCAATACCTGTTTCATCTTCTTCATTTTTTGCTGCACATGTTTTCTGGGATATCTCCTTTCTTTGAGTAGCCTTCTTCTTTTGCTTCCTTGCCATGAGCACTTGCAGATCTTGGTCAGAATCTTCTTCATCTTCATTTGACACTTCATCATTATCTTCATTTGTATAATAACTCTTTCCCTTTTCAAATTGTTTCCCTTTATCATGATTTTCTTCATAAGGACATTTAGCAGCATAATGACCAACTCTTCCACAAGAAAAAAACTTGAAGGGAAGCTTACCTCTAAATCTTCTAGTACCTAGTTGGAGTCTTCTCACAAAATTTTCTTCTTCTTCTTTTGATATATAACTTGATTCCTTGACAAATTCCTTTTCTTTTCCTTTTGCACATGCCTTAAAGGCAACTTCTCTGATTTGAGAGGGACCTCCTTTTCTCATTTCAAAAGCAGTTAGGATACCATGTAGTTGAACAATAGTAAGAGTTTGCAAATCTTGCCTTTCTTCAATAACTGATACTTTTGACTCAAATTTTGAAGTCAAAGATCTTAAGACTTTTTCCACCAGAGTAGTATCAATTATGGTTTCACCCAAATTTCTCATATGATTTACAATATCATCTAGACGTAAAAATAAACTGGCAATACTCTCATCACTATGCATCCTTAAATTTTCATATTCAATTCTAAGAGTTTGGAGTTTTGCACTTTTTAGCTTTGTATCTCCTTCATAGCTTAGAATGATTTTGTCCCATATTTATTTTGCTGAATTTAACTGTATCACTTTAACAAATTATGATTCAGACATGCTTCCTAATAAAACATTGACTGCTTTGGCATTGATTTCATATTTCTTCCTTTCTGCTGCATCAGTAGGAATAATAACCGGATACTGATAACCTTCTTCCACGATTGCCCATACTTCTGCACCAAGACTTTGCAAATATGCTTTTGTTCATATCTTCTAGAATAACAAATTACTTCCATTGAATAGAGGTGGATTTAGAGAAAATAATCCTTCATGACTTCCCATTGTGACGGATCTCCTTCAAGTGATCAAGCTTCTGCAGAAGGACCTGCTCTGAAACCAATTGTTGAGAAAAATACTAAGAGGGGGGGGGGGGGGTGAATCAGTATTTAGTGTTGACTAACAAATTTTTACTTTTTATTTCTATTAAACCCATATGCTACTTTATTGAACCAAACTCGCTTATACACATGGATATCCTTAAGAAAACTTGTGTATGTCCAGAGATCTTATTATGCATTTAATTCTTTACATAGATCATTGCACCATTCATTTATCAGATGTTTAGTAAGCAATAAGCATGTGTAGTAATAACAGAATAAACCATCACACATAAGCAACACACATGAACACCGATATTTAAGGTGGAAACCCAATTCGAGAGAAAACCACTGCTGTTGTCGTCTCTATCTTCAATATTTATTATAAAGAAAACTTCTTACAACTTTGTACTAGCGCAGACTCATACTAGCACGTAGGCACCCACCTACAGAATGCTGCAACCTTCTCTCATTTACCAGCCTCTCCTGGAAGGGAGCTACTACCCCCTGATCTCGTTTACCAGCCTCACCTAGAAGGGAGCTACTTCCCCTTGCTCTCGTTTACCAGCCTCTCCTGGAAGGGAGCTACTGCCCCCTGCTCTCATTTACCATCTACCACTGGAAGGGAGCTACTACCCCCTTACTGAAGGCTTCGACCCTCAGCACCACTGTGGACCACGTTTCATCAATTTTTATACTGGATCCAACAACTTCCACACAACATACCTTGTAGGCCACTTTTCATCAAATTTTTAGATTGGACCCACTCCACACATTTAAGCTCATCATACATCAAACTGAAACTTATAACCCCATCAATTCATTCATTGAATCATCAACCAATCAACCAACAACTAGATCTTTAATCAACATAATCAGCAGCATAATCAACATTCAAACAACCCAGATCTATATGAATACATCATTGACAGATAGCAGTAAAGCAGCAAAACAGATCAGATATTTTATTCCACATACTTCAGCAAATCCCTAGATTCCATACGCACTTTTACTTCACTAAACCTGCATATATACGTGCTTTCTCATAGAAAAACCTGTGTATACATCTGCACATATTTCAGGATTGACCTCATATTCCATACGCGCTTTTGCTAAAACCAACCCGCATATATACGCACTTTCTTTGCCATGAACCTGCGTATAGATCTATAAACATTGTAGGGCTACGCAATTCTTCAGAACAGATAAATAGCTCAGATATTTACCCTTCACTTTAGAAAATATTTGCCACATATCAGATCTAAACATTCCATAAACAAATCTAGAAGATATATAGTTATTTCAGATCTAGAGATCCCTCTTCATCATTTTCTTCATAGGTGCATTATAAATTCAGATCAATCAATAAAATGTTACCCATTCCATGCAGATATATGTCAGAGTGAAGTATTCATTAAAACCCAGACCTATACAACCTCTTGCACTATGATCTTCTTCTCCTTATATAGATTTAGCCTTTGTCAATACCATGAGTAAAAACCATTCAACCGCTAATGGTATTCCAGGACGAGATCAAATAGATAATCCAGTGTTCAATACAGTGGGCCAATACCATGGTAATGTCCCCTGGTTTTATAAATTTAGAGCGCAAATAGGCATACGCTACTTGGTACGTACTTTTCCGCGTACATACGCTACTTTTCCTTTACAAACCTGCGTATGCTTTGTGACATATCTTATTCATCATTTTTCTGGCACTTACTGGAATTATTTTGTCTGTCATATCTGAACTAATCTGTAGCTACATCATCCTTACATATTTAACACATAGGTTTCTTATCATAGGCAACTCATCAAGTAGGTTTCCATCAGGGACAACTTCATCAAGTAGGTTGCCATCAAGGACAACACATTGCATCATATTGCCAACAATTTTTATTATTGTGCCCTTACATTATTATTGTTAGGTCGGCTAGGATTATATTGTGACTCCATGGACCCCTATATATAGAAGGAGGCTTTGGTCATTTGTATCATCCAAGAATTTTTCGTTTATGTAATGTATTGGAGGTTTCCCCTTGAAGTGGGTTCTTTCTAAGGTGTTGATCTCTCTTTTCTTCTATATTTGGAGCTGGTTTCATAACATTTGGTATCAGAGCTTTGGATTCTATTGTTTCGCTGCTCTAAACAGGTCATTGTGGATTTTTCACTATAACTTTTTTTCTACAAAGTTTTAGAAGCTTAAATGTTTACATAGTGAAGCCAAAATCCTAATGAATGTCGTGGAAAAATTTTAGATCTTGTTTTGCAATATTTTCGGAGATATGATCTGTGGAAGTTAGGGCTTTTTTCAGGCTCCCAAATTTCACCTAAATAGGACATCGTGGAATTTTCTCTATAACTATTTTTATACAAAGGTTCAAAAGCTGAAATTTTTACAGAGTGAAGCTGAAATCCTGAGTAACATCATAAAAAAATTTCACATCTTTTTTCGTAATATTTTCAGAGATATGATCTGTGGAAGTTAGGGCTCCCAGATTTCATCCTAAAGAGGTGACCATGGGAAAAATGTCATAACTCTCTCTCTGAGCATCGAATTGGAATTATGTAAAAAGTGTCTGCAAGTACATGGACTTTAGTTTTATATGTATCAATTTCAGAGCCGAAGGAGGAAACAGTGAGATATGACACGACATACAAGTTCTCTCTACTGAACCAATCCATAAGTAGGTCATTTTGGGAGATTGGGCATAAATTTTCCTTGAAGAATCAGTTCTGATCTATGGCATTCAAAATAATATCCAGAGGGATACTACAAGACCGAATTTCAAATATTGAAGATCCAAAATCACAGAGGTAATTCAGTTTCAATATCAAGCTCCTCAAAAGCAAAAAAAAGGTGTGTATTTTTTTCAAATTACATAAGACTTATTTAAAAAATTAGTTTGAATTTATTCCAAGGGAATATTGAGGAGTAAATATCAGTATTGAAGAATGGATACTACAGATGGATCAATATCTTGATCTAAATAATGTGAAAAACACACAAAACGTACGCATTGCAACTTTACATCTAGAACAAAATACATTTGTATGGTATTGCTGGCTTTTCTCCCATAAAAAAATTGTCACTTGGTCAATTTTTATGGAGGAAATGATAGCACATTATGAGGATACAAAGAACAACACTTTCTTTAGCCAATTGGTAAATCTGAAACAAAAGGGTTCAGTGGTGGAGCACATTGAGGACTTCCAAAAATTGAATATAAGGGTAACTGATATTCTAGAGGAACACAGGGTTGATGCCTTCATAGCGAATTTAAAGGATAACATCCAACATGAGGTTCACGTTTGGGAACCTAATTCATTGGAGAAGGCTTTCAGGTTGGCATGAAAAAATTAATGTAAAATTATGGCGACAAGGAAGCCTACCACTCACATCTATAAAGACGGAAGTGTTGCTACTCCTAGACTTCCACAACCTACAAGGTTGATACCACAACAATTGGAAGAAAAAAGAGCAAAAGGGGTTTGCTTCAGTTGTGATAGAAAATATGCTAAAGGTCATAAGTGTGTTCAGAAGAAATTATTTTACATAGATTGTGAAGAGGAGGAAGAAAATGAACAATAAACTTCAAAAGAAGAGGATATACACTAGGAACCAACCTTAGAAGAAGAAGAAATGAGTCTGACCATATCGTGTAATGCATTGGCAAGAATTACCACTCCTCAAACTCTCAAGATAGAAGGACATATAAAGAAGAAAAAGGTAATAGTTTTGATTGATTCGGGTATTACCCATAATTTTATTCATTGTAAGGTAGCTAAGGAATTGAATTACTTCCTATACCCAACACCAAAATGTCAATTGATGGTTGCAATTTGAGGGAGTATAATTTTCTCTGGAAAATTCCATAATATCAAGCTAACCATGGGGGAATATGTATTGAATAGCTCAATTCTTTCCATTCCAATGGGAGGTGTTGATGTTGTACTAGGAGTACAATGGTTACAATATTTGGGGATGATAGCTTTTAATTTTCAAGAAATTTTCTTGATTTTTTTTTCAGAAGGAAAGGAAGTCGAATTACGAGGTATCACAGGGAAGCCAGGAAATATAATAAGCTATAATTTCATGACAAAGCTTCTTACGAAAGAACAAAGAGGCGTAATTGCACAATTATGCTCACTAGAAGTTCCAACATAAAAATCTTCTATTTCTCCAAATCTGCAAAAAGTCTTGGATAATCATTCCAAGGTGTTTGAAACTCCCAAAGGACTCCCACCTATTCATTATCATGATCATGCTAGTCATTTAATTCTAGGAAGTGTTCCTCCAAACATCAGGCCTTATGGATATCCTTATGTACAAAAGAGCGAAATTGAAAGTATAATTGCAAAAATGTTAAAGGCTGGTATAATTCAACCTAGTCAAACTTCTTTCTCTTCTCCAGTAGTATTGGTGCACAAGAAGGATGGATCATGGTGCATGTGTCTATATTATAGGAAGATTTATAAGCTCACTACTCAACATAAATTTCCCATTCCTTTTATTGATGAATTATTGGATGAATTGAATGGAGAAATTTATTTTACCAAGTTGGATCTTCCTTCAGGATATCATCAAATTAGAATGAAGACTGAAGATATTCCGAAAACAAAATTTCAAACTCATGAGGGTCATTATGAATTTTTGGTCATGCCTTTTTGCCTTACTAGGAGCAGATGCAACATTATGGCATCATAGGCTCAGACAAATGAGTGAGAAGGGGATGAAGATTCTTCACTCAAGAAATTTGCTGCCAGGTTTGAAGAATGTTGATTTGGATTCATGTGAGAATTTTATTTATGGAAAATAGAAGAGAGTCAGATTTCTCAGAGTTGGGAAAGAAAATAAGACTGGAAAATTAGAGCTTGTGCATACAGATGTATGGGGACCTGCTAAGGGATCATCTCTCGGTGGCTCTTGTTATTATGTTACTTTTATTGATGATGCAACTAGAAAAACTTGGATTTATTATGTTCAGAATAAATCTGATGTATTTGATACTTTCAAGAAATGGAAATCTTTGGTTGAGATTGAGACAAGAAAGAAGTTGAAGTGTCTCAGATCAGACAATGGAGGTGAATATTGCAGAAAAGAGTTTGATAGGTACTGTTCAGAGCATGGAATTCTCAAAGAGAAGACAGTTCCAAGAACACCACAAGAAAATGGTGTGTCAGAAAGGATGAATAGAACAATCATGGAGCGTGTAAGGTGCATGAGTTTGCATGCAGGATTTCCTTTACAATTTTGGGTAGATGCTATAGATAATGTTGTTTATCTACTAAACAGAGGGCCTTCAAGTTCCTTGTATGGTGGTATTCCAGAGGAAACATGGACAGGTAAAAAGGTAAACTACTTTTTTTTAAAGCCTTTTGGCTATGAGGCATTTTTCCATATTAATAAAGAAAATAGAAAAAATCTTGAGGTAAAATCAAAGAAATGTACCTTTATTGGATATGGTGTTAATGATTTTGGTTATCGCTTATATGATTATGAAAATCACAAAACCATTAGGAGCAGAGATGTAATATTCAATGAAAAGGTCTTGTATAAGAATCAGTTGTAGGAAAAGGAAAACAAAGAATACACAGTTCCTAATAAGATCACAAAAAAATTAAATGTGCCTTAAAATAATAATAATCAACAGCCACAACAACAACAACCACCACAAGAGAAACATGCACCTCAAACACCTGAAAGTGATGTCAGAAGATCTACCAGGATAAGTAGACCCCCTAAATAATACTCTCCTTCATTATATTATTTATTGTTGACTGATTCTGGTGAACCCGAATGTTATGAAGAAGTAATGCAAGTTGAAAGTAGGAAGAAGTGGGAGCTAGCCATGGAAGAAGAGATGGACTCCTTAATGCATAACCAGACTTGGGACTTAGTCAGGTTGCTTGCAGGTAAAACTACATTGCAGAATAAATGGGTTTACAGGCTGAAGGAAGAAGATGGAGGAAAACAGAGGTACAAACCTAGACTTGTAATGAGGGGGTTTGCACAAAAGAAAGGTATTGATTTTGATGAAATATTTTCTCTTGTTGTTAATATGACCTCAATCAGAACTATTTTAAGTCTTGTAGCAGCAGAATATTTACATCTTGAACAGTTAAATGTAAAGATAGAATTTCTCCATGGAGATTTGAACGAAGAGACCTATATGGAGCCGCCAGAACGATATGAAGTCAAAGGGAAAGAAAAATTAGTGTGCAAGTTAAAGAAGAGCTTGTATGGCTTAAAACAGGCTCCAAGGCAGTGGTATCTAAAATTTGACAGGTTTATGTCTGAACAAGGTTATACTAGATGTCACTCTGATCATTTTGTTTATCTGAAAAATCAAAATGATGGTAGCTATATTATATTGTTATTGTATGTAGATGACATGCTTTTTGCAGGGTCTAACATGCAGGAAATAAATATGCTCAAAATAAAATTGGAAATTTCATTTGCAATGAAGGATTTGGGAGCTACAAAACAAATCCTTGGTATGAGAATAACTAGAGACAGGAAAAATCACAAATTAAAACTGTCTCAGAATGAGTACATACAAAAGGTGTTGAAAAGATTTAATATGCAGAATGCAAAACCAGTTAGTACACCTTTTGCTAGCCATTTCGAAATTAGTAAGGAGATGTGCCCCAAGACCCAAGAAGAAATGGACTATATGTCTAAAGTTCCATATGCATCAACAACTGGAAGCTTAATGTATGCAATGGTCTGCACAAGGCATGATATTTCACATGCAGTGGGAGTTGTAAGCAGGTATATGAAAAATCCAGGAAAAGAACATTGGATGGCAGTAAAATGGATTCTTAGATATTTGAGAGGTACCACAAATCAAGAATTATGCTTTGGTGGTTCAAACATTGCTCTACAAGGATATGCTGATGTAGATATGGTAGGTGACAGAGATAACAGGAGGAGAACTACAGGATATGTATTTATTGTAGGTTGAACAGCTGTCAGCTGGGTTTCAAAAATCCAAAGTGTTGTTGCACTTTCAACAACAGAGGCAGAGTATGTTGTTGCTACAGAGGCTAGTAAAGAAATGATTTGGTTACAAAGGTTTATGGATGAATTGGGTAAGAAGCATGATATGGGCACATTATACAGTGATAGAAAAAGTGTCATTCATCTTGCAAAGAACTCAACATTTCATTCTAGGACTCAACACATACAACTCAAGTACTATTTCATATAGTCAGTATTGGAAGATGGATAGTTGAAATTGGAAAAGATACACACTAGCCAAAATCCTGTAGATATGCTAACAAAAGTTGTAACCAGGGAGAAACTGAGATTATGCTCAGCTTCAATTGGTCTTCAAGGATGAAGATGAAGATGAGAAACAACCAAGTCCAAAGAGGAGTCATTTTCTAGCAAATGAAGCAGCAGTGAAATTGCTACAATCAGTCTCCAAGTGGGAGATTGTTGGGTGTGGAGCCTGATTATCTTGTTTATTTTATATCACAGCATTGGACCCCTGTACCTTAATGGGGTGACAATGCCGCTCGTAATTAAACACTACCTGGGGGGTCCATGGGGGGCAACTGCGACTTTATGGAGCCCCCCCCTGGTGGGGGGTGTCGGGGGCAGCATCCCCGAAGCTAAAAACAAATGTAAAATTGCCTTGTAAAAGTATAGTAATTTCTAGTCAATTTGGGCCATTCATTAGGCAGATGATCTGATGGTAGAAGTTATGTTAAGCTTAGGGTTTTATGCCCTAGAAGGAAACCCCTCACTTGTATGAGGGTATTGTATTACGGATGTTATTGTATGAGGATTCTCAGAGCGAGAAACAGATAGGGAGACTGTGAGAGAGAATAGAGGATATTACGGAGGATCTGTTGTAGGTTGTGTCTCTTCATTTTGTTGGATAATAGAAAGAAAGGACTGGTTGTTCGGGGTGGATGTAGCCCAAACTGGGTGAACCACGTATATATGTGTCTCTCTAATTTTATGTGTTTTGTGTGCTTGTGTTTTCCGCATATTTTATGTGTTGCATTGCTCTGTAATATATGATTTTCTAACAATATCCACCCGCTAGATCCATTCAAGGGATCCGAGACACTTTGTGGCTAGATTATAGTAGTGAAGAGGAGACTCATTCTATATCTATTCTACATCATTTTGTTGAATCATCTCAAGAGGGTGAAATACAATACTTCTTTAACAATCTAGATCCCATGCTCAATTTTGAGTCATTGAGCCAAATATTTAGTCTATATTTTTAGGAAAGTCATGATTCCAACCTTCCTCACCACTGTCTCTAACAGCACCTCTGTGTACTCTTGAGCCTGATACCACTCCTGTTGAGATTAGTCCAAGCAAATATTTGCATGTCAGTTTAGACTTGGATTCGTCCCAGCAAGAGCAACTTGTGAATTTGTTGTGAAACCATCTTGATGACTTTACATGGGGTTACGAAGATATGAAAGGAATCCCTCCTGAAACCTATACTCACCATATCTATATTCAAGAAGGAGCCCGACCTGTCCAGCAACTCCAAAGGCATATGAACCCCTCTCTAAGAGATGTTGTAAAGGAAGAATTAAAAAAACTCTTAAATGTTGATTTTATCTATCCTATTTCTAACAGCTACTGGGTCTCTCCGTTAGTATTAGTCCTAAAGAAAGAAGGGAGATGGCGCATTTGCATTGAATATAGAGAATTTAATAAAGCCACTCTTAAGGATTAATTCCCCCTTCCTTTTGTTGATCAGGTGCTTGATACCCTTTCTCGTAAGAAGTACTTCTCTTTTCTAGATGGCTTTAGTGGTTACAACCATATACAGGTCTCACCCGAGGATCAAGACAAAACCACTTTTACATGGCCATTGGGTACATTTTCTTACCAAGTGCTCCCCTTTGGGCTATGTAATACCCCAGCTACCTTTCAAATGGAAATCTTGGCCATTTTTTCTAACCTTGAGTGTGTGTAAATCTATACGGATGACTTTTAAGTGTTTGGTGATTCATTTCAGGAGGCCCTCAAAAATCTATAAAATTGCTTCTTTGCTACCAAGAATCCCATCTTGCCTTGAGTGACAAAAAGTGCAGATTAATGTGCAAGGCAGGAGTAGTTCTTGGCCATCTTATTTCTGACAAAGGTATCCAAGTTGACCCCACAAAGATAGAGATTATTTTGAGTCTTCCTACACCCAAAACTCAAAGGGAAGTGAGAGGTTTCCTAAGACATGCAGGCTACTATAGGAGATTCATTGAGAAATTCTCTAGGATAGATACCCCCCTTTTTCGACTTTTAGCTAAGGATAGTGAGTTTTCTTGGTCCACAACTTGCCAACAATCTTTTGAGACGTTAAAGGAAAAACTACTACAGGCACCATTTTTGAGAGGACCAAACTGGTCCCTGCCATTTCACATTTCCTCTAATGCCTCAAATATCGCCATTGGCATAGCTTTAGGATAGGAAAAAGACAAACAATCCTATGTTATCTACTTCATCAGTAAAAACTTGTCACCCACCGAACTAAACTACACAGTCACTGAGAAGGAGTTTTTAGCAGTAATTTTTTCTATTAATAAATTCAGTCACTACATTACAGGGTATGAAGTCTTTGTGCATACTGATCATTTCACGATAAAATATTTTATGAATAAACCATTAACTAGTGGTAGAGTGACTAAGTGGTTACTATTGTTGTAGGAATTTAATATTATTGTTGTTGATAGACCAGGAAAATATAACGTTGTAGTAGATTCTCTTTCAAGATTAAATAATCCTGGTGAAGTAATTCTTGTTAATGATAATTTTCCTGACGAATATATTTTTTCTGTGTCAACAGAATCCCCGTGGTTTGCTGACATATCTAAAAATTTAGTCGCTAGAAAAACACCACCTCACTTATCTGCTCGTGAAAAATGGAATTTTATACATAAAAGTGTTGCATATTCTTGGGTTCAAGGAGACCTCTTTTAAACTAGGCTAGACATCATTATCCGTAGGTGTGTAAGAGAGGAAGAAGTGTTTGAAATATTAAAATCTTCTCATGACAAACCTTGCGGAGTCCACTTCACTATTAAGCGAAATGCATACAAAATTCTACAAGCTGGCTATTTTTGGCCCTCCTTATTTAAGGATGCCAAACAATATTTCAAAATATGTGATAGCTATTAGCAAATGGGCCAACCCAATCAAACCAATCAAATGTATTTATGTCCTCAGGTTATGATTGAGCCCTTTCAAAAATTGGCTATTAATTTTGTAGGACCAATCAATCTGACATCATTAAATAAAAAGCATATCTTTGTTTTCACAGATTTCATTACAAAATGGGTAGAAGCTAAAGTTGTTTCTTTTGCTACTGAAAAAGTTGTTGTTGATTTTCTTTTTACTGATATCTTTACTAGATTTGGTGTGCCTAGAGAGATTTTTTTTTACAATTGACCATGGTTTATCTATAATCTGGTATAGGGTGTGATGGATCAGTACAAAATTCGGCACATGAAATATACACCGTGCAAATGGTCAGGTGTAGTCCACAAACAAGGTAATTGAGTCCATCATTATGAAAATGGTGAATATTAATAGAAAGGATCGGGCTAGCAGATTATCGGAAGCCTTGTGGGCATATCGAACCACTTGGATAAACAACTTGGGACACACACCATATGAGCTGGTATACAAAATCCTGTTTCCAATAGAATTTCAGATTAAGACCTTCAAGACTGCAGTTCAATTGGGACTAGACCTCTCTAAAGCACAACATGAGTGTCTCCTACAGCTGAATGAGTTAGATTAATCTCATTAATGATAAGAAATGGCACAACAAGTTTATCCGAAAAAAGCGGTTCCAACCAGGTGATTGGGTACTCCTTTATGATTCTAGATTTAAATATTTTAAGGGGAAATTCCATACATGTTGGATGGGACCTTATGAGGTGGCCAAATTGTTTGAAAATGGATTGGTAGAAACATAAACTATTTATGGACGGAATTCAGTATTCCTGTTGAATGGGCATAGATTCAAGGTATATTTTCAGCCCCTCACTACGGAAAGTTCTATGAAGCAATTCCAACAGCAATCCAAAAAAGAGATGGTAGGTGGCAACACCAACCTATTGAAAATTTGATTCTTTATTTTCCTGAAACAATAAATAAATAAATAGGACAAAAAAATAAAAACAAAGAAAAAAAAACTTCTTCCTGTAATTATGAAAATCAGTTGACCCACATGATTGTAGAAGGATCAACCTAAAAACTAGCATGTTGGCAGGAAGATCAAAATTTTAATAAAAAGGGAATGTTGATTTATTTTTAGATGTGTTGGTTTTCACCAAGAAGAAGCAGGTTGAAATGAAGGAACCAAGCCCTTATCCAAGTTTAGGATAGTTGGCACAGAAATTTTTATTCAAGCAACACTCAATTCTCGCTGCATTCATTTTTTCCAAAACTAGTGCAGACAGATTTTAAAGGTAAAATTTTGCCTTCTTCTCCTTCCCATTTTGAAATTTCTTGTTATTCTTCTTATTTTAATCCCTTAATGAAACACCCCCCTTTATTCAAAGAAACTATCCCTATCTGATTTCGTATTTCCCTCTTTTCCCCTGATTTTTTTTTCCCGAATCCCTTTTACATTTATCCCTCTTGGTGGTTTCATTCTTGGAATCCTTGTCGTAATATTCCTTCCCATTATGGAAATTACCCCTTTCCCACTTCTTTTTTCCCTCATGGATCGACTGCAGGATCTGATGTGAACTCACAAGTAAGATCGGAAGGCATGTTCAACACCAAATAATGGTGAATAAAACTTCCCTTGTATATTCAAGCAAATTTTTTAATCCTTCCTATGAATTATATTCTATCAGAATTTATTTTGGTTCCCTTTTTCTCTTTGATGCTACAGAAATATCTAGTGTAGGAATGTGTGTTTAGGTGCAGGCCTGATCAGTGCAGGCATGTTTAAGTGCATGCGGGTTCAGTGCAAGCATGATTAGTGTAGGCACGTTCAGTACAAAGATCCACACCACTGAGCGTGCCCAAATGTGAAAACACATGGTCCCAATGCAATAATTTTTAATACAGTGCAAGAAAAACTAGTGCAAAAATGCGCACTGGAAAGTTTATCTTTGTTTCATAATTATTTTTTTGCATACTAAATTATTGCACCACCGATAGACCATGGCATCTAATAATTTGAATTATAGTTAAAACTTTGTTTTATCATTTACTAATTTAGGAAGAAATCATTTAAGTACAAGATATTTTAGGTTATGAAATCTCATTTTTTTAATAAGGACTGAGTACACCTTATGTGAATCATGAAGTGAATGTGGGATAGTACGACTCACACGAAACCCAATACTTGCCTTTTTTTGGAAAAACTTTCATCGCCTATCAATGATGCTCTTATCTCATAATCTTATCGTACAAGACCATTACACCACATCATCGCCTAAACCTTCGCCTTTTCTAATCATCATTGCCTACATGTACTTGGACCGATACGTGTGTGTATCCATCCCGAAGGTGAAATTTTAATGATGGAGTGTGATTTAATTGAAGATGGCTAATAGGGTGGTGGATGGATGGCTCCACTATCATAAATCGCTTAGCAGAACTTTTGAACTATTGATTGTGATATTTTTCTGAGTTTTAGACAGAGATTTGGGGTGAATTCAAATATAAATTGTTCCCGTAAGGATCAAACCACTATCCATGAAGGAAATAGAGCAAACGGTCGAGTATAGAAACATTCTTGCAATACTGCAGGAATTCGAGTTTTTCCCATTTCTGAAAAAAACCTTTGTTCTGGTACAGGAACCAATATCCTGATACAGGAATAGGGTGCTCTATTCCTAAGGCTGAGAGACCCTCCATAAAGACATAAATCTCTAGTATAAGTGTAAAAGATACTTCCAACACATAATCCCTATGCATGTACTAGTGCAAGCATATTGTAGGAGTACAAGAATAACAACTTAGTGCATGAAGAAAAATCCTTAAAGAAGGTAGATCTCTTCAAGGACCCAATTTTTAATCTATCAACAACTATACTGAAGATAAACATGGAATTTTACTTCAGTAATTAGGATTGTTTGTAGTAGTTTGAAAATTTCCTTTCATTGGTTTCTTCACATAGTACTTTCTTTCATATTCCACTACTAGAATTTCTTTCATGTAAATTACTATGTGATCTTTCTTTTCAATTCTGCAAGATTGCAATTAAAGTAGGAATAGGGATAGGAAAATTTCATACCATTTCCGACATTTCCTGTGCTTCGTCTCTAAGTTTAAAAAACCCCCGAGTTGACAATTAAGTGTTGAAGGATTTTTCTTAACTGCAATTCCTGCACCCAACACTAAGTCAATTATTCTCAGTGAGAATATAGATAGGTTATTCACTTACAAGTTGTGCTCATTTGATAAAATAAATTGTAATACATCTCTCTTCTTATGATTTAATGTATTTAGGAATTGGGATTTTTAGTAGATTTATTTCCCCAAGAAAATTATTATGTGCATGTGTGTTATTTCTTATTGCATGTCTAAAATTATTGTTCTAGATTGTGAATTAATTTCCACAAGGGAGTAGAGTAGGTATGTGTCTTGCGACTTTGATTAAAACGTCATGAGAAACTGTAAATATAGAACATAATTTCAATAGAAACAATCGAAATTATTCCAGTAAAAATCTTGCATATTTTCACATTTTTCAAATAATTTACAAACATTCTCTTAAAATTTGTGTGCTTTCATTGGCCTGTGTCGGCCTAACGTTGCATCCATGTTCTGATACCATTTGTAACATTCCGACTCTTCAACTAGACAATGCCACTCATGAAAAATTTTAACATTATCCTGAGACAACTGAAAACATATGCATAACATAACCACAACATGATTCCATGTGCATAATGAATCCATAATAACAAAAATACATGTAGTAACACAATGAAACACATTCCAGGAAAATCCATGAAACATACATATAGCGGGTTTTCCACTTATCTGTTAAATTTTTCATTTTGTTTCGAACCTTATATGTTCCTCCCAACCATAAACCATGTTTCTCCAATTCTCTTAGTAGTCGATCACCCCCAAGTGAGGGCCATGACTCCACTCGGTGTCAACTCCTCTTGCCATATACATGCGCCATACCAAATGTAACAGGACCAAGATACCAAAATCGACAGGCTCTAACCAATAGGATCCCATCCCAAATCAACCTTATTTCTATTAACCATGGATGATCATGGCACTATGTCTCCAAGAGTGTTGTTGCCCTCATGGTTCCATAAGTACCCTCTAGGCCCTCACGCAGCAAAGGTACCAAACTTGGAAGCCTCCAACTAATAGTTTCCCATCCCCCATTAGCCCTTATCTCAACTAGCCATGGATGCTCACGCCACCACAACTCTAGGAGTCTTATTTCCCTCACAGGTCTCCATGTACCCTCCAATATCTTCCCTAGGGACACCTATCCCTTACTTATTGATGATCCACTAAATAAATGTGAACACCTTCATATAGACACATTTCCTCTTTTTATTACAATAATATTATATTATAATAGTATAATATATTTTCTCATCGTGACACATTTTCCTGTCATAGAGTCTCGTGCCCCACCCCCCCCCCAAGACTCTTTTTATCCTTGGGTTTGGATCAAATAACATGTTTTCTAAATATCAAGTCAACTAGGTTGACTAAACTAATCATCCCACTAACTCCCGCCTCCAACTCATAAAAATGTTGGTCTACCGGCCTAATGTTGCATATGCACAAACATGTAGGCCTCCATAGAACTCGGCTAACTAACCTAATAATATCGATCCTCTAACCCATTACATAGGTGCTTTGACCTTAAACATATCAATAAGTTGGCCCACTAGCCCAACATATCCATACACACGGAGGAGTGCAAGCCTCAATGGGTTTCTGGTGCACCAGCCTATTCTGCATCATAGCTCACTAACCTAATGTCACATGTGCATAGATATGACAATTCAATGTCTAGGTTAAGGGTATTACATAGATTGACACCAATCACCCTTGGTAATATTATCTATACTTTCAACCAATTGAGGAAATTGAGTAAATTTCAAATGATCATATCAATCTTTGACATATACCTATGTGTATTGTTGATCATCTATATAAATTTTATGACCTTTAATATGGGTTGTACAAGAAATGAAATGAAACACAAAAGAGAAAATAGAACACACCCACAAATAAATATAGCTTAAGCATATTAATATATTGAAAATAAAACTTATATTGATAAATAAAATAATAGAATATTGTAGAACACAAAGTGACTAGAATAGTGGTATTTATGTCTAAAGGAAGAGATAGTGGTTGTATGCATTCACAAAAAGATATTACAAGAGACCAAAACAATGGCCTTTTAACATAAAGAAAGAACCATAGAGCTCCAAAATCGTAAACCTATAAGATTAAGCGTCAAAATGTTTTTGGGCCCTGAGGTGGTTAGTTGGTAAATCAACTTCCTCGAGGTGCAACGTTTGCATAAAATTTCTATTTGGGGTGCACAATAGCTTGTTAGAAATAATTATCCGAGGATTTCAACTTTTGTTTGAGTATCGTCAACCCTCCAAATGGCCAAAAAAGCATCAATTATGGCCTCAACATAACCCCATATGTTTGGGACCTAAAACAACATATAAAAACTCTCAAGAAGACAAATAACTATTGGGTCAGTAGAAGAGGTGGCTTAGCATCTAGATCCACATGGAATGAACGTCCATAAATATAATCAACCTAGATTCATGTTAACCCTAGAAGCATCTAAAATGATCAAATCCCTTGAGATATAAACCTTTCTTCAAGTTTTACACTCTAAAAAGTGAATGCACCTTAAAAAAGTTGATCCGAATTAACACTTGATAGCTCCAAAGTTAACATGAATGTATGCTAATTGCACTCAAAGATGTTATCCCGCTAAGTATGGTAGATGTTGTAATGTCTTGTAAACATTTTGACCTGGTCAAAATAAAAATAAAATAAAATCATTAATAATTATAATTCTCAATAAAATATTTTGAATTGGCTCAATTACATAAAACTAAAAATAAAAATAAAATAAAATATAAAAATATGAAATTAATAATTATAATTAATAATTAAACCAACCTAGATCTATCTTAACCTCAAATTTTGCAAGTGTCAAGAGGATCAAATCTTTTGAGATACAAACCTTTTTAAAATAAAAATAAATTTGATCTCTTTTAGTAGATCTAAACTTAAAATTGAACTAAACTAAATACTATATAATATATAAAAATATTATTCTATTTATTCTATTCAATTTTATAAAATTACTCCTCATTATTATAATAATAATAATATAAATAAAATATTATGAAGAAACAAATAAATCATTATTATAAAATTACTCTTCATTATTATAATCAATAATAATATAAACAAAATATTATTACTTATTCATATAAATAAAATATTATGAAGAAACAAATAAATCATTATTTATCGATTTTATTTTCTCTTCAATCATTTTCCCTTCATATTCAAACCTGAAATCTCCACCGATATTTTTAAATTTTCCTTATTTTTATAGCTATTCAGAAAGGTTTTTAAATATGTTTTCTTGAACTATTTTGCAATTAACGAATCTTTCCAAAATCTTTTTGAAAAACAATATAACATAAAGGTAATCTCATATCTTCATCGTGCCACCAACATGCCCATGTGGTGTCCAGAAAAACGCCTTTGTGAATTTCTTTGCTCATGCATAGCACAGATTCCTCTAAGAGCACTTTCTAAGACACGCCTTCCCTTTCGGTAAAAGCAAAGTTACAAGCACTTTCTAAGACGCTCCCTCCCTTTCGGTAAAAGCAAAGTTACAAAATTCTTAGTAACATCATAAAAGAAAGCGAAGAGGCATTTTATATCCATATCTTTCATAATTTGGTAAAGGGAAATGTTCGCTTTTTCTATTGAGTTGACTTAATGGAAGAATATTGTTCTTTTGGAATTTTTGCTTTTTGAGAATTCCTTCAATGTTTATATAATTCCTCAACTTTCTCCCGATATGTTCACGGAGTTTGTTGTGATTTAAAGGGAAAATTATTTAGTTTGTTGTGATTCAAATGGAAAGTTTCGAGGAAGGAAGATAGAACTTCATGGATACCTCTACATTATGTGTGATCAATGCTAGATTTTTACGTGACAATAGTACCTTACCTTGTAACATTTGATTGAAAACATCATTCAAGGGGCTCCTCCATGTGAATTATCTATCGTTGAAATTTAGAAAGGAACGTGTGAGTTATTATTTCCTATAACCTACATACGAGACCCCACGAAGAAAAATAATTTCATATGCTCCTTATGTAGGGGGAGTTATTATTTCCTATAACATTATGAAAGATGTTCTTTAGAGTTTTTTGGGGTTTGAAGATAGATTTAGTGTTTTATTTGTTAGGATTAAAAATGTGAGACAAAAATAATTATGACAAATCATATCAACATGCACACATAAATCACATGTTATTTATCCTAGAAAACTCAAACTAGAAAAATCCAACCATGATACCTATTAATAGCGTTGACCAAACTTTGTCAAAAAGGCCATGTGAGCCTTATTCACTCACCTCTAGTCCCATTACCATGGATTATCCTAAGTATTTTAAAGTATTTATCACATGTAATCCATAGGTTCTAATACAACAGGATATCACAACCATCAGCCCAAAAACAACCATTGTTGACCTAACACTTTCACTCTTTCATTGAGTCGAGTTTAACTTAACTTCCCTCGATTTAAACTTGAGTTAGCGTTTTCCTAGACCAATTATACACAAACTGGCCAAGTGAGCCTTCATCACACACCTCTAGGCCCTACCCCCTTGAAATTTGATAACCAAGGTATCTAAGAATTCCACATGCTTCTCCCTATCACCTAGTTCCACATCTAAATTATGATAATAATTTACTAAGGGTATGTATGCCTAACCAGGTCTTATAGCTGGCTGCCCATTTACATGAAAAAAAAACTCCATTAAAACATGTTTATTATTGTTGTTGTTGATATCCCATCATTCATGCTATTGTCATATCACCTTCATACACTATGTCCTAATTCTCTCCTCCATCATTCAGTATCCTTGGTCATAGACAGTTCCAACTCTTGAAACTACCCTCAGCTATGTTCATTTCACATGTTAAATCTTAGTGAAAGGCCCCCTTGAAATTCCCAAACTTGATTATGTTGTACATGGTTGAAAAATAAATGAATTATTGTTGAAATTTTTTGTCCAGGGGACTTCATTGATCTCGAATCGAACTGTATTTTTCATTTCCATAGTTTGAGCATCATACCACTCTCATAAGAGTTCAAACTTACCCATAAGATTTATTAAATTTAGATAAATAATTATAACAATGACATAGCAACATGCACACACACTTAAACCGAGAAAATCCAGTCAATAAATATATTTATAGCCTTAATCAAACTTTCCCAAGACAACCAAGTGAACATTCACCACTCATTTTTAGACTCATTATAATGGAATTTCCAAAACCTTTTAAATACTTCATTACATGTAGTATATGGGCTCTAATTCCATGGGCTACTAAAACCATGGGCCTAAAAACCACCATTTATGACCTAACTCTTTGAATATTTCACCAATTCAAGTTAAACCTAACATTCCCCCACTTAAAACAAGGGGTTACCCATGACCAAACTTTGGCAACTATCCAAGTGAGCCTTCATTGTTCACCTCCAGGAACCACCTCCCTCAAATACTATAACTAAGGTAACCAAGAATCTAGCATGTCCTTCCCACTATCATCTATTTCTACCTATAAAATTTACTGGTAATTTACTATGAGTACACATGCTTAACTAGGTATTACAATCGTATGCCCATTTAAATGTAATTTAATTTTCTCATTTTCATTGATCTTTTGAATTATGTCTATGACATTTGCAGGAGTCTAATACCAATTGTTAGAACTAAAAATGTGAGAGAAAATTAATTAAACAAATTGCGGTAGAATGGATACATAAATAACACATGATTTATCTTAGAAAACACAAACTTGGAAAAAACAAACAATACATCTATCATTACCTTGAACAAACCAAGCCAAACCATCCAAGTGATCCTTCACTCCTCACGTCTAGGCCCATTACAATGGAGTATCCCCAAGCCTTTTAAAAGTTCCATTACATATAATTCATGGGCCCTAGTAACATAGGTGACAAAAACCATAGGCCAAAAAACCACCATTGTTGACCTAACTTTTTAACTCTTTCACCAAGTAAAGCTTAATCTAGCATTCCCCTAAACATGACTTAGGGTTTCCCATAACCAAATATGGCCAAATGAGCCAAGTGAACCTTCACTACTCACCTCTTAGTCCCACCTCCCTCATAGTCTATAACCAGGGAATATAGCATGCCCCCCTATCAGCTAAGTCTACCTCCAAACTTTACAAGTAATTTACTAGAGGTACACATGCCTATCTAGGTCTTACAATCATATGCCCATTTACAAGCAATTTAAAATTTTCAACTCCATTAAAGTTTGAATTGTTTTTATTACCTGTGTACACTCTAATACCAAATTTTAGGATTAAAAATGATACAAGAATAATTATAAAAAATCATAGAAACATGCACACAAAAATAGCATGTGATTTATGTTGAAAAAGTCAAGTTAGGAAAAACCATCCATTAGATCTATTATTCCCATGACTAACCCTGTACAAGTGAGCCTTCACTACTCACCTACAAGCCCATTCAATTGGAGTATCCTCAATCCTTTAAAGGATTCATTACATGTAATTATTTGCCTCTAATATAATGGGATACCAAAACCATGTGTCTGAAAACCAACATTGTTGACCTCACCCCTTGACTCTTTCACTGAGTTAATTCTAAACTAACATTATTTAATGAAAATTTTAAAAAATTTGACAATGATAACATGGATGAAAGAAATATAGACACGGAAAATAAAGGGTGCATAAATTATAGAAAGGGGTAGGGAAAGAGTTGGTGTGGTTGTTTTATGAATGACTTTAGTTATTCAAACGGATCTTTTAATATGAGTATTTTCTTGGGTACCATTTACAAAAATAGAAAAGCAACCACGATTCTCATGTTATATATATATATATATAGAGAGAGAGAGAGAGAGAGAGTGAGTGCAATATTTTAATCCATCTTAATCCATAAATTTTGGCCAACTTTATAAATTCCCATTTATATTTCTCTCTTTTATTTTAATTTTAATTTTATTTATTTATTTTCTTTCAAATTATTCCTTATTTAAACTCATCTCTCATTGTATTCGCAACATCTTTAACTTGTCACACTTTTCAATTTACAAAATAAACAAATAATTAAATTCCTACCTCTATCAGATCATCTTTTTGTAATTTTAATACATTTTTCTTTCTACTATTTGTTTTTATGTTGTAATGATAATTTAGTAAATGGTTTAATCAAAACACATTAGTTTAA
The DNA here is from genome assembly GCA_034641835.2 of Pinus albicaulis. Lineage (NCBI taxonomy): Eukaryota > Viridiplantae > Streptophyta > Pinopsida > Pinales > Pinaceae > Pinus > Pinus albicaulis. Next base: position 988,833,427 of record CM076574.1, read on the forward strand.
ACATTATTTATATGAAATAATTAAAATAAATCTTCGTTTAAAGAGTTAGCTCCGCTAATGTTGTTGGCTATTTGTCTAGTTCTTTGTAACCACCTAACTTGAATACCCTAAGTTGAATACACTAAGGATTAAGTTCACCAATGTAAATAAGCATGCATTAATATATATACCCCATGAGACGTTCCTTCATAATTTTAATTAAAGTTTTTAAAGCCTTCGCTTTAATAACAATACCTTTTAAAAATTAAATTAAAAAATGGTCATTGTGAATTAAGAAAATGGAGGGAAAGTATTGACCAATGGTAGGGATTTTTTCACTATAGATTTGAGAGATATATTTTTGGTCAATTTTTTTTAAATTATTCACCAATATATATATATATATATATATATATATATATATATATATATATATATATATATATATATATATATATATATATATATATATATATATATATATATATCCAAAATAATTGCCTATAATATTATACTTAGTTTACTATTTCAATCCTCAAATATACCATGGGGTTGAGAAAGTAAGAATTAAATAATTAAAATAAATCTTAGGTTAAAGGGTTATGTCCACTAGTTGTTTCCCATTATGTTGGGTATTTGTGTGTTTCTGTGAAACCATTACCTAGTTTGAGTCCCTTGAGTTAGACATACTAAGAATTGAATTCAGCAATGTAAAGTAAAATAAACTAATATGTATACTCCATGAGGCTTTCCTTCATAATGTTAGTACCTTGTAAATTATAGGATCTCAAGGTGATTAGATACTTCATATTTTGTGCAAGGTTTTCATTATGGAAAGGCTTTTCAAAATTCAAATGATTTCAAATAAAAAGGAAAAATGAAAAAAAGAAAGAAAAGAGGGTATAAAAAATAGAGAAAAAGAAAAAAAAAATGAAAAGAAAAACAAAAACCCAAAAAATAAATAAAACTGAAAGTGTTGCAAGTTAAAATGCCACTACTCTTTTGATAGGTCTTTCCAGTCATACAGTTTAATCATGATTGGACAGTTTTCAATTTTTGTTGATAGGTTAGAAAATAAAGATTTTCCAAACTGTTTAACCTTGGCTTATCAGTAGATAGGTAGAGAACGAGATTGGTTTAACAACTTAATCCGAACCAATAGGAGAAAAAATGGATAGGGGTTAAGTTATAATTTTAAAAGAAAATGTTCAGGGTCTGCAAGTCTAAGTGCACCCTATAAAGGAAGAAAAAATGTTAGATGAGTAGTTCGTGTAGGTAGATATGCAAAGGAGGAAGAAACGAAATGAAAAGGTGAAATGGGGACTTCAAAATCCTTTGAGACACAATCTATTTTATCCTAAGCCCTGTGCAAATCCCGCCAAGCACCAAATCGCAATTCGCATTGGCCAAATCACAAAAGTCCCTTTCCAATCATTCATTTCAAAACATCCTCCGAGCACCACTAAATCACACACTTTGCGATTTGTGATGTCATCGGGTCCCACCTCCTTACCACGTCACCCCATCTCCCCGTACTTCGCACTTCGCAGGTTTAAAAGGATAGAGCTAACAAATATGGTAAAGTTGTTGCGGGCAGTCCCACCTCCTTACCACATCACCCCCTCTCCCCACACTTCACACTTCGCAAGTTTAAAGAAATAGCGCTAACGAATATGGTAAAGTCTGCAATCTGTGGGCTGCAGGAGGTCCCACCTTCTCTACCACGTCACCTCCCCCTCCGCACACTTCACACTTTGCAAGTTTCAGAGTTTACCTCCACCGCTCATAATTAAATCTGTTGATGTGCAATTTGCGATAGCCGTTGGGCCCATCCCGCCACATCACCTCCCTTTCCCCACACTTCGCACATTGCAACTTTAAACGTTTACCTCCACTTCTCACAACTAAATCCTCTGACGTGATATTTGTGATAACCTAGGCCCACAATCCCATCACCCCGTCGCATCAGTGTTAAACACCTCTAACCTTACCCTCCGTCTCTGCCCCTCACATCACCATCTATGGCACTCAACTCATTTTAGCTGCCCTTCAGCCGTCGGACATTAACAAAGGGGGGGGTCCGAAATGGGCGGTATCCATTATCGCCCCCTCCTCCATCTGTTGCACTCCCACAATTTTTCACCCCCCCCCTCTCTATTACCGCTTATCACCTGAGACCCCCACCGAAAATATATTTCCGTTGTCCTCCAAACCGCTACTGCCTTGTGACCATTGCCAATGCCACCACGCCACGTCCTCCATCACATGTCCACATTGCCACATCATATACCCTCCCACCAATAGCACCGTTGCGCCATGAATGGCCCGGCCGTTATCCAACAAACCCGCTCCAACTCAACAGTTACCCTCCACCCACATAGGAAATCACCGCGGCACCAAATTTTTCATTGTTGTTACTATTGAATTGCTACAGGTTGTGATATTTACAGATGACTACATAGGATTTCATGACCAGTCACCTTGGCCGAAGGGTAAATTTCGCATCAAATAAGGAACAATCAGCGCTCTGTGAGCCTGGTTACGCTTCGTTTCAAAGATCAATTCATATTGTTTCCCCCTTCTCTATTCCCTTTCTCTTGCAGCACATTCTCCATTGTAGGTGAAACAGAGAGTGAAAAATAAAATCATGCCTCCCAAGGAAAATCAACAGCCTTTCAATCCCATGGTCTACCCCTAGGTAGACTTGGACCATATTCTCCTGGCTGACAATGATTACAAGATCCACGAGATAGAGTCAAACCTCAACTTGTTTGATGTCTATTGTTGGCTCGAGGATAAGCTCCTTGACGAAGCTGATAGTATCAACATGTAGAAGACCAAGATTCCACATTACATCTTCCCTAGAACCCATAGCTACCCTGAGCTAATTAGGAAATGTCAGTCTTGCTATGACATTAAACAAAGAGCCATAGTTAACTCTGCAGGAGAGATTTTATTTTATGTAAATGCCCCATCCATTCAAGATATGTTGCAGGGCCCCATGGTTGAGAACACTATCCCTTTTTCATATGAGGCCCTCATAGGACTATATCAAGGATTATATTTTGCTAGCAGGGCCAAAAACTTGGAGCTTTTCATGACTCCCAATGCACCAATGCCTACCACAAATCCCCCATATCCATCATCCACCTTCCCAAAAAGGTCCAAGCACATTGTCAGTACCCTATCTTATTTTTTAGGTTTATCATAATGATCAATGGATAGATGAAGCCATAATTGGTTTCTTTTCTATCCTCTCTACATATGAAAATCCCACTATTATGTTCAACTATGCTCAGTTCCTTGCTGATGCAATCCATGATCAGTTCTTTAAATTTCAAATAGAAGGGGTATACAAATAGACCTTTGTGTTGGTGTAAATGTTTACCTATTTTCAATCTAGCAAGTTCAAATTCGACATGATAAATCAAGGTGAAGACTCTCAATCCCAATCTGTCATTTTTTGGACAACTCTATTGAGAAAGGAGAAGGAAGACTATTTATACAAGAGATTTGTAGACCTATTTGTTCATCCAACAATAATTGCACTCAATAGCACCACAGAGCCCAAGGTTAGTGAGGAAATCAAGAAAGTGATGCAGTCGATAGAGCATATCAGGACAGTAGACAGGTATCTCTACCAAAACTACACGAAGATCAGGGTTTATGGCAGTGAATTGGCCCCCTATAAACTACCCAAATACCTCTCCATGACGATATTTGTCCTTGATTATATCATAAAAATGATAGATGCTGCCGAGGTTCATTTTTTTCAGCCAAGAAGAAGTCACAATTCACGATCAAATCCCAAATCGACACATTCATCTGCAACAATAGGGTAGCAGGGGGAGAGGCAGATAAAAAACTAAAAGAGATGAAAATCACACATAGTTTCACCCAGTACTATGATCCAATGGGGATAATCTCCAAGAAGAGGGTGGAAAACAAGTCCACACCCTACACCCATACCCCCAGACTAGAGAGATAGAGAAGTACAAGAACCAAGAAGAATGGGTTGCAGACACACTCCAGGATCCTGAAGAACAGGTCATCTCTACTTCAAGAATCCAAACACCAAATCCACAAGAGAGGAAAGTGGTAGGAGTTAAAAATTACAAAGGAAAGGATCCTGAAAAGGAAATAGGAAGTAAGACTAGGGAGGATCAAACAGACATGGACATTGATTCCTCCACTATGGAGTTCAAAATGAAATATAGGAAGAGAGCTAGGATCAGCATGGGCCTTGACCCAAGGGAGTGAGAAAATCCAACAAACTATCATCACAATTTGGGATTCACCAATTTCATCTCCAGCAGCTGGCCACCTGACCTTATCCACATCCTTTTCCACCGCGCCATTCTAACAGCATAATGTGCAAACTCCTAAGTCTACCTCCACTAGAGAACAAAAGGAGGAAGACATCTATGAAACATTCAAGGAGATCAAGAGAAGGAATGAGGTTCTCAAGACCAACACCTAAAATCAATTTTGGAAACAAAAAGGAAGCTCCTAGAGTATACTCTTATCAACGTTTGACTCTGAGAACGGTAGAATGAGGATGGCATTCTTGGAGGCACAAATTCCTTAGCCCAAAGGTGCAACAGGCTACAAGAAGACATCTTTTGAGTTTAATGCAAATAAAATCCACCTAATAGACCAGATGGAGATGCACAATAAGACTATGGAAATGATCTCCTCCACCCTAACTAGCATAGCCATGACTCTATCAAAACTATAGGTGACTTTGTCCAACGCATAGTCACAATTAAAGTTGGAAAAGGTCTCTGCCATGGCCAAATATTTAAGGATAAAATCTCTGGAGGATTTACTGATACAGCTTGGGTATAAGCCATCAAACATAACAGTAGTAGAAACCCTTGTGAGGAGGAAGAATGTGGACATAGATGCTTTGAAGAGGTAGCTTAATTTTCCAGTGACAGAAGACCTGTGGCCTAGGAGATGGAAGCAACTAAAACAAAGAAAGCATAAATGTTGCAATTAATTATTGAACAAATAGAGAAGATCAAGAAACTAGAGGATGAGATGGGTAAAATGATCAAAGAAAGACCAAAATAAATAAGGGATGTAGTGAAGGGAGCATAAAAAGAAGAAGCTAAGGCCATGATCCCCCTACTAATGGTTCCTCTCACAGTGATCCCAACAGCCACAACATCCACAAGAGCATCGGGGGAGAGTACTGAGCAACTAGCCAAAGCGATGGAGAACATGTTTTTACAGTCAGCAGAGATCAAAAGGCTATTGAATCAGCTTAGTGACTTGCTGGAGCAACTCAAAGTGAAAGACACTGCCCATGCCATAGAGTTGCAGATTAGAAAAAAGCTAAATGAAATTTTGCAAAAGTCTCTTCAGGAGTCCTCAATTGGCTGCATGATGGGAAGGGTGAAACAAATTATATGGTTGGATGTAATTTAGTCTATAAATGATATATGGCCTTCAATTCGGATATTTTTTTAACAAAGGGATCTAATTGAGGTGGTGAAGGTTTCCAGTGAGAAAACAAATGAGGAACTTGGAGATAAGCCCCGAATTTCCAACAACATCATCAGATTCCTGAATTCCAAGAGGATACATGAATTAGAGCAACTAGAAACGGATAACAAAACAACCTCTGTTCTTGAAGTTAAAAGGGTGTTGAATAAGAATATTTTTGTCACACAGCTAGAAGAAATATGCCATCAGCTGGAGATTGGGGTGAGTAGGTTTTTTAATAGGATTGAGCCACTGAACAAAAGAGGTTTTCCTTCCTTATTTTTCATCAATGATAAACTGATTCCCAAGACTAATTATGTAAAGAGTCTCATAGAGATATCCGAGGACATAGCCAAGCTCACAAACCTAAAGAAAACCATGACTAGGAAGGCATTCTATGAAGTTATCTGCAACAATGTCTTCATACACCATGAGGTGAAACACATTTTTCAGCTGAAACCAACATTTGTTAATTGCACCGAGACTGATGAAGTCTATAGGAAGCTGAACAGGACCAAGATCCTAACTCCAGAGAGTTGAGAAAATATATGCAAGCTCTAAGAACGATGACAACTCAGTTCAATAATGAAGCTGGCAGCTCAGCGAATTGTCAGTGTCATCGCATCTAGTGTATCAGATTTGCCAACATAGCAGATCGTCGGGAACCTACCAAGAGGGCCATTACAATGAAGGGACACTTCCACTATAACTTCAGACATTTGTCTAAAAATAGTCATAACGCATCTGTGCATGAGACGCACATACCCATTTTCAGTTACTATTATAGTAAACAAACTGATTTCCCTTTTGATAACGGAAAGCCAGTGAAAATAGTTTAAATATAAGTTTTCATTTTGTAACAAGGGTTGGACCCTGGTTTTGTAAGCACTTTCCATTGCAAGTATTCATACCTATAAAGTTGGAGCATCCATAAAGATATCATTCTGGAAGATTCATGTGTTGTGTTGTCCTGGTGATGTTTTTCCTTATTCATGTTTAATATTTTCCCACTGTAGTCTTTCCATATATTTCATTTATAATTTTGTTCTTAAAGAAGGAAGGTTAGATTAAGATTTGTTGTTTCAGAGTACCTTAATTCTGACTACCTTTACAATTTCAATGCTTTCTTCTAATGTATCATTTAAGAATTCTTAGTTTCTCTTAATTCACTACTGAAAGCACTTTTCTCCACCCCATAATTCCACTCAGCTATAAACACTAGTATTTGCAGCTAACTTGCCTTGCATTTGCTCTAAAATTTTATGTATACACCCAGCCTATTTTGACTCCATAGCCCAATGGAAACTGTTTAGAGGAACCCCCTTAAATCCAACCATGAACCATAAAACAAAAACAACTCCCACACTCAATTTAACTAGCCTAATATCATTAAACTCAAACAAATCTAAATCTTATAGAGAGATCCCTCTCTGAGTCTAGGAGGGCTAGATCTTGGGCTTCAAGCAGTTTTGATATTGTTATTTATAATTTATTCTTTCCAATATTATAAATTATAGAGTGATAACGTATTAGCGACCATACTGGGGACATAACTGAAAATTTTCAATTTTCATCTGAATCTAGCGAACCCCAACTAAAAAGCATTGAATGATACAACTTTATTTTAAAGATTGGTTTCTTTCAATATTCAATAACTAGTTGTATGTGATTTTGAGCTAAGCTCTGGCTCCCAAAATAATATCCACCAGATCCCATCCAGATCCAAACCCTCTTGCTAGCATCAATAATCCTTAGAAAATATTGAGGAAACTCCCCAGAATGGAAATTCCAACCAGTAGCAGGGTTCTTCATAGATCTAGCTCCTTACCTGATAGCTTTATCACTTTGCAAGAAATTCAATTTGATTTGCATTTCGAACTAGGTATATTCAGAACCAAATATCAGAATTAGACTGACCTTACAGTTTTGATCCATCCATTTTTCATACCTCTACCTATGCTACTTCATCCACCGTTCATCTTCCTCCACCACCTCCACCAATCATGGCAGCCAGATATGCCCCATTAGTGCTACCAGTCCCTTTACCCCTTATGCCCCAAGATTACCAATCTAAAATTCCACAATTTGACAACACTGGTCCTGTGACATCCCAACAACACATCGATAAGATGAATGACTATTTCAACCTGCAAGAAATTGATGATGACAATGTCGCATTGAGAATGTTTTCCCATAGTTTAGGGGGTGAAGCCATAAAATGGTTTAGAGGTTTAAATCCTAATAGTATTCATGATCTCCCTACTTTCCACCAAGAATTTATATACTGATGGGAAGTCAAGAAAAACCCACTGCAGATCTTATTAGAATATGAAACCATTAAGATATCCCTAGAAGATAATGTGCAAGACTACTATACTAGATTTAACATCCTGTACAACTCACTCCCTGCTAATATGAGACCGCCCCAAGGGATAGTGATGCTTAAATTCACAAATGGATTTGACCCTGACACGACCTATCAGCTTAGAGAAAGAGACTCTTCAACCTTAGAGGAAATGCAAAAATATGTTGTGAGTGTTGAAGCCAATTTGTTAGCAAAAAGGGCTAGGATGAGGAATGAGAGGAGAATCACAATAATGGAAGAACCTGTAGCCTCTACATCTGATGCCAAAATTGACAATTTGGTAAGGAACATGGAAAGGGTGATGGAAAGGATTAGTTTGAATGAAATATCAATACCAAGAGAAAATCAACCAGCACCCCAAAACAGAAATCACAACCCGAGAAGAAATCCTCCACAAATTAGGTTGAGGGAGAAAAGGGGTCCTGATCAGCAGATCAGGCCTCCCTTTTAAGAAAATTATGTTGATGATAATGAAGGGATAGTGGAGGAAGAGGAGGAAAATCATAAAAATATGATGGGAATCAATGAAGAGGATCCTGTCTTCCTCACTAAAGAATAGAAGGACTTGTTTTCACTAGCGCAAGTTGACCTCAGGCACGAAGAATCTAATGACTACAAACTAGGTTTTGAGGATGCCATTTTGGAAGTCCACAGACAGTACAACTTAAGAAGCAAAAATAATTTGGAAAATTCAAATAAATGGAATTCAGAAAACTCTACCAAGAAAGTATCTTAATCCAAAGCCAAGAAGATAATTTAAAACACTAAGAAATATTTAAATAATTTAGAAAAGAAAAACATAGAGAACAATGTCAAGAAATTAGTAGATTTTCCTACCAGAAACCCTTAGAAGGACATTCTTGTTACAAGAAAACAGACTGAAGTTACCCAAATAATAGAGGATGAAAGGAGTGATATGTCAAACCCACTCAGAAATCAAACTCCCTTTAGTATTGAGAGTGAACTTGCAAAGGTAAAGATTTATATCCCTCTCACTGAATTGATCAACAAAAATGTCTACAAATCTCAGGTCTTGAAAGTGTTAAATATAAGGGAGATTACAGACAGTGTCAATTTGAGTGATGACCAACCTCAACTCTTGTTTGGGCTAGAGGTTGATGGTAGACCATAAGAACGAGGGGTTCCCCATTTTTATGTCAGTTTAAATATTCATGAGAAAATACTTCATAACACCATGTTGGATTTTGGTGCCTCACACAACCTTATGCCCCAAGCTGTCATGGAGAAACTCGTCCTCGAAATCACTAGACCCTACATGGATTTATACTCCTTCGATTCTAGAAAAGTTAAGTGCCTAGGCCATATCAAGGACCTATGTGTCACTCTAGCTCAAATATCTACAAAGATTTTAGTGATGGATATTGTTGTGGCATACATTCCCCCAAAATACGGAATTATTTTATCTCGATCATGGGGGAAAAATTGCAAGGAACTCTGCAACTAGACATGACTTATGATACCATTCCGATGTTTGGTCAATTAAGGAAACTTTATAGAGAAACACTGATGAAGTACATGGTAAGTAGCCAAGAAAATCCTCACAATTACCCTCTGTACCTTGTTCACACTGACCCGGAATCTTTAATTTTGTATAATTATGGAAGCACTTATTCGCAAATCTCCCAAGTAGAAAATGATCCCACAGAAAACACTGACAGTCCAACCCAAATAGAAAAACCATACCATGCCCATGAACCTCTTTCGAACATGAGTTTTTATGGATCATGTGGCCAAGCCATCTTTGGGGCAGGAATCTGGGTGTACAACATAGGAATCGATAGTGCACAGGGTCATTCATACAAATTAAATTTCCAGTGCACAAACAAAATTACGGAGTATGAAGACTTTATTTTGGGATTAAAAATGTTGAAAAAATCAAGAGCAAGAAGGATCTTTGAGCAGGTTGATTCTGAGTTAGTCATTAAACAGGTTAAAGGGTTATATGCAGCCAAACACCCCAAACTGAGAGCTTATATAAATGTTGTCTTTGATTTTTTTAAGACCTTTGAGGAATATGATTTGGCAGTCATTCCCAGAAACAAAAATGTCCTAGCCAGTGGCCTAATTGTTTCAGGAAGCACCAGTAAACTTCCTCACCCAAACAAACAACATACAATTGAGGTCAAACACCGTCCTTCAGTGCTAGACAACATGAGGTAATGTCAAGTTTTTGGCAGTGATAAACAAAATGAGAGCTTCCTGCAATCTAGAAATGAATTTGAAGATAGTAATGTGGATATGGATTGTGAGGAGAACAGTCTTATCAAGGTACCAACTACTGAGGAAACACAAACCATTGTTCTGGAAATTGTTGTTATAGATGTAAATACTACTGTAAATATTCCAACTCACAACACTATATATGATACTGATAAAAAAAAAGACCTGAAAAAAAAGGAATTTGGAATACTCCAGCTTAAAGACAATAATCTGCCTAGACGGCTAGTCCCTTTAGAAGAATTATTTGACTTTAATGATGTGGCCAAAAAACCAAAAATAGAGCCAACTGAAACATACATTGAGGAATGTGATATTGGCACACAACAAAACCCCAAAATCATAAAACTATATAAATATTTGCCTACTATTACAAAGAAAAAGTATATAGCCTTATTAGAATAATTTATTGATGTGTTTTCATGGAGCTATGAAGATTTCAAATCCTATGACACCAACATCATTCAACACAAGGTTCCAATTAAAGAAAATCAAAATCCATTCAAACAGAAATTGCAAAGAATAAATCATGTTTTAATGCCTTTAGTTGAGAAAGAGATTAATAATATGTATGAAGCAAAAATCATATTGCCACTTGGGTACTCCCAATGGGTTTCCAATATTGTCCCAAATAGGAATAAAATAGGCGATATTAGACTCTGCATCGACTTCAGAAACCTTAATAAGGTATCTCTTAAGGATAACTACCCTTTACCTAAGATGAATCACATATTACAAAGGGTAGTGGGCTCTAGTAGGATATCTTTGTTAGACAGTTTCTTGGGTTACAATCAAGTGTTAGTACACCCTGATGACCAAGATAAGATAGCTTTTACAACTCCTTGGGGGACTTTCATGTATGTGAAAATTCCCTTTGGACCAATGAATGTTGGAGCTACCTTTCAAAGGGCCATGGACATTGCATTTGTTGATGACATTGGCCACTTTATTGTGATTTATTTAGATGACATCACTGTGTTTTCTAAAACCGATGAAGAACATTTAACACACTTGAGACGATGTAATGTTCCTTTTTCAGGATTGCTTATAAATCATGTATGAAAAATGCTATTCCAGCAACATATGCAATAAAACAATGAAATAATCACTTAGATCCCATAGACACATCCATATAGCATCTAAATACAGGAGGATATCAGAAATAAATGAAACTAGTTGGGTTAAATAGATCTCCCACACTAGTGTAGCTGAAAAAGGTGAAAAACCCCAAGACTGCAAAATGCCAGAGCAACTACTCAAGGAAATACGCAGTCTAAGAGAGGGTTTGTACATAAAATTATAAGATAACAATATATCTACTCATGTATTGAAAAATAATGTTGAAGAACAGAGATCTAATCTCCCTTTACAAAATACAAAAGAAACTGACAAGGGTTTCTTGTCAAACACTCTACATACAAATGTGATCTTCAGAAAATAACTGAATAATCACTACAAAAATGAAGTACATGAGTGTAGAAGGCTGAATGATGTCTGATCTGATGTAGAACCCTCAAGGGCTTCCTCCCATGAAAGGATGAACCTATCAATCACAAGGAAACTCAGCAATGGACCCACCAAACCATGCAGTAAACTCTTGCCTCCTGAAAAACACACTCCCTAATAGAAACAGTGTTGGGAGGGTGAGAGAAATGTGTGGTATAATACCACATATCTGAAATATGCTCTGGAGCTCTCCAAACAGATCTCTCAAGTGAAGGAAACCTTCCTCCAATGAGAAACTAGCTCAAAAGTCAGGATTCCAATCCCTTCCACTACTACACCTAGTAACACTGCACAATCTCTGGAAAAGTTGTGCTAATGAAGATGGCTGAAGCTTGGCCTGAAACCTGATGTGTAGTGATGAATACAAACTCTCCCAATGAGATGCTCAAAGGAAAGAGGTGGGATTCCCGCCCGGGAACACCCAGTGCTAAACAGCACTACAGCTTGCTAAGCAACAAGTAGCAACAATTCTTGGCAGCCAAGAATGAGAATAATCTACAACATAATTAACAATGCTGCCATCCTCTTCCTTATATCATAAGTGATTTTTCTTGCCCTTGGCCCCACTCACTTACGTTTCTTCTAACCCAAGCTACCTTTCCCTCCAAAATTGTGTTTTCCAACCTAGGATTCCTCCTCCACTAAAACTGCGCTGTTGACTTGGTCAAAGCAGCTTCATTTTGTCTTTGTTCACACATGGAGGTGTTTTATTGAGATAGAGAGAGTGTCTCCTTTCACACTTGGCATGTTTTTATCCTCCTTAGGAGACTTATGGGATTTTATACCCATTTATTTGCCGACTATAGCTGCCACTAACTCTAATGTTCCATTTAGCTTGGAAGCAAAATTTCAGAACATTACAGTCCTCCCATCCAAAATATTTTCTTTTCCTCAATAAAATGCATAAGGAGAGCAAAATATCTCCCATCCTCCTCATGTGGTCTCCATCAATAGCCTCCATCACCGCATCAAGAGAACCTGCCAATAAACTGTCATCCAATGCTTCCTCCCAAGGGTGCAAAACCAAAGTGTTTGCATCAATCAAAGGTGGAAATGTGAATGAAGACATGCTATCTATCTCATGGCCTCCACGAAATAGGAGTGATGATCAAAATGGTGAATGATTTCCTTCCTCATCCATGCAATCATCAAAATGAAGTGAGTCACCCTCCAACATGGTAACTCATGAAAAGTCTCTTCCACCTTGTGCTCCTGAAATGAAGGTGGGCTGAATAAGTGAACATGATAGGCAATAGGGCCTATCCCACGCTGTCCTCCTCTCCACTCATGATAAGTGCAGAGGGTATGCTGATATTGGGTTGAAACATGATTTCCCTCCAATGGCAAGAAGATTGAGCCTCCAAAGACTCTTCCTCCAAGATCATGAGTCATGCCAACCCAAACCATTCCATTCAAGATGAATGGCACATCATCACTACATGGCATCCAAATCAGAAAATGGCTGAAAGTTATGTGCAAGTTTGGATGATACATATGGTCTCTCTGGTGGATACAGCGCAGTTCTCCCAACTGCTGCTTGAGAATGTCATATGGCAAGTGGTCCTGCAACAAGTTACAAGTTGTATATGTTCGTTCTCCCAGCATGGGGAAGTAAGCATCAATGTATATCAACTGTACATATATAAAATAACAATGTACTTTCCAAAATTCATGTATAGATGGGCTATTATCATCATAAACATTGGCCCTAAAATGACCATGAAACCCAAAAATACTCTTGCTCTTTTCAGGAGCAATGCACTATGCAATCATGGTGAGAAAGTACAAATACTCAATAGAGTAATAAAAAAGTACAGAAATGCATTCTCTACCATACATAGTGAGTGGGATGAAAGTGAGATCCTCCAATAAGCCCTCCCATGAGAATCTACTCATAAAAATCTGCAAGAAGAGGGGATGCCTCCTTCCCTTGGAATATCTCATCCATAAGAACATGCTCCTATGTGACAGCACTGTAGGCCTTTGTAATAAGGCTCCATGACTTCTCCCTTTGACATTCCATATGCCAAAGCCATACACCATAATGTTGCTATGTGATAAGATCATATTTCGTTATGGAAGTCTCTCATGATCCTCCAATACTGAAGGGTAGCCTCCTTGCACCCTGAATGTGCCTTTCTTCTCTTCAGAAATGTCATGAAAAGTATGGGAACAATTTTTTCATACTCTCCCAAGTGAAACCATAGCAACAAAAAAATTTTTTGCTACCTCATCTCTCCCTCATAAAAGCCTCCTCTGAACAAAAACACATCAACAATACATGGAAGCATGATACAATAAAAACAAGTTTCCAATTGACAACCAGAGAGTGAATCTTGGTCCCTCTCATGGAACCAGCATAGTGCACCCTTGGCCTGCATCAAAATAAGAATCAACAAGTGCTTAACCAGCCACTTGTTTGCTGCCATATTCATCCCATAAGATGAAAACATGAAATTACAATATGGTGTCATTGGTGCACACCAAAAGACATATGGCTTCCCCCACAGCTCATCAAAAAGATAGCCAAAATCAATGCTACAAGTAGTTGCATGTACATTATCATATAATATGCAAGAAGAAATGTTTCTTCTTGTTACATCATGCTGCTCAAATAATGAAAATAAGTACAAGAAAAAATATGAAATGATACCTCCTCCATTATGTACTTGAGGTCTTGAGCTGAAATGGCTCAACTGGAAATTCTCTCTTACTCCCAATGAGTAGGAAGAGCTGTGACATCCTCTCTATCACCATCTGGGCTATGCATCTCTCCATATGTTGATATATGTCATGCTAGATGCCCTCCCAAGTGAACTCCTCCATCAACTGGAAATATGCATCAAGGTGCATAGAAGAGAAGTCCTCATGTGCTACACGTAGAAGCCTCTCCTTGAGACTAGAAGATATATTCAAGAAGATCCTGCCATAGGAATAGATGACCACATCATCTACATGTATTTTTCACCTCCATCCGGGTCATCTAGAATCATGCATGCACCAATATCCTTGGATTACTCCACTAAAATCTAAGACCTCCAATAAGGATCAATCCTCCTTAGTGACAGCGCTGGTGATCTGGCATGTGAAGCTCCACTCATACTGCTGCCTACTACTTTGACATCCCCCATGCCAAATTTCTCCTCAAAACTCTTCACCTCTCCAAAATCCAAGAGTGGTGAGTCCAAAGACAAGACATCTCTCATCAACTGAAGATCAGGTGGCCTCCCAGGTGGAATGCCTCCATATAGTGAGACATCAATGTCAAGAGTAGACTACTCATATGGTTGGGCAACCTTGCCCCTGGACTGATTGTGCAAATCAGTCTGCCTCTTTCTTGCATTGGCTCTCTAAAATAGAGAAGGGTGTGTGCTCCTCATCAACTGATGTTGCTCTTCCTCCCTCTCCCCTTCTTCTAGCTGCAATGTTGCACAATCATGCTGCTCACTTATTGTGCTTGGACCTCTATGTATGAGATCCTGGGGAAATTCTTGCAAAGGCACAAGAATCCCTCTCATTGTAGGATGTGCTCCTCTTCCCTCTGCATGAGGCACTGGATGTGCTCTAGATGTGACAGCCTTGTTGCCTTCTTATTCATCAATGTGTGTAGGCAACATCTCAACAATTGGATCCCTTTGTGAAAAAGTGATCCCCATGCCCTCTTGTTCAAGAATATGAACTGGATTTTTTTCTTTCGGCAATGTGTAATGAAAGATATCATCTCCTCTCATGGCTTTCTAAAATGGAGTTCCATCCATCACATGCAAGGGTTTTGTTTTCTCAAGTTTTCCTTACTCATGTGTCTTAGGAAGTTTTTCACCAAACTTCTCCGTCAATGTTTTTATGAATCTTGCAAAAGAGAAAGTATTGGCATTATTTAAGGAACAAGATTCAAAAATCCACCATGCATGAGCCTTACCTCAGAAATGCAGCGTTGCAACTCTGATAGCTTCATCTTCGGAAATATGGTGCAGCTGAAAATAGGAGTTTAGCTCTTTCACCCAAGCTCCAACTGAACATGTAGGTGATCCGCCAAAAGTAGATAGAAGAAATCTATCTGCATCCTGCTGCTAGCTCTTCTCCATCTGGATCTTTCAAAACTCTTGGAAATCAGTATGATCTCTAAACCTCTCAGTTTGAGATTCATACTCCCGCAAAAAATCACTAAGAGTCATTCTCTCAGGCATTCTTCCTCCTCCCATCCATCTCAGGATAGCTCTGGGAATTTGACTACGCTGTGCATCATGGAGTGTAGTTGCATGCTCACACTCACCATGTGAAAATCTAGATTCAGCTCTAGAATCAACCTCCTTTGGAGATCCCATCTCCAATCTCAACTTTTTCAGCTCTCCTTGAAATCACGTCATAGATTTTGGAAGAAGCTTTGTGACCTTGTCTTTCTTTCTTTCTGCACATAATAAAGCTTCCTAGCTTCTATCCATCTCTCCTTCTTTTGATAGCACTGGAAATTTTCCCTCTTCAGGAATATCAAAATTCTATTCCAGAGATTGACCGCAGGGGCATTTACTGGATATGTCACCTTTGAAAAAGGATGAGATCCAGAGGCTACCTGGCCATTTTCAGAATCTATCTATAGAGCTCAAAAAATTCCCCTTCAAGGATTCAGTACTTTATCTTGAAGCCACAGTCTGAGCCAAAGATCATGCTCTGATACCACTGTAATGTTCCTTTTTCAGGATTTCTTATAAATCATGCATGAAAAATGCTATTCCAGCAACACATGCAATAAAAAAGTGAAATCATCACTTATATCTCATATACACATCCATATAGAATCTAAATACAAGAGGATATCAGAAATAAATGAAACTAGGTGGGTTAAACAAATCTCCCAGACTAGTGTAGCTGAAAGAGGTGAAAAACCCCAAGACTGCAAAATGCTGGAGCAGCTTCTCAAGGAACTGCGTATTCTAAGAGAGGGTTTGTACATAAAATGATAATGGAACAATATATCTACTCATTTATTGAAAAATAATGTTGAAGAACATATATCTAAGCTCCCTTTACAAAATACAAAAGAAACCGACAAGGGTTTCTTGTCAAACACTCTACATACAAATGTGATCTTTAGAAAATAACTAAATAATCACTGAAACAATGAAGTACATGAATGTAGAAGGCTGAATGATGTCTGATATGATGTAGAACCGTCAAGGGTGTCCTCCCATGAAATGATGAACCTTTCAATCACAAGGAAACTCAGCAATGGAGCCACCAAACCATGCAATAAACTATTGCCTCCTGAAAAACACACTCCCTAGTAGAAAAAATGCTTGGAGGGTAAGATAAATGTGTGGTCTGATACCACAGATCTGAAATATGCTCTGGAGCTCTCCAAACAGATATCTTAAGAGAAGGAAACCTTCCTCCAATGAGAAACTAGCTCAGAAGCCGGGATTCCAATCCCTTCCACTGCTACACCCTGCAACACTGCACAATCTCCAGAAAAGTTGTGCTGATGAAGACGGTTGAAGCTTGGCCTGAAACCTAATGTGGAATGATGAATACAAACTCTCCCAATGAGCTGCTCAAAGGAAAGAGGTGGGATTCCCGCCCGGGAACACCCAGTGCTAAACAGCACTGCGGCTTGCTAAGCAGCAAGTAGCAACAATTCTTGGCAGCCAAGAATGAGAATAATCTACAGCATAATGAAAAATGTTGCCATCCTCTTCCTTATATCATAAGTGATTTTGCTTGCCCTTGGCCCCACTCACTTAGGTTGCTTCTAACCCAAGCTACCTTTCCCTCCAAAATTGTGTTTTCTAACCTAGGATTCCTCCTCCACTAAAACTGCGCTGATGACTTGGTCAAAGCAGCTTCATTTTGTCTTTGTTCACACATGGAGGTGTTTTTTTGAGCTAGAAAGAGTGTCTCCTTTCAAACTTGGCGTGTTTTTATCCTCCTTATGAGACTTATAGGCTTTTCTACCCATTTATTTTCCGAATATAGCTGCTGCTAACTCTAATGTTCCATTTAGCTTGGAAGCTAAAATTTTGGAACATTACAGATGAGTTTTTGAAAAATGCAGAAAATTTTGACTCTCCCTGAATCCTAAGAAGACATTGTTTGGATTAGAAGAATGAAAACTATTATGCCATATTATCTCTAAGGATGGAATCAGAATTGACCCTAGAAGAAATGAAGGAATATTGAAAATCAACCATCACGAAATTTTGAAAGAACACCAATCCTTAATTGGTAAAATCAACTTCCTAAGGAGATTTATACCTAACTTGCCAGAACTTTTAAGGAACATCACTAACATGCTAAAGAAGGGATCAGAAATAAAGTGGACCATAGAAGAAAAACAGTCTTTTGACTTGGTCAAGCTAGCATTGACAAAGGCCCCAGTACTAATCAGTTTGGATTTCACTAAATATTTCATGACTTTTTCTTTTGCCTCTGAACATACTATTGTTGTTTTTGTGTTATAGAAAAATAGTGAAGGATAAGAACAACCAATAGCCTTTTTCAGCAAGGCATTAAGAGATGCATCTCTGAAATATAATATCATGGAAAAACAGTCTTTTGCGTTGGTTAAAGAACTAAAATATTTTAGAGTCTATATTTTACATTCACATATCATTGCTTATGTTCCAAATGTAGTTGTCAAAGACATGCTAACGCAAAATGGTCCTAATGGAAAAAGATGGAAATGGGTTGCAGTGATCCTAGAGTACGATTTGGAAATCAAGCCTACCGATTTGATAAAAGGCGACAGACTAGCTGAACTGATGGCAGAATCTAATTTACACGCACTAGACATCAACATGTTACACGCATTAGATGATCAAGAGGAACTCGTGACTCCACCAATTGATGAAGCATTCTTGAATTCTCCATGGTATGCTAATATTTTGTATGTACTGTCTAATCTGAATGATCCTCATGGTTTATCTAAAACAAAGGCTAGATTTCTAGAACTAAAAGCTGTTAAATTCTGCATTTTGGAAAAAAATTTGTATTGGAAAGATATTGGAAGCGCTTTTCTTAAATTTTTATTGAAGGATGATGTAGATAGAGTAATGCAGGAGTTCCATGGGGGTGACTGTGGTGGCCATCTCTAGTGGAAAACCATTGCTAACAAAATCATGATATATGGTTTTGAGGCCCACCATTTTTCCTGATGTCCATAAGATGGTCACTGCTTGTCATATATGTCAAATCTTTAAGGGAAAGAAGAAGCTACTACACTTACCCCTAAAGCCTATTTCTGTAGAAATACCTTTCCAACAGTGGGGATTAGACTTCACAGGAGAAATTCACCCTCCCTCCTCTACTCAACATAAATGGATCCTCACTGCTACATACTATTTCACCAAATAGATAGAGGCCACCCATTCTAGAAATGCCACTGACTCTGTCATTATAAAATTCCTAGAAACCAACATCCTTTCTATATTTGGTTGTCCTAGGAAAATCATCACAGACAATGCTGAAGCCTTCAGGTCCAAAAATATGTTTGATTTATGTCACAAATATCATATATCGTTGGGGAATTCAATAGCCTACTACCATCAAGGTAATGGACTGGTTGAATCATCAAATAAAATCCTGGTGAAAATTATTAAAAAGCTTCTGGAGGAGAATAAGAAATAATGGCACAATAAGCTAATCAATGCTCTATGGGCTGATAGGCTCACCACAAATAAATAAATTTCCATGTCCCTATACCAACTGGTTTATGGAATGGATGCAATGTTTCCTTCTTCCTTGGGAGTTCCAGTAATGAATATAATCCAAGAGATCCAAGTTGAACCAAATGACATTCAAAGGAGGATTAATGACACCATTCAGCTGTAGCAGTACAGAGAAGAGGTTTAAAACATAACCTAAGTGATGTAAGATAATATCAAAAAGATATTTAAAAAGAGAACCAAGGCCAATGATTTCAATCTTGGTGACAAAGTTCTGAAATGGGATTCCAGAAGAGAGGATAAAGGAAAGCATGGAAAGTTTGATAATCTTTGGCAAGGGCCATACATAATTCATGCATTTAGGGGAAATAATGCATATTTTCTCAAAGAGTTGGATGGTACGGAAGTATCTGGAGGTCCTATCAATGGCAGGATGCTAAAACATTGTTTCTTCTAAACTCAGGTCAAATTTTCATCATTGTAAATACCACAGTATCATAGTTTTCAATAATTCATAGGACAAGTTTGTAGCCCAAAGTGAAGGCCCTAAGCCTAGTTCAATGAGCAGATATAAAAATAGAAAGGAAATTAGTTGAAAAGGAAAGGACAATAGTTAAAAATGTTGCAGGCAAATGAGAATTCAAGGCTATTGGTATCAAGTTCTTGACACTTCTTTTCAAGAAGCGCCATCCCCAGCTAGAGCCACTATTAGTACCATATAAAATATAGGATCTCAAGGTGACTGGATACTCATATTTCATGCAAGGTTTTCATTATTGAAAGGCTATTAAAAATTCAAATGATTTCAAATAAAAAGGAAAAATGAAAAAAATAAAGAAAAGAGGGTATAAAAAATAGAGAAAAAGAAAAGAGAAAAGAATGAAAAGAAAAAAAATAAAAAAGAACGAAAAGAATAACCCCAAAAAAGAAATAAAAATGAAAGTGCTGCAAGCTCAAATGCCACTACTCTTTAGATAGGTATGTCCAGCCATACAGTTTAATCATGATTGGGCAGTTTTCAATTTCTGTTGATAGGCTAGAAAATAAATGTTTGCCAAATTGTTTAATCTTGGCTTGTTAGTAGATAGGTAGAAAATGAGATTGGTTCAACAACTTAATTTGAACTAATAGGAGAAATAAGGGATAGGGCTTACGTTAAAATTTTAAGAGAAAATTTTCATGGTCTGCAAGTCTAACTGCACCCTACAAAGGAAGAAAAAATGTTAGATGAGTAGTTCGGGTAGGGAGATATGCAAAGGAGGAAGAAACAAAATGAAAAGGTGAAATGGGGACCTAAAAATCCTTTGAGGCATAATCTATTTTATCCTAAGCCCTGTGAAAGTCCTACCAAGAACCAAATCACAATTCTCATCAGCCAAATCACAAAAATCCCTTACCAATCATTCATTTCACAAAATCCTCTAAGCACCACTAAATCGCCTGATTTGCGATATGCAATATCAGCAGGTCCCACCTCCTTACCATGTCATCTCCTCTCACCGAACTTCACACTTCACAAGTTTAAAAGGATAGCGTTAAATAATATGGTAAAGTCTCTGATCTGTGGGCTGTGGGTGGTCCCGCCTCCTTACCACATCACCCACTCTCCCCGCACTTCGCACTTTGCAAGTTTAAAGGAATAGTGCTAACAAATATGGTAAATTCTGCGATCTGCGAGCAGTCCCACCTTCCCTACCACGTCACCTCCCCCTCCCCACATTTTTTACTTTGCAAGTTTCAGATTTTACCTCCACCGCTCATAAATAAATCCACTGATGTGCAATTTTTGATAGCCGTGTGGCCCATTCCCCCACGTCACCTCCATTTCCCTGCACTTCACACATTGTAAGTTTAAACGTTTACCTCTACCACTCACAAATAAATCCTTCGACGTGCGATTTTCAATAACCCAGGCCCACAGTCCCATTACCCTATTGCATCAGTGCTAAACACCTCTCACCTTACCCTCCATCTCTGCCCCTCACCTCGCCATCTATGGCCCTCAACTCATTAAGGCCCACCTTTAGCCACCAGACATTAACAAAGAGGGGGGGTCGGAAATGGGCAGTATCCATTACCCCCCCCCCTTCTCCACGTGTCGCACTCCCTCAATTTCGCACCCCCCTCCTCCACGTGTCGCACTCCCTCAATTTCATACCCCCCCCTTTCTATTACCACTTACCACCTGAGACCCCCTCCAAAAATCTATTTCCATTGTCCTCCAAACCATTTTTGACCTGTGACCATTCTGAATAATGTTGCACCACATCCTCCATCACATGTCCACTTCGCCCCGTCATATCCCCTCCCACCAATAGAACTGTTGCACCATGAATGGTCAATTTTTTATCCAACGGACCCACACCAAATCAATGGTTACCCTCCAGCCACACGTTAAAACCTAAACTCACCACGGTGCCAAATTTTGCATTGGTGATACTATTGAATTGCTACAGGTTGTGATATTTACATATGACTACAGAGGAGATCACAACTAGCCACCTTGGCCAAAGGGTAAATTGTGCATCAAATAAGGAACAATCAACGCTCTGTGAGCCTGGTTATAGTTCTCGTTTTAGCTAATTCATTTATGATCTCGATCCCCTTCGGTCTTACCCCTTCCCCGGTATCAATTCATACCATTTCCCCCTTCTCTTGCAGCCCATTCTCCATTGTAGGTGAAACAAAGAGTGAAAAATAAAATCATGCCTCCCAAGGCATATTAGCAGTCTTTCAATCCCATGGTATACCCCCAGGTAGACTTGGACCATATTCCCTTGGCTGACAGTGATTACAAGATCCATGAGACAGAGTCACACCTTGACCTGTTCGATGTCTACTCTTGGCTCAAGGATAAGCTCCTTGGCGAAGCATATGGTATCATCCTGTGGAAGACCAAGCTTCCAAATTACATCTTCCCTAGAACCCATAGCTGCCCTGATCTAATTAGGAAATGTCAATGTTGCTATGACATTAAACAAAGAGCCATAGTGAACTCTGCAGGAGAGATTTTATTTTATGTAAATGCCCCATCCATTCAAGAGATGTTGCAAGCCCCCATGGTTGAGAACACTGTCCCTTTTTCATATGAGGCCCTCATAGGACTATACCAACGATTAGATTTTTCCAGCAGAACCAAAACCTTGGAGCTTTTCATGACTCCCAATGCACCAATTCCTACCACAAATCCCCCATATCCAGTGTCCACCTTCCTGGAAAGGACCAAGCACATTGTCACTACCTTATATTATTTTTTAGGTTATCATAATGATCAGTGGATAGATGTAGCCATAATTGGTTTCTTGTTTATCCTCTCTAGAGATACCAAGCCCACTATTGTTTTCAACTATGCTTAGTTCCTTGCTGATGCAATCCACGATCAGTTCTTTAAATTTCAAACAGAAGGAGTATTTAAATAAACCTTTGTGTTGCTTTACATGTTTAGCTATTTTCAATCCAGGAAGTTCGAATTTGACATGATAAAGTAAGGTGAAGACTCTCAATCCCAATCTATCATTTTTTGGACAACTCTATTGAGAAAGGAGCAAGAAGACTATTCATACAAGATCTTTATAGACCTATTTTTTCATCCAGCAATCAATGCACTCAACAGCACCACAGAGCCCAGGTTCAGTGAGGAAATCAATAAAGTGATGCAGTTGACAGAGCATATCAGGACAACATACAGGTATCTGTACCAAAACTACACGGAGATCAGGGTTTATGGTAGTGAATTGGTCCCCTATGAACTACCCAAATACCTCTACATGAGGATCCTTTCCCTTGAGTATATCAGACAAATGATAGATGCTGATGAGGTGCATTTTGCTTCAACCAAGAAGAAGTCACAATTTAGGATCAAATCCCAAATCGGCGTATTCATCTGCAACAGTAGGGTGGCAGGGGGAGAGGCAAATAAAATACTAAAAGAGATGAAATTCACACACAGTTTCACCTGGTCCTATGATCCAAATCCAATGGGGATCATCTCCAAGAGGAGGGTGGAAAACAAGTCCACACCCTACACCCATACCCATATATTGGAGATACATAAGCACATGAACCAAGAAGAATGGGTGGGAGACACACTCGAGGAGGCTAAAGAGCAGGTCATCTCTACTTCAAGAATCCATACACCAACTCCACAAGAGAGGAAAGCAGTAGGAGTTCAAGATGAAAAATGAAAGGAGCCTAAAAAGGAAATAGGAAGTAAGAGGACTAGGGAGGATTTAACAGAAATGGACATCGATTCCTCCACTAAGGAGTTAAAAATGAAATATAGGAATAGAGCCATGATCAGCATGGGCTTTGACCAAGGGAGTGAGAAAAACTAGCAAAACGTCATCACAATTGGGCATTCACTAGGTTCATCTCCAGTAGGTAGCCACCCGGCCTTTTCCACATCCTCTGCCACCATGCCATTCCAATAGTAGAATGTGAAAACTTCCAGATCTACTTCCACTTCAGAACAAAAGGAGGAATCCAACTATGACAGATTCAGGGAGATCAAGAGAAGGAATGAGGTTCTCAAGACCAACACCTACAATCAGTTTTGGAAACAAAAATCTAGCTCCCAGAGTAGACTCCTATCAGTATTTGACTCTGAGAACAGAAGAATGAGGATGGAATTCTTGGAGGCACAAATTCCTCAGCCCAAAGGTGCAGCAGAATACAAAAGACATCTTTTGAGTTTAATTCAAATAACATCCACCCAATAGATTAGATGGAGATGCACAAGCAGAATGGGGAAATGATCTCCTCCACCCTCACTAGCACAACCATGAGCCTCTCAAAACTATAGGTGACTTTGTCCAACGCACATTCACAATTAAAGTTGGAAAAGGTCTCTACCATGGACAAAGATTCAAGGATAAAATCTTTGGAGGATTTAGTGATACAGCTCGGGTACAATCCATCAAACATAGTAGTAGCAGAAACCCTTGTGAGGGGGGAGAATGCAGACATATATGCTTTAAGGATTTAGCTTAAGATTCTGGTGAAAGAAGACCCTATGGCCAAGGAGATGGAAGTAACTGAAACACAGAAAGCAGAAATGATGAAATTAATTGTTGAAAAATAGAGCAGATCAAGAAAATAGAGGATGAGATGGGTAAAATGATGACCCTATGGCCAAGGAAATGCAAGCAACTGAAACACAAAAAGCATAAATGCTGCAATTAATTGTTGAAATAAGAGAGAAGATCAAGAAAATGGAGGATGAGATGGGTAAAATGATCAAAGAAAGAAAAAAAGTAATAAGGGATGCAATGAAGGGAGAAGAAAAAGAAGCAGCTAAGTCCATGATCCCCCTACAAGCGGTTCCTCTCACAGTGATCCCAACTGCCACAACATCCACAGGAGCACCGGGGGAAAGTACTAAGCAGCTAGCCAAAGCGATGGAGAACATGTCTTTAAAATTAGTGGAGATCAAAAGGCTACAGAATCAACTCAGTGATCTATTGAAGCAACTCAAAGGGAAAGACTCTTCCCATGCCACAGAGTTGTAGATTAGCAAAAATATAAATGAGAGCTTACAGAAGTCTCTCCAAGAGTCCTCAATTGGCTGCATGATGGGAAGGGTGAAACAAATTAAATGAGTCTGTAAATGATATATGGCCCTAAATTCAGATAATTTTTTAATAAAGGGATCTAATTGAGGTAGTGAAGGTTTCCATTGCGAAAAAAAATGAGGAACTTGGAGATAAGCCCCAAACTTCCAACAACATCATCAGATTCATGGTTTCCAAGAGCAGCCATGAGTTGGAGCAACTAGAAGTGGCTGACAGAAAAACCTCTATTCTTGAAGTTAAAAGGGTGTTGAATAAGAAGCATCTGGTCACACATCTAGAAGAAAGATGCCATCAGCTAGAGATTGGGGTGAGTAGGGTTTTTAACAGGATTGAGCCACTGAACAAAAGAGGTTTGCCTTCCTTGTTTCATTAGGGGAATTTTGAGTTCTAAAATGGGCCTCCTAAGGAAAATATAAAATAATAGTGGAAATAATAAAATAATATTTGATTACATCATCAAATTTTAGAGGAAAAAAAAAGAAAAAACTACTTTTTCAACTTGTATTTTGAACTTATCTCCCTAAGGTTTTACTCAAATTTTGAGCAGGAATATACGTTGGATGAAAAATTTAATTCCTCATCCAAGGATTACCTATGTTGCATACTTTTGATGGAATATTCTACATGAAAAATGAGAAATACATGAGAAACGTGATTGCTATCACATTTTTTCATGTATTTATCATTGTCCGTGCAGTAAGGTCCATCAAAAGTATGCAACATGGGTACTCCTTGGATGAGGAATTAAATTTTGCATCCAACGAGTACTCCCGCTCTAAATTTGAGTAAACCCTTAGGGAGATAAGTTGAAAATACGAGTTCAAAAAGTAGTTTTATTATTTTATTATTTTTTAATCTTTTTACTTTTTTACTCCAAAAATCGTGAATCATCCCCCATGGTTGACATCATCATCTTGAATCCTATTGGTTCTCATAAAGTTTATTTTGGTTGTACATTTTTCTTAGGAGGCCCATTTTAGACATCAAAATTCCCCTAATGGTCATCAATGATAAACTAAAGCCCAAGACTGATTATGTAAAGAGGCTCACAGAGATCTCTGAGGACACAATCAAGCTCATAAACCTAAATAACACCATGACTGGGAAGACATTCTATCAAGTCATCAATAATGATTTATTCATACAGCATGAGGTGAAACACATTTTTTAGTTGAAACGAACATTTGTAAAGTACACCGAGACTAATGAAGTCTACAGGATGCTGAATAGGACCAAGATCCCGACTCCAAAGAGTTGGGAAAATATATGCATGTTCCAAGAACGATGAAAACTCAGTTCAGTGGTGAAGCCGGTAGCTCAATGAATTTCCTATGTTAGCACATCCAGTGTATCAGATCCGCCAGCACAGCAGACCGCCAGAGCGTTAGATAACGACTCCACAAGAACATCGGGCACCTACCAAGAGGGCCATTACAATGAAGGGACACTTCCACTGTAACTTTGGACATCTGTCTAAAAAAAATCACAACACATCCATGCATGAGATGCGCATACCCATTTTCAGTTACTCTTATAGTAAATGAACCGATTTCCCTTTTGATAACGGCAAGCCGGTGAAAATAGTTTAAATATAAGTTTTCATTCTATAATAAGGGTTGGATCCTGGTTTGGTAAGCACTTTTCATTGCAAGTATTCATACCTTTCAATCTGAAGCATCAATAAAGAGATCATTCTGCAAGATTCATGTGTTGTTTTTTTTCCTTATTCATGTTCAATGTTTTCCCATTGTAATATTTCCATATGTTTCATTTATAGTTCTATTTGTAAAGCAGGAAGGTTAGATTAAGATTTGTTGTTTCAGAGTACCTTAATTATGACTGCCTTTACAATTTCAATGTTTTCTTCTGATGTATGGTTTAAGAATTCTTATTTGCTCTTAAGTAATTACTGAAAGAACTTATCTCCACCCCATAATTCCACTCAGCTATAAACACCAACATTTGCAGCTAGCTTGCCTTGAATTTGCTCTGAAATTTTATGTGTACACCCAGCCTATTTTGACTCCATAGCCCAATATAAATTGTTTATAGGAACCCCCTTAAAGCCAACCACGAACCATCAAACAAAAACAACTCCCACACTGAAATTAAATAACCTAATATCAGTAAACTCAAACAAATCTAAATCTTATAGAGAGATCCCTCTCTAAGTCTAGGAGGGCTAGATCCTAGGCTTCAAGCAGTTTTGATGTTGTTCTTTATAATTTAGTCTTGCCAATCTTATAAATTATAGAGTGATAATGCATACTATTGATTTAGTTTTTTAAAGCGTCCATTTTAATAAAAATGCCTTTTAAAAAATTAAATTCTAAAAATATCCTTATGAATTAAGAAAATGGAGAGAAAACATTAATCAATGGTAGGCATTGTTTCACTATCAATTTGAGAAATATATTTTTAGGTTAATTTTTTGCAAGATATATTTACAAATTTCAATAGTAAATTGTATGTCTTTTTTTTATTGGATATTTTCCAGAGATATTTATATGTATAATTATTTCAATCCAAAATAATCACCTAGAATAATATACTTGGATTATTATTTAAATCTTTAAATATACCATGGGATGGAGAAACTAAGCATGATCACCTTGTAATCAATTAACCATTATATTAGTTGGAGACAACAATCCCTTATAATTATTTTTGGGACAAAAATCATAGTATAGTTAAAATTAATAAACAATTCTTATAATTAATATCGTTAAAAGTAATAAACAATATTAATACTTCACATTTAAAACACTATGCATTAATAAAAATTAAATATTTATTAAACATTACGAAGGATTACAACACCACCTAGTGGAGAGACATAAAAATAAGCATAATAAGATTTGTATAATTGTCATATTTTGGGAATATATATATATATATATATATATAACTTTAGGATCGTTGAGATATTGAAATTCAGAGAAAATGAAATAACACTTTTTTTCAAATAAACGAAAATAAATTGGGTAGTAGGTTCGATGTCTACTTATATAGTTTTTTTATAATATTCCCTTTATATCTAGTATTCAACCATCAAGGTTCCCTCAGAAGTAGGTATCAAAATACCAATGCATTTAATCATTACAAATGCATATAATCCCCTATTATAACACTATAAACAACATTGAATCATGTGCACTTCCTCGTCTAATGACAACATAAACATTTGTTGAAATAACTACAATATCTCTATGGTTAGTAGAAGAGTTAAAATTTATAACTTGGCTACCAATCTAAAACTCACCTAACAAAAAACTTTAAGCAACCAGAAAATGTTCTAATATTTTAGGGCAAAGCATACTTACCTTCCAAAATGTGCGTTGTGGAATACTTTCACCTCTTCACTCTCTACTCTTCATCAATAATCTCCATTACTACCTTAAACCCAATACCACTCTCAACAATCAACACGCAATTTAATATTATATAACATTGTTTTGATTTGAAGTTAATCTAAATATTTTGTGCAATCATATTTACATGGACAATATTTTCTATGTTTAAATGACAATTCTCCTAATACAATTTTATTGTCCAACAAACAAATATTAAACAATGAAAAAATGCATAATCCCTCTATAAGAATATCGCTACTCTCATGTAACAATGTTACTTGTGGATTATACACCTAAGTGGCAATGCACAATAGAGCATGCTTGGAAGGCCCTAGTCTTGAATGGCTTTGGGTTCCTTCACTAGAATATCACTTTGGTGGTCATTATTTGGCATAACTAGACACATTGAAAGCTTGATGCCTAGAAGAGTAAATTTTAGGCACCCTTGCAAATTAGTAAGGTGCATCATAAATTGGTTAGGAACCTTTGCGTAAATATTGGGCACATTATAGATCTTGAGATATTTCTCATTAGTTGGATGTAATAAGAGAAGCTTGACAAAGAGAGTTTGGTGAGGTAATAAAAATAAGCTTACCATAAACAACTTCTTTTGTAGACATGCACTATGCATTATAAACAAAGTGGAAAAGAAGAATTTAACTAGCTTATATATAACTCAATTGATCATACTTGGGTGTGCATCAACTAGATGCATGTCGACTAGGTTCACTTGTTGGACACAGTTTCATGGTTCACGTCATTTGGGCACACATTAGTTCAGATTGTTTGAGCACACTCTAACACACATTTCTAGGTGCACTTGGATGCATATTCTGAGCACACTTGGAAAATTGATAGTTGGACTAAGATGCATTTTGGGTGCACCATTAGATTTTTGGGGAATGAAGCAGATGAGGTATGATACCATGGGATGCATATGTTGATAAAAAATTCATGACGGGCACAATTTAGCTAGATTATTATGCACTTTAGTCCACTTGTACTTGATGGGGATGCCTCAAATGATGATAAGAAATTTAAAAAGGAAGTGAGAACTAGTGTAAATTGTTACATAGTTGTTATAAGTTTAAGGTTAGCATTAAAGTATGAACTTAACCTTGGCTAAGTGAATGAAAGAAGAAGAAAATACTTACAAGAGGAAAGCATGTGGTTTCGTCAGGGGTTGGATTGATAGTTGTTGTAGGAAGTTATGCCTTGTATACTTGTACTCTATAAAATAGTTATAGACAATTTCACTAGCTCATATATTATACATTGTAACATTCTTCACAAAAATAAATTTAAGACATCCACCTTGAGTGCCACCTATACATGTCCGTTGTGGTTTCTTTACTTGGACGACTATTACAATGCTTGTTTTTTTTTTGTTGTGTTGAAATATTGGTTGTATAAGTGTTGCTAGGATGTTTTAAGGCCCATGGTTAGACATGTATTTACTACTGAATAAACAGACTTAGTTTCATTTGAAAAATTGTAGCTTAAGGTGAAGTTACATTGGGTAGACCTTAAGTGAAGAGGTGTAGTATAGTTGTATTAAGTTCAAGTTGGAAAAGTTCCTAAAACTAAGGAAAGATAATGCTGCAAGACCTTAGCTACCAAAACAAACTTGGTAAACCCAAGTTTGTGAAGAAATATTTAGGCAAATTATAAGTCTATGAAAATTAGTGTCAAACTAGAAACTTTGGTTAGTATCTTTTTTCTTCACCACTATCCCTATCATGATAATTAGCATCAGAGCATACTTTTCACCACTTTATAAGTGAAAAATTGGTTCAGAGCATATAGAGAAGACTTTAGGCACTCCTCGCCATAATATGGAAGGAAGAAAAAATATTTAGTGATGAGTTGGGTAGGTGGATAAGGGTAGGCATGAAGATTGCCATTGTAGACTTATTATCATGGCACAAAGCGCAACCAAATTTTTTTTTACGAATATAATGGTTCTCTTGTGATTTCAGGAACATTGGTAGTGTTGCAATCTTGAGGAAACAAAGTGAAAAAAGGTTTGAGACTTGGGTATGCATTCTTGATGTGTCTAGAATTTTGTACCACTTTTGGGTTGAGACATGTAAAGCATAGAAAATGAGTCAGGGAAGACCAATGTGGAAGCAATAACCATGAACATAAAACACTGAGATCAAAATTTCCATGAGTTGTACCAAGCACATGTAATTAGGCTACAACATATGAACACATGGGGTAAAGCTTGGGTTTAGAAGTTATGGACTTTTAATACCTAGTTAGAGACTTGGGTGATACCTATGTCAGGATTTGTAATGGCCAATGGTTGATTTTCTATGTAAATAAAATAAGACCAAGGTCACCGGACACATATTTCAAGATGAATGTTGGGAAAAACATAGTGATGGGTATCACTTGTGATTAATTAATGGCTATAGAAATTGGCAAAGGAAAATTTGCAATAATTGGAATTTTATTTATGAAATAAATAAAATAGGAGAAAATGAAGGTGAAGAGACAAAAATTTGCAAAAGAGGGAAACTGAAGGGAAATGAAGAAAACAGAAGCCTCAATGATAAAAAGGCTCTGAAGCTTAGTTGCTAGATTTTGACATCCTTTTGACATATTTTGGTTGAGCTCTCTTTTATCATCTCATTATCTCATACTATTACACACTTAGAGTATTATTGGAGAATTCTGGAAGAACTTTGGCATACATTGGATTTGGAGAAAGAAGGAAAAGGAAAGAAAGAAAGTGCAAGGGAATTGGCAGATCAGCAGCTATAGCTGGATTTCTTTGTAGGTAACAAGTTACATGTGTCATTCCCTTGCTAATGTATGGATGCATAGTATATGCATGTGATTTTATGGTTATATATTGTCATTGGCATGGATATTTTTCTAGATTGATAGTGATTTTAGCCTTTCCTTACCATTTCCTCAATAACCATGGTATTGTGGTATTTTTGCTTGATTGTTTTTTTATTGGTGCTCTTAATTCCTTACAGATGTAGCTTGGAATGAACACTTTGGAAGCCCTCAAACAACTTGGGTTGAGTGACTGATCCTGGAGCCTAGTGGTGAGTCTTGTTATTGCACCAAGAGTGTTGTAACTCCCAAGGGATACTCAACTTTACTTATCAACCCAGGGTTTGTATAAACTTAGAGGTGAGAGTGCTATATTAACAGTAGATAGATTCTAGTCATTCTACCCTCAACTAGGTCCTCTAATGAGAAGTACTTCTAGGTCATTCCTCCTATTGGATTTAACTAATGTAATGTAGATAATTATTTCTAATCTAATACAAAGAGAGTTCATATCAAGCTTCTATTTGCAATTGACAGTGAAAGCAAACCATAAGCAGTTAACCTAATTACAGAAAAGGAAACTATACTACTAGAAATCATTCATCTAACTATCCATTCATTTGCAGTAAAGAAACTATTAAATCATCAAAAACTTCATCAAAACATAAAATAACTTCTATATACTTCTTCACTCAACTTGTACTTGCATGTAAATTTTTGTCATATTCAAGCTAATTCTAAAATAAAATAAAACAATAATGCCTACCATGTTTTTGCAGCAAGGAAGGAAGAAGCTTTGGAGTGGCCTAGGGTTCTCTTATGGTCATGATTTCATAGTTGGTTTTCAAATGCATCCTATCCTAGGCTCAAATGGAAGTAATGAGAAACATTAGAGTGGAAATGATGACCTACAACGCTTCTACAAGAATTTTCTGTAGGACATAGGTGAGGGAGAGAGGCTACAAGCACAGTTTTGAAAGATTTTGTTGCTACTAGAATGCAAGGAAACTAAACAAAGTGTTGGAACATTAAAATAATATAAATATGTAGGAGGTACTTAGGCAATACATTTGGCTCCAACCCGAAATCATCAGCCCTCTGAGACTAAATCTGTGATTGATCAAACATCTTCGCATTATCATTGCATCAAAAGGTCTCATGCATCATATGATGGTAAGAAAATAACACTAAATCAGAGCTCAAGAGATACCTATATGAATACAAAGTTTGAATCCTAGTGAGCTCTTGTATATTCTTATTTATACAAATGGGTTTCTACCAATAGCTCCCTAAAAAGTAGGAATATGGTCTCCTTGGTCCTGAGAAGAGTGGAGCTTCACTCCTGATAACTACCACTTTCTTGGCTACCTTTCCCTTTGAGTTGTTTGGAGAGATATTGGTGTGATATTGGATGATTTATGGATTTAAGGAGGTGGACAACCCTCCTACAATCTCTCCTTGTTGTCTACTCTGAGCCCTTAGGTGGAAAATATCTCAAAATTGGCATAATTTCCTACAGTTAAATCATATTCGGAAATAAGACATGAAAACATCTTCCACCCTTCTCACTAAACATAATATGAGAAAAATTTAAATAAATGTAAGAGATAGGTAACTTAATAGGCTGAAGGATGGAATTTTAACCCCTTCAAATATACCTAATGATGGGCCTCGTCATCACCCCCCTACTGAAATGGTTACTCATCCTATGAGCAACTCATTTATCCTTGTTGATATCTTTCAAAGCCCTAATGGCCTCCCTGACATCCCAAGGTAGCTCAGAGGGAGTGTCTTCTGGTGGGTGAAATCTTGCATTCTTTTCTACCTCAGCCTACCCATTTTGTTCCTATGTTTGATCTCTCCCTTTAGGTGGCCCCAACAACAAAGTTGGGATGAGAATCAATCTTATCCATTTTATCTTCATTCTTTGCATAGATCTTTTGTATAAGGGTGATCTCTGGTATGTATTCTTCATTCTCTCAGGAGAGTAATATTCCCTGTGATATAGGCTTAAGTGGTAAGGCATGCCACCAAACTCTCTTATCATAGAAACCTATATGTATCATCAAATAGTGAAATAGCACAACCTTGTGTCTCAATGTGTTTAGGTGAAATTACATCATCATTTGAGATCAATTGATGGTCACTAATGATCCCCATGGGCTTATTAGTTATGCTTTGATCTGCAGAGTTTCTCTCTCTTCTCTTATCATTACTCTTTTAAGCTTTGTTGCTCTTGCTTCTTCATGTGTTAGCCAGGATGCTAAGGCCATTAATTTCATATCACCCAACCGGGAATTAGGGTCCCAATTGTTCATATCAGTTAATATGAGGTTATTCATATAGAATTCAGCTATTCTATCCCTATCTCCTACACTATACTTTTTACATAAATCAATGAATTTTCTATAGTTCTGAAAGGGTAGGGAGCCATGTTGAGCTATGGTCTTGATTTGGAATTGTAACAATCGCTCCCTAAGATGAAATGCATAGGACTTTGAAGGTTATCTGTATTGCATGGCCTCCATGCAAAGGTTTTCCATAGTGGAAAGTTGGTTATATTTTTCCTGTATTTTTCCCTACAGTCTCATGCTATCTATTTGCACTACTTTAAATTTCACTTTCACCATATATTCTCTAAGCTTTACATTAGCTATCTCTTTCTCCATTTCAATGAGCCTTTCCTCCATCATCCCCACATCCTCAGCATTTTTTTCTTTAGCGATATACATCCATATGTGGGTGCGCTCTCTTTCTATCTTCAGCTCATGTAGGAGGGGGATTGTGAATTTTTCAAGGGTCAGTCTCCCTCCCTAAATGAACTTGTAATAAGATCATAAATTAGGTTTTGCAGTATTTTCTTGAAACTCTATGATTTTTTTTCAAAGGAGTTTGGGGAGCCTATTGTCTTTTGTAATTGTTGTTGTTTATCTTGTACCCCCTCTTGCACATCTTATCCTTCTATTTATGCACTTTGACCCTCATTTTGTGCATTTTTTTCCTCTTTCCATACATTCTTCTCTTCTTGTAGCACTTCATGACCTTCCTGTAGCATGTTATGTTTTTCCTATAGCATGCTTTATTTTTCCTAGAGCACTCCATTTTCTTCTTTTTGGATGCTTTTGGGTGCTTCTGGTTGCTTGACGGGTGATTCTCTAATGGTGTAACTCCTTACATATGCTATGGAGTCTTAATTTTTGGCATTAAAGAGGTCACCTCCTCAATTTTTCCTTCATCTAGCCCTACCTCGTCTTTCTTACTTGGGGACTCCTCAATGGTAATTGGGACTTTTGTAGGTGTCTAGTGTCTTTCTTGTTTCACTCTAGTTCTCTTCCTTTTCTTAAATTAAATAGCTATTTTTCTTGTTATATTCTTATTATATTTCACAAGAGCGCCCAACGTAGCTAAAGTGGAAGCTACTTCATCCTTAGTTTTCCCTGGTGATAGACTATTTTTTTTATGGGATATCTTAGTTTCCTTTGGTTCAGTGGTCTGTTGAGGACTCAAGGCCTCTTGTTCTAAATTTTCTTCCTTTTCTTCCTCATTATCTCCTCCTTCTGCCTCTACATCCTCTACTTTTTCTTCCTTTGTTTCCATCTCTACTTCTTTTTTTGTCCTCTTTTTCTCTTCTTCCTCTGTTCTGGTGCCTCTACCCTTAATTCTAGATATAGGGGTTTCCCCAAGAGTAATTCTCTGGGTTCCTCTCAGTGTCTCTTTTTCCTTTTCTATGAAATTGGACAATGTTATATGAATTCTTAATTTGTTTAAGTCATCCTCCACTATCAGCTTAAAAAGGCCATTATGGGCTAAGTGTTGATGCTTTCCTTCTACAACTTTCTGTCTCATGTCCCTGATGGACTGGAGGAGGAAGTATGGTATATTTAATCTCTATTCAAGAGGAAAATTTGATTTTTATCTGAGCTCATGTAATAGTATAAAGTGGTAGCCATACACTACACTCTATATTCCCTCATAAGAGATGTATCTCAAAATGTGATAAACTACCTCATCCCTTGGATAAGTAAATCTTTCTCTCCTAACCCCATTCTTATCTTCCACAAGTCTCTCATTGGCCCTAAAGAAATTCTTCTTGGCAGTGGCACTAGTGACCCTGTCTTTCCTGTTCCATTTGATTCCTAGGGGTAGTGTGGTTACTTTATTGATCACTACGAGACTTATTGTTATGGCTAGCCCCCTTACCACAATGGTGGAACTCACATCTGATTATGAATTTAAATCCATCGAAAAATCAAAAGCTGTGATGTCATCTTCATATCCCTTTAGAAATTTGAATAATCCTAGTCATTTATGCCTCCTAAATATATCTACTACAGGAGGGTGCAAATGAATCATTTGGTGTCTGAAGGTTCTCTCCTATTAAACCTACCCCCCATATCTTCTTATTGTTCTTGACTAGGTGCAGGAAAGTTTTTTCTTTTATGGACTTAATGTTCAACTCAGTGGTAACATAGGGTCACAAAGCTTCTTATCACTCCAATTATATGTACTGGCCCCTATTTCTTCACACAAATCCTTTCAATTTCACAATTTGATGACTAGTGACTACAAAAATTTTGGGAGAAATTGTGTGAAATTATGATGGAGATATGAGGGTGGTGGAAACTTACTTCTTAGACAGATGCTCTAAGATGAAAAATGGGAATTTTCTGAACCAATTGGGCCTTTTTTTGCTTACATATACCTCCTCTACCTTCATGTATAAATCATCGACCTTTTCTGTAGCAATTACAGTGCTTCCTATAGCATTGTCCTGTAGCAACAGTAGGTCAAGGTTCGAAGCTCCTCGGTGGCTTGCATACTTTTTCCTCTCTCTAAATTTTTTTGGAATGAGAAAATATGCAAAGGGAAGTGTGCTAAAGTATGTTATATGCTATTTTGACTTGGCTTGGAGCGTTGTGCTGCTTTGTCCCTCACACGATGTTTCCTCATTTGGAGTGTTGGTCCCACTTAAATTTATCATTCTCTTATTCCTCGTAATCAACACCCACTCCTAGTGATCATACTTGAACTGATGTGAAAACTCCACATTTCATGAAGAATTTACAAATCACCTTTATTTCAACTGATCGAGGGTGGCCAAGTTAACTAGCGACCTTCAACTTATTAAATCTTCCCCTCTCGACATTCATTCATTTAGTTAATTAAAAATAGGGAGAGGGTGAGAGATTTCCATACATTTTCCTTACCTCATTGTCGAATTTTCAAGGGTTATGCATGCTGGAATTAGACCATTAGAGGGCCATCAACATAGTTGTAATTATTATCTATCTCTTGTGTGCCTCCATTCTTTTTGAGGTGATTAACTGTGCTTTTTTTGTGTGTGCATGTATCTTGTCGAGGACTCAAGTATATGTTGGTGGTGGAGAATTTTTCTTGGAGTGCCATTATTTCCTTCAGAGTCACCTCCCAAGTCTTCCCTTTCTCCTTGGATCATCAAAAAACAATTATAGATTTTTTCTTTATAAATGTGACAAAGTGAAGGGTTTGAGTGAAAAATCTATGTGGGTGATATGGAGTGATGAGAGAATGATAGGTAATGGTGGGAATAATCTCTTCACGAAATTTTTGATACCACATGAACCTTGGTGACTTCCTTTGTATTTTATCCTCCCTTCTGTAGCTTCGTGTACCTTCCTATAGCACGAGAGGAACTTCCTGTAGCAATACAGGAACTTCTTGAGGCACTACAAAGAGGGTGTGAAATTTGATTTCTGAGCTCAGAGGATGGTGGAAAGGGATGAATAGGTGAGTGATGATTTTGTATAGAGACTGAATGGATGGAGGAGTGAAGAGAAATGGGAGAATTACCTTGCTTTGTGACTATGACATGCCACTATTCATAACCCTCCAAGACAGAGAAAAAAAAGGTTAGTAGTCATGGTGTCATCTCATCTTCTTATCTTTGTTTTTTTCTTTTTTCTTTTTTTTCAAGACCTGTGGCCTGCCTCATAAGAGTTTTTCAAAACAACATCCTATTTTGGGTGCCTCAGAGATGTTTTCACTCAGGGATCTTTTATTCTTCTTCTCCTTTTTTTTTTCTCCAAGACTACCTCGGAGAGGATTTCAATCATGGAGTTATACTTGGATGCCTCATGGAGGTTTTCACCCAGGCTTATTTATTCTTTTTCTTTTTCTTTTTGTCTATGAGGTTTGTGGAATGGAAGTTAGGAGGCTCCCAATTACATTTACTTCCCTTTTGATTGTGTGGATGAACTCTACCTTATACATGGGATTCATGTATACTTTTAGCATATAACCATTGAAAAGTAGAGTGATCCCCTCCTTATCAACAATTATGATATGAACAACACCATTTTCATGGAATTTATCTATCAGGTATGGGTGTAACCATCTTTTCATAATATTTCCTTTAAAGTTCTTGAACATGGAGTCATATAACAAAGCCCAGTCCCCTTCCTGGAATATTTTCTCCTTGATGTGCCTATCATGCAAAAACTTCCTCTGCAATTGTATAACTTTAGTGTGGAGGATGGTGTTGTGGTGGATTTGGTGCACAGATGTACAAAATCGCACCAGTTTAAGGGGTGTGGTTCATCCCTTTAAACTATAGGTAACGGGCAGAAAGTGGTGGAGTTAAAAAGCATACAATCTAGAGGAAAAAAGCATGCAAATGTATACTCAAATTAAACTAAAAATAAAATACAAATATACCGAAGCTATTGAAGAGATTCAAAAAATAATAATGCAAACAGTGGATCTAGGCCCCTTCTTATTAAGCGTTTGATACGAAGAAGAAATTTTACCCACTTGCCAAAGGGCTCCTAGACAATGGTTCTAGGTCTCAATGCAAGGATGTTTTTTTCCAAGCTCACCATGGTGAAAGCTCCCTCTCTCTCTGCTGTGATGGAATAATATTTTTGGATGGCCAACAATCAAGTCCCCTCTATCTCCAGCTCCGGGTCACACACTATTGGTATTGCTTGGGAAATTCTGGCCAGCATAATAATGTGATCACCCATTCTTCATCTCATGGTGGCTTTCTATAGGGGATTTCAAATTCCCCTTCCCTCCCTTGGTACGTGGTGGATGGTGACCCAAGGGAGAGGTATGATTACATTGTGTGCTCCAAATATTCCATTGTGTGCTCACATAGTGTCTAAGGAGGTGCTGGTGGTTGTCCTTAGGCAGCTTCATGTAAGGAGTAACTTGTCCTTTGCTTTTATATGGTCTTGGATAGTGACATTTCGCCACTCTCAATAATGTGCACTTATCGGTGCTCTTCTCGAAGGATAATGCGCGTAAATATCATTTTATGACCAGTTCAAATTATATTTCCTTTAAACCTTTGAGATTTTAAATACTTTCTAGATTCCATAATGTCTTCCTGCCCTGTAAATCCTTTGGCTTGACATTAATTAATGTCATCTTCTGTTGTACGATTTTCTAATCTTAACAGAGGGAATCCATTATGAATTCATCCAAGCCACTTAATTGAAGCAACATTTCTTTCTATGCTCTTGTGAAATCTAAATCCAATTGGCCTTTCATTCTAAGAGTGTTATATTCAAATTCAATGGAAATCAAATCTTTCTTCCCATAAACCAGATCATATGGAGTGAACCCAGTAGTTGTCTTCCAGGTGGTATTATAGGCCCAAGTTTCCTCCACTAATCTATCTGCCCAATATTTCCTGCTGCTGCTCACCACCTTGGTGAGGATGCTTTCCAGTGTTCTATCGGTAACCTCTACTAGCCCATTTTCTTGAGGGTGATAGGCAGTATATGTTTTTTTCTTGATATCATGCTACCTTAGGAGATTCTAAATCAAATTTGATGTAAACCGAGCTAGTTGATTAGTGACTAACTCCCTTGGATGAAAAAATTTGTAGAAAACATTTTCCCTTAAGAAATCAGCCAAATTTTCTTTTTTTGTTGACTTGTCAACCTTTTTCTCATCCCACTTTGTCAAATAGTCAGTGCATACTATGAAATATATCTTTTGTCAAGATGGTGGATCAATTGGCCAAATTAAATCCATACCCCACTTGTCAAATGGCTCTAAGCCCACTTGAGGTTGTAGAAGAATTTCATCCCTAGGTGTGGGTTTTCCCATCCTCTGACACTGGTCACATGTGCTGGTGTTCCTTCTTGCATCCTAATGAAGAGTAGGTCAATAGTGGTCAGCTTGTAAGGCCTTGAAATTTGTCCTCTTACCAATAAAATGACCCCCACAGGGCCCATCATGACATATTGAGAGGATGTCAAAGACTTCCTCTTCCGTGACACATCTCCTTATAATTCGATCTGGTATGAGTCTGAAAATATTTCCACCAATTCAAGTGAAAGGGGGGCTCTTTCTCACAATTCATCTCTTCTCCCTGGATGATAGTTTTGGAGGAAATATCTCAATAACCAGGTATTTTCTATGTTAGAAAACTAAGGAGAGAGTACTAAGATAGAAAATAAGTGTTCATCTAGAAGCTGATAATCAATCATTCATTCATCATATGTAGGAAAAGTGATTCTAGATAGAAAATATGCAACCACATTTTCTTTCCCTGGCTTATCAATGATAGTCAAATAAAATTGTTGTAACAATAATAACCACCTCATATTTCTAGAATTCACATCAAGTTTTTTAATAAAGTATTTAATTTTTGCATGGTCAATATGCACAAAATTTTGGTACCAAGTGATATAATTCCTAAACTTGTTAAAGGAATGGACAACATCTAAAAGTTATTTCTCAATGACAGTGTAGTTCAATTCAACCTTAGATAAAATTGTACTGATGAAGTAAATGGCATAGGGTAACTTGTCATCCATTTGTCCCAAATATTCCCCCACAACTTCTAAATCTGATCCATCAATATGGATATGGAAAGGCAGAGCCCAGTTGGGACCTCAGAGTACAGGAGCAATGGCCAACTTTTCTTTTATAATTTCAAAGGCCTCTTGACAAAAAAATGGCGAATATAATTCTGATTCCTTTGCCAGCAATTCAAACAATGGTGAAGCCACCTTGCTAAAATCCTTGATCAATCTCCTATAATAACCATCTGAGCCCAATAAACTCCTAACATCTCTATGTTTTTGGGGAGTAGGGACCCTTTTATGGTAGCAATATTTTTTGGGTCTACTTATATTTCTGCCTGAGATATTGATTGGCCAAAGACAATCCCTTCATTCCTCAAGAATTCACACTTCAGAGGACTTAAGGAGAGATGAATTTCAATGCATCTCCATCGTAATTTACCGAGATTAGATAGGGCTTCTTGGAAATCATACCCATAGTGAGTGAAATCATCCATGTATATTTCCATAGAGTCATGGACAAGCTCAGCAAAGACGCTCATAACTTTTCTTTGAAAAGAGTTAGGGGCATTGCATAGGCCAAATGGGAGAAATCTATATGCAAAGGTACCCCAAGGACATGTAAATGTAGCCTTGTCTTGGTCTTTCGGGATGATCAGGATCTAATTGTAACCACTGAATCCATCCAAGAAAGCGAATAAATTATTTCTTGCAAGACCATCTAAGACTTTGTGAATGAAAGGAAAATGGAAATGGTCTTTCTTTGTGGCCTTGTTAAACTCTTTGTAATCAACATAGATCCTCCACTTTCCATTCTTCTTTGGGACGAAGACTAGAGTTGACACCCATTGACTATCTGAGGTGGGGTATATGAACACTGCATCTTGTAGCTTTTGTAATTCATCCTTTACCATGTCCTTCAAGGTCAGGTTCATTCTCCTCTGGGGTTGATGCACAAGCTTGCATCCCTATTTGATGTAAATATGGTGTGTGCATCCTGAGGGATGCACCCCTTTCCTTTCTTTATAATCCCCATAAAAATCATATAAGTTCCCTCTCAACATCTGGAACAATTGTTATTCCTCTTTGGCCGAGAGAGAGGGATTGATATTTAAGGTTCTGGATGGGCCAAATTATATAATATTGGCAAGTGCAAGGCTTGAGTCAATTGAATGTATCTTAGTCCAAGGGCTGCTTCCATATTCTCTCACAAGTTCATCAAGTGGAATAGTAGTGGGGGGTTGATTCTGGATGATTTGGTCAATGAGCTCATCTTCAACAGGTTTTCCCCCTCTTATAACAATATCTAAGGTGTAGATTGGGTATGGTTTTTCTTGGTACACTTCATCTTCTTCCCCAACCTCCAGCCACAAAGTTAGATCATGTTCAATAGAAGGTTGAGCAAGAGGATATCATACTAGTTGTTTTGATAAGGTCCCATTATTAATGGTCATTTTTCCATCCCTACAACTAATATAGGCATCAGCAGTGGACAACCAATGTCTTCATAAGATAACAAGATAACCATTAAGCTTGGTTTTGGATTGAAGTACCGGTAATTCAGTGGGATACTCCCAAGATTCAATGTGGACCATAACATCCTCAAAAAATCCCTCAAGATCTACTATGGATTTATATGCATGTTGCAGCACTGTAGTGCTCTTTATAAAATCTCCTTGGGGGTTGTGCTTACACATGGATTATTTATTCATTACATTTATGGAATCCCCAAGATCAATCAATATATGAGGGCCAATGATACCATCAATGTGCACATCCACTACTGGACTTCTAGGGTCTAGGTATTTTGTGAAAATCAGTCTCCCTAGCATACATTCATATAATTGACCAACAACATTGATGGTGGGGGTGTCTCTCTTCTACATTCGAGGATTTTTTAATAATTTCTCCTTGATAAGATTATTATAGATGGGGACATACTTAATAGCCTATAGAAGGGGTATTTTGGCACACATATTCTTCAATTCTCCGAGAAGTTGAGTCTCTTCTAGGGTGTGTTGGCTAGGATGGATCAAGATCTTGAGAATAGGAGGTGGATTTAATGGAGGGGTACTTTATTCCTTTTCCTCTTTAATATATCCAGGTCGAGATGGTGGATGGTTATCTTGGATAACTCTCCCATACCTAAGGTTAATCTCATGAATCTCCACAACATAGGCAGGGTAAGATGTCTCTCCACTGTAGAGCTACTGTGCATTTCTTTTATTTGGGTTTGGATTATGTTGGGAAGTCATTTGAGGTTTCTTAGGTGGAATAGGATGAGTGATTTTTGTTTTATTTTTTGTTAGAGGTTGTAAAGTAGGAAGTTCATTGATTTAAGGCCTCCACCCTTGTGATGGGTTGCACAATTGGGGAGGTTAGGGATCATATGGTTGAAGTCGTTGGTTGAAAGTTTGAGGATGATCTAGAGGGCATAAGGCCAAGGAGGAGGTGTGCTCCATGATGGATGAGTAGAGGAATACCATGGTTGCAAGGGTGAATTTTGGTTTGAATTGAAGTAATAATTTGGTGCACATTGCATTCCTTGTTGGTATGGACGAGGTCCTTGAGGCCTCCTTTGATTTACAAAGCAGAGTTTCTCTGGTCCACCTTCAACCCCTTGGTACACAACTTTTAGGCCAAGTAAGGAAGGAAAATTTTATGTTGCATGGTTTTCTTCACAAAATGAGAAGACTTCTATGACATTCATTGAGAATTCATTCCTAAGGTATATTTTAGTGCATATAGGAAAAAATATAGCTAGGTCTCTCTCTCCATCCTCTTATTTCCTTTTGATTTTCATGCTATCCATTTGCAAGGGAAAGGTATGTAACATTTCACTCTTGAAATCCTCTAACATGTTCCCTATATCACTTTTTATTGATGAGATGAAGGAAGAGGTACTAGTCAAGCCTTTGTTACTTCTACCCTTTTTTATGGCTTCCCTAGAATGGTTTCTCAACATATTTTTAAATTTTGGTGTCATCATAGGATAACAGATAGATATCCCCGCCAAATATCATGTTGAAGGTTTCCAACACTTTCTCCCTAATCCCTCGGAGAAGAAATAACTTGAGTGATCTAGGATCAAGGGTGCAGTTGGGCCTCTTGTATTTAAGCTAAAACCTTTCATTATAGTCTTATAAAGATTCATCAGACCCTAGGGTCATCCTAAATATCTCTCCCTTTGTTTCTTTGGACCTAAAATATTCTTTGTACTTATTGTTGAAGGATTCTTGTATTTGTTCCCATGTAGTGATTTTTTCCCCAAGCAGACCCATGAACCAACACAAGGATTCATCCTTGAGCGTATAGGGGAAAATTATCAACTTTTGTTCATCCAAGGCATAATCGTAAGTCCTATAGACAACATAAAACTCAAACATGAAACTGTCAGGATCCTCAGAACTTAATCCATGCAAGTGTGGAATATTTGAAGGGTTGATTTTTATCATCTTAGTCTCTCCATTGGTTTCTCATATGGTAAATACCTCTTGGTTTATGTTGTTAGCCATAGCTTGGGCAAGTGAAGTAGGTTCTTCTTCTTCCCCAATAGGTTCTTCAAATACTTCATGGTGCTCACCGAGAGGGTATTCTAACTCATAGTCATTGAATAAGAGTGAAGGTTGTCTGTGTGGGTATGAGGGGGTTTTTGGTAAAACATTTCCTTGGATTTACTTACTCCTACGAGGCATAAAAGAAAAAATTTGTGTTTCTTTTCACTTTTTCAAATTGATTGCAAAACAAAAATAGAAAATAATGTTTAATAAGAAATAAGCATACACTTCGACACATCCCTAGAAACAATGGAAAAAAGCGGAGAGCCTTGGTATTGCACCAAGAGTGTTGCAACTCCCAAGGGCTAATTAAGTTTACTTATCAACTAGGAGTTCACAAAAACTTAGTGGTGATAGTGCTATATGAACATAAGATGGATTCTACTCATGCTACCCTCAACTAGGTTCTATGATCAATAGTGCTTCTAGGCCATTCCTCCTACTGGATTTAAGTGAAAGTAGATAATGTAATGCATATAATTACTTCTAGTCTAAGACAAAGAGAGTTACTATCAAACTTCTATTTGCAATT
Source organism: Pinus albicaulis (assembly GCA_034641835.2). Taxonomy (NCBI): domain Eukaryota; kingdom Viridiplantae; phylum Streptophyta; class Pinopsida; order Pinales; family Pinaceae; genus Pinus; species Pinus albicaulis. The sequence continues at coordinate 988,877,260 of CM076574.1, forward strand.
GACAGTGAAGGCAAGCCATAAATAGTTAAACTAATTGCAGAAAGGGAAACTATGATATGCGCAATCATTCATCTAACTATCCATTCATTTGCAGCAAATATATTATTTTATAATCACACACTTCTTCAAATAATAAACTAACTCCTACATTCTAATTCAATCAACTTGTACTTTCATGTAAATTTCTTTCCTATTCAAGCTAATTCTGAAATGAAATAAAACACTAATTCCTATTATGTTTTTTAACCAACGAAGGAAGAATATTTGGAGTGGCATAGGAGTATCTTTTGTTCATGAGTTCAGATATGGGATTCAAATGCATCATATCCTAGGCTAAAATGGAAATAAGGAGACAAACTGGAGTGGAAATGGTGACCTATAGTACTCCTACATGAAGTTTCTACAGGGTCCCTGTACTACTATAGGAAGTCCTAAAGTGCTACAGAAAATATGCTAAGAATGATATAAGGGTGTAAAAGATGGAAGGAAGGTGTGAAAAGGTGGGAGATGGTGGACTTAAGTGAATTAGGGATGACCAATACCTCCAGCCAAGCTTAGAACCCTTGGAAGGCATGTTTTTCACTTGGAGGGTTGTTGACGGTGGTGATGAATATGATTTCAAAAAACGGGGTTTTGGTGGTAGAATTGGAGGTTGGAGAGAAGAAGGATGAAGTCCAAGATGGTAGTGATGAAAGGGGTACTTTTCCTATAGCTATAGATAGTCCTAAAACCACTACACACATTCATGTATTGATCATTGACAAACTAACATGTTTAAATGTGGAAAAGATGTGTCGGATAGAAAACCCTACTTAACCTATGCTAAAATATGATCTAAGCACAAATCCAATTTCTAACTTACAGTAAGAATAAGATTAACACAATAATCACACTATTTAACTTTCCAATAAATCATAAACAATTTAATTTTAGTCTATGGTTGGAGATTCGTCTCCTCATGCTCCCATGATAGAGGTGAGGGAGAGAGGCTACAAGCACATTTTTTATAGGTTTCTGATGCTACTAGAATGCAAGGAAACTAAACAAAGTGTTGGAACATAAAAAGAGAATATAAATACACAATAGGGACTTAGCCAATGGGTTGGACCCTAACCCAAAAGTATCAGGCCTCTAAGACTAAATCAGTGATGGATCAAACAAATTCTCATTATCATTACATCAAAATATCTAATACATCATATGACAGTAAACAAATAACACTTAATCAAAGCTCAATAGCTACCTACCTGAATACAAAGTTAGAATCCTAATTATCTCTTGTGCATGCTTATTTATATAAATGGGTAGCTACCAACAACTCCCTAGAAAGTAGGAATATGGTCTCCTTCATCTCGAGTAGACTGGAGCTTGGCTCCTCATAACTACCACATGCTTGGTTTCATTTTCCTTCAAGTTGATGGTAGAGAAATTGGTGTGATATTGGTTGATTGAGGGAGTTAAGGAGGTGGAAAAACCTCCTACAATATCTCCTTGTTGTCTACTTTGAGCCCTTAGGTGAAAAATATCTCAAAAATGGCTTCATTTCCTGCAATTAAATTAGATTAGGAAAGAAGACATGACAACATATTTCACCCTTCTCACTAAGCATAATATGAAAAAAAAGTAATTAAATGTGACGGAGAGACAAATTAATAGGCTGAGGGATGAAAAATATTCTCACTGTGGAAATGATGGAGGAAAGATGTTGGACGGAAGAGGGAGGATGAGGAGCACCTTGAAGTTATATATAGCCACACAGTCATATCGGCGTCCCTCCTCGACTGCATATGGTCAGGGCTCATCCTTTCGATCCTGCTGTTGATGCACCTTTCCTTTCTGTTGCCCCATGGAAATCACGTCGTTCATTCATTCTTGTCTGGGAGCTACCGCAATATTCTCTAACCATTTTCCCTATTATCATATTGTTCCTACCCTAACTGTTGTAATGGAGGAGGATCTTGCCGATTACTTACCGGATCCATTTGAAGGGGTGTCAACTTGGACCACCTCCTCACCACACCTTCCTCCATCCACACCATCGCTAGCGAATACTTCTCTTTCTCCCTTGACAAGTGGACCCAGGTTTTCCAAATGGCCATATCTCCTGTTTGACGAACCTCTGAGTCTGGAATACCCCCTTCCCTCAGAATCCCCTCCATCTGCCCTATTTTAGCATATTCTTCCATTCTCTGAGCCCTCTTTGATGTCTCTACACCCTCTATCCCCATCATTTGTACCATTTATCACTTCATGCCTACAACCCTCCATGTTCTCCTTTCCCTGTGAAGGTATCTCTGTCTCTACCCCCCTGATTCTCTTCCCCTGGGATCCACCTTCCTCTCATCTGAGGGTTTCATCTCTTATGATCTTCCGTGGTTAGCGTTGTGCCCACCATCTTTGGGGTTTTTTGCCAGATCTACCTCTGCGGTACCACCGTGAATGAATCTGGGCCAACCAAGGTTCTATATTCTGAGCCCAAACTCGAACCTCCTTCTCATGGTTCTCACCCTCGCAACACCAAGAAGACCAAGTGTGTCAAAACCTAAACCAGGGGAATTGATCTAACCTTCGGCGATGGTCTCAATATGGGTGAGGTTTTGGATACAGTGGATCGAGTTTTGGTTGGACATGTGTGGGGCCATAAACATAATCTGGTGAGGCTTCGTCTATGGACTATGGAGATATAGGGTTAATTTATTGAGGTTCTTCCCTCTGTTATCATCCTTCCTCGTGGATGGTTTTCACTCAGCTTCCAATGCCCTGAACATCTACAATGGGTTTTATCTCGCTATTGGCACATCGAATAAGGTCTGGTACTCCTGAAGTGTTGGAGTCTGCTATTTGATCTTTAACGTGAGTACTTGGGTGCTAGCCCCATCTGGGTGCACCTTCCTGGTCTCCCATGTACTTTTGGTCGAAGGATACTTTCATTCACATTGGGAATCCACTTGGCACCTATCTGGACTATGACAAATCATACACTACTACTAAAATCATGATGATGGCTCACATCCTATTTCACCTAGACACGAGAGAGGGTCTAGAAGAATCTATCAACATCAGAAAGAAGAAATTCTCCAAGGTTCAAGAACTAGACTATGAGGGAGTCTCATTTTGCTGCCGGAGATGTCATGTTGTGGGTCATATTTATAAAGAATTCCCTCTTCTTTAGAAGAGGGACATGCCATCCATTTCATCCAAACCTACTACAGAGGTGACTCCTCCTGATCCTCCAACTACTCGGAAGCCTCCTATGCATGCTTGGGATGCATAGACAAAATATTCAGTTGTTGGTTCTACCTCTGACACTCCTCGGCCTCCATCTCCATGTCTCACCTGATCTAAGGCGGTTGCGGTGAATCACTCATCGTGTATTCCTCTATCTCTTCCCTTTACATCATCTTTTCCTACTGTATCATCTATTGTGATATCCTCTCTAGACATCACCACTATAGGGGGATTTATTCCCTCTTTTTCTTACCCTCCCCACTCCACCCCTCCTCCCTTTTCTGATACCCCTCCAACCCTACCGGATCTATCCATTCCCCCCTCCATCTCAGAGTCATCATTCGAATCTAATACTAGTCACTCATATTTCCTCTAGTCCTTATCCAAGATTTCCTCCTCTTCATTTAGCATTTTGGCTATCATCCCATCCCCCAGACCCTCTAAAACATCTCAGGGACACCTCTCTTTCATATCTTAATCCATTATCTAGGCTTGATAGGATGTGGCGGATGAGTGTCAACAAACACTTGATGGGTTTCTTAGAGAACAGAAAACCCCTCTGAAGTTACTCTATGAATATATTATCCTTCAATTGTCATGGCATGGAAAGCTCTACCAAGAAACTTGCCCTTAGGAGATTATTTGATTCTATCCCGGTTGATGTGATTTTCTTACAAGAGACACTATCACTATGGATTCGGTCATTCATGCTCTCCAAGCCATTCGACCTGATTGGATCTTTCATGCCATGGATGCTCGCTGTTGATCTGGGGGAATTGCGCTAGGTCTCAATCCCAGATCGATTACACTCTCTAATCTCTATGGGGCGACGAATTTATTGGGGCTGATATCTTGTCCACTAGCATAGGCAGTTAATTTTGTCTCATGAACATATATGGCCCCTATACCGACTGGATCAGATTCTGGGAACATCTACTCATTCTCTCTATTCTTAATACAGAGAACCTCATTTTGGGTGGAGATTTGAATTTCTCGTTCGGTAAGGCAGAAGCATGGGGTCACTACACCCAGATAGACCCCTTCTCTGACCCCATTAGGGCTCTCCTTGAATATCATAGTTTGGTAGATATTCCTACCCCTAAGGTCCAACCTAATTAGCATAATAGAAGAGTTAGACTAGCCTCATTGTCTAGCAGATTGGATAGATTCCTCATTCATGAAGCTATTGTGGATCAAACCCCAATATTTAGGCAATGGGTTGGCTCTGGCGGTCTATCTAATCATTCTCCTATATATTTGGAACTTGTTTGAGTATTATACAAGCCAAAATCCCCATTCAAATTTAATGTGACCTGGCTCAACAATGCATCATATGTTGACCTAATTACCTGCTATTGGTCTACACATCCTGGTCCACCCGACCTCGATTCCTTGGCTACCTTTGCTTTAAAAATGAAATAATTCAAGAGGTTCACTACCATTGAATCTGAGCTTGCCTCCCTTAGTGCATATCCAGATCAAGGATTCACATCTGATGAGTCCAAAGCTCGCATTATATACTTGGAGTCTGAGCACACTAAGATACTAAAGGATTGAGAAGAGACCCGGTGCCTTCATATTCCAGCTATATGGTTACAGGCTGGAGATGAGAACACCAAATTCTTCCATCAATTTTCTATTGGAAGAAGGGATATCAACACAATCTGGCAGTTGGAAGATGAAGTTGGGAACTAGGCCTGGACCTTTCAACAATTGGAAAATATGGGGGTCACACACTTCAGAAACATATATAAAGCTCCCCAGACTGAAACACTACCAGAGATCATCACGGTGGCTGGATTATTTCCTAGATTTGTGGGGAAGACGAGGAAGAATCCCTGACTAGCCCTGTCTCAATGAAAGAACCCCAGGATACCCTCAAATGGTTTTAGAAGGATAAAATTCTAGGACCCGATGGGTGGCCCATTGAATTCTACCTATCATTTTTCGAAACCCTGGGTCAAGATATTCTCAATGTAGTGGAGCAATGCAGAGAGACAGGTCGATTATATGATGCATTCAAATCCACCTTTATTTCTCTTATTCCCAAATCTAACTCCCCCTACACATTTGCATATTACCACCCCATATCGTTATATAATTTCATATACAAGATCATTTACAAGATCATAGCCAACCAACTCAAGCCAATCCTCTTTGCTCATATATCTCTGGAACAGTTTGCATTCCTTCGTCACCGATAGATTCATGAGGCCATCGGCACTGCACAAGAATCTCTGCACTTCATTAAGATTAAGCACCTTAAAGGCATTATACTCAAGATTGACTTGGAAAAGGCCTTCAACCACTCCAATTGGCTTTACATTCATATACTCCTGACTCACCTGGGTTTCCCCATGTTCTTTATCAACTAGATTATGTGTTGCATCACTAATGTATCCTTTAGTGTTCTTATCATCGTATATGCATCATCATTTTTTCACTCTAAGAGAGGTCTGAGACAGGGTTTTCCTCTTTCCCCACTCCTCTTCCTGATTATCATGGAAGCTCTTAGTATACTAATCTCCCATGAGCATCGTTCTAGAGGACTTATGGGTATTCTCATTGCGGGGGGATATTCACTCACTCATCTTCTCTTTGTAGATTATGTCCTTATATTTCTCAATGGTTCGGTGGGAGACATCACTACATTCTATACCATCTTATCCTCATTCGGCCTTGCTACTAGCATGTCGTGCAATAATCATAAATCTACTCTGGCCATCATTGGATGTACACATCAGGAGCAAGAACTCGCCTCTCAACAATTTCCTTTCACAATACTTGAATTCTCAAATGGCCTCAAGTACTTGGGATTCATATTTAAGCCTCTTGCCTATCATAATGTCGATTGGGCATGGCTCATCTCCAAGCTGGAAAAAAGGATCTCTATTTGGAACCACCGTTGGCTCTCTCAGGCGGGCAGACTGATTCTTATCAATACAGTCTTGGCTTCCACACCTATATACTAGATGTCATTAGCTTGGATTCCCAAGGGAATTATCTCAAAGGTTCAGAAAATCTGTCGAAGATTCTTGTGGATGGAGAACAAAGATGGTCACGCATTTGCATGGATTAAATGGGACAACATTACTTTACCCAAGAAATGTGGAGGTTGGTGTTAGTCATCAGTAATTTTTTTCCTTTGTAGATGACTAAAAACTTATCCTGGATTTATAGAAACAAAATTCAAGAATCTTATGAGTTCTAGAAATCTCACTACCTTCATTATCCTTAGGATAAATTTTTCACTATTCTACTACGTTATCAAGGCATGGCCATTCTATCACTCCCAGAAGACAAAAACATGGACTTATGTCACTCATTCTCACTATGTTTGCCACCTCTGACCTTACCACTCTATTTTGACTTGCCTAACCGTTTTACTTACACCTTGGATTGCCAAGTAGCCTAAAATTTTCCCCTATTCACCAAATGGCACAAGAAGTGGTGTTTTTAAACTACCTTTCCAGGCTATTTAGATAAATCAAAGTTATCAGTTTCTAAGATTGCAATGCATGAAGGTTGGTCAAAACTTTGTTTTATATCTTCAAACCCTGATTCAAGTTTTCATCCAAAGACCAAGTCCAAAAGGCATCCCAATAGGTCATGTAAGGTCTCATAGGTTATTCATTGTTTTGGATTTCTAAACTCACTTTTTTGCATATGAACAGAGATAAAATCAAATGAAAAATAAGGTTGTGCTCATGATTTTCCAAAGGGTATAAAAACCTCCAAGAAAAACCTCCTTGATCAAAGCATAAAGTCTGCAAAGGGACAGTTGTCTATCTTAAAACATTTCTACAAGAATATTTTATGATGGTTATCAACAGAAGAGAGGCTAGGTGTGAAGCCAAACTCCTCAAGGACATTCACAGCAGAAGACAAACAACATGCCTAAGTAAACAAAGAGTATCAGTGGTTTTATTACTGCTTGGCTATAAGGTGTTTCCCAACAAGATTTCCATGCAAAAGATTAAAAAAGACAGAGATACATCAGCACCACCAAGCATGAAACCAAAATTTCTAGAAATGATAAATAGAAAAAGGAAAAAGGCCCTTAAAAACTAGCAGTCTAGGAAAGTAGGAAAAAAGTGAAATGAAGGTCATAAAACTCCATCATAATGTCAGAAAGTTTTCAAAGGATGTCTAAAAGTAGATCTCCATGGCTAAAATATGATAAAAGGGGTTTTCACTATAGCAAATGGACAAATTGTAAAGAGTATCAGTGTGAAGGCTACTTAAACTTTCAAATTACAGTCACAGTTTTACAGAATGATCAAAAGAAGGAAACTAGGAGGTTAAAGGTCAAATAAGAAATAAAATGGAGCATAAGCTCTACTGTTGATTTTTTAAGGTACCAAACTCCAAAATAAGTGTAAGAGAATCAAAACACTGTTTTATGGCACCACCACCAAGCAAAAGTGGCCAAAGGAGAATAAAATCACTTTTTTAAGATCACCCACAAAAGACTATTTTTATGCTTAAAACACCACTTGCAAAAGGAAAAGGAAAATGATCAGCAAAAGAGATAAAAGACCAAAATCAAAACATTAGTAAAGTCAGTATTTGGTCTTAATTATTTTTTCAGGGGTATAAAAAGAGTGTGGTTATCATTCAAACTCATTTTTCATATGCAAGAAAGAGAGAAAATCTTCCAAGCAAAGAAATCAAGGTTTCTGGCAAAGTTTTGGGCAGGAGAAGCCCTATGTTACTCTCCTATTGAGCCGCGATACGCCCCTGTTTCTTCTCTCTATGCATTTTTCTAATGGGCGTTGTGCTCTTGTAGTGGTGCGCTACGCATTTATCGTGTGCACGACCGCCTGACCAACCCTGCCAGAGCTGCTACACACTGGGTCATTCAGGCCTGCACAAAATACCGCCCGACAGCGTGCAGGTGCCACCCAAAGCTATGCTTTTCGCATGCAGAAGGAACCCGACGCCCAACCATAGGCCGCCCGACACTGTGCTCTTGTAGGTTCAGACTCTGCCCAGAAGACTCGACACCCCATTGCACTATGCGCCTAGGTGTGCAGAGGTGACCTGACACCTCGTGCAGAGGTTGCCCAACATCTCGTGCAGAGGCTGCTTGACACCTCATGCAGAGGCCACCCGACACTCCACCGTGCTACACACAGGGACTTTTCAAGCCTGACCCGACACCTGCATGTAGAGGCTTCCCGAAGCTACACTGCGTTACGCTCCTGGATGTGCAAAGGTTGCTCGACACCTTGTGCAGGGTTGACCCGACTCACCCTCACTACGCTTCTGTGCTGCGCTTTCAGCTAGAAGACTCTTCAAAGTTGTTTCGAGCCTCTAAATTTCTCAAAACCTTTCAATTTTTCTACTAGGAATCTTCAGAGCTTTCATAAAAGGTATTTAGACACTCTGTCTCCTCTCATGCTACTTTTTAAAGGGTGAAATTAAAAAGAAAGCTAGAAACCCTAGAGGAAGAAAATGTTTGATTGTTGTGCTAAGAAGTAGCTCTTTTTTCCAAATAACCTCTCCATTTGAAAAACTAGCCTCCACAAGGCCAAGCCTTGACACCACTTTCTCCCCACCATCTCACTCACCCTCTTCATATCATTACACAAGCAGTTTCAAGTTTTTGATTTTAATACAAGGGAAAAGGACAAATTCATGGAGAAGGTAGTGTTGGTAGGGGTGAGGGAAGCCAAAGGCCAAAAGAACAATAGGGGAAGGGTGGGAGAGAAAACATATTTGAGCCTTTAAGCACCAAGGAGTCGATAGCCTCCCCTACCACAATTGCACATTTCCAAGAGGTGGGATGCTATGACTTCTATGAAAAATTACAAAGAGTCAAAAGTCACCCTGAGTTGACCAGACTTTTCATCCTAAACCTCCATAACCACCAAGAACATCTAGCTGGAGTGAATTTTGAGTTAAACCCCAACACAATTACCATGTCCACTAGGATACCTTGCATGGGAGAAAAATGGTTCAAACAGGTGAGTTTGGATTTAAGCCATTACCAGCCTTTTTTGAAACCAAGGTACTCCAATCTCTTGGAAAGATATGCCCCTCTAATGAAAGTCATCATGAAGTACTTCACCTGTGAGGGTAGGTTTTCTAGGCTCTATTCCTACCACATAAGACTACTCATGCATTTAAATAGGGCCAAGATGCTACATTTTTCCTACTATATTTATAGAAGTATTGACAAGATGTCATCCATTGTGAAAAGGAGACATCCTTCACAGCAAATGCAAAGTATTTTCCACCATTCCCTTATCAAAATGATTGTGTTGCATCAATTAGAGAAACAGGGTATCCCATGGGAAGTTTTCATCGCTCATGATGTTTTCACAAATCCATAGCCTCTTCCTCTGCAAAGTTTACCCTCATCATCACATCCACCTTCCTCCACTCCTCCATTACCCCCCACTGACCATGATTCATCCTCTCCATATGAATCTTCTCCCCAAACAAACCTCCCTCTTTCACCTTCTCCTAAAGCCTCCGAACAAGAAAGTGTTCAAGAACATGAAGAAAGAAGTGACAAAGAGGAACATGGCAGTCAAGAAGAAAATGACAGTCAGGAGGAAGAAACAAGTGATGAGGGAGAGGAAAATGAAAGTGAAGAAAGTAATAATGATGGAGAAGAGACAAAATATAGTGGGGAAGGAGAAACAAATGATGAGGTAGAAAGTGACAATCATGAGGAAGAAAATGACAGTTAAGAAGAAATACTCCATGACAGTCAAGAAGAAATACTCCATGACAGTCATGGTGAAGAAGAAGATGACATGACATAAAATGAAGAAGATCGTGGCAGTGATCAAGATGCAAGCAATGATGAAGAGACAAATTCTGAAAACGAAGGTAGTGAGCTAGATGAAAAGGAAGAAACAAAGGACAGCCAAGAAACAGAGGTAGATTTTGATGAGCCAAACAATGAATACAATGGGCCAAACAGCGAAGGGACTAATGGCAGTCATGAAGGTAATCAAGAAAACCTAATGACTATCCCTAACAATAGTGACAACAGTGATCCCATGAACTCAAAAGGCAGCCAAGAGGATGAAAATGCACCAAAAAGTGATGAACACACCTCTAACCATGACAACAAAGAAAATGACAATGTAAATGATAATGTTGCAAACATAGAGGATGACAACGCATAAAACATGGAAGAGGATGACAATGATGAAGATCAGGGTAGTGATGCTAGCATGGGAGAAAATGAAAGGGCCTCTCAAGAAGGCAGTCAAGAACAAAATGAAGAAGACACACATGCAGGGATCATTAATAAGGAGAAAAATAGTCTTAAGGGCACCAATGATGAAATGAAACATGTTAAACCTTGTCCTCTCACTTATAAAAGAGGATCAAGGAAAGTTTTTACTGCCTCCAAAAGGAAAGGGACCTTGCCATCTACTTCAACTCAGCCACTGGACAAAGGGAAGCAAAGGGTACAGGAAGAAGTAGAAGACCATGAGGTGGAGAGGGATTTTCAGATCATTCAGGTATATAGTGATGAGAAGAATGAGGCAATAATTACAAACATGCTCCTCCAGGACAGAAATGCACAAATCAAAGACCTCCAAGCACATTTAGATAGGGCCAAGAGTATAAATAATGTCCTCGACTTGGAAAATAGGCAGTTGGGAGCACAATTGGAAATATATGAAGCTAGAGCACTCAAGTACCAGAAAGAAGCTCAACGGGCATAGGTTAAGTTGAAAGAGTTCATGGGTGCTTATGAGGAAGTGAAGATGAAGAAGGTCAAACTAGAAGGAGACCTAGAACTATGGGTTTAAAGAAAGCATTGGCAAAGAAAAGGGAAGAAGAATCAGCCCAAGTAGAACAACTTTCTCTCAATTAACTCCTTGCAGTGGAAATTGAACATGATGGGGAATCATGGCTTGAGAGGGCTAATATACACCTTTAGGCCAAGCTGGAGAAGGAAAATAAAGACTCGGATATACAAAGAAGAATGACCAACCATTATGCCCAAAGAAATCAATTTGCAAGGGCTAAATTGAAGAAGGCTCAAGACAAGTTCCAGGCACTAAAAGAGGAAAAGGGCCAAGCTAGGCTTGGAATCTTGGCACAATATTCTCTACAGGTCACCCAAAACCCATGAGGCATACTTCCACCAAACTTGGGAGAATTTTGACAAGTTTTTGTTTTTTGCAAATTTTGAGGCCAAGAGGGTAGCACACCTGGTGCTACGCTCTTTTTCAAAGCATATTTAGGAGTAAAGGCTTTCATTTTTGGTTCCTCATCACTCATATAATATTCTTACAAAGTTTCAGATCAATTGGAGTTGTTTTGGTCCTCCAAAAGGGTCAGAAACACCCAATTTTTCATCATTTTGTCTGCTTTTCAAGACATGTGTTGCACTCCTACCAATCTTGGAATTTTCACTTTTTTGAATAGGTTTTAGAGGTCATATAAAATAACCAAGGTTAGATCTGAAATTATACTTCAAGGGCTTTCCAACAAGCCATCATGAAGCCTTTTTTGACATTGGGAAGGCCTTCAAAACACTATTGCAAGATGACCCATTTTTCCTGCTCCTGTGCTACGCCCTTGGTGTGAAATTTCATTTTAAAACACGGTGCTACGATCCTATGGTTGAAAATTAAAAATGTATGCATGGAAAGTTTTAGGAGGTTTTTCAAAGCCTAATGGTCAATTTCTTTCCTAAAAATGGCCGAAAAGATATTTATTTTAGATATTTTGTGCCTTGGGCCTTGCAAGGCCTTAAGGACAATAGAGATACTTCTAATTACCCAATGGACTTATAGATACTCTATTAGGTTTTTCTCCTCCATGCTTGTTATATAGAGCATGAGGATTCATTATAACTGTTGGCATTTGATGTGTTTTAAGAGCAATACATGGTTCTTTGAGGTTGAAGAGCAATTTGGCGTTGTGGAGCTTGTGGATGATTTGACTTGATTGATGATGATGAAGGCTTGCTTGCAGGATCCATGAGTTTAGTTAATAGTGATGTATCTCTAGATTTTTTCATGTTTCCTTGTTTATCATTTTCTCCATCATTCTATGTTGAAATAGCTCAGAAAATTATAGGTTGAGAAATGTTGTTTGAGGCACCTTAGTCCTCCTGTTTTCTATTGTCTTTATGTTTTCCTCTTTTGGGTTAGTTTAAGGAATTATTAGTTGCTCCTTAGGCCCGCCTAAGCTTGTTTATTTCATCATTAGATTTATATTCTGGTTTAAAAATATTATTTATGGTAAGCCCTGCTTATTTGATGTTATCTAAATCATTCTTGAAATCTCTCTTTGATATATTGATTGTTAGGTTAAGCCAAAGCGGTCTTGTTTCAATCTTGCCCTTTGTACACGCTTATCAGTTTGCCTCAAATTTCTTTATAGCTTGGTTTATGATGTTTAGGAATTCCCTCTTGATGGATTAAATTTATTTGTGATCTTAAATGTTTTCTAAAGCTCGAAAGTGGAATCACTAGAAGTTAAATGAGTTTCTCGCCTTCTATATTTCATTGGAATTGTGTATCTTGAATGTTTATTGGTTTAAGTATTGTCATTGAGTAAATGGTGTGCCCTATCTAATGATTAGTATCTTTTCTTATCAGTATTTAAGGCCTTCGTTTTCATAGGTATTTGAAAAAGTATTCGTAACTGCCCTTTGCCCTACCTTGTTTACCCAACTTAATGTCCATCTCACCTCACCCATAAAATTTAAAGATCCATTGACTACACTGGATTTTCCCTGTGATGTACCTCGATTCACTATTGAGATATCAATGACTTTATAGACTCCATAGCCCAATGTTTGATAACCTCTCATTCCACCTATCCTACTTGATCATCTTACCCAACCAAGCAAACAAACAAACCCTACACTTAACAACTAGCCTAAAATCAACCATCTAAAACGAAAAAGTTTACATCCTTCGCACATAATAGAGAGATCCCTCTCTGAGTCCAGGAAGGCTAGGTCCTAGGACTCCAAAGACTAGTCTAATGTTACCCTGTGCATTTGGTTTACCAATCTGCCAAATCACAGGACACTAATAGTTGGGGCATCAAAAAATTGGATACATTTGCTAGAGCTCTCGCTGTGAAGATGGGATGGCAGATCATGGTCTCTCATAACCTATGGACAAAGGTGGTCACTCATAAATACATCAGGATGCTTTTGATCGTGTATTGGATTCGAAGCCCCTCCTGGAACATTCGCTAAATTTCCATGGTCTGGAAGGTTATCCTCAACTCTCTATCATATATTAGTGATGGCCTAACATGGCATATCAACTCGGGAACATCAACTCGTATTGGTCTCAATCCATGGTCTAGATTCAACGACGTATACCAACTTCCACCCAAGCTCATTAAACATATCTCTAGACCAGGGATCACCACTATTGCATAGATTTCAGACCCGTCATCTACTACTATTTTTTCCCAAGTATGGAAATATGTTATTCAACTTGGCCTACCTAAGCAATGGCATGAGGATTGGAATATATACAACATGGCTCTCTCTGAATCACATGTTTGCATTTCTCAGGGGGAGGATGAACTGAACTGGCAACATGCATCCCATGGACAATAGACACCCCAGGATGGCTATCTATTCATTTTCTCAAATTTTCGGCCTTTGAATACCACTTGGTGGTGGAACTGCCTATGGAAATTAAAAGCACCACCCCGATCCATTCTATTTATGTGGTGTATCCTACGCAACATTTCTCCTACAAGGGAGAACCTACAGAAGTGTTCCATATATGGACCTTCTTGGTGTATATTGTGCAAAGCCGAATCAGAATCAATCAATCATATATTTTTTCACTTCCATGTTGCTCAAACCCTTTGGTTGCATCCTTTAGGTTCTCTTCATATTACTACTCCTTGGCATGAGACTGATATTGTTGAAGCATGGCAATATTGGTGGAACAATGATTCTTCCCACAAGGCATGCAACCTCCTCGTCTTATTAGCTAGAGCCTTTGGATCATCCGCAAAAAATGTATATTCCATGAGCCACACCCAACTGGCCACTTGCATCTTCCAACATTATTTCTTTATTCCATTTCCTGCCACAGGAAGAGCCACCCGACCCCACCCAAAACCTGATTCCGAAAGAAATAAATCGAGAACATCCATGGGCCTACTTTGATGGATCCTCCTAGAATCATGGATGTGGCGAAGGTGCCATATTATACATAAATGAGCAACACCATTAAAGGATCAAAATAAGCTTGGGGCATGGTACAAATAATTTTGTTGAACTCATCACATTGAGACACCTTCTACAATTTTCCATTGAACATGGATGTCATCATTTGCAAATATTTAGAGATTCAAATATTGTTATCGGTTGGTTCAATCAGACATCTACTTGTCACATGCACACACTTCATCACATTTTGGAGGATTCTTGGAACTTAAAAACTCAATTTGATTCTATCATTTGCTACCATATTTATAGGGAGCTCAACCATATTTCCAACTCGCTATCCAACAGTCTATGCTCTAGCCTAAGGGGACATGGTTTATTGAAGAACACACTGGTCAAGATCACTACAGTTATTTTCACTGTCCATACATAGATCAACATCTGGCTGGGGACAACTAGCCCAATTTTCATGGATTTTTGTAGGCAATTATAATCATGTTTATATTTCTATGTATTTAATGATATTCATCAACATACTATATTCTTATGTATTATCATGATCACCCTAATAGGGGAACATTCCAAAATTCTATTTTTTATGTGACCAAAGTCATAATTTTGATTAATATGCCACTATCATCTACAACATGTAATTTTCTAACTTATAATGAAAATTATGATTTTTCCACAGGGAAAAAAATAGGCTGAGGGATGGAATTTTAACCCATTAAATTATACCTAATGATAGGCCTCATCACCTAAGTTGTGAAAAACACTCTAGATCCCTTGGTGGGTTGAGTTAGTATTCCTTGGAGCAGGTTTGGACAAATTCCCTCGAGACCTAGAAGGTTTTGGGTTGAGGTACTAGTTCATGGAACCTTGGACAATTTGGGTAGAGATCGATCTCATTGGTGTTATTGATGTCCCACCATGGAGATGTAATCACTGTGGTTTCAGGTTACAGTTTTTTGGCCTCTGGAAGCCTTGGTATGGTTTTATTTTGATTTATTCCATGAGATACCACATTCATTCTTGGAATATTGTACGATAATGATTTGTTGGAAGAGAGATTTGGTTTAGCCCAATCTATGGTCGGGTGGTACTTTGAAGTCCTTGAATTGGTTGGAGTTTTCATATATTAATAAAATTTATTCTTCTATTATGATTCATGTATATTTATAGTAGCTATATTGGTGTTATTATGTATGACTTGCCATGATATATATGCTGGTTATTTTATGGTTATATGTTGGTTATATTATTTTTATTATCTATGTCTCTTGCCATGAATCATTTAGTTATCAATTGGTGGATGAATGTATGGACTAATACCATTGTTGCAGCGATGTGTGATCCAAACTTATGCAAGAATGCAATAAAATACAGAAATAAATATAAACGTATATATGTAGAAGAAGTAAGACTTTATTTCATTAATGTCACATAACTAAAATATGCTTACAGACAGAATGGAAATAAACTAGCTAGGGTATTGGTATCTTATCTATGAGAAGATGTGTGGCAGCTACAGGCCTGTGAATTATATTACAATGAGGCTCAAAGGCTTATTTATTATTTTAAAATAGTAGAAAACCCTAAACATCCAAAAACCTAACCTTAGGAGATGAAACACCAAACTATGGGCCCCGTTGGGGTAAATTGGTACATCAATTTCGCAGGGTCGTAACTTTGCCATACAATTTCTATTTAACTTGCATGATACCTCAGTAGAAATATCTATCCAAGGAATATATTATTTGACATTCAATGAATACAAAAATACACTCCATGAAGGTGATTTTCCAAAAAATGTCGTTTAGAGCCTCAAAACAGCTCTGGAAGTTCAGGACCCAGATAATGCCAAAAATAGTAAATTGTGCTACAATTAAGGAAACTAAAAAATTGAAAGTAACGATGGTGGGGGTCCAAGTGGAATAGGCAGGTGGCCACCAATATCCACGTGGATCAATTTGGAGAGGGAATAGGGCCTTCTCGTGATTCTCAAATGAATCTTATACTAGTATGATCATATATGCACTCATGACCTATAGCTTAAATGTTTGTCATGCATTTGAAAAAATGTCTAGTGTGTTCTAGGAAGTCTAGGTCAAGTAATTCCTCCAAGTTCGAATGTTTAGATTTTTTTTCCATGTCTATTATGATTCTGGAAAGTCTCAAGCAGTTATGGGCAATGGTTTAGAGGTTGACCTGGAATTGTGGCACATATCTCAGGACTACATCCTTTGAACTAGGAAAGTTGGGTCACAACCACATGGAGGCAGTGTTGTGCATGCAATTGGAGGCATATAACCGCACCCAGACCTTGTCATGCATGCAGTTGGGAGTATAGGTTAGTGAAAAATATCCCTAGCTAAGGGTTTGGTCACCTAGGCTGGTACTTTGGCCTCAAAGTGTCCTGTAACGCTAACGGATGATGTTAATTATCAGTTTTTGGTCAGTTTATAGGCCCCACTTCCTTAACTGGAGCTTGGAGTTTGGGTCATATCTTAGTAAATCTTCATCTCATGTTTACCTTGGTGGGGGGGTGAAATTGGGTAAATGTGGTAAGGGGTGGTTACATGATCACTCAGGAAGAATAATTCCCAAAATGATGGTAACATTATAGCAAGGAAGTAATGGAAGTTTCCTAAGTCTAAATCCAGGAAAATTGCTTACTTACTTTGTTTCCGAAATCATTTTGTTATTGAATTTCATTTGAAGAATAATTTTAAAAACTTGAAAGAAGTCAAAGTTCCAAAATTTGAGGTGAATTTAATAGCCTTGGGATGATCCCAAGTGTAGTATAATTAAATGGTAATTTTGGAGGTTCTAGGTTCCTTGACAATGCATTTACATAAGCTCATGAACATGATTTGCAAGATGAAGGCATGCATCACCTTTTTTTGTGAATATTTCCATGAGTGGGTTGAAGGTTGCAAACTTGGTAGAAAACACTACAACCCATATCTTGTAAGTGAACAAATTGCAATATAAATTCATTGTAATCTTGAGAGTGGGGTGGCCATGTTCAAGGTGGTGAACTCAATAGTGAAGCCAACAACAAAAGTATTTTATTTTTAACCTTTGAAGGTTGGAGAAGGTTTTGTTGGTTTATACTTGACAATGACTCCATCAAATGACCATACAATCATCTTGGGAAAAGACATTTTCAAGCTTTCCAAAGTAGTTTACATGCCCAATGATAACTAGATAATATTATGATATGGAATCAAGGCTTGTGGTGTGGCTATGATGATGAAAAGAAGTTGGGAAGAGTACCAATATTATCAGACATAATGTTGAGTGAGGTATCCATTATATCCATATATAGACATTATATTATCACACAACATCAAGAAGAGGTATTTTTTGGATAGGGAGACTTAAGGCCTTATGTCATCACACAACATAAATAATAGGTGGCTTCAACCAGGGAACCTTAGGTGACCAAGATGGTCAAGACCATGCAGAGAATAATTTAGTAGCATTAGAGACATCAGGGGAATCAATCTTGAAAAGTGTAACATTATTGTGCACTTTGAGTTATTGTAATAAAGATGATGGGAGAATGATTGAACTTGCACTAGTAGTTGCATAGGTCACTAGAAAAGATTATCACTAATATGACAACTATTGCACACATTGTCATGTATAATAGAAGGAAATTTAGATGAATGTTGAGTTTTTAGTGGAAAAACACATAACTATTGGGTCTAAGTATTGCAAGGAGGAACTCACATATCATATTCTTAGTTGCAAGATGTTGTAATAGGATCACTTCAACATTATGAAGACCAACAAGTTAAGAACATTATTGACATTTTATCAAATGGATTGGATGACTTAGAGATAGGGATATTAAGATTTATAGTTTCAAATGGATTGCAATAATTAGATATAGGGATCTCTTATGTTGACTAATCATCCATTTAGAAAAAGGCTTGAATAAGTTTGCTAATAGGTGAGCCATGAAGAGACAACATGAACAAAGGTCATTGTTGTACCTTTGTTGATAATTGAAGAATTTCGAGACTCTTAGTTTAACTTAGAAATGTGGGAGATATCTATTTTCCTAATCATGATGAAATTTATATTATAAAGTTTCATAAATTAGCCATGAGGATCTACTAGTTTTAGGTAATGGTATATTGGTTACAAGAATTAGGTTGCATGCTATTGTAAAAGAATGTACTTCTGAGATACTTCACAAAAAGCACAAGTTAGACTCTTTGATAAGTAGTTATTGTGTACTTACTTGCCATGTAATTTTCAAAGATAAATCTACAAAATTATTCACCACTTAGGAGTACGAAATGGAGCCTAAAGAAACTATGAAAAAGGTGCCTTGGAAAATTTTTCTAAGTTACAAGAAGTCACATCAAAATTTACAAAAGGGTTGGAGAAATGTCCATTATTTAGAGGAGTTGAATAAGATGATTGAATTGAATATGGAATTGATTATTTTAGGCATGAATAAGTGTATTCTCATGGTTGAATGTGATATTTTTCACAATAACCTAACTAGTTCAATACTAGAGAGGATCGAATTTATAAAGGCATGGCAGAATTAGTCAAAGAACAAGTGTCATAGTAAGTTACAAGAGGTGCAACACTTAAAAATTGGTATGAACTTATTAAGAAAGGTATGGTGGTCATAAAAAAAGGAAACCATATAAATTTTGGCACTTGGTTTGGAGCAACAATAGTAAGTAGTCACAATAATGTTGAAAATTGAGTTGTAACAATATTGAGGGGCATACTTAGAAACATTAATACTTGAGTTTCAATGGAGATGAGATGAAATTGTAGCAATTTTTGACTTATATTAAAATATAAATAGAAGGAAGAAACAACAACAAATACATATAGGAGGTGTTGTTGTCAAATTTTGGGAAAAATAACTTTGTTTAAAGGATGAATTGGAAAGTGGATATCTACACAACAATTCTCATAGTGACAATGTGCAGTAGTTGGATGAGGTAACCATGTTTGAATGAAATAATATAGGTAGAATAATTGAATACACTAGGCTCTTAGGAATGTTACAAGGGATGATGTAAGGCCATAGCCTTGAATGGCTTCAAAATCCCTTGTTATGAGATAACCTCAGTGGTCATTGACAGACAGAAATGGATACAAAAGAAAATTTATGCTTAAAAGAGTTGGTTTTAGGAGGCCTTGCAGATGCACCATAGAGCAGTTGTGTTCCCTTCACAAAACTACGCATATTATAGACCTTGATATCTCACTTATTGATTGGATGCACCAAGAGAAGCTTGGTCATGAAGAGAACTTGGTGAGATAAGGAAAATAATAAACTCATCCATAAGCATGCACTATGCATGATGGAAAAAGTGGGAAAGAAGAACTTGAATGGATTATAGATGACTAAGTTGGGTATGCATCAATTATGTGCACTTGGGTGCATGTTGGTTGGACTCACATTAACTAGGTTCACATTTTGGTCATACCTTACTATGAACACTTTTTTGTTCACATGAGTGAACCCTCTTAGATGCACATTTTAGGGAATGTGTAGACACAATATAGTTGGACTCAAATTCTTTACAAGGAACAATTTTGGATGTTAGTATGGAAATTCATTGTATGTGTACCTAAAATTATTCACTTATTATTGGTGATATGCAGCCCTAATAACAAAATATTCTTGTCTATGCTTTAGATCTAGACTAAAAAATGAAGAAAAACCCCGCAACACAAAGAATCTTTCAAAACATAAACATAACAGCAAAAATTAAACTACAATAACCCAATGGAGGACTTAATCAACTAATAATTTTATTAAAATACCTGGTGAGGAGAAATTACAACATGGGTATGTATTTCCCACTCTGTGGGATAGGTCATTTTCTTATCCTTGTGCTTCAATTGTGTGCTTCTCTCTCAATTTGAAATGGGGGAAAAAAACAAAAATATGGCTTGAATTCAAGTGGAAGCTCAAATTATATGAGAAGTTAGTGTTTACGATGATAATAGTCATGGTGAAGAATGAATGGAAAAACCATTTATTTATAACAAAGTCTTGAGTTAAATTAGGAATTATAAAATAATAAAATATTATTGACTCAATCAAAATCTAGCTGTTGTGAATATTTATTATATTTTTGAGAGGGAAAGGATATTCAAAATGGTCAAATATATTTATTTAGAAAGTGTTTTAAGTAATTAACAAATAAAAATTATTTATTAATCACTTTGTGATAATTAAGAAAAATATGACTTTGAAATCATTATTAAATAATATTTACAATTATCTCAAGAGGATAATATGAAATAAAGTAAGGAATAATAAATAAATAGTGATTTATTTAATTATTCCAAGGTGATTTTTGAAATTGGCAACAAGAAGGGCTTCTAATTTATTTTTTCCTTAACTAATTTAGAAGTAAATTGTAATTCCACATCACATTACAATTTGTATGAGTTAACTGAGTTAGGAAGACTTAGTTATCTCAGTCAATTCGAGTTGGGGGTAAAACTAGAGACATATAGAGTTCACTCTAAGTTTTAGGGGGTCCATATGTAGTTTATTTTGAGTTGTAATTGTTTAACTTAATTATTTGAGTTCAAATCAGTTTAAATTGTTCTAACTGATAAATGAGGTAGTGAGATGTCCAGGAAATTAAATCTGATTTATTTCACATCTAGTGATCAATTAGATAACTGATAATTTTCTATAAATAATTGTTGCATGTCAGTTCTAAGAGTGACCCAGTTGAGATTGAAGTTAAAGGGAAGTAGAATATTAGTTGTATTATTAGAAAATTGTATAGGTCATGCATGAGGTCAACAGAATGCCTTTGATGAATTGCACAATTAATTCTTGGGAATTTGCTAATTAATCATGTTTGAGTTCCCTCATGAATGTGTCAGTAAGGCTCAGCAACCCAGAGGAAATTTTTTGGTTAATTATTAAACCAAACTTGCTAGGATCAAAGTGAGACAGTTAGAGATAGCGCAAAGAGCTCTCATGCCTGAGAGAAGAATTTTATTATTTCATATTCTTGACTTAATGCACTATATAGATAGCGGGGTTTTTAACTTTGGCTTTCCCCAAATACATATTTGTGTTGTGTGATTGAAATTTTTTCTATCTTGTTAATTCGATTGTGCAATTGTAATTGGTTTCCATAAATTTGTAGAATAGATTCAAGTATTTTGTTTTAGAATATTACAATATCAGTTGAATCTATGTAGATTTTATACATTTATTATGTCAAAAGTGATAAGAAATAATTATCAAATAATGATTTAATAATTATTTCTAGAGAATATTTAATAAATAATAATTTATTTAATTGTTTTTATTGGGTTTTTGGATTTTAATGAGAAATAATTTAGGAAAAATGGTTTACAAAATTATTTCCTATGTGAATGTGGGTTTACCATTGTAAAATTAATCCTACATGGTGTATTTAGATCCACCTAGTAAGAAATAGCTAGGTGAATATTTTTTGGGTCGTAACAGAGTTTAGGAGAAAATTGTGTGATCGAAATATGTTGTAGATTGCACTTTCAGGGGACACCAAAGGAGAGTCATAGAGAGAGAGAGAGAGACGGGGGGGAGGGAGAGAGAGAGTGTGTGTGTGTGTTGAAGAAATGCAAAGAAGGACTGAGAATGGAGGGGGATAGACCTACTTAGCTGATATAAATCTCCTTTTATTTGTAAGTAGATAATCTCAAATGAGGCGGGGGAGGCATACCCATACCCATTGATATAACTAAGTAAAAATAATAGTGATGTGCCCAAAAATGTGGGTCTGAGCAACAAAGTAAATGATAAATTATATGCAATATGTCAGCATCAATGGGCCAGAAAGTGATACAAATACACGATGAGTCTCACATACATAATGCACCTGGAAAATAGAGGTCGGGACTAAATACAATAACGTTTGTTGATATGAGTTCATGATACATAGTTCCCCCCCATACTGATAAGAGGATGGATATCACGACCAAAGAAGCCCTACTTAATTGGAAAAGGCTCTAAAGATCTGAATGTACTATATGAAGGAGACATGAATTTTGTGGGCACTACAAGCAATAGAAACTGATCCAGTAAAATCTACAGAACTACATCATAGTTTAGATCATAATCTATAGTTATCTGGGCATGTGGAGTTCTACCTAAAGGGCCACCCCCTCTTGAGTTCTGGAAAGTCTCACACACACCCAGGAAATTATTGTATAATATGGTGGATCATTGTACGATCAAGTGTATGATCCTCGATCGTGTGATAATGAATTAGAGTCTATCACATGAGAAACAACCAATTCAAAGGGAAATGATGATTCCCTTTACTTAGTCTAAGGCACTGAAAAATGGTGAAGGATGGAACAAAGGTAAACCACACTCTAAACTACTCTCCTGGAATAAATGTGTTGAATTCAATATAAGACGTCGCACTAGAGTTGAGGCAATGAGGAGACCTCAATAAAGGCATGAGGATTATATTAATATGACTGATAGATTAACACCATGGATCATGATGGAGGAATGAGATAAGTAGTGGATCGGCAACTTCGCTTATCATATTATAATAGGCATGGTTCACTTGGAAGCGATTTAATCGATTTCAAAGGCTATGGTAAATTACTCATACAGAGGATTTTCGAAGATAAATCAATATATCAGAGGCCAACTATGAGTGAAATGGGATTAATGCGACAAAAATATGGATGATGTATTGTAACATGACTCAATGGGACTCTGAACAGAGTCCATTAAGGGTGACTCACTCTGATGTTATGACAAGGGTGACTGTATGATTCTCCCACATTGGAAAGTTCCCAAACGTGATCATAAACACATGAGTAAATAATGGTTACTCACAATGAAGCTTGACACATAAGTTTACAAGTGCAAAGGAAAATTGATACCAGAGTACAGGTGACTTGTATAAAGAGATTTGATTTGAATAGGAGGTAAACTGAAACCTCGGGGGCGGGGGGGGGAATGGCTTCTTAACAAAGTTTCAAATTACAAAAAATGAAGAGAGACACATTATGGGCTCGGTGAGACATTTTAAATAGTTTTGATGGTTCATCAAATAGAGCTATGGTTTGTTCGTAATGGTCGATGGAAAAGCTAGAGGTTTTCCTATAAAAGGGATTCTTTCTCCCAAATTCAATTCATTTTCATATTGAGTTGTTGGAGAATTTATATAGGAGGATAAGATCCTAAATATTTTCAATCTCGTAGCAGAAAAACCGCTCATCGGATTTTGGATCTGTGACTTTCTTGTTGCTAACTATACTTGTCTAAAAATGGCCTTAATGCTTCTTTGAAGGATGGTTCCTGATGAAAAAATAAGGGAATAGAATATCACAGGAATGAACTACTAGAGGATGTTTATAATCATCCCCTCCCACAAAGTCAAACATGGGGACTAGGTGGTAAGTTTGGTATCACATAGAGTAGAATAATTGAAGATATGATATCAAGCATCTACGATAGACGATGTGTATATGGCTCTTCGGAGAGGTCAGTAGGACAAATTATCCAAGGAATGAGAGGATAATCTACCATACCTAGATCATTAAGGTATAGGCCAAGATTTATGTTAAACAAGTGAGAAGGTGTCTAGGGGTGCCATCATGCCCCAAGCATGACATATTTCCCCTCAACATATGATTATGGAGGGGACTGATTAGGTATGAAAATGTGGGAATGAGGCCCCTAGCTAAATGATTTTGTGGAGTGTCATTATGTTTCAAGTTCTCAAATAAGTGATTCAAGCATCTGGCCCTACTCGCACAAGATCCTCTAGAGGATGAGGAGGAGATGTAGGGGCATGAGTGCTCCTTAGTTTTGTATGGATGGATGAATCATGGTATGGGCATGCCAAATTTATTTATAGTAATGGAATCTAAATATATTTTTATTATGTGGTTATCCATTTGTTGTTTTATGAATGTCTTGTTATGGGAAGAAAAAATTAAGGATGCGGTAAGAGAAATGAAATGGTGGATTACCAATCGCCTTTGGTACTTCATATAGGAGTAAAGTGGATTGAATTTTTGGGTTCGCATACATGGTGTCACCATACCAAAGAGTGTATTTGAATATAATGAATTATGCTCACTTAGACGTTATTGTGGGTGATGAATACCAATCTCTAAGGGACTAGGTTGTTGATGTAAGAAGTAGGTGTGATTAAATGGATCATCCCTAGGGCGATCTAGATTGATATGGTATTATAGAGGATCTTCAACATGGGGAAGAATGATGGGACTAGAATCAACACTGCTAGATGTGATAAGAGGGTTGGGGATAATTTCTTCTCCTAGACTCTTGAAAGTGGATTCCCCCTTACCCAAATATTGTGTGGAAATGTAATGGCCACAAGGTGGATGCGGTTCAAATTAGTGATTTCAAATTTTGGGGCTATGGAACCAATCATAATCATGGGATACATGGTTCAGATATGCAACATCTACTATGGTAGACTCATGGCTAGTGGATAAATAATCCAGTGATGTTGAGACTAAAGCGTCTTCCGAAGATGGTTCAGAAGAAGCGCAATAGGAAACTCCTAAAGAGTCCAAATATATTGATCCCATGGATGATGACAGGTAGAGAATAAGGTTTGAACTATCCATCATCTTGACATCAGGATACGTACACAAATTTGGGTTGAGAAACATCCTATCCTAGTGAAGCATTGGGGTTAGTACCCATAGGTAGAGGGGAAGTAGAATCACTAAGAGTGGAATATAACTTGCGAAGCACTTGAAGTGTATCATGAAATTATTTGAGAGGGGGACAGTTATGGGAATAATTTCCATACTTATCAAATAAATCACAAGGGTGATTCGTGCATAATTTTTTGTTATTCTTAGCAGACTCGGGTAAGGTAACATGGACCTTAAGAATGTTAGGTTTGGGAAAAGTATCAGAGAGAAAATTATTAATATGAGGAAGCTCAAGACAATTATTGGTGGAATTTCCAAAAAAATCACACAAAGCACATGGAGGAGAAGGATTTGGAGGTTTAGGAAGTGTGGAATTTTTTTGGGGTGCCTTTTCATTGCTTCCATTTTTCTGGGTTTTTTCTCCCTTCATGAGATACTTTCGCAGTATGAGTGGCTTCCTACTGAAATTTCTATAGAACTGAAGAAAAGGGAGGGGTGGTTAAAACCGGTTGAACCAAAATCAAAGTGATGTAAGGTTTGAGTTGGTTGGGAGGATTTTTTGTGGGCGGACCATTGTACCACACTGGGATCCCCATGGTGATGCTAGGAGGACTCAATGTCGCCATGAAAGACGTAGAAAATATTCTTGGTGGAGGGAATAAGAAGGGTATTTAACTAGAGGGATAATGACCTGGAGGAACTTCTCCTGGATGGGAAAGACTTGGGGTAAGCGTTCCTAGTTTGAAAGGACCAAGAGAGGTAACAATAGGAGGAAACTTCCCAGGAGTAATTGTACCTAAAGGATGATTTGATTCTTGATCAGGAGGTTGCGGAGGAGATGACTACTGAGAAGGCATACCAAACCACTTATCGGTAGCCTGTGATGCTTAAAGCATGCAAAAACTTGAACAGCTAGGCTCAGAAGGAGTACGCAGTGGGCCATAGTAAGCCCCAAGAAGCATGCAATCTTTATAGACTTTAGGGGAAACATCAGTAAAGGAGGAAGTGGTCTAATTTATATTCATTGATGAAATAATGTGATAAGGAGAGGTCTGAGACTGATATTAATAGTAATTCAATTGATCAATTGTGAAGATATTTCCATTGCGAGGAAATCACATCATGCAAAAGACATAGGATGTGACTGCTGACATGGCATATGCATAACTATGACCCAAAAAGATGTTAGAATCTAAAGTGGCATCGATGACATCGATATCAATCAAGATAACCTTGAAACCAATAGTGATTGGGAAGTTGCAATATAAATAAAGGGGATGTGACGAGTGACCGTCCCACGAACTAAGGTGGTAGTGGATGGTGGCAGGTCATGGGAACAACGTTTCTTATAAACACTGGTTTCCATTACACAGGTGTAGCTGCCTTCTTCTATTATACACTACTAAACAGTGGCTTTTTGAATGGAGACTAGTATTTGAAAGGCAACGAATGAAGGAAGGGGGGTATGTTCTACTTTATCAACATCAAAGAAAATTAAATGATCATTGGAAGGATCCACAACACTCAAAGCAGATAGTAGATATTTCCTTTTGGAGGGGCACATCTGGAGGACTTCTAACATTGGCATGGAAACATGAAACTGTTTCAAGTCATCTATTATACTATATGTATGGACAGATTTAGTAGAGGTATCATTTCGATGTAATGGACCTTTGGTGATATTAGAGTGAACCTTTACCTTAGGAGAAGGTATATGTAAGGTAAAATTTGGTGACGATAGGAGCTCATTGGAACTATTGGATTGGTAATCAGTCGCTGAATTATTAAGAGGATGGTCATATTGACACAATAGAGTCTGAAGTTTGATTTCTTTAGAATCCTTCAAAAGTATCTGGTAATTATCTTTTCTATATTGTGAAGGTTGAGGCGCTACAGTACTCCATGTGGGTTGGGCAGCCACATATCCTTCATGAGGAAATTGATTTATAATCACATTCAGATATAATGAATAGGGAGGGGGAAGAGGTGTAGCGATAGGTTAAGTCCCTCTAGAGACAGCTGCTTGAGCTTCCCGTGCCTAACGCATCTGAGGTAAAAGGGTACATTCATGAGTATAATGGAAAAAAAATTTGCAACAAACACAAGGTTTATTGCTTCTAAGAGACTTTTTCTGCTTTGGTTGTCTTCCCTATTGCTAGGTTGTGAGATTAGGCTAGTCAGCCTTAAGGGAATTAGGTTTTCAACCTTTTATTCCTTGTTTACCTTGAGGTTTTTAATTATGGTTACTCCCCTTATTACTTCTCTTGGGTCTAGGCAGACTATTAATACTCTGATGAGCGTACACTTGATTCTATTGAGATGGCTTCTATTGTGGGAAAGGAGGTGGAGGCATGGGAGGTTGATGCATTAGTGTCGGTGGGGATGGATAACTAGGTTGATCAAAAATTAGCCTTGGCATCAACTAATGTGGATGGGGATATCCATATGATGTGTTGGCATCTAGGTAATATCTGACATGCTAAATATTGGTAGGGAGATAGGTGTAAGCAGAACTAGTCACCCCTTAGGGTTGACCATAAATCATATGAGGTTAAGGATATGGTGATGGTTGAGGGTGGGAAAGAGATATATTGATACAGTCAGTGGTATGAAACTCCCTCAGTGAATTGGCAGCACCAAGCTGAGCAATATTGGGGAGGAAAATGTAAACATAACCTGACTGAGAATGTATAAGATCATATTTTAAGGCTATTTGGAGAGATTCCTCCTCAACATAAGGGATGTGAGAGGAAAAATATTTACCTATGGGCGACCATAGAGTTATTAAAATAAAATCCATATATACATGGTATTCAAACCCAGGGGCTCTACACATGCTTCTCCTTCTGCGCCTTTCTTGAACATGTCAAGAAAGGTGAGTGGTGAAAGTTTCACAAAAAGAGTTTAGGAGTTCATTACTTGTGTCATATCAGAGAGGAAACTAGAAATATGAAATAAAATATTTTTTCGGAGTCACAAAGGTATAATGGGAGGCATGTGGTAGGTCCACATACCATTTGGCAAAAACTCAAATTAGGGTGCATTAGAAGAGACGAAGACAAATGGAGTCTTAGGTAATGGATTTTGATGAACACCACATGTGAAAAGACTGAACCTAATTGGTGGTGAATTCTCTAGGATTACCTTCAAAACTAGGAATGTCTGAGGGGATTTTGGTGGGTATGAGAGCCAAACTCTAGTCATGGATAAGGGGATCATTGATAAGTTTTATACAATCAGGGAAGCTTAGGCTAGCCAAATAGGGAAGTAAGGGAGGATTGGTTTTTAAAATAATGCAGCTGCAGTAAAATTCCACTATAGACAACTTAAATGGTCAAGATTATAATTGCATTAGATTTCTCTTTTCGAGAGGACCAAAATCAACATATAGATCACCCCAATCGGTTAAGTGAAAGTTAAATTATAAAATAATTTATTTGTTAAAGTGAAATGGAATGGATCGGCCTAACCACATGTGGAGTTAGCCTTAACCCCAAGCGGTCACACACGAAATCTATAAATAGAGGTGACCTCAAGTTCATTTGCACACATTCTCTCATGAGACCTTCTTCATGCTCTCTTGATTTTGTTTTGTATTTTTCCATCTTGGCATACACATGTACGTCAGGAGAAGCTTGTGCAAAGGATAGGGATTACAGACAGAGGCTCGCATTATATATGGTTTTTTCTAGGCCATAACCCCACGTAGGCCTAAGGCCATGGGTAGGTAGTGATTGAGCTAGGATAGAGCCGCAAGTAGGCCTTATCAAGGTCGTGACTAAGCTAGTAAAACCACAAGAATACCTTGTTTAGGGCACGCTTAGGGTCTCGGGTTAATCAAGCCCTCTGCCCCAGGCACAAAATGTATAGGTTATGATTAGGACTTGTATAACCATGGGCTCATAGTGTTAAATTCACGTTTGAATATTTTTATGGGCATATCTGATTTGAATCATAGTCAGTAGCTTGCGTAGTGTCTTCATTCATTTGTCACTCAGTCAAAGTCGCCTGAGAACAGTCACTGACAGCGTCCTGGACTCAGATTTAGGACTTGGTAGTTGAGATCAGTTGATGATACTTCAAATCTATGCTCTTGAGGTTGTAGATCTGCATATCTATAGATATTCTCTATGTATTTATGCTGCAATATGTATTTACAATATTCACTCAGTATCAGTAGTATTCTTGAGTATGCTTCAGCCAGTGTCAGTGCATCTCATTTCTCATAATCAAGTTCCTTTAGCAGAGATATGTGTAAGGTCACATTATGCATGTGTTAGTTTTTTTTGCATTATGAAGATATGGATCTATGGATCATTGTACTCTTGTTACTTAATCATTTGATGATGATATACAAGAATAATTTTCAAGGGTTTTCCCTATAGTGGGTTTTTCCCTTGTCTCCACCAATCATAGTGTCTCTACATGTTCATACTTCTCCTCCTAATGCTTAGATGATGATGATGATGTTGTTCTTTCTACACAGTTTCATTTTCTGATGGTTAATAATGTAGATCCCTACAATGATATAATTATTTTTGGTGAACTTAACGTGTTATTGAATAAATGTAACTATCAATGCAAATAACAATGCTTCTTTATGGAAAATTAACATGGTTTCAGAGCTAGGCTGAAGAAAATCCATGAAGATCACCCCCATGGAGACATTTTTATGGAAGTAAGTAGAGGATGGTAGAGACCTAAAAGAATTATAGGGTATGAAGAAAACCCTAGGCATTTAGTGGATAAGGGTTTGTGAGAAGCCATGGTTTAGGGTAAATTATTGATATTTGGTATATGAAACCCTTGTATGGCATATGTGAAGATTCTCAAGTACTTTGGATCGATTTGACAGATGACCTGGTTATTAATAAAGTTTTTGATTTAAGGCAACATTCTTCTATGGTCTATGGATGGATCTTGAATATTGGTTCAAGAGGGATAGGATCATCTCTCATTGAAGATAAGTATTCCTTGACTTATGACATTAGTACTCTTGTTTATATTTATGGATCTAATTACTATTATTATTGTTTCTATTCATTACATCCTCTTGTATATTTGAGTACCTAGATATTTATAACCTTCGTGATGATATGTGATGATTGGATCCCTCTTGAGGATCTTTTGAAGTGCAGGAAATATGGCTAGATCTAGAAAAGTTAAAGATGCACTTGAAGCTACCTATGTGAATTTTTACAGGTAATACCACAAGGCATGCATGGTATATTGATTTTAATTTTATTTTTTCATCTATAACATTGGATGGCTAGGAAAGCTCTATGGTATGTTCAGAATATCTCTTTCACAAATGGCTCATGCATGCATATGAGAGTGATTGGGATTTATGATTCTTATGATGAAATGGTGAACTTGGGATTGAATTTTTTGATCATGATGATCTTCTTGATTCTACAAGGCTACTTATTGTTGATCTTGGATATGGTTGCATAAATTGATGCTTGGCTAACATATATTGTTTGGAGATCCTCAACCTGGCTATAGTAGATGATACTCTTGACTCTTGATATGAATTATATCTACTGGATCTCTTATGGAAGTTTACCTCATTAATATTGTATTGATAATGCTTGTGATAAGCATGATGAAAGCTCATGGAAAGAGAGATTTCACTTTTTTGGTTTATTGAATAATCTAGCTTGATCCTATTGATCATGATATGCATGGTATTGGCGACCATGATGATAGAAGAATATCTATGAGATTGATGTTTATATCTCCGACTTCCTATGATTTTGGCATATGGTGAATTGAAATGTTTTAACTAGATGTATTGTTAATAATTGTTGGGTAGGGCCCAGCTAGGTCTAATTTTGAGTAAAAGACTCCACATTTTGAGGAAGTGGAGGGTGTGATCTAGAGGAAAGAAGTCAATCACGCAGAGTTGAAAGCTTCACATGGAGTTTTAGGAGCATTAGGGGATTTGTGGTGGGTCAAAGCCCCTCTTTTTTTAAATGGATCGGGTTGTTTTTTAATATTTTGAGCTTTTCTCATGGTTTGCAAACCATGGTATGATAAGATGTAAAAGCTATATAAAGATATGACTTAGTATGTCATATACCGATTGATGAATGAAGTAGAATAATTATATGAGCACAAACTTAATTATTTGTGTTTAGTCTATTTTGGGTCTTCATAAGGCTCTGTAGTTGTGTGCGCGAAGGCCTTGGTCTGTAGCTATGTGTGCAAACCACCCGCAGCTATGTGCAAGGGTCGAAGAAGGATTGTACTGGAAAGACTCATTATCAATAAAGAGAAGGAATATTGAAGTATTTTTGTGTAATTGCATAATTTGTATCTAATTAT
This sequence comes from Pinus albicaulis, assembly GCA_034641835.2. Lineage (NCBI taxonomy): Eukaryota > Viridiplantae > Streptophyta > Pinopsida > Pinales > Pinaceae > Pinus > Pinus albicaulis. The sequence continues at coordinate 988,908,605 of CM076574.1, forward strand.
ATGTGAAGTTTATTTTATATATTGTAAAGTCTTTTGTACAATTGTTTATGTATAGCGAGGTATTGAATGTCATTTATATGTGTTGTACTGTGTTGAATAATGCATAAGACTGATAAATATGTAGTTAGTAGTAGTAGTAATTGATGAATAAGGCATAAACTATAAAAGTATATATTTGCTTCTGCACAATTCAGGAAGGCATAAGGAAGAAACATAGCAGTAAATCCATGTCCTAATATCCCTCTAGATGTAGAAACCTGTTTCTAGCATCTCCCAATATTTCCTCGGTTCAGACTTCAGTCTGCTCAGTAGATTGTTGTCGAAAGGGTCAGTAATAGAGTGTTTTGTTGGTAGCACAACTACTCCGAACTTGGGTCTAGACCCCCTCAAGCCAACAAATGGTTATGTTCCTTGGAATGGGATCTAATTGAGGGATATGTGGATGTGGCATTTGAAATTAAAAGAGATCCAAGACTAGGTAAATATGAAAAAACAAGAGTTCAGAGTTCAAGGAAACAAAAGTCTACGACTCTCAACTAAATCTTGGTTACAGAGATATATTTTTACATATGAGCACGAGATTTTCTTCTCGTCATTTGTGAATGAGATGAAAAAATGGTTTTCAAGTTTGGTTGAGAATAAGACCTGTTTTAAGAACGACAAGCCTATTGCGTGGAGCCTTGAATTTTTGCAGTGACTCAAGAAGACTGATAACAAGATCTCAAGATTTTTTGCTTTCTAGATCGATAGTACTCTGGGAGGATTTATAACTGAGTTTTCCATAGACACATACGTATCCTACAGCGAAGCTGTGCACTTATTTTTCAAGGGTACGCGAGGTAAGTACTTGAATTATTTAAAGTTGTGGATTAAGATGTTCTTATGTGAAAGTGTGTATTGTGCATGGAATCAGATTGATGTTTGGAAGAAGTAAGTTTGGGTCTACGTGAAGTGGTAAAATACTCAGGGTAGATTGGAAAAACTTCGTTAACACTTATTACAATCCATTGTTAAGTGGACCTAAAAGCGAAGAAGGAGAAAGTAACCCCACAACCCCTAGAGGTGCATCGTAGTTAGAATTTGGAGATCATCAGGGTGCCTCTAGGATTCCCCATCTCGCCTCTCCCCTCACTCCATATCTACATCCCCATACTTTTCCTCTACCTCCACCTCCACCTCCAACTCCCCCAAGAAACATGGCTAATGAGGTGAGAATGCCTATTTTCACAGGTCAGGGATCAAAGGATCCTAATGAATTTTGGTTTGTCACTGAAGCAATATGTAAAGTGTGACAAGTTGTAGATGATGACATAAAGAAGGCACAACTTGTTACAACACTATAGGAAAGAGTGTTGATGAGACAAAGACTACACTGAATGCTGAAATTAAGAAGTTGAAATCACAGTCGTAGTGTATTAAGGAGATAAAATAGATCAAACAAGCAACAAGTGAATTTGTTTGGGAATTAGATCAAAGATTCAATATGTTACTAAGGCAAGTGAACTTCCAAATTCCTGACGAGCATCATAAGGAGTGGTTTATATCTAGGATATTGCCACCTATCAGGCTACATTTTATGTAGCAGAAGATAGCAACATAAGCCGAAGATCTGGAAATTGATATGAAGTTGGAAGCTTCACCTGACGCGGATACCCAAGTAGGGTTACAACATATTTAGAGTGAATTAGCAGCCACTTTGCAGCAATGCATTTGGATTTGCAAGATCTAAATAAGGGTAAGGAAATCTAATCAAAAATGCACTTAGATGTATGGTGTATCAAATGTAAGGTAGCAGGCCATTATAAGGATCAGTGCCTTGTGTTTAGAGATTACATAAACAGTGGCAGGCCCAATCCATTACACCTAGGACCAAGTGTATGGTGTGACATGTGTAAATTTTATGGCCGACGTTGCACAGAAGAATACTATTTAATGCAGAATCATGTGAATACCCTGAAGCAGTTTTTTTGTAACTTTGTAGCTCCGTAGGGAATGATGAGAAGAATTGTTGTAGTTATGAGTTAATAAATATTGTGGATACTTATAGAATGAAATTTGAAGGGTGTGAGCATGAAGATCATTGTCCACTAGTAGGAGGTGGAGGCTTCTAAGGCTGAGGAAAAGGACGAGGAGGAGGCGCTAGTTGAGGCCATGGTAAAATCATATGTTACAACTGCGGCGAAGAAGGACACTTCACGAGGGATTTTCAGAATCCTATTGCCCCCTCTTACAGGTATTATAGATATTTTGAGCATTTAATAGAATATTTTCCTGTTCTAATAGTAAATATGTAGGAGAAAATAAATCAATATCCTACGCAAAAATTACAGATGATGACTGTAGATCCATGCAAATAATAACCTAACGTTAACATAGTAACCCATAATGATGCAACTATGAGGGAAGATAGCACATTAGGACAAATGTCGATGGAGGGAATGTGTGTTAGAAAGGATGGAGATAAGAAAATTGGGTTTAATATGAAACGAGAAAAGGAGACATTTTTTTAGGAGAAGGAGAGTTTCATGGACCCAGGAGCTTAGACATCTAGGACACAACCAAAGACTCAACAGAAGTTGATGTCTCAGAAGAAAAACAACTAGGGTATTACTATGATGAACGAGTTTGATCCAACTATATTGATGTAATTTTTCTAGACCTGCATGAAGTTATTGAGAGAGCAAAAGGCTATCGAAAGCCTTCGGGTGTTGATAGCCTCCTGCTTAGGAAGGGAAGAGCCACAGAACGAGCCACGCATGGTAAATCAATTTTATAGGCATAAGAACTAGAGTACAGGTAGTGAAATTAGGTTAACCAGGAAGATCGGTGAATACAATATGGATCAGATAATTCGTGATATGGGATCAGATGCCAATGTCTTGCCTAAGAATACATGGGAGTGCATGGGAAAAAAAAAATTGAAATGGTCATCAATCCAGTTAAGAATGGCTAATCAACAGAATATTATTCCTATTGGAATATTTCCTGGTATAATAGTGGACATCGAAGGAGTGCACGCTATGGAATATTTTGAAGTAATTGAGATTGTGGATGACAAAAATCCATATCCAACGCAACTTGGATTGGATTCGGCTTTTGATACTAATTCAATAATTAATTTGAAGAGAAATATGGTGTTTGATCAAGGTGATTTGAGGGTCATTGTTCCCCTGGACCCATCAAAAGGAGTGCAGTATACAGAGCTTTCTTCGTGATGAATACCGTGATGAAGATATTGATAATATATACAAGCTCATGGCTAAGGAGGAAGAAGGTATCAATCCCACTTTAGATGGAAGGATAAGATGGGAAAGGGACATCTCATGTATTTCAAATTCTAATGAAGAACTAGAGAACTGGTAGAATAGGCTACACGAAGTTTCTACTAAGAGATGTAACAACATTACAAGATCACTTTGTTGTATCACTACAGAGGTATGTAATTTACATTACTATTGTGGGATAGGAGATTTCAATTTATTTCTTGATGAATTTGAACAAGAAGTACCTAAAGAACAAATTTTCAAGCTTTGGACGTAGCAATGAGATCTACACTTGCTAGATGGTGGGGTACTCATAAGGGAAATATTTGAAGTTAGAGAGAATATCACAGATTGATTATGATCAAATTTGGTCAAGTAAATACTAGACTCAAAGTGAAATTTGATGGAAAGGATGACCCTCAAGGGAATATTTTTTGCTTTACTACGATGTGGGGTGAAGATCCAACACCAGAATGGGTACATACATTCTTTCACACATTATATGTGGTACATATGAATTGGTATCTTGAAACCAAACTACGACATGGAACAATGAATTAGGAAGAGATGATTGATGGATTTTTAATGAATTTTAGTTTTGAAGATGATTGTTGATACCTAGATGCAGATCTTCAAGAAGTCAGAGCAAAGGTTTTCAAGACTACAACTGCGATAACCTGGACACCACCAGATTGGAATGTGCAGTTGGAGCACATAGTTGAATACTGTAATATGACAGTGGAAGAGGTTGAGGAAGATCCACGCAATATTAATATTCCAGAGTCAAAACGAAAATGTGAGTTTGTTGGACCAGAACCTAAGATCCTTGACATAACGCAACTAGTGACGATGCATAAGGTGAATATATGGATAGACGAGGAGCCAAAATCTACATTGAATAGGGATTATTGGGATGCATATACAATAAAAAATGTTGCTGATTTTTTGCATGAATATCAAGAGCTCGTTCCCATGAAGTTTTCTAAACTAAAGGGAATAGTAGGAGACCTTGAAGTTATGAGGATCACTCTGAAACTAGATGTGAATCCTGTAAATTAGTGACACTATAGATTGAACCCAAAGTATAAATAAAAGGTAATGAGGAATTGGAAAACATGCTTAAGGCTGCCATAATTCAACCTATTGAGGATTCTGAATGGGTAAGTCTATTGTTGTTTAGGAGAAGAAGAAAATGGGTGAAATCAAAATTTTTGTTTATTTAGGGAATCTAAATGATGCATGTGTGCATGATCCATTCCCTACATCTTGACAGATGAAGTACTGGATAATGTTTGAGGGCAGGAGGCCTACTCTTTTACAAATGGGTTTTCTGGTTACCATCATATTAGAATTGCACCAGAAGACAAGAGCAAGACAACTTTTTCCACTGAATGGGGATCCTATCGATATACATTCATGCCTTTTGGATTGAATAATGCTCCTGCAATATCCTCTAGAGTCATAGTCATATATTTTAAGGAGTACATACACAAGTTTTTGGAAGTTTAATTTGATGATTGGACAATATTTAGAATGTATAAGAACCATGTTGCAAACTTAACAATGATGTCGAATACCTGCCGACAATATAAAATGTCATTGACCTTGAAGAAATGCATCTTTTTTGTACTTTTTGGTATACTATTGGGGCATTTGGATTGCAGAAAAGGATTGATAATAGACCCTACAAATATTTTTTTTATTGTGGACTTGGAACCACATAAGACAACGAACAACTACATACAACATTGGGACATACTAACTACTAAAAGAAGTTTATCAAGGCATATGCATAGATCACTACGCTGATGGAAAAGAAATTAAAGAAGGATGTTACTTATTTTTTGGATGAATAATGCCAGAGAAGCTATGTACTACTAAAGGATAAGATGGTATATGCATCGATTCTAGTTTTTCCAAACTTGAACAAGGATTTTCACATTCATGTTGATGCATCTTGCATAACATCGGTCTTAATCAAGATGGATTTGCACACGATGGTGAGCCAGAAGCTGAGGCTATGACTAGTTTTGTTTGAAGAATATCACATGATCACAGAGTTTAAAGTATATTTTCATTGTATTTACATCTTCACATGCATGGATTCTGAAGAGGAATGGCACCCACTACCATATTTTTTCATGGAGGATGATCTTGTGTGTAGTCTATGTCGATGGTCGAGTCATTGGTTGAATTCCCAAGAAACATAACAGGAAGGAACCAATGGGCAAGCTACCACTGCGAAAAAATTCACAAAGAAGGACCCAAGGAAAGAAACTAAGCAAGAACCTGAACCAGACACTGAAAAGGACGAAGAAGAAAATGTGGGAGGTGATCAAGGCAGTCAGGATTCCTTAGCTGATACAATGACAATGCAACCATGAAAACAGGAGAAATGTCCCCTTTTTCTACAATGTTTGAAGAAACAAGAATAACCTAATCAGTATGAAATTCACTCTCAACGGGAAAAGTACGATCAACTAAAGGTGGAATTGATTCAACCATTTTTTCAACCAGTGGTTGGCTGGGAACAGACTCATGGGATTCACATTTAAAGAGACTGGGATTGATTGGATTCATATCAATCACTTCATCAACTAGTGGAGGATTGGGAGAAAGCTTTTGGTAACTAGCTAGAAGTTGTGGCTGAGAAGCTGTAAGGTTTTCCAACAATTTTGAGGCTTCATCCATATAACGAAAAAAGTGAATAGGAATATTCCCTTCACATAACCTACAGGGAAACTTAAATTTACCCTTGTCACCAGCATGATCTTCAGAGGTTGCTGACAAGGGCTGATGTGAGCCTGTGGACCACACTTCTAATGCCTTTCGAATACAAGGACAATCTCTAAGAAGGTGATCACCCTTAAAAATAATGCAAGGAAATTTAACTCTATGGGCCTTGTTGGAAGGTTTCTTAAAATTAGTTTCATTCGTAGCAATGGTTTCTTGGTTTCCCCTTACTTATTGTTTCTTCCTCTTCTTACTTCCATGGTTACTAGTATCAATACTTTCACCATGCGAGGAGGAAGAAAGGTATGAAGAAACAATAGGTGAAGAAGGAAAAGGGTCAACTTTAGGTAGATGTTATTAAGGTGGAGGACTACTTGGTTGTGGAGAAACTAAGAAGTTTGGAGCCAAGGAGGTCAAAAGTAACCAATCTGGGAAACAAATGGTAAATCTAGGAAGGGACAACGTTTCCATATAAGGAGAACCAATATTTACAAAAGAAGGAAAAGGAAAAATATTCTCGTCAGATGGATTTTCTTGATTGGTAGACTCAGTAACTATTTGAATCAATCGCAACCTAAGATCTACTAAGAAGTTGTTCCATGGTGAGGATGTTGTTCTGTGGGTAGTTAATTGATTTTAGAAATTAAAGACACAATAAAAAAAGGGTAACTAGGTAGACAAGGATTACCAAGTCACTGTGAACTATTGAATATTGTTTCTAGTACGTTCAGGCAATCTCCCTGAATTTTGTGTTCTTTGTATCATAGTATATAAGGTGGCCGACTCGGTTACATATGGTAGGATAGCAACCTATAGGGGACTCCAAAAATATACCCGGAGGTAAATGGAAGTGTGGTCCGTGGTAGTGATTTCTAATGCGTGTTGTGTGATAATAAGTATTTTGATATAGTGTTTGTACATGGAGTTCCATCTGAAATACCCAAAGGTATGTGGAGAATGATCTAATATACTTAGGTATGTGGAATACTAACTACCCCAAAACTTTAACACAAACAAGTAACGACATCTCCTATGTTTAAATATATCGGAACACATCTCTAACCTAGACCTCTATGTGTGTCGTTAATGTTCCAAATTATCTTTATATTGATTGAGTAAATTTTAGAGTTAATATTTTATTATGTTTCAATTCAAGGCTCAAAACAATGTCACCTGAACTCCTACAATGTAACTAGCATGCGAAATAACTCTTTCATTTTGATGAAGATCTATTTTTGGGAAGGAAGAAACAACAAGATCTTTCGATTTTACTTTCCTAATTCAATTAGAAGTCCTAAAATATGAAAAACCATGCAATTTAATCTATGCAGAATTCCCCTAAAAAGTATGCAAATGTAATCTATGCACAATTTCCTTTCTTGTTGTGAAAATGAGAAATATAACTATGCAAATGTAATCTATGCAGGAGAATTCTTCAAAAAAAATATAAGATGATTCCAAATCAATGAAAGAATAATATAACAAGACTACTTATGAACAACAATACCTTCTTCCACTAACGTAATGAAAGAACCAATCAAGTGTAAGTAAAGGAAATTCCCTATGAAATCAAATGTAATATCAGATTTCATTAACAAAGGAATCAAATTGAAATTGGGTGAAAATTCCAAAAACAAAAGAGATGACACTCAAAGGTGATTAACACTTTTACATAATTCATCCCCCCCCGCTTCCCTCCCTTGGCAATTTGTGGAAGGAAGGGGCGCCAAAATGAAATAAAAAACACTCAAAAAATTGTTAATAAATGGAAAATTTTCTTTTCTTTTCTTTTCAACTTAAAATGCAATGAAAATTAAAATGAAGCTAGAGCATTGACCAAAAGAACTCACACAGACTACAACTTCAATATGAGAAATATTTTTATCAAAAAAACAATCAAGATCGAGTGTTTAAATCCTTAATCACAAGAAGAAATAAAAAAATAAACAAAGTCTCATAAAAGGAAAACAAAATAAAATGTAAACACTATGATGGCTTTAAATAGGTAGAAAAATTTAGAGACTGAAGGAAACCTTATGAATCAAAGCAGAATAAAGAGCAAGGTGAATAAATGAATTTTTTTTGCATTCTATAGGATCAGCACAAGTGAAGAAAGGAAACTAGTGCACATCAATGCTCTTCGAGAAAGGATAGGTTGCACTGAAACACTCTGTCTCAAAACAAAGAGTGTGTTGGGGATAATTTTGTCAAAAAGCAACACAAGAAACCCTACGTAGCTCAAAATTGTGTTTACTTAAGGTCAATTACTGTCTAAATAAGTCAATTAATGTCACTTTGAAAGGTGAAAAAAATATTAAGTTCAAGGAAACAACTAAGGGAAAACTCATTCCCCAGTGGAGTCACCAATTTTTTATATGGAAAATTCGCTTCAGCGGACAAAAATGAATTCCCTAGATCTAGTGGTCTGATATAGAACAACAAAGGGGAAAAATATATATTCTTTCCTTAGATATATTAGAATATGGAAAAGAGACCTAGCTGGAATCTATAGTAAATCATTCTCTTCTCTTCACTTTTAAGCTCCAACTCTATCTCCACACATTCTAAATAGAACCTGCAACAATGACTAAAATAAGAAAGAGAACTACAATATCCACATAGCATAATCCAATGTCTCTAATCAATGAGTCAACATGGCATTAAAATACATAAGCATCAACATGACACTAGGGAAAACAAAGTTATTTTTGTATTAATAAATAAAGGAGAGAGTTACAACCATATATAGAAGCTGACTTTGTAAATGTCTCCTCAATTGTCTTTTCCTTCCTTTCCGCAAAGGAAACCTTCACACTCAACCCTAATGAAAATGGATGATGATTCCTTAAGCTCAAAGTAGAAAAATGAGGGAATTATCAATCTCTAAAATCTAACCTAGACTCCATGGGAGGTAGTAAATTTATAGGGTAAACATGGTAGTTTAGGATATACCAATCTAGCCTTGACATACACGTATGAGGGAGGATAAGCTCAAGGGATAAGATATAAGATCACAAGAGTAGAATCAAATAGGAATTTGAGATCTCTATCCATGGTAAATGGTTGAAACCACCTTAGAAGCTTCTGGAAGGAGAAGATTCAAAAATATTTTTTATTTACCCACAATTTTTGGAATTAGCGCATCTGTAGAATGGAGCATATTTTGTTGTTCAACGCAAATTCTTAGATATGAAAACTGCACCCAACACAGGTGGATAGGCATGCAGAGTGCGTTGGGGCCAAAAACATGGTTTTTGAGAATATAGACCCAAAAACATTGAATTTTTGGAGAATTGATGCTTAGGGATTTGCAAATGGATTATGAGAAAGTGTTCAAACATATTCATTGATCTGGTTTTCAGACCTTTTGGGATTATGTGAAAAAATGGCTAGTAACACAACTACTTTATGGGCCTATCGTACCATTGTAAAATGAATGTGTAGAATAGACTCCATTTTAAATTTTTTATGGCAAATCAGTTGTAGTGTCAACTCGGTTTTTTGTTCTAAATATTTTCATTGCACAAGATACCAAGATATCAGATGATGAATCTATTGGATAATTATTACATGAATTACGAGACATGGATGAAGAACAGTTCGTGGTGCAAATTCTCTTCAGTTCAGGTAAACTATCTTTCAATGGATTAAGCCTTGAGTATCCATTTGAGGAAAACTCAAATGTTTGTGCTTGTAAAGGCATGATGGAAGTTGTCTTGGATGAAAATGGATTATGGTAATATACACAAATTGATATTCCAAAACCAGTAGCATCATATGTATAAGCACTTGCTTAGTGGAAGAAAGACAAAACAAAATACATGAGGATTATTCTGGAAGGTGTTAGAGATCATGTGGTTATGAAATTTCATAGAAAGGACACTCCTTTTCAAATGTGGAAAACTCCCACGAATCTATTCCAAAGCAACAGTGATACTTGGAAAATGGCATTGAGATATAAACTTGGGGTTATTCACATGTTGAAAAATGAAACCATTCCTTAGTACCTATCCAGATTCATTTAGGTTCGAGATGAAATTGGAAGAGTAAGAGAAAATGTGCCATCATATGAACTTGTGAGCTTAGCACTCCTTGACCTTATGAAATCATGGCATAGTTATCAAGATTAAGTTAATGGAAGAGACAAGCTAGTAGATTGGGAGAGACTTTGGGTTGATTTGGTGTAGAAGGAGATCAAAAGAAACACTAGAGATGGTGTCACATCGAGAGTTGAAGACGAAGAAAAAATTTCCTTGTAATGTGAGGGAAATAAGGCCAAGGGAAATAAGACCCATAGTAAGGAAGAATCTTGCTAAAATTAGGGAAAGAAGAAGGACCTCAGAAAAATTAAATTTTTTCATTGCCATGAATATGGACACTATGAACCAAGTGTCTACACAAGAAATCTGGGAATAATCCTGTAGGAGGAGTAGGAGATGATACCCTCACATCAAAATTTGAATTGTATTTCACGCTCATTTTATGCATGGAAATTACTCTACGAGGAAGTGTATGGTACTCAAAATTTGGAGCCTCATTTCATATGACACGATCTAAGGAGTTCTTCAACAACCTAGAGGAGAAGGACCTAAAATAACACATAAAACTAGATATGATGGGAGGTATAGTACCAAAGGGATTTGTATTGTCACCTTTAAGAGGGAGTTTGGCTCCCATCTATAGGTTTTAACCCTGAACAAAAATTATCTACACACAAATCTTATAACAAAAAATAAACAATAGCAAGAGCATAAAACATACAACAGATAAACACAGAGATTTTCCCCCGAATCCCAAATTGGGACGACCAGCTTGATTTTTCATTATATTCCTTTTAGTGTTACAACACATATATATACATGCCGAAGCATACATAAACCCCAATCCATAAACCCTGGATTAGAACATAACCGTAGTTCCCTTGACCGGATCTACTAAAAATACCAGGGGCCGAAAATCATCGTGCCCCAATACCATGTGCAAAACCATGCACAAAACCATGGTCACGGACTACCCACCGGAAATTAAGGACCAAAAATTTTCGTCGGGGCGCTGCCCCAAACCACGACAGGGGGGGCTATCACCCCCCCCTCTTACCCCCCGCGCGTGCTTAGTCGTGAAAAGAATATAACACATACCCAACATTCTCCCACTTGTTGTTTTCTTTCCATAGGGGGTCACAAAAGAGCTTAGTCATTGGCCCAATTCTTCAACACCCATTGTTTCTCTACACCAAGAGAACTTCTGAGTGCTCACAGACTTTGTTAATTCCTCTGCAACATTCTTCAAAGTGTCTACCTTTACCAGCAACACCCTTTTAGCCTCAACCATATCTCTAACAAAGTGATATTGAACATCAATGTGCTTTGTCTTTGAATGATAAGCAGGGTTCTTAGCCAAGAAAATTGCACTTTGGCTATCACAGTCTATCCTTATAGCTTGCTGTACCAACCCCATAGTTGAACACAATCTCTGCAACCAAACTGCTTCCTTGCTTGCATGAGTGGCTGCTATGTATTCTGCCTCTGTAGTTGAAAGAGCCACTACAGACTGTCTTTTACTCATCCAACTGACTGCGCCTCCAAATAGGCTAAACACACACCCACTTGTAGATCTTCTTTGGTCCAGATCTCCAGCCCAGTCTGCATCAACAAAACCACGAATGTCCAACATTCTTTCCAATCCCGGTCTTCCCTGGTAGCACAAGCCATAATCACTAGTGCCACGTAAATATTTGAAAACCCGCTTCACTGCTGTCCAATGCTCCTTCCCTGGGTTTGACATAAACCTGCTCAATACTCCCACTGCATGTGCAATGTCTGGTCTAGTACAGACCATTGCATACATCAGGCTACCCACTGCACTTGCATATGGAACATGAGACATATACTCCTCTTCTTCTTGTGTCTTGGGACACTGTTCAGCAGACAGCTTTACACCTACATGAATAGGAACATTCACTGGTTTACTATCCTGCATATTGAACCTCTGCAATATAGTCTCGACATACTTCCTCTGGTTTAACCAGAGCGTCCTCTTTGCCCGATCTCTCTTAAATTCCATGCCCAAAATATATTTTGCAACACCAAGATCCTTCATGTCGAATTTGGAGAACAGTTGGGTCTTCAAATCTTGGATAATTTCTTTGTCATTTCCAATCAACAACATATCATCCACATACAAGACCAAATAAATAACATGGTCACCAATTAATTTGAAATAAACACAGTGATCCTCCTTGCTTCTGGTGAAGCCAAGTCCCCGTATATAGGTATCAAATTTCTGATACCACATCCTTGGTGACTGTTTTAACTCATACAGAGACTTCTTCAACCTGCATACCAGTTCTTTCTTACCCTTCACCATAAAGCCTTCAGGTTGCTTCATGTAGATCTCCTCTTCTAGATCCCCGTGAAGAAATGTTTTCTTCACATCCATCTGTTCTATCTCAAAATCAAATGCAGCAGCAACAGATAAAAGTAATCTAATAGAAGTAACTTTGGCAACAGGAGAAAAAATATCACCAAAATCAATGCCCGGCACCTGGGAATAACCTTTTGCTACCAACCGAGCTTTGTATTTTTCCACCTTGCCTTCTACATTCATCTTCTTCTTAAACACCCATTTGCTCCCAATGGGCTTCCTTCCAGCCGGCAACTCCACCAGATCCCATGCATCGTTTTTTTGCAAGGATGCCATTTCATCAGCCATGGCCTCCTTCCAGAGTTTTCCATCCTCTGAATCTACTGCCTCCCTGACAGTTCTGGGTTCATCATCAGTTATAGTTAAGGCAAAACCTGAACAGAAAGCAGATGGACTATACCTTTCTGGTTGCCTTCTTTCCCGAACCGATCTTCTCAAAGCTGGAGTTTGTGGCTCTTCATCTTCTGAGTCTTCTTCTATTGTAGAGTCTGATTCATCCTCCTTTAGCTCAAACTCTATCTTCTCAGGTTCCTTTGGTAGGACTTCATGTTTAACAACATCTTTCACTTCTCTAAACACCGCATCTCGGCTGTACACAACCTTCCTTGTTTCTGGGTTCCAAAGATTGTAACCCTTTAAACCATCCTTATACCCAATAAGGATGCACCTTTCAACTTTATTATCCAACTTGGTCCTTTTCTCCTTTGGAACATGTACATATGCATCACATCCAAATACCCTTAGATGTGAAAGAGAGTATTTCTTACCAGTCCATACCTCATGTGGGGTATTATCCTCCAACGTTGATGAAGGTGATCTGTTAACTAAGTAACATGCAGTCTCTACTGCCTCTGCCCAGAATTCTTGTCCTAACCCAGTACCACTGAGCATGCTTCTTGCCTTTTCCATCAGTGTTCTATTCATTCTTTCTGCAACTCCATTTTGTGGTGGGACCTGTGAAGTAGTCTTCTGGCTGCATATACCACACTTACAGAACTCTTCAAATTCCTTCTTGCAGAACTCCCCACCATTATCTATCCTCAGCGCCTTTATCTTCTTCTCTGTCTGGTTTTCCACCAGAGCCTTAAATTCTTTAAATTTGTCAAAGACTTTATATTTCTTCCTCAAGAAATATATCCATGTATTCCTTGAGAAGTCATCTATGAATGAAACATAGTACACAGACTTTCCCAGTGATGGAACTGACACAGGCCCAAACACATCACTGTGCACAAGTTCTAATATCATGTTTGCCCTCTTAGTACCAGAAGGAAAACTCACCCGATTCTGTTTCCCATATACACAATGTTCACAGAAATAGAAATCTAGAGAAAAATTAGACATACCTTCTACCATACCATCTCTATGCAGTATCTACAGGCCCTTCTCTCAAATATGTCCAAGCCTTTGATGCCATAGCATGGTCTTTTCTCCAGAGACAGCTAGGCTTTCTGTCCCACTTTCAGGAACCACAAAACTGTTACACCCATCAATAATAGTGCTACCTTGTAGCTTGTACAGATTTCCAATCTGAACTCCCCGCATTAATACCAGTGCTCCCCGAACCATCTTGCAGGCATCTTTCTCGAACACTGTTTTTACACCTGCATCATCCATCTTGCTTACAGAAATCATATTTCTAGCCAATGCAGGAATATGCAGAACACCAGGAAGTGTTCTAATCATTCCACCTTGTAGCTTCAGCTTTACCTTTCCACGTCCAACGATTTTTGCCTTCCTATCATCCCCTAGGAAGACATCACCATCATATTTCTCATACGCACAGAACCACTCTCTATGGGGAGTGAAGTGAAAGGATGCACCTGAGTCAATCAACCATGACTCATTATCTACATGTGTATTTGAAGAAGAAGCCAAATAAACATCCCCACCTTCATATGAGGTGGTTTTTGCCTCTGCAGAAGGAGCATCATCAGATCCCTTTCCTTTCTCAGGAGCTTTAGATCTGCAGTCGTTTTTGTAGTGCCCTTCCTTTCCGCATTTCCAACACACCTTTACAAACTTTCCAGGAGATTTAGATCTCCCTCTAGATTTGGATTTCCCACTCGAAACCTTATTCTTGTTTCTGTTCTGGGACCTTCCTCGTACAGATAAGGCATCTCCATTCTGACCCTCCATATTTCTCCGTCTCATTTCCTCCGACAGCAAGGCTGCGACAATGTCATCAAAATTCAAGGTAGTTGTATTGCTACCTATTGCAATAACCAGACTGTCCCACGAGTCTGGTAGAGAACACAACAAACTGATGCACTTATCTTCATCTGAGATTTTAATATCAACAAATGACAACTGACTTACCACAGTATTGAAGGCATTCAGATGCTCTATCACCGAGTCTCCATCCTTCATCCTCAGGTTATACAGCTTTTTCCGCAGGATAAACTTATTCACCAGAGACTTAGATTGGTACAAAGTCCCAATTTTTTCCCACAAATTCTTCGTCGTAGCTTCCCCAGATACATTCAACAACACTGAATCTGAGACACACAACCGTATTTTGATCTTATCCTTCCAATCCAGTTTCTTCCAGTCTTCATCTGACATTCCCGTTGGCTTGGTACCTGGATCTACCGCAATCCACTAATCTTTATCCACCAGCAGATCCTCCATCTTGAGCTTCCACAACTCAAAACTCTGACCATTAAATTTCTCGATCTCTATCTTTCCGCTGCTATCCATCTTCTTTCACCGCAAGAATCGATCCCGCAGATCTCCCACTGAACAGGGTCTACCTCAGGCCCGAACTAAAAACCCTCAGCAGCAAAGGCGTCCCCTTGAAGCCGAAACAGCTCTGATACCAAATGTAGGTTTTAACCCTGAACAGAAATTATCTACACACGAATCTTATAACAGAAAATAAACAATATCAAGAGCATAAAACATACAACAGATAAACACAGAGATTTTCCTCTGGATCCCAAATCGGGATGACCAGCTTGATTTTTCATTATATTCCTTTTAGTGTTACAACACATATATATACATGCCGAAGCATACATAAAACCCAATCCATAAACCCTGGATTAGAACATAACCGTAGTTCCCTTGACCGGATCTACTAAAAATACCAGGGGCCGAAAACCATCTTGCCCCAATACCATGTGCAAAACCATGCACAAAACCATGGACGCGGACTACCCACCGGAAATTAAAGACCAAAAATTTTCGTCGGGGCGCTGCCCCGGATCCCGACAGGGGGGGCTACCACCCCCCCATTGCGCTCGGTGCAAAGGGGGGGCTATCAGCCCCCCGCGCGTGCTTATTCGTGGAAAGAATATAACACATACCCAACACCATCTTCATCTGAAAAATGTAATGTTTGTGCCTAGGCTGAAGAAAAATTTGATTTATGTAGTTGTGTTTTAGGAAAAAGGATATGATGTGGTTTTCAATAATGGAAAATATTATATGGATCATGATACTATTGGAAAAGTAAAACAAATTGGTGTAGAGTGAAAAATATCTACAATTTGGAGGAGGATGCATGTGTTGCATTGAGCAACAAAGTAGAGCATGTTTAGAGTTTATATGTTGGAGAAATGTGGCATACGTGCATGGGTCACCTACACCATGGATCTTTGAAAATCATGTAGAATATCACCACAGGACTTCCAAAATTATCCCTTGACCAAACTTATGTTTCCAAGGGATGCACCCTTGGAAAATATGTGAAACCATCCTTCCAAGGCCAAAATAGAAGAGATGGAGTGATCTTGGAGCGAGTCCACTCAGATGTGTGTCGACCATTTTATATAGTATCAATTGCAAAGCATAGGTATTTTGTAATTTTCATAGATGGCTTTTCCCACAAGTGTTGGATCTATTTTATGAAGAAGAAAGATGAAGTGTTTGCAAAAAAAATTGAATTCAAAGCATTAGTTGAAAATGAGATTGGACAGGAAGTTAAATCCTTGATAAGTGATAATGAAGGAGAGTATGGGTCTAATGGCTTCAAATAATTTTTTGCCAAGGTATTAGAAGATAATTGATTGCACCCCACAATCTACATCAAAATGGAGTGGAAGAAAGGAATAATATAAGCATTGTAGGAGCTACAAGATAAATGTTGCATTATCAAGGATTGCCATTATCCTTGTGGGCAGAAGCTTGTAATAAAACAACTTGTTTTTAGAACCATAGCCCTCACAAAAAAACTTTGCATGATCACACCTGAAGAGGATTTCTCTAGGAGGAATCCAAATGTCTCCCATTTTTAAATTTTTGGAGCTACAGTATATTGTCATGTCTCCTTGTTTCCAAGGATAACAAGAAAATGTTGGAGTCTACAGTTGAGATGGCGATATTTGTAGGATACAAAGAGACGCCTCATAACTATCAGCTGTATATTCCCTCACTCGGGATGAAAGTGATGAGGAGATATGATGGGTTTGATGAGGAGACGGCTATGAGAAGCTCTCTAGAGAAATATCTGAGTATTCCACCATAGGAGGAGCTTCAAACTCCAAAGGAGGAGCCTCAATTATATCCTCAAGATGTTGCGGAGAAGCCACATGTGGAGGAGCAGAGAGCAGGCTGAGTGGAGGCACCCACTCAACCAAAATATTTCAAAGAGGAGAGGAAGATAACTAGAGAGGTTGGAAGGTTGGTGCAGGATGCATAGGAGCATGTGGTAGCTCCTACATCCTTGCATAGGTAAAGGAGATGAACATATAGATACACTAGCTATATGGTTCTCGTGATATAATTCGTTGATTCTGAGCCTCTTCATTTGAGGAGGTAGTTTACCAACCAATATGTGTAAATGCCACGGTGGAGGAGTATAATCTATTATGAAGAATAATGTATGGGAGGTGGTGCCAAGACCAAAGAACAAGCCATTGGTTGGTTCTATATGGATATACCACTACTACATATGGTCAATTTTCTAACACTTTAGTTCCGACAGTTTTGACGTATTGTCGGAAAGTTCCCTAATTTTTCTCAATTTTTTTAATCCTGCCAACAAGTGTCACTCTAGCGATGTTAAGGGAGTATCATTGAAATAGTGACGTTTAGGGGTATCTTCGGAATAATGATGTTTCAGGACAAAGCGTCGGCCATGCAACGTTTAGGAAAAAAGCGTCAGAATTGCGATATTTAAGAACAAAGTATCATAAGTGCGACGTTTTGGGATGCCGTCAGAAGTGCGAGGTGTATGAACGCATCATCGAAATCGCAATGTTTTCGTGTGATGGCGCCCAAGTAAACACATTCGAGTTAGGTCAGGTCAGGTCATGTTATATGAGGGCACCCAAGGAAACATTCCATTCGGGCGGGTTGGGTCAGGTTGGGTCGTGTGACGGTGCCTAAGGAATGCATTCGGGTCGGGTCGTGTTGAGTCATGTGAGGGCACCCAAGGAATGTGTTCGGGTCGGTTCATGTGATTGGTTCATGTGAGGGCGCCCAAAGAAATGCATTCGGGTGGGTTGGGTTGGGTCTAGTCGGGTCATTCTATGTGAGGTCGTCCAAAGAAACGCATTCATGCAAGTCGGGTCAAGTCGTGTGATGGCGCCCAAGGAAACACATTCGGGTTGGGTTAGGTCGGGTCATGCCATATTATGAAGGGGCCCAAGGAAACACGTTCGGGCGGGTCGGGTTAGGTTGGGTCGCGTTAGGGCACCCAAGGAACGCTTCTGGGTCAAGTCATGCCCGATCGTGTTAGGGCGCCTCCAGAAATGCATTTAGGTGGGTCTGGTCCGGTCGTGTTGTGTAAGGCCACCCAAGGAAACACGTTCAGGCGGGTCTGGTTGGGTTGAGTCATGTCGTGTGAGGGTGGCTTAACAAAAATGCTAATTTGTGACCACCCGTGTTCCTTATGCCTATTTGTATGATCCATTTTCTGTTTTCTCCCTCGTGTGCCCTTCATTCGGGTAGGTTTTTTTTGTGTCGTGTGAGGGTACCATGGGAAACGTGTTCGGGTCGGATTGTGTGAGGGAGGCCAGATCAAAAATGCTAAGTTGTGACCACCCGTGTGCCTTGTGCACATTTGTGCAACCCATTTTCCCTTTGCTCCCTCGTTCATTCTACATTCGGGCATGTCAGGTCGTGTGATGGTGCACAAGGAAACGTGTTCCGGTCAGGTCAGGTTGGGTCATGTCGTATTGTGAGGGTGCCCAAGTAAATGCATTCGAATGGGTTAGGTCGGGTCAAGTCATGTAAGGGAACCCAAGGAATGTGTTCGAGTCGGATCTAGTTGGGTCATGTGAGGGTGCCCAAGGAAATGCATTCGGGTGGGTCAGGTCTAGTCGTGTCATGTGAGACCACCCAAGGAAACGTGTTCGGTCAGTTCGGTTTGGGTCATGTCATGTGAGGGAACCCAAGAAAATGATTTTAGGCAGGTTGGGTCGAGTCGGGTCGTGTCGTGTGAGGGCGCCCAAGGAAACTTGTTTGACTGAGTTGGGTTGGGTTGGGTCGTGTCGTGTGAGGGCACCCTGGAAAAATCATTCAGCAGGTCTGGTCAGGTCTGGTCATGTGAGGGCGCCCAAGGAAATTTTTTCGTGCAGGTTGAGTCGGGTCATGTGAGGGAACTTAAGGAAACGCATTCAGGCGGGACAGGTCGTGTCAGGTCGTGAGGGCGCCCAAGGAATGCATTCAGGTGGGTCGGGGTAGGTTATGTTGGTTCCTGTGAGGGTGCCCAAGGAAACCTATTCGGGCAAGTTGGGTTGGGTCTGGTCAGGTTGTGTTGTGTGAGACTACCCAAGGAAATGCATTCATGCGAGTCGCATCAAATCGTCTGATGGCGGCCAAGGAAATCTGTTCGGGTCGGGTCAGGTTGGGTCGTGTTGTACTGTGGGGGTGCCCAAGGAAATGCGTTCAATTGAGTCGAGTCACGTGTGAGGGCTGAATGAATGCATTCATGTTGGGTCATGTCAGGTCATGTGAAGGTGCCCAAGGAAACGCGTTCGGGCAAGTTTGGTCCAGTTCGGTCGGGTTGTACCGTGTGAGGCCACCCAAGGAAACAAGTTCGATTGGGTCAGGCCATGTGAGGGTGATCATATAAAAAAAGCTAAGTTGTGACCACTCGTGTTGCTTGTGCACATTTGTGTGATCCATTTTCCATTTTCTCCCTCATGCACCCTTTGTTCAGGTGGGTTGGTTATGTTGTGTGAGGGCACTATAGGAAACGCATTCGGGTTAGATCGTGTGAAGGAGGCCATATCAAAAATGATAAGTTATGACTCTCCATGTGCCTATTGCACATTCGTGTGACCCATTTGTCCTTTTCTCCCTCGTTCCTTCGACGTTCGGGCGGGTCAGGTTGGGTCTGGTCGGGTCGGGTTGGGTTGTGTGATGGCACCCAAGGAAACGCGTTCGCGTTGGGTCGGGTCAAGTTGTGTCATATTGTGAGGGCACCGAAGGAAATGCATTTAGGTGGGTTGGGTTGGGTCACATGTGAGAGCACCCAAGGAACATGTATGGGTCAGGTCGTGTGACTACACCCAATGAAACGCATTCAGGTGGGTCGAGTCGGGTTGGGTCACGTGAGGGCGCCCAAGGAACATGTCCAGGTCAGGTCGTGTGAGGGCACCCAAGGAAACGTTTTCGGGTGGGTCGAATCAGGTCTAGTTGGTTCATGTCGTGTGAGGCTGCCCAAGGAAACGTGTTCAGGTGGGTCGGGTCAGGTCGGGTTGTGTCATGTGAGGTTGCCTAGGAAAACGCGTTCGGGCGAGGTGGGTTGGGTCGAGGTGGGTCATGTCGTGTCGTGTGAGCGCACACGAGAAAATGCATTCGGGTCGGTCAAGTCGAGTTGGGTCATGTGAGGGCTCCCAAGGAAATGCGTTCGGGTGGGCTGGGTCGGTTTAGGTTGTGTGAGGGCGCCCAAGGAAATGCATTTGTGCGGGTCGAGTCAGGTCATGTGAGGGAACTTAAGGAAACACGTTCGGGTGGGTCATGTCATGTCGTGTTGTGTGAGGGTGCCCAAGGAAACACGTTCAAGCGAGTCGGGGTGGGTCGGGTTGGGTCATGTCAGGGAAATTAGGGATGTGTTGTATTGTCATGTGAGGGCCAACTGGGTCGTGTGAGCATCCCCTAACATCTCCAAGAGGGATGTGGCCGATTGTAAGCACAATCATAGGATCCAGATGTGAAAAAATACGCAACTAGATATTTGCAAAACAAGAAAGAAAAGAGAATAAAGTTGTTGAGAAATTGAGTAATAAACCAAGGAGACTCTCTAGGATGCCAACTAATTCAAATTGGGTTGGGATTCCATGTGCATGCACTTGATATATCTGAAAATCACTTTCCCTAGTTTGTAAATAAGTCAAATTATATTGGGAGACCCAAAATTAGCAAAATAGTCTAAAATAGAGTGAACTAGAAGTAAGTGGAATTAGAAATCTATTAGAACTAATTAATGACTCTCGCATGCGAAATAATAACTATTTAAACTTATTTGAACTCAAAAATAGCAATAAAAGTCAACTTAACAAGGGGAGGAGAGAAAAAAATGATGGCTAATTGTTGCAAAGTAGGGAGCAAGAGCATACTCACTCTAGGAAGGTCTTTGAATTAGGTATTATAAATCACTAGAGTGGAACACGTCTAGGTTTCCTCGTGTTAGGTCGGGTCAAGGTGCTGAAGCAAACACGTTCGAGCGGGTTAGGTCCAGTCGGGTTGGTTCGTGTCATGTGAGGTCGCCCAAGGAAACGCGATCGGGTGAGTTAGGTCGGGACTTGTCATGTGAGGGTGCCCAAGGAAACGCGTTCGGGTGAGTTGAGTCGGGTCGGGTTGTGTCCTGTGAGGTCGCCCAGGGAAATTTGTTTAGATAGGTCAGGTCAGGTTGAGTCATTCCATGTGAGGGCACCCGAGGAAACACATTCGGGAAGGTCAGGTCAGGTCAAGTCGTGTGAGGGTGCCCAAGGAAATGTATTCGGGCAAGCCAAGTTGGTTCGGGTCGGGTCATGTGAGGGCACCCAATGAAACGCGTTCATTTGAGTTGGATTGGTTCGTGTGAAGGCACCTAAGGAGACGCATTCAGGCAAGTCAAGTCGAGTCGTTTTGTGTGAGGGTGCCCAAGGAAACACGTTCGAGAATTTGAAAAACGATAGGGAATTCCCAATAGTGAATGAAAATTGGTCATATGTGCCCCCAATAATGTATGAAATAGGGTCTAATGGTGGCTAGAGTGTGTGCATTAATGAACTAATGAGTGTAATGTACCCCAACACCACCCCACAACCCAACTTGGGAGTATGCCATTGAACGAGTCCTAACAATTCTCAGCCATGTTAAGTACTCATGTACAACAACCATGTTAAGTACTCATGTACAACAAAAACCAATCAATGAGTCCCAATAATTTGTGGCCATGACAAGTACTCATGAAATAAATTATAAAATACCCAATATCAAACGAGTGAGGAAAAGAGAGAAAACCTCATGGGAAGAAAACCACCCCTCAAAATAAAATGGATACTATATCAACTATGTAATCGCTATGAAGAACAATGTTTTTGTGACCTGTTTGTCATTTGATCCCTCGTGCCTTCGACGTTCGGACGGGTCAGGTCAGTTTGGGTCGGGTCATGTGATGGCGCCCAAGGAAAAGTGTTCAGTTCAGGTCGGGTCAGGTAATGTCGTGTGAGGGCAGCCAAGGAAACGTATTCAGGATGGTCAGGTCAGGTCGGGTTGTGTGAGGACACCCAAGGAATGCGTCTGGGTTAGGTCGTGTCAAGTCGTGTGAGGTCACCCGAGGAAACACGTTCAGGCAGGTTGGGTCAGGTCGTGTCATGTGAGGGCACTCAAGAAAATGTGTTCACGTGGGTCGGGTCAAGTTTGGTCATGTCATATCCAAGGGTCTTCTTTTCTTGGGGTTATCCTTAGTTGCTCCATAGGATCTGCATTGGGTCATCATCCTTTCTTGATGCCTTGGGATATTTTTCTCTTTTTGGAGTTACCTCTAGTACAAGGTTGTGGGTTAGCCAATGGTGAATTTATAGTATATAAGTGTGTGATTTCAAATTTATCAAGCATGCACAGGCCTGTAAAATTAAGGTATGGTAGACATTTTGTCTGGTGGACAGAATTAGAGTTTGGTTGGATTTTTCTTGATTACAAACAATGGTAAACAACTTGCATAATTTTTTCTTTCCTTTATGAAACAATCAACATCAATTCCTTCCAAAAACAACTCAAAACAGAAGCAAACAAGTCTCCATTCTTATCAAGTTATGTTGGGGCACTAGGTAGCTAAATATAATCTTTCAAAGAAAATTCTCCAACATTTCAGAACAAAGTATGAACAAAATGAACCATTACTTAGACTGCATTTTAAGCCAATAAACCAAATTTATCAATGCAAGGAACTATGTTTGAGCCTCCCTATTGTTCTAAGGCTCCATTTCACAGTCATACTTCTTTTTCCCTCTCTCCCCAAATATTCCTTTTGAGAGTTTTCCACAATTAGTCTTAATTTTTAATAAGTAAATTTTTGCCTTCCACTTTGTGTTCAGTTCCATCCACCTTTCAATATGAACTACTTGATACAAATACAACTTTCGAATCCTATATCCAATGGGGTTTTTCTATTAGGAAAGGTATTTTATAAAATTCTTCCAAACCATTAGAGTTTTTGATGACTTTAGATTTCTCGATGGAGCTTGAATCCTTAGCCACAATTCCCAACCCCTAACCCATTTAACCCCCTAAACCTCTAAACCCCTAACCCATTTAACCCCTAAACCCCTAACCCATTTAACCCCTAAAGCCTAAACCTCTAAACCCTTAACCCCTAACCCCTAAACCCTTAACCCCTAACCCATTTAACCCCTAAACCCCTAAACACCTAACCCATTTAACCCGCTAAACCTTAAACCCCTAACCCATTTAACCCCTAAACCCTAAACCTCTAAACCCTTAACCCCTAACCCTAAACCCTTAACCCTTAACCCCTAAACCCTTAACCCCTAACCCATTTAACCCCCTAAACCCTAAAACTATAAACCCGTAACCCCTAACCCCTTAAACCCTAATTCTCGACCCCTAACCCATTTAACCCCTAAACCCCTAAAACCCTAACCCATTTAAGCCCCTAAACCCTAACCCCTATAAGTGCCATCGATCATCAATGTATACAAAGTGCACGATCGGAGTCCAACGTGTTCATCAAGTTATTCCTCTATCATTGACACATCTCCAACATCCTCTTCTTCATATCTCTCAGCTTCTTCTTCTTCATCGCAATCTGTAGCTCCATCCTACTCCATTTCCCAACCAAGTAAAAGAAGCTCCACTTCAAAATTCTCCTCGAAGACTTCAAGTTCAACACAAATCTATGGGTGCTCTTCTTTCATATGCCTCAACCTATACAAGGTTTGAAAAATCCTCCCTTGACATTCTTCCCAAATTCCCATGTCTTGTTTTGCAGCTTCGACCCTAACCAATGTCTTGCCCCTACCAATGTTTCACTGAGACAAACCCATATAATGTCTAAGCTTTGATACCAACTATAGCTCTGTCATTGTATTCGAGTCGAGTCGGGTCAGGTCGGGTCGTGTTGTGTGATGGCACCAAAGGAAATGCGTTCGAGCGGTTTGGTTCGGATCGGGTCGTGTGAGGGCGCCCAGGGAAATGCGTTCAGGAGCGTTGGGTTGGGTCAGGTTGTGCGAGGGCACCCAAAAAAATGCGTTTGAACGGGTCATGGATTCTGGTCGCATGAGGATAGTCGTATAAAAAATGCTAAGTTTTGACTGCTCGTGTGCCTTCTACACATTCGTACGACCTATTTTTTGTTTTAACCCTTGTGCCTTTGTTCAGGCGAGTCGAGTCATGTCATGTGAGGGTGCCTAAAGAAACGCATTTGGGTAGGGTACTCGAGTCAGTTCAAGTCATTTGAGGGAGGTCGTATCAAAAATGCTAAGTTGTGATAGCCTGTGTGCCTTGTGGTGCATGTTCGTGTGACCTATTTTCCTTTTTCTCCATTATACCTTCAATTCTGACGGGTCGAGTAGGGTCGTGTGAGGGAGCCCAAGGAAATGCATTCGGGTCGGGTCAGGTCAAGTCACGTTAGGGCGCCCAAGGAAACTCTTTTGAATCGGGTCATGTGAGGGAGGTTGTATAAAAAATGCTAAGTTGTGACTGCCCATGTGTTTTGTGCATGTTCGTGTGACCCATTTTTCGTTTCCCCCCCTGTGCCTTCATTTGGGCAGGTCGAGTCGGGTCGGGTCATGTGAGGGAGCCCAAGGAAAGGCATTTGCATCAAGTCGCGTCGGGTCATGTCGTATGAGGGTACCCAAGGAACGCGTTTGGGTCGGCTAGGGTCGGGTCGTGTGAGGGCAGTCGTATCAAAAATGCTAATTTTTGATAGCTAGGGTACCTTGTAAACGCTCGTGCGACCTATTTTTCATTAGCTCCCTTGTGCCTTCGTTTAATCGGGTCGAGACATGCCGTGTGAGGGTGCCCAAGGAACTGTGTTTGAGTTAGGTTGGGTCAGGTTTTATGAAGGTTGTCATATCAAAAATGTTAAGTTGTGACCGCCCGTGTGCCTTGTGCACGTTCGTGAAACCCGTTTTCCATTTGGCACTCCTTTGTGCCTTCGTTCGAGCAGGTTGGGTCGTGTCATGTGAGGGCACCCAAGGAAACGAGTTTGGGTTGGGTCGAGTCGGGTCATGTGAGGGAGGTCGTATAAAAAAATGCTAAGTTGTGACAGCCTATGTCCCTTAATGTTCATGTTCATGTGACCCATTTTCCGTTTTCTCCCTTGTGCCTTAGTTTGGGCGAGTTGGGTTGTGTCATGTGAGGGCACCCAAGGAAACGCGTTCGGGTTCGGTTCGAGTTGAGTCAGGTCATGTGTGTGGAAATTTGTAGTTTTACATATTAAATAATTTATATACACCTTAATATCTTACTTATTTATATTCAGTTTTTAATTTAATACTTTATATATAAAAAACAAATAAATAAATAAAAACAATATATATGTATCAATATTATTATTTACATTTTATTTTTTATTTTTGGTTTTTTATTTTAATTCAAATTCCCACCTCAGAAAAAAATTCACCCTTCACCCAGCCTCCCTATTCCCGCCTACAAAAAATACACCCTTTGAATCATTGTTCCAAACGTGTTGTTATTGTTCTGCAAGTAGACTCAGATTGAAGCCAACTCGACCCTACCGAACTACCCGATGCCCTGTGGAACGTGACTCACCCTGAACGTTGAATGTTGAATGTCCATTCCATGGCACACCTTTTTGTTTCTTTAATTCTTCCCCACCGCTGCTTGAAGCCATCGGTCCAAGTTTTAAATCAGAGGGATTTTTAGGTGTTGGATTGATATGAAGAGCTCTACTTGACTGAATATTCTAAATATTTTTCGTATTCAGTATGACCGAAGTAAATTGTCCAGTATTCATCCCTTGTGGAAAGGCCATCTAAGGTAAGCCCTAATATGAACTTGCATTTCTATAGTGAGATTTTATTCAATTTTATCATAGAACCATGGCAGAGATCTTGTTGAAGTTCTGAAGCCAAAACCTAATATTGTTAGTAAAATTTCTTTTAAGATTTAAACTGGAAAATCTGTCACAAATCTTTTGTATTTTTCCTTCTGGAGAAAATCTACTTATGAATCATCTCTTGTTGTATCCAAGATCTGTAACAAAAGAACTAGGTCTTATTACAGACCTACACATTCTTTTTTCTCTGAGAAGGTTGTTTGATTAGTAATCAAGCGAAAGTCTGATTTGTTGATATGATCGATCAATGCAACATTTATAAGTTGTATGGGTGGTGTGAAATGTGGATTGATTTAGGATTCCTAATTGATTGAAGCAAGTTTCATGATAGTTGTTGTTATGTCGTGTTTCTGATATAATAATTCTGTATATAAGCAACTCACTTCCCCTCTCCAACTTAACTCAAAGTTCAAGCCCTCTACTTATCAACTGAGTATCATGAAGTGGGAACGGTTCCTCCTACTTGTTACATCTTATATCTTAATGGGGTGGTGGTGGCATTGCAACTAACTCCATCTTACGGGCTCCTCGTTGCTTGGTTTTGGGTTTAGGCAGTGGTTCAAAAGGGGTAGGGTTGGATTTAGTGTGTCGTCCTATCCTCCACTACAATTGGCTCCCATAGCATATATAAAAATAGGGGCAAGCTCCCCTCCTTCCACCAGCCCTAGCCCTCCCACTCATTGGTTTAAGAATGAACCATCACTTGTGGAGATATTTGTGCAGAGTATTTACTACAATTATGGGCAGAGTCATGACATAAATAAAACATGAGAGGTATTTGACTCTAATCATCAATATAGAACATTCATACAAAATAGTCTTATCATTAACCTCTTTATAATTTCATGCCAACTCATCAGCATGACAACAAACACCCTTGGTAAGGAAATCATTATCATTATCAAATTGGGGAAACTTATCAACTTGCTGTAGGATCTCGTCGACAAATTGTTGAATAGTTTTTTTGGTTATGAAATTATCCAACATGAAAAATCCCTGCAATACCGATGAATGGGACACCTCTACACCCTAGAATAGAGCTATTAAAAATATCCATACATATAGACTCATGAATTCCACTGAATCCTAAATCAAAACATTCATTAAAGCATGAAAATCCAAGTATAAATGCATACAATCCCAACTAATTATTGTGTTAATAGATGGGAAAAAAGAGACTAACTGAGAGGGTAATAAGTCCATATACAAGGAAAAGGATGTAGAAGTGATGAGAAGATTGGGGTAATTACGGAGCTCATCACAAGGGAAAATTTAAATAGGAAAGGGAATGTTGAATTGGAATTTCAAAATGTAAAGGGAATGCTGAAGTGGAATTTCAAAATGTAAATAACTCACTATTGAAAGGATTGGTTTTATTAGGAAGTGTACCTTGGGTTCATGACCCCCTATATAGTAGACACATGGGTCATACCACAAGGACTTCTTAGAAACCACCCCTAATGTACCACAATAACTACCAAACTACAAGAAACATGTGAAACAATTCTCTTATCAGATTGCTACTATCCAACATAAAAGACAATGAATATAAAGAAAAGAAATCATCACCGTATAAAGCAATAAAAACAAAAAAATTGTTTGAAGGGGAGTCTCATTCCATTCATCTCTTGCAGTATACAGTACATAATGAAAATATTGGCCTGAATCCTAAGGCCACAACACTCAACCAAAATAGTTATATAGTCTAAATACTTGTTCACCCATTTCAAATCACCTAGAAAGCCAACAATCAACAAAATAACCATTAAACAACTAATATCCAACTAATTCATTGGCTAGCCCTTTTACCGGTTGAGGCTTTTACATTTATACAAGCTTGCACCTGAAGGTGAGAAGGTACACACAAAACTAGGAAAACCTCTAGCTTACTATAAGTTCTTCATTTATAAACCAACTTATATTTTCTTTTGCTCTAGCCAGGTGTCTTCAGTCTTTCACCACTCAACTCCTCGATCACTTTCAATCCTTCTTGTAACTCTAGTTATTATCTACCTCTGCTACCAAATCTCTTCAATGCTTTTCACAATCTCCCCTCCACGTGGTGCGACTCAAATCTTCTATGTTCTATTGATTTCGTGCCACTTTGTCCTCTCCTCTAGCCGCAACGTGTCGTATGTTGAAATCAAAACAAGGGGCCCAACACATATAATCCATCACATAATAAAAAAAATATTTTGATTATATAACCTACTTGGGGAATAAAATCAAAGGTAAATTTCCCAAAATGTCAGATTGTTGATTAGTAATTGATTACTGATGTAAATCTTACTTTTGTAAGCCCTCCTCTCCTAAAGGACATTGTTTAGGTCTCGGATTCTCAAAATTCCTATGTGTAACCAACATACCTTGTTGTGAATACCTACTTGAAGGAGAATGTGCAGACTTAGCATTCGTCTTTCTCTCCTTCCTTTGATTCCAGAGATGATGTACTTCTTGGAGGAGATGCACAACAAAAAAAGGTAGGTGAACGCTCATCAAAATCAGTTTTAAATAAGAGAAATGAGAGTTATTAGAAATAATCTTGTCTAAATTATGAAAACACCCCTCTGCTAATCACTCCTGTATATTACAAATAATTATGTCCACATACAATAATGAAATCTATTGGTTGTCTAGCTCTAAACAATCTATCATCTAATATTAAAGACAAACAAGAGAGAAAGTTTACATTTTTTGACTCCCTATCTATTCATAATATTTCATCTCCATAAATGGTGTTAGGCAACGTCTTTGAGCCCAATGAGTAAGTGAAGTTTCAAACTAAAAAAACAAAATTCAATCCATGGGTTGATTCTTAGAGACACAGTGTATGTACTCATCAATGAGACTTATGAACACACAGTAAAGATGATTATATTCTATCTCATAAACACGCGTGTGCAGAAATAGGGGAACTGTTACCAGATCCCACAATTTCTCCAAGCTCGGCATTATTCTAAAACTAAGGATATTTTTCTTCTATTATGTGCTCATTAACAACGTCATAGATAAAGATAGGAGGTAATGTGTTATTGGTTGTATATATATTCTTGTCGAAAGTGCTTTTAGGCTCCAAAGTTCTGAATATTTTGATACTTTGCACCCAAATATTTTTGAATATTTTCAAATAATACATTCATTTGTAAAAGGAAGGTTATACTTCTCTTCAAATCGATATCCTTAAACATCCATACTATTATAAATTACGGCAGAAACATAAACAATTTACTGAGAGGAATAAACATAAAGAGGCCATCAACAAATCATAAACATAAACACAAATGTTTCTTCGAGAAAGCCCAAAACTCAGGGGAAAAACCCAACCAATGAAATTTCATTAACTATTGGCTAAAACCCTGGCCAATTTGGCCAAGTGAGCCTTCACCACTCACCTCCAGGCATACATTATAATGAAGTATTCCCAGCCTTTTATGGGCTCCATTACATGCAATACCATGGGCTGAAAAACCATGGGTGCACAATACCATGTGCCCCAAAACCACTACTATTTACCCTAGTCAACATTGACTATATCCCGAGTCAATTTTACCTAAAAATTCCCCCCTTAAACTTGACTTGGGGATTATTGACTAAATCCAACCAAAACCCCTAAGTGAGACAACCTCGCTCACTCTAGATCTTCCCCCCTCAAATTTCTTTTTACCCAGGGTAATTGTTAACTTGGCATCCCCCTTATCACCTAGGTCTAACCCAGACTTTACCAGTGATTACCCAGGGGTACGCATGCCATACCAGGTCTTACAGCAGTATGCACATTTACATGTAATAAAATTAACTCCATTATAATAATAATTTTTTTTTGTTTCATTGTTATTGTCTTTTCACATATGACATCAATGTCCATATAAAAATAACCCATCTACTGGATTACATGGGTTACCAACCACTGTAACCGCTAGTCCTCTAGGAGTTATCTTCAAATACATGGTTCATTAAATCAATCCACGTGCACATATCCTCTCTCCTTTAACTTCTCTCTCATCAAATATTATCAACCAATGTTGCATATGGATATTTTGTTACAAGATCGTTAATATCACAGGCATATGAATCATGCCTAATATAATTTTTTTTTTATCCCAACACCTAAGTACACCTTGGTGTCAACACCAAACATTGCCACTACTTTTGCATCTCACAAATCCCATCTTCATGTTGCCATAGAACATTACGCATCATCTCCATTCATAGAACTGTTTTCTTCCTCGAGAAACTTTAGCTAAACATAGGCATTGCGGAGGATTTGGATTTGGCTCTTCACTTGGTGTTTCCAAGTGTTAACTCTAAATCGTCAGACGCGATATCCATATCTCCGCGAAATTCTTCGTGTATCTGCTCGCCTTGCCATGGCTTCATGTTGCCGATGTAGAAGGCTAGCTTCCACTGTTATGAATCAACAAAGCCACATTCGCCAATGCCATGAAATTTCGCCCTGAGTTATCGCCCGAACAAGAGATGAATATCCTCTTTCCATATCCCCGAAGGCACCAAGTAGAATGCCATCTCTGTAAGGCATCATGACTTTACCCAAAACATGGACATCGTCCTGTACAACCTGATCTAAAATACTACGAAGTATAGAAATACTTGTACATTTCCATTCCACCACGAATGTGATACCTCTACTATGCTTCCAGTATGTGTGCCTACCAACTCATCCACTGGAACCGCCATGCCAACCAGTATTTTGAATTTAATTCTCAAACAAAAATCGTGTAGTTTTCACGATCACGGTCTCTCTGAATATTCACATCGAAAATTCGACAACACTGCAGTACCTTACTAACAAAACCCCATTCTCTTGTCCAGAGGGATCCATTGTTCCCTTCAAATCAACTGGTTTCAACTTGATGGCTCGAGCATCATACCATCAAACATGTATTTCCTCTCTTGCAGTAACACCATAGTCCTTGCGCTAAAATTGAGAACATATTTGCATCATATTCCACCGTCAAAACCCTCAAGTGGATTCCCTATGGTTTCTGCTTCCTGGGACTTCAAAAAAAACCTTATATGCCTTCCCCTCAACAAGCTCTGCATCGATCAAATAATTTTTGGATACGTTCGAGCAACAATTGTTATACTGCGACCTAATATCGTAAATAATGACACCACTGACTTCGTATTCTATTCATTATGAAAACCCTCGAACCTCAAATCAAACTCACCATTTCTATGAATCACAAGAGGGTAACTAATATCTACATTTTCCACCTTTGTGCCACATCCCTTCAAACCTACGAAAGAGGACATCACACACCGAAGTGGAACCATGATTGCAGGCTCGCATGCTGCAATTTTCACTATCCCGAAAGATCCTTCCAAAAAATATATATTCAATAGCCTCGAAACGTTGATTTGGACTACCACCAGAGTCCGAAATTTAAATTTGTTGACCATTGAAATTTATTTAATGATCCTTTTCAACGTCAAATCTAATGAGATAAGCCTCCTTCACATGCAAATCTAGATCTTCATTAGATCTAACATATCCAAACAAATTACGCTCATTCCACAATGGCAGAATGATCTTGGTTAATAAAACAATCCACGATCCTGTAAGTATCCTTAAATTTGGCTCCGATACCATTTGTTAGAAATTACGACAGAAATATAAAAAATTTAATAAGAGGAATAAAAATAAAGAGGCCAGCAAGAAATCATAAACATTAACACAAATGTTTCTCCGGGAAAACCTCAAACTCTGGGGAAAAACCCAACCAATGAAATTTCATTAACCATTGGCCAAAACCCTAGCCAATCCGGCCAAGTGAGCCTTCACCGCTCACCTCCAGGCCTACATTACAATGAAGTATTCCCAACCTTTTATAGGCTCCATTACATGCAATACCATGGGCTGAAAAACCATGTGTGCACAATACCATGTGCCCCAAAACCACTACTATTTACCCTAGTCATCATTGACTCTATCCCAAGTCAAGTTTACCTAACACACACGGTAGTCCCAAAAATACCTTCTAATATAATTTTTCCTTCAATGATAATAGAAGTAAGTGGCCAAAATCTACCTATATTTAAGTGAAAAGTTTTGTTGCTTAATTTAAGGGTACAATCTCCCTACAAGTGTGTTCTTTTGGTAAATAATATTATAAAACTGAATATTATCTTGGTAAAAGTTAGCAAGTTTGGCTCCTTATTATATTATAGATAGAGGTTAGATTCCAAAGGTTGGAATTTGCATTTTTGGTGTTTCTCTGGTATTTTGTGCAAGTCTTTTGGAAGGGATTAAAACTTAATTTTTCATCACTCATAAGCACATAGTTGTTACCTCCTTTGATTTTTCCAACCCTCTCAGAAATTCTATGAAAATACTTTCCTAGTGCCTTGAAGTAATAGGAAAGAGAGTCTACAATCCAAAATTTTGATTTGCTCATTTTTAAATGTTACATTGGAAAAATATGGACAAATTTCTCCATATAAACTCTCATCTCCACATCTTTGCTAATTACTCAAGGTATTGTTGACTTCAAAGTTTCTTGCAACTCTAGAACTATGAACTTTTAGCATAAAATCTCATCTCCACACATTTTCTAATTACTTAGTGTATTTCTGACTTAATGAGAAAACCATATACATAAGCAACTTATAGTCTAAGCTAACAAACATAGACCAAAGTGTTGAATGGTACTCAACGTAGCACAAATAAAAAAATTACCAACTAAATTAATGAAAAATGTCAACAAAGAGTTTGGAACACTATAGGAGAATAGTATATCTTCCATCACCATATTCTTATGATGCACAAGCATTGAAAATTCAGATAATATTGTGACACCACATCACATTAGGGAGATCCAAGGTGACCTCCAAGGCCCAAAAAGTCCCTGGAACTGATCTGTTAATTCAATGGGAACTAGGATCTGATAGACAACCTATCTTGCCAAGATTAGTCATGTGCATTCTTGTTTCTAGTGGTCGTGCCTCAAAAAACATTCTTCGGATGTTTCCTCCAAGGACCAACAGTGATAGGAAGAGCAAAAATACAATCTACCACGCATCTTTGAGATGATTTTAGCATTAAATCAGTCAAAAGTAAGGGGAAACTAACGAAAAAAATAAATTTGATCTATTGTTGAACATGAGGTGAGTACCCACATTTGAGAATCCTACGTATTTGATGTTGAAAGCATGTAATATAGAAGGTGAAGACGACTGAGAGACATATTTAACAGAAAATGGTCTACTGGCCTTCAATCTGTCAAGAGTAAGGGTAGTTAAGAGAGTGATCTAAGCTTGTTTCATTTTCCCAATGGTTCTAGAGGTTTCAAAAAGAGATCACCAATTCACATGCTAGAAGAGTACATAGCCACTTTTGAAGAAAACATAAATATATGTAGTTTGGATTTTCATTAACAAGAGTACGACATCAAAGTATCAATAAGAGCTAATGGCAGTTTCCAACACTATGATGTTTAGATAATTTTATGTAATAGTGAGGTAAACAACTAGTGCATGTTGTTACTGGGATCATTCACTTGAAGCTAGGGGAAACTTCAAAAAGACTTTCTTATACCAAATTAATTGCTAAGGGGACTTCCTCTGGCACAGGCAGTGAGATAAGCTACATTGTAGAACTGATAACCTAACTCCACTGGTTGAAAGTTGTACTTCGCAGATGTTTTGAAACTTTAATATCTAGAAATGAAAGGACGTGTTTCTATATCTTGCCTACATTAATGTGTAAGAGGTGTTTCAAATTATTTCAAGCAGCCAACAGGTAGTCTTGTTGGCTCAACCATATTTCAAAAAATGAAAAATATAGGTAGAAAAATTTAGTGAAAGTAGTATAAACATCAGATTTTGTCACCCCGCCTTCCAGCATATTTGAAATTTGATATGTCCTATGTGACTTGGAAGAGTGACAAGGAGGAATGACCTGTATGTTAAGTCCATCTTTGAGATTTTATGGTTAGATTCCAAAGATATCCTCAAAGATAAAACTTGCAGATTAATAATAAATTATAAGTAATCTAACTACAAGTCTAAACATAATATATGTTGTTTACTAGGGTTTCAGACAATTGATAAACATCCTTGAAAAAAATTAAAAATAAAACTTGAAACAGTATTGTTATTTGCTTGTGATACAACATGTGACATATATATGGTACAAGATCTCTTTTGGTGGAATGGGAATTTTATACGTGGAATTTTTGCATAGATCTGGGTGGCTCTGTCTCCATTTCTAGATCATAAATGTGTATCCAGGGCTCTAGCCTTATGTCCCCGCCAATCCTTTAACACAGCGAAATTTTTTCCACCTGTAATAGGAATTCCTACATACTTACATTATGCAGAGTTCAGGATTGCAATTATCTTTGTTTTTGTTAGCTTATAAACAAATTTTCATCAGTATCAAATTCGTAACTCAACTTCCAACTACCAGGAATTGGAATGTTGTTCACAATTTGTATCTATCTCAGTAACCACGGATTTGAACCCTCTTACTTAGTGACCTTCTGGTTTGATCCTTTGAACTAGTTTTAGACCTTAAATTTCATCATGAGAAATTTGGATTACTTTGGTTCTATCACATATGCTTGTCCTCTTGCACAAGAGATCTGAGGAGGAGCAATTTTTCACAGTCAACTCTTTACTCAATTATACTTATAGTGGGTTCATTTAATTTCACTTTCAATGCAACCATGGTTTCAATCATTTTAATTATGATTACTCCATAGCTATAACAATCTCAGGGGAGAACAATCTTTCCAAAATTGTCTAGTTCTAATCTGTGTTTTACTGCCAAACTCGTGATTCAGCTAGGTGCTAACACATTGTCACAAACCTTCACTGCTGAAACCCATGTTGTATAAAATTCTCAACTGTTATTTACAAACCCTGTCACAAATAAAAACGAAAATAATTCCCACTATAGCGGAAAGCACAGACTCAGACCATTTAACATTAAATACAAAAAAAATCTTGAAAACAAAGGACAGTGATATAAACTCACTCAACAGGGGTTTACTAATGTAGTTTTTTTGCGGACATTGTCAAGGCTTTTTTCTTTAGAAATGAAGAAGATTCAAAATCCCAATTCCTAACTAACAAGTTGAATCATAAACAAAGAACTAGTAGTGTCTAAAGAGAAATACAAAAATAGTAATCCCTTAAGAAAGAAAATTTTTGAAAGTTTGGAATCAAGGGGAAAAGTTAATGGTCCTGAAGAGTGATTCTTACCGGGACTAGGATATGCCCACAATTTAATATCAGGATACATGGTAAATAAGGTTGATATTCAAGCCACAAAAGCACCACATTTCTATTAAGTAGAATCAAGGGATGGAAAAGTAATCCATTGTAAACTCTTAACTCACCAAACAATTCCATAAACGGTCTCAAAACATAGTTTCATTTAGAAAAAATGGAGTAGTTGGTGCATATAGTATTGGTTTCCTATTGTACAAGTATGCTTTGGTGTTTTTAACTTTTTATATTGTGTAAATGTTGCAAGTTTCTCTAAATTTGATCTAAATAATTTGTAGTTGATGATATATTTTCATTTTATGTACTGTCGTGGGGTGTTGTATTTTGTCATGCTTTTATCTTGTCAAACACACGTTTTTTCAATAAGCCATGATTATGGCTGCAGATATTTGTTCTGGTCCATGTCCATATGTGATGATTTATTGGTTGTTAGTTAATGGCATTAGTGTTTTATGTAACTATGTTACTATCTTTATTTGTAAAATTCTTTGTATTCATTCTTCAAATAAAAATTATTAGATCAGATAAGATAATTTTATTAATGTCTGATAAATTACCACAAAAGTAGGTCAATGGGATGAAAAGGTACATCTTGTTACATAAGGTACAATGCAGGAGCACAAAATCATTTCCTTGAGAAATGCTAGAATCAAATTTTATGCGCATTATTATCAACTAAACACCTATCTAATAAATCTAACAATGCTAATAAGAAAAGAATAATTTTTAATATGAATACATAAAAATTCATATAGAGATATTTGTTTGTTCTCATTTTCCATGATAAAAACAATTTATGAGATCCAAAAGAGATGATGCATAAATTTTTACATAGCAAGTTGTGGCTAGACTAAACTGAGACTTATCTTGATCTTCAAAGATGAAATTTCATGCTAACAATAATCAACTTAAAATTGTATATGATAATAATTTGAGTTGTCTCTTTAGATTGTTTTCTTGCTGAGATGACAAAACAAGTATTTTCTGATCTGGAGGCAAGTAAATATTAGGTTGGTTTTTCTTCCAAAGAACAATCCTTTAGTGCTTTTCTGTGGAACATATTCGTCAAAAATTTGATGTATCTATATAGAAACTCTAAAGTTATCATTATAGGCTAACAATTTCATATATTTCAGGGTCAATTTTTTTTTTTCCTAATACATTTTTATTTTATTCCTCTCTCTGTCTCCACCTGGGCCCTCTCAGCCCTGGGCATCCACCATACGACATCTTCATATAGTATACTGGTTCCCTGCAGTGGTGGGTGCAGACGAAGATACTTATTCTTCCACACTCTCTACCTTCCCATCTCACCTCACAAACATCTAGAATATTTTTATTACACTTGTACTTTCCATTTATCTCATTATGTTCTACTTATTTCATTCATTTCTTTTATTTTACCCTTTCATTGTAGCCTAGGGGCACTCCTACAGTTAGTATCATCGATTGAACTTCACTGAAGCAAGGTTCCCGACATTTTTTTTCCATCTACAATCTTAAGGTTCCCGACAGCACGACCTGACCTGAAAATTTTTCCTTGGGCACCATCACATGACCCGACCCACCCGAACGTCGAAGGCACAAGGGAGAAAATGGAAAATGGGTCACATGAACATGCACAAGGCATACAAACGATCACAACTTAGCATTTTTTATACGACCTCCCTCACATTATCCAACCTGAATGCACTTCCTATGGTGCCCTCAAAGTCATGAACCAACCTGCCCGAACGAAGGGCGCATGAGGGAGAAAACATAAAATGGATCGCACAAGCGTGCACAAGCAACACATGCGATTACAACTTAGCATTTTTTATACGACCACCCTCACACTACCCGACCTGACCCAACCTAACCCGCCCGAACATGTTTCCTTGTGCGGCCTCACATGGCATGACCCGACCAGACCGGACTAGACTCGCTCGAACGTGTTTCCTTGGGTGCCCACACAGGGCCCGACACAACTCCACCCATATGCATTCCTTTGGTGCCCTCACACACAACCCGACCTGACTCAATGTGTTTCCTTAGGCGCCCTCATAATATGGCATGACCCAGCCTGACTCGACCCAAACGCGTTCCTTGGGCGCCATCACACAACTCAGCCCGACCTGCATGAACTCATTCCCTTGGGTGGCCTCACATGGCATGACCCGACCAGACCCAACCCGACACACCCAAATGTGTTTCCTTGAGCACCTTGACACAACCGTACATGACCCTCCCCAACCCACCTAAACGCGTTCCTTGGGCGCCCTCACATGACCCTACATGACCTGACCTGCCTGAATGTGTTTCCTTAGGTTCCCTCACACGACCCAACCCGACCCACATGAACGCATTTCCTTGGGCGCCCGTCACATAACCTGACCTGACCCGACCCGCCCAAACGTGTTTTCTTGGGCTCCCTCACACAACACGATCCAACACGACCCAACCCACCCAAATGTGTTTCCTTAGATGCCCTCATATGACACAACATGACCCGATCGGACCCACCTGAACAAATTTTCTTGGGCACCCTCACACGACACGAATCGACCTGATCTGCCCGAATGCATTTCCTTGGGCGGCCTCACACGACACGATCGGACCAAACCCGACCTGACCTGCCTGAACATGTTTTCTTGGGCGCCTTCACACAACCTGGCCTGCACCGGTTCCTTGGGCACCCTCACACGACCCGACCTGACCTGACCCGCCCGAACACATTTCCTTGGGTGCCCTCACAGTACAGCACGACCCGACCCTACTCGACCCGCCCAAATGTCAAAGGCACAAGGGAGCAAATGGAAAATGGGGCACATGAACATGCACAAGGCACACAGGTGGTCACAACTTTTATTTTACATTTTTTTGTATCCTAGGGGCACCCCTACAGTTACTATCACTGATTGAAATTCACTGAAGCAAGATTCCCTATGCTTTTTTTCCATCTAAAATCTTAAGCATTAGAAGAGCGACGTAATTTTTTTTGTCTATCTGTTTGAAGTGTGGGACTAGTGACACTTTTAAGCATCGGAATAACGATGAACGTAAGCATCAGAAGTGTGACGAATGTAAGTGTTGAAAGTGTGACGAATGTAATCATCGAAAGTGAGATGAATATAAGTGTCAAAAGTTTGACGAACATAAGCATCAGAAGTGTGATGAACATAAGCGTCAGAATATGGATGAACGTAAGCGTCGGAAGTGCAACAAGTGTAAGCGTCAGAAGAGCGACGAACATAAGCGTCGAAGTTGCGACGATATTAAGCATCAAAATTGTGACGATACTGTATGTAGGACTTGTTAGTGTCAGTCTTTGTAGCCTTCCTCCAGTGATCAAACATGCTCTTACAAAGTGATTTTAATGTGTCAAGGTCAAATTTTGTTCATTTCAGTGAGTCTTCAAGCAAAATTTGGTCACTAGGTATTAGGTCTAGGGTTTTCTTTCACTCCTTTCAAAGTTGTCCAAATGTCGGTCCATGTCACCATTCAATTTATGTACCATTATTCGTAGGGAGCTAATATCATTTCAAAGTCTGTTTTCAATATTTTACACCTTGTTCATGCTTCAAGCCAGCCTGGTGGCAGGTTCATTTCCTCTCTCCTAGGGTTTTGAGGTAATTCTCTGGATAACAATCACCAACAAAATCCTGTCCATTTCCTAATGTTCATACACCTTCCCTTATCCTTAATTTACCTTATTAAACACTTCCCATCACTGAGATCCCCCAAATTCCTCATTTTCGCACAAACCCTAGTTTCTTGCTACAACTTGGCAATTTTCTAGGCTAGGCTTTTGTTTTGCCCTTTTGGACCCCTTCCCCTCACTCAATTTCTGAAATTTACTTCTACCCTTAACATCCCTCCTTAATTTTCAAAATTTTCTCAAGAATTTATAAGCCCCTTATCCCCTTCATTTCACTTCATTTCGACAAATCCCTTGTTCCACACATCGGGATAGGTTTTACTCCAATGATGTTTCTAAGCAATAAAAGATGAATTTTGGAAAAATGAGAGAGGTTTTTGTCCCAAAAATTCCAAGGAAGAAAAAACTCCTTCACTTTTTACACAGGTGACATGGTTTTAGAGAAATGTCAAAAATACAGCTGCCTCAGGAGAATTGATGCACCTCTGAAGTGACCTTGGGAAAATCAATCTTTCGCCTAGCTTGGTTGGCCAAATCACTTTTTTGATGAGTCAAATGATAACTAGACACAAATATATTTCCAATGCGCTATCATGAGCTCAATTGGGAGTTTAGGAAGACCTTCAAAAGTTGACTGCAACAGCACTCTACCTTGAGGCAGCCTCATTTTGCACATTTTGACCAGTCTTGGGAGATTTGACTTTTGACAAGGCAAATGAACTCCAAATTGAAAAATTAAAGTTGGGTTGGAAAGTAGACTCAATAATATTTCAAAAAATATATCCTATGCCCAATTTGTACACTGGTAAGGCCTCCAAAAGTCTCCTGAAAAAAGGCACTACGCATTGAGATGAATTTTGGAAATTTTGCCTTAAAAAGCAAAGTTTTCAGCCCAATGCGCCGCGCCACCTGGCGCTTGCTTTTGATGGGGGACTCATTTTAATGAAAACTCAACATTTTTGGGTTTTTCATGGAAAAATATACATGCCTACCAATGTCCAAGAAATTTTTACAGGTTTTGAGCCCCCAAAAAGGTCAAAAACACCCCAAAAATGACCTTTCTGCCCCTTTTTTGACACACAGGAAGCAGTCTTGGGAGAACTCAGTTTTGGAGAAGAAAATGGAGGAAAAATTAAAAAATTCTACTTGTGCTAGAAATTAGACAGGCTGACCTTTCCAACAAGCCCACTTGGAGAAAATTTGGACACTGGGAAGGCCTCAAAAATCAGCTGCAAACAGGCACAACGCATTGGAGGAATTTTGCTCATTTTTGGTCAAAAACTCTGTTTTTCACCTATTTTTTTCAGAGTTTGACTTTTTTCCTTCTATTTGTCAAAATCATGATGTAATTTAATGTGACATGATGGATTTTGATGTGATTTTTCTAAATTTTCACTCATAGAGGTAGATTCATCCATCAAAAGGTAGTTTGCAATTGAATGAATCAGTTTCAAAGTTTTTAGAGGCAAGTTGTTCCACTGCCTACTTTTTAGTTCTCAGTTTAGATTTTGTTGGAACAACTCCTAATCTTATGAGCTCGACCCCTAGAGGCTAGGATGAGTTTTTTTTTGCCTATATCTTATGTTTTATCATTCATTAGCATGGTTGGACTTTTGGGAATGCTTTGATCATTATTGTACATTCATCTCTGAAGTTTGGCAAAGGAATAGACCAGGGTTTGCAGCACTCTATGGGATTCATGTGGCATCTTGCTTTGATATTGTTTTTCTCTCTGTAAATGTAAGTTTACTTATGTTTTATATATACCATTTTCTCTCTTATTTTTTCTTAACTAAAACAAACAAGGATAAAGGTAGAATCCATTGAAAGTGCAGTGCTCTACCTAGGGTTTGCTTAGTTATCTATGTTTTCAGCTGTTTGAAGAGGATCCCTGAAGGTTTCTTGCCCTCTTCAACTCCTCACCTATCTAAAGCTCTTCATTTCTTTCAATTTAAAGTGTCAAATCAATTTCCTGCCTTGCCCCATTGAGATCTCTGCAAAACTAAGCCTCATTCCCCATACCCAAATCTGCTTTTCCACTTGAGCCAACAAAACATCATTAAATTCAATAAAACTCTTTTGCACACATACCTAGCCTAAAATCAGTCTTCACATCAAGTCATCTCAAGCCTCATTGATCATTTTTTTCTGAGATTGACAAGGAGAGAGCCCTCTCCGAATCTAGTAGGGCTAGCTACCAGGTTAAGCATGGTTTGATGTTACCCTAGATTCTGTTTTTCTCAGCCTAAGGTAGATTTAGGCCCTAACAGGACTTACGACGTTTGTGTCATTTCTGATGGCACAGGAAACGACATTTTTCCAAACCACAAAGTGCCACTCTTAGGACGCCTATGGCTTGTAATAATGACATTGTGGCTACCGGAAATTGGGCCAAATGTGCTAGTGTATATACAAAGTGAAACAAGTAACTAATGGTAGTATAGATAAGTACAAGACCAGATTTGTGGCCAAAGGCTTGTCACGGGTATAGAGAGATGATTATGAGGACACATTTTCTCCTCTGGCAAGATATTTCTCCATCAGAACCATTTTATCATTAGCTATGCAGTTGGGGTGGACGATCCACCAAATGGAAGTGAAGGTTGCCTTCCTCAATGGAGTGTTTGAGGAAGAGATTTGCATAGAGAAACCTAAGGGGTTTGATACATTTTACAGGGAGATGCATGTGTGTAGAATTAGGAGAGTCATTTATATTCTCAAGCAACCACCTCATGTTTGGTACACTCACATAGACTCCTATATCAGTGGACTCGACTTCACTAAGAGTGAAGCAAATGGAAATCTCTACTACATTTGTGGTAGATGGAAAAATTTGTATCTTAGTCTTGTATGTAGATGACTTGACACTGACAGGGGATGAGAAGTCAATCCAGTCATGCAAGGAGGACCTTGTAAGATAATTTGAGATGAAATACATGGGCTTGATGCACTACTTCCTTGGTTTGGAAGTGTGGTAGGGAGATAGAGAGTTGTTTGTGGGTCAGGGAAACTATAGCTCTGAAATACTTCATAGATTTTATGTTCAATATGACTACAAGACTATGGAAAATCCTCTGAATACCAACTAAAAGAAGGAGGATGCTACTACAGGAGAGGAAGCAGATGCCACCATATATAGACAATTAGTGTGGTCCTTGATGTATCGAGTGAAAACAAGTGTTACACCATTTTTTGGTCATCTAACCTGTTACTATTATATGGACTAAAGTGCACCATGTAAGACCAATTTTACCATAGTAAAATCGCTTTCACTATGAGAAATAATTTAATAACCCATAGTTTATTAAGTTATTTCTGTTCTAAACAGGAAACCCATGAGGAATAATTAAATAAATCCCTATTTGTTTGATTTTCCTCTGAGAATAATTAACTAAACCATTATTTAATTAATATTCCTGGACATATTTAACCCAAAACAGGAAAATTAATTAGATAAATCATTATTTATCTTATTATTTTCTAGGAATAATTATTTAAATCATTATTTAATAATATTCCTTGTTAAATTTGACTAAATCATTTATGAATAATTAAATAAATCATTATTTATTTCATTATTCCTTAACCGCATTCTTAAAATAATAAATAAATAATTTATTTATTTATTATTTCTAAATAAAGGGATTTGACCATATTTAAATTCATTTTCCCTCCACCAAAAATAATAAAATATTCTATGTAAGTTGGATCTAGATTTGGTTAATAATATTTAATTATGTACCAATATCTAGACTAACTCAATATTTTGTTATAAATAGAATGATTTTCCATTCATTCGCTACCTTTGGTTGCCTTGAGATCACCTTTTGATCTATACTTTCGGTCTAACCTTGATCCTCCATCATTGTCATATTTTTTACTTTTGCTTGTGAACTCCTTTTGAGTTCCATTTTGTCTGGGTTTTCTACACTGTCAAGAGAGAGAGATCTTGGATCTGAATCACTGAGGACATACAAGAACCCATCCCATTGAGGGGGGCTGGTAACATCTTCCCATGTTCCCTTCCCAGGTGTCATAATATAAAAATTATTTATAAATTTTTGTCTTGTCTATTGGATGTATGGAGAAACTCTTGTTTATTTTTGCTGTTTAATGTCTTCAAATCCATAGATTTGGATTTTTGTAGAATTTATTCTGATCACCTACTTTAGATCTAAGGAAATTGACAGCCACATTTGATGTTAGGGCTATTTTTTATGTACAGCTAAAGTGATCTTTTTTCGTATGCTTGAGATTATAATTCACACTAACAACAAGGCCCGACATATCTTATGCCATTAATCAAGTAAGTCAATTTATTGTGAAGGTTAACAAGATTCAATGGAAATAAACAAAACAAGTGCTTAGATACCTCATAGTAACACCATATTTTGGGTTATGGTATAGGAGGAATGATGATGTGAAGCTCCAAGGCTTCACTGATGCATATTGGGCAGGGAGATCATCAGATAGGAAGAGCACTTGAGGAGCTATCTTCAGTGTTGGGTTA
Source organism: Pinus albicaulis (assembly GCA_034641835.2). Lineage (NCBI taxonomy): Eukaryota > Viridiplantae > Streptophyta > Pinopsida > Pinales > Pinaceae > Pinus > Pinus albicaulis. The sequence continues at coordinate 988,951,903 of CM076574.1, forward strand.
GCAATTATTTCCGGGTATAGAAGGAAACAAAGATCAGAGCTCTTAGCTCAGCAGAGGCCAAGTATATGACTACTAGTCAAGCAACATGCGAGGCCATTTGGATGAGGAAAATACTTGTTGGTATTTTCAGTTAGGAGATGGATCCTACTATGATTTACTGTGATAATAAGATTTGTATTAAACTCTCTGGAAATTCAATATTTCATGAAAGGTCCAAGCACATTGATATCAAGTACCATCACTTGAGAGATTGTGTGAAGAGGAGAGTTGTGATTTTGTAGTACAATCCCCCAGAGGAGCAGGATGCAGATATTTTGACAAAGAAATTTTCAAGAAGAAAAATCAAGTTCCATAAGAGTGGGATAGCGGTGATGCATAACCCTTTTCTTGTTAAGAGGGAGTGTTAAAATTGTAGCAAGAAATGGCTCCATTTGAATTGTGCTTTAGTCAAATGGAGACATTTTACTTTCTACATTAGTAGGATGACTTGGATTCTAATTGGCTAGATTTACATGGTTTTATCTCCTAGTTAAATTAGTAAATTCGAGTTATAGACTAGAAGTAAAGTTGTGTATGGGTTTATTTTTAAAATGTAGTATTCTAGTGGGTTTATTGTTAGTTAAACTAAGTTCTTCGAATTCTGGTCATTAGTAGAGTCAGTAGGTGTTAATTGAGTAGTTATAATAGCTCTTAACTCATTGATCTCTTTGTTAACTGATCAATTTACTAAAAATAGCCCTAGTCATGCATGGAATTCGAATTGCCTAGTTGGAGTGGAGGAAAAGGCACATTGTAATTTTCAATTGTATACTATTTGAGTGTATATTTTTTGCATTGGATAAGGTGGTTAATTCCTTTAGTATTTGCGTAAGGAAATAGGGAATTCTCCTATTTTTTAGGGGTTAATTTCCTCAAGGATTATGCAAGGATTTTTTAAGGACTATTGATTTCCTCAAGTATTTTTCTCGCGGGTCGGGCTTGCCCGCTAATGGGCCCTGGGCATGAGGTTCCCATGGCACAGCAACCCCCTAGTAGGTATGGGGAAGATTCCCGCGGGCATGCCCACGGCACAACGACCCCCCGACATGTAGGGGTTTGATTTCCAAAATCATCCCCCTACCTTCCAAGGGGTCGTTGTGTCGCGAACAATCATACCTATGACACAACGACCCCATAGCAGGAAGGGGGGAATTTCTAGAATTGGTCTCATTCCTGCCAGGGGGCATTGTGCCATGGGAACCCCGAATCGGCCCTCAGTGCCCAAGGGCATGGACCTAGATGTGGGAGCAGCAAGGGTGAGCTACATTCCTTGGGCGAGTAGGCCAAATATGATTCCTGCAATTAGACTTGACTCACCTAGGGCCCGTGGGTCATGGTCCTGAGTGGGGGCTAATTTTTTTGTTATAATTATTTTATATACAAATTTTCAATTTAAAATTTAAAATTTACATTATAATAGTTTTTTGTTTTTTTTTTAAAGTTTAAAATTTTAAAATTAATTTTTAATCGTTTTTTAACAAAAATTTTTTAATTGTTGTATTTGTTTCTAATGTTTTTTTAATTTTATTTTTTTTCGGTTTTGTTTTTTTACTTAAGATATGGGATTTTTTGTAATATATATATATATATATATATATATATATATATATATATATACCCTCAAAGAATACTTTTGAACTAAGTTGACCTGAGCCACATGGTAAAAACCTAGCAAGTGGCTCCTCAAAGGAAAAGAAGATGATTTCATATTGGATGAAATCATGAGAAATGAATTGTAAAAAATTTGCATGGTATGTGAATGATAGAGAACACAAAAATGATATGCAGATATATCTGTATGTTGGTATGCAATATTCCAAAATTAGCATGCAGCTAATTGGAATATTGAGTTTTGTTGTTTGCACATAGGAGATGAATAAATGGGTGAGGAGGCCCATACATTTTAGAAATATGAATAAAATCCCTCATAATGTGAAAAGGGATCATCATAGGAGCTGGATTTCACACCCTTATGTGTGAAAAGGGGCATTTACATGTGGACAAGGTCAAGTTTGACCAAGTCAACAGTGCTGGGATAAGAGGTGGAGATCATCTTTAGAGACAGTGCAGAGATAGTGGGAGGAAGATTCCTTGGTGGAGGAAACCCTAATGAGTGGTACCCAAGAGGATAAGGCTTCCACTTGTATAAAAGGAGGGCAAGACATCCATAGGAAGACATGCTATTGATTATTGATTTTATGGTCTGTATGACTTTGTGTTTTCTCCAACTGCTTAGTTGAGATTGTTGTGCTGCTTAGCACAAGGCACTCCTGTTTAGGAATTCCTTCTCCTTTCTTGAGAGGCCTCTTGAGGGAGCTTGGAATTCATTTCTCCACATCCAGGCTTAATTCCAAGCCACCTCCTTCAGCTACAATGTTATTTCTGTAGAGGTATAACGTTGTGTTGCAGGGTGTTGCAGTGGAGTCTTCACAACATCACTTCCAGAGCTTGTTTTTCAGAGGAGGGAGCTTCCATTCCTTTGGGAGATTAGTGAGGAATATTATAGAACATATTGAAAATCTTGAAACTTGGCCAACCTATTTTCCATCTCCTACAGTGTAGTCCCTCTCCTTGACTGTGTTATCTTTGTGACCATTTGTAGTGAGGGGTTGTAGTGTTTATTTGGAGGGTGAGATCTTCAGTGTTAGCATCAAAATTTCACTTGGAAGATCTATTGGAGGAGTTATATTCATCTTATGTAGAATCTTCAGCCATCTCCATCCGGTTCTTGAGTTGCAGCTGCTATTCAGTCCTATGACTGCAACTCTGACATTTTTGCCATTTTGTATATTTCAGGAAATCCTTTACGGATTGTCTTGGAATTGTGTTTGGGAGTCTATATCTTCACTCCCAACATTTTATGAGCTGTATATTTCCATATCCATGTATTGACATACTCCAGTAACAGTTATCCTCAATAAAACTGCGTTTTCATAGCCTTGGGAAATATTTATGTAGCATTGTACTTTATTTTTCATGTACATGTTCTCTTGAGGCTTGTGTTGCCTAGCTTGAGTGACTATTTCCTCAAGATCTTATATATATTTGCTGCTAAGATATTAATATGATGCCTATTTGGATATTCTTACATTTTATGTATTGATGTATCACTGCTCTTTCATTATTGTGTTCAAATATTGTTGCTTCCCCATTTTGGGATATTACAGTGGTATCAGAGCATAATCTTGGATCAACCTGTGGAATCTCAGCCAATATGCTATCAAGAAGACAAGAAGAAGAAAATACAAACATAAAAGACAAAAAGAAGACTCCATTATTTGGAGGAAGGAAGAAAGAGAAGCTCTGAAAGCTTCTTTCTCAAACTATGCAGAGTATCAAGAGAAATCTCAATGAGATGAGAAAGGACATGTGTAGAGAATCTCCAAGAGAGTTTGAATCTAAAGAAAACTCTATATTTTCATATGACGAGTGTGATAATGCAACCACACACTATAATTCATAGCGCAGTCATATTCCCATATTTGCTATGAGAGAGATAGGAGAAGAAGAAATTCCTAGGAGGGAAACTCTAAGTGATTTCCTACAAGAATATGAATCCCAAACTAAGAAGTTTAGAGATCATATCACTTTTTCAAAGTTTTGTAAGATCAAGTTGGAAAGGAGCAAGTATCATGATATGGGTAGATTTTTCTCTCTACTTTTGATATTTCACCGAAATGTTCAGCAAGAGCTTGGGTGGAGAAGCTAGACACCTATTTGCAGCAGCACCAAATTCTGAAGATGAAACCATCAAAATTGCAGCGCTGCATTTTTGAGGTAAGGCCTATGCATGGTCGATATTGGAGTCTTTTTCTTTGAAAAATGAAAATACTTCCTCTTATGTAAGGTTCACTAAGGCATTAGTGGAAATATTTGATAAGAAATATTCTAAAACACATGTGGTGGAGCTAAACAAACCTAAACAAACAAATACCTTGCATGTGTTGGAGGAACCTATGAGCTCAATTCCACTTCAAAAAACCATTGAGGAGGCTGACATCTTGCATCATACCTTGTTAGAGGCAAGACCTTTATCTCATATTCTTGAACAAGAGGGCATGGAGATCCATTTTTCAAAATAAGATCCAATCCTTGGGAGGTTTCCCATTCATATTGGAGAGGAAGAAACAGTTGAGGGCAACAACGTTGTCATGTCTAGAGTAGATCTAGAACCTCATGCAGAGGTAGAGGGAGAACATGCTCAAACTAGAGGGGTTCTTGCATTATTATAAATAATTCCCAGGATCTCATATGTGGAGATCAAGGCACAACCCATGATCATCATGTGCCATTGTTGACATATTGTGAAGCCATGTAGAGAAAAGGAGGAGGTAGGGAGGATGATCAACATCATTTTATGAGGAGCACACACCGCTATCTATTTCAAAGGGTTGATGCACAGAAGAGGGAGACTGGATTGCGCAGTGAAGGTATGGGAAAATCTATCCATTCATATATGTAGTATACTCTTGATGTTGATGTCTCATTGCATGGAGATATTTCACCAAGGAAACCACCAGATCAGCACAAGATGAGAGATGATTCACATTTTGAGGCACCACTCATTGATTCCAAAGGAGTGGAGATCTTGGGAGAGCTTGATATAGCGCTAAGAGTCTTGGGTAGACTCAAGGATAGGAGAAGCATTCTCTCAACATCATCATTACCCACTCTCATCTCAGATTCTGTGATTTGGCAGGAGCAGCAGGGGAAGGATAACAGCCTTCCAACTTGCATATTTGGCATAAGAGATGTCAAAGAGGATGACAACCATATTACAGATGTTCTTTGTGATAAATCATCAGCGTTTTCACTATGGAGGATAGATCCATATTGGAAATCCCAACTGTTGGTTGATTATTCCAAGGATCTTTTTGCTTGTATGATATTGGATGACCAGCTGCATGAGGAGGGATTTTCAGTTAGAGATGGCGTCATCTACTATCATGGTAGGATATTCTTATATAGAGCTTCCAACCTCAAGGAGAAGTTACTACAAGCAGCTCATGAAGATTTCCTTTTCAGCCACACTTATTCCATGAGAGCATACCATACCATCATGGAGGGGTACATTTGGGAAGGCTTTGAGGGGGAGATATATCAGCACTTGAGGAGATGCATGGATCATGTGGAGATGGAGGAGATACATAAATCTTTGGAAGGGTTAACAAATCCACCTCTTTTTTCTTTGAGAATGAGAGGGGATTCATCTATGAGCCACTTTATTTGAATGAGAAAAACATATTGTAAGGATATTGTTTGGTTGCATAATGATTTCTATAAATATGTGCATTCCTTAACCATATATGTGCATGACCTTGCTCAAAGTGGGAGTATTATTCCTTCTAGACCTCGTGGTCTACTTGAGGCCATGAGAAGTATTGATAGCCAATCCCTAGGAGGACTTGGGGAGGAGATATCTTATGGAGAAAATTCTTACTATGCACCATACATCATACACTTTCTCCAAACTCGTGAGGATATTGAGGCAGCAAGAAAGTGGCTAAGAAGCCACACATTATATCATTATGTATTGCAGTTGAGATTCAAACTACGTTGGCTACATTTGAGGGACCATTGTCCTTCTCCCTTGCTACATATGGCAGCAAGTATGATTCTCATTATGGTTCCCTATGTTTTTGTTGTTCTTATTTTTATTGGGATCATGATTGGGGGAGAGACACATTGGTTGGATGTGTCCTTTGGGAAAGAGCATTCCCACACTTTTTGCATTACATTTTCTAATGGGAGAATGGGAGGAGATATGGCCACCACAAAAAAACACTTGTTTCTTTATGAGGTGGGACATGATATTGATTGGATGGTTTGGGCTAGTATGATTCATAACGTTGGAGAAAAGATCTTTGGAGATCTAGTCGTCATCTTTCCACTTGAGGGCAACCTTATTGCAACCCAAGATCATCAGATACTCTACACTTATCATAATTGGAGAGGAGGAAAACATGGGGTAGGCTATATTGTCTACCATGATTATATTTTCAGCCCACCTACATTGCAGGAACCAAAGGTGGAGGATAATTTTTAGGAGTTTCCATGTTGGGAGGTAACTCATTTTATATGGATGATACATTGGGGATGGGAGATTCATATGGAGATGGTAGATCCCAATATATATCAGACCTCATGCCTCAAGAAGGCCTTTAGATGGCCCATTTTTGCCTCCATTTATGTTTTACTTATACATGATGATAGCTATTTGGGATGCTCACCAAAAGCTAGTTTTCATACTTGGGAGGGGCAACTTGGAGATGTATTGATGAGACAACATCTTGATCTTTGTAGGATTTTATCATATGAGGATGCTATAGGGAGAGAATAGGAGGCTCTTCAGTTCTATCCTTGCATTTGCTTGAGTACAAGCAACATTTGGGAGGGGAGGACTATAATATTCCAAAATTAGCATGCAACTAATTGGAATATTGATTTTTGTTGTTTTCACATAGGAGATGAATAAATGGGTGAGGATGCCCATAAATTTCAGAAATATGAATAAAATCCCTCATAGTGTGAAAAGGGATCATCATAGAAGCTTGATTTCACACCCTCATGTGTGAAAAGGGGTATTTTCATGTGGACAAGGTCAAGTTTGACCAAGGCAATAGCGCTGGGATAGGAGGTGGAGATCATCTTTAGAGACAACGCAGAGATAGTGGCAGGAAGATTCCTTGGTGGAGGAAACCCTAATGAGTGGGACCCAAGATGAGAAGGCTTCCACTTGTATAAAAGGAGGGCAAGGCAGCCATAGGAATACATGTTATTGACTATTTATTTTATGGTCTATATGACTTTGTGCTTTCTCCAACTGTTTATTTGAGATTTTTGTGCTGCTTAGCACAAGGCATTCATGTTTAGTAATTCCTTCTCCTTTATTGAGAGGCCTCTTAAGGGAGCTTGCAATTCATTTCTCCACATCCAGGCTTAAGGATAAGCCACCTCCTTCAGCTACAACATTATTTCTGTAGAAGTATAACGTTGTGTTGCAGGGTGTTGCAATGGAGGTTTCACAAAACCACTTTCGGAGCTTGTTTTTCAGAGGAGGGAGATTACATTCCTTTGGGAGATCATTGAGGAAGATTTTGGAGCTTATTGCAGATCTTGGAACTTGGCCAACCTATTTTCAATCTCCTACAACGAAGTCCCTCTCCTTGACTGCGTTACTTCTGTGACCATTTACAATGAGGGGTTGCAGTGTTTATTTGGAGGGTGAGATCTTCAGTGTTAGGATCAAAATTTCACTTGGAAGATCCATTGGAGGAGGTGTATTCATCTTGCATAGCACCTTCAGCCATCTCCATCCAGTTCTTAAGTTGCAGCTGCTATTCATTCCTAGGATTGCAACTCTGACATTTTTTCCATTTTGTATATTTCAGGAAATCCTTTCCGGATTGTCTTGGAATTGTGTTTGGGAGTCGAGATCTTCACTCCCAACATTGTATGAGCTGTATATTTCCATATCCATGTATTGACATACTCCATTAGTAGTTATCCTCAATAAAACTGTGATGTCATAGCCTTAGGCAATATTTGTGTAGCAGTGTACTTTATTTTTCATGTACATTTTCTCTTGAGGCTTGTGTTGCCTAGCTTGAGTGACTATTTCCTCAAGATATTGTATCTTTTTTTTGCTAAGATCTTAATATGATGGCTATTTGGATCTTCTTACATTTTATGTGTTGATGTATCACTGCTCTTTCATTATTGTGTTCAAATATTGTTGCTTCCTCATTTTGGGATATTACATGGTATGATTTACGATGGTGGAATTTATGAGGTGTTGGGAAAATTACTAGACATATGTTTGGTGTTGAATACAGAATTTTTTTATGTACTTACAAAACCACCTAAGTCACATGAGAAGATTAGATATCATTTTGCATTGTCGATGTATGACACGGATGAATATTCTACAAAGATATGTGAAAAAATTGTAAATGACATTGCACAAAACAAAGCAAGTTTTGTTTATTTTTATTTTTTTTCCTTATTGTAACGGTGTCATTATATTTTTTATAACTTCCTTATTATTGACATATTATATTTTGTTTGATAGAATTTTTTTTAGGGTCCTTCAATTATGTTGGAGGGAGTTTATTTTATAGAGTGAGATGTTATGAATGTGGTCAGTGGTTTCCACACAAAGTTAGAAGAAGATATGAGAAATAATAATAAAAAATTACTTCATGATGCTACAAGACTACATACAGTGGATTAACAAAGAATGCTTATAGTGGATCAATATTAGTAAATTTAGACATGTTACTTTTAGAGATGAGGAAGTTGAATCTGAAGAATATGTTTCCATTACTGAGAATGATATCAGAACTGATGTCGGAAATGATAAAATCCATTAAATACCAAACAAAAAAATTTCCAGGAATTTCTCTCTTCTAATTGATGATGAGGATATTTCTTATGTAGAAGAAAATAAGATAATCGATCGGAGTAAGAAATCAAAGGTTGATCATTCTGAAAAAATCATTGGCAATAGTGAAGATCAAAGTGAAATATCAAAAGGAAGTATGGAAATCATAACACTAGGTGTTGATTTAGAGGATGGCATTAATATGAAAAAGAACAAAATATCATTCGAATTAAGTTGACAAAGAAAAACTTAATTGAGGGTGGTCGTACATTTCAACTTAATTTCAGACAATTATATAAGCCAAATGAAGGACAATCTAAATATAAAATTAGGAATCCACACCACCTGCATGTTCATAACTTGAAAACATTGCTCATGTACAATCCATATGCACATGTGTTTTCTTTTGCGGTTCTTGTTGATCCAATTCAATTTCCCAACAAAGAGGAATTTGAAAACTCAAAATTTTTTGAATACAAATATTATGTAATTGCGGGGAAACATTCTACAAAGGCTAGAATACAATTGATCAATAAATATGCCAATAACTCTCTTTTGAAATAGTGAAATATATCATTTATGTTGGTTTAACAGATACAAAAGAAAATTTATTGACATGGAATCCTAATACAGGTAATGAGTATAGGATGTCTACCACTTTCATCTAAATGGTTAGATTTATTCATAGTGATTTTGAAGAAAAAATTTGGTGGGTATAAGAGAAAGGTTAGTCTAGCCTTTTGAAAGGAATTTTGTATGGAAATAGGTTATCAAATTGAAGAAAAAATCAATTCAAAAGGTGTAAAGTAAATTTAGGGATATTCATAGGTATGGATAACATTGTCTAGTTGGAATTTAAAACTATAGAGATATGGGAATTGACTGATGATATTTGTGACATGTGGGAGAACATTTCCATAAAAAGGTAGAAGGTTAAACAGTGTAAACCATTGATATCTACCAGCAGTAAATCAGGTCCTAAAATCAAGCACCTTCGAGATGATATGACTATAACACCTTAGAGAACAATGCAAGGAGTGAAGGATGATAAAATTTTAAAATCAATATTATCTCGTGTGAAGTCAAGTGAATTATCATTGGACGAAATGTGTGAGGAATTTCAAAAGTAAGTTTATTGAATTATTTTTACTTATTTTTGGATTATAATTTTCCTTTAAATATAACATATTTTTGTTCATAGTATTTGTTATACATATCACTATATTAACAGTTTTTACTTTATTTATTCAGTACAAAGGTTTATATTAAAATACAAGAATAGATGGTTAAATTGTTGTATGTAGATAGTTAGGATGATGTTGTACGCAACTACCCAGATTCAAGTTCTACTTTGACACTAAAATAGTTTTATCTCGCATTTAAAAAGGTATGTTGATTTATACATCCATTTTTATTCATATGTATACCATTTTTATTTTATAACTTATACATATATTTCTTTATCTCATTAAATATGTCAAGAGTGATGCAAATTGAGTACCAAATAGTTTCAGAACCTTTATTGTAAAAAATAACTTGGAAAGGATGAGAAAGCAGCGTATTAGGAATGTTGAACTTGATCATAGTCTTAATCATTTCATTTGGAATGGCTAGACACTATATGTGGTAGTTTATTTGGCACATGAGCAGATGAAATACACATTGCTTAGTCGGGAGGTTGCTTACCTACATCAGAGTCACAGGTAAAAATGGTTTTTCAAACATTAGTGGAACAAGTTCAACATGTAATAAGCTAAGTTAAAAGGTAAACATAACATGCTACATAAACAATGAAACATAAACAAAACAACATGCACAAGATACACGCTCACTAGAACAAACATACTAATAACTCAACAATGGAGAGATTCTCACTTTATTGGGTGTTGGTAGTAGTAGAAGATAGAATGTTAAATCTATTGTAATGGATCCTTTGAACTATAGAGCTCCAATATCCAAGACAAGGGGGTCTCTTCCCCTCAATTTTTTAGCAAGCCTCTATTCCCTCTCAAATGATGGTAGATCGACAAACATGTGGTGAATTCCTCTCTTGGATTGAGATGTTGGGTGGGAAAAAATTGAATCCTCCTTCTGTTGGAAAACACAAGCTGGTTTTCTATGGAGCAATTTTTCCAACATAACAATGTGTCTCCTATTTCTCTTCCCAAGGCTAGATTTTATAGACCATTTTGAAATTTTCCCTCCTTCTCTTGGTCCAAGATGGATGGTAACACAAGAGTGGGGGTATGATTCCTTTGTGTGTTGCACTAAATCCTTAATGTGGCTCAAAGGAAATTATACTTGGTTAGGTTGAGTGAGAATACTTTTCACCAAGTGTGCCAAGTGGTCCCGAATGGTGACATACCATCATCCCCAGGACCGTGCGAATATCGAAGAAAAAGTTGCATTGTGTGTTGAGAGCCAGTGTTTTTTGTGCGCGGTCCATAAATTTTTTTCTATGACTTCAGGAAAATTTAAATTTTTAGCTCCTCCTAATGCATTTTTTCCCTGAAAAACTTTATTTGTACCTTCTTCTTGACAATTTTAATGTCTTTTTCCTGTATGATTTTCCAGTGTTAACACTATCAAATATAAAATAATACAAGTTGATTGTAAATACATTGGAAAACTCATACCTAAGAATGATTATTCCCTAGTTATTGTTGATATTCCTCATGGTATCAATATCCCAAAATTTGAATATGGTAGTTAGCCTTATACTTATAAAGCTTTTAGTAAATTGGTTACGAGATTTCTAGAAGTCACAACATCACCATTTTGGAGATTTGTGGCATTTCATTCAGACACAAAATTTGGAATGTTATTAACAGCTTTAAGGGAAAAACAAAATCAAGGATGCAGATTACATGGTAAGACATTGAAATTGTATGTTTGATTAATGTTAAAAAACATAATTTATGTACAAGTTAATTGAAATTTTACTATTTCATGTTACATGAAAAATTAAAATCTTATTGGTTGTGGAGATAAACCAATTATAAGTGATTATGAGTTCATTCGTGTTGAATGTTGGACAAAATATGATAGCTATAATCATATGGTTATGAATCGAGTAGATAGAAAGAGTCATAGCCAAGTACTGGTTCATCATGTTGTTATAAAAAAAATAGCATATGAAGATAAAAAAGCAAAAGGAGAGATATTTAACATTTATAAAAAACCACAGTCATTGATTAACTATCTATTATATTTATGTTCAAATGAAGGAGATTTGATTTTGTATTTATTCTCAGGCTCATGTATGTTTTATTATATAAATTGAATTTCAATATTTTATTTTTTTATTTTTCTGCATTTATACTAATTTACTTAATTATTTATTTTGTACTTGATAATTAGGTACAACACTAACATGTTTCCTACAAAAGGAAAAAATTGCATTGCCATTGAAAAAACTCACTGCAAAACAATTTTATTTAGCAAAGAATTAATGGTATTCAATTTCTTCTAGATGCAATGCAAGAAGTTGTTTTGAGGAAAGCGGGTTATAATGAATCAAGTGTGGCAAAAAAAACAAAAGAACCTCAACCACTGTTAGGCGGAATGATTGTAAAGGGATACTTTGGGAGATTTGTTGACATCAAAGATCTTTCAAAAGAGGAAAATGACCAAAGTGAATTAGAAAATATTGTGGAAGAAGACAATAATGAAACTCTAGAAGATGATGAGCATGGATTATATGATATTATTAATAAAATTTAAGCTATGCTTCAAAATCAAGTTCATTTTTTGGAACTATTCATTAGTTATACTAGTAATGTTTTGACTTTGAGATTTTATGAGAAGACTAAGTATTCAATTATTGTTGTTATATGTTTAATATTTGTATTATATGGCTTTCACTTTAATTTTTATGTGAATCATTATTTTTTGAAAACAATTGTGAATATTATTATTTTTTCACATAAAATTCATAAAAAATGCTATTTTGTAAACTTTTTCTGTTATAATTTTCCCATAAAAATCGTTTATTGGACATGTCATTTTTAGCAAAAAAATCTGAAAATGTGTATTTTTTTTGTTATATTTATATTCAAAATGTGTATTTTTATGTCAAATGTTAAACATTATTGCTATTTTAGTGAATATTATTTGATGTGTATTGAAATATTAATTAATGATAGATAAATATATAGAAAATCATAACTTTAAAATATATTATGCAAAAAAACTAAGATCTCCCTCAAAAAAATGAAAAGAAAAAACAAAAAGACACAAACCTGGAAAACACTTAAAAAAAATATCTTAGGGAAGAAGAAGAAGACTACAAAAATTTTTAAATTTAAAAAATAATTATCCACACTTAATACATTACAAAATCTAAAGTGTCGAAAATAAGTCTTCTAAAAAAAGGGGTTGATGTTGCGTCAACACTTTTCAAAATTAGCATGAAAATCACTAAAATTTTAAAAATAATGTTCATGCTTGATACATAAGAAAATTAAAAGTGTCAAAAATATGCTAAAAAAAGGGTTTATTCTGAATCAGTATTTTTCAAAATCGGATGATTTCTTGCTACCTCAAAAAAATGGGTACTCAGTACATTTCTTGTTTGATAGTTTACATTGTTACTAGTTGAGTGTACAAGTTTTGCATTGGAGAAGATGGTCAATTCCTTCTGGATTTTCATAAGGAGATAGGGAATTCTTCTATTTTTTAGGCCCTAATTTCTTAAAGGATTGCACAAGGAAACTGGAGGAAAGAAGAGGCATATTTTGGCTAAATGTTGGTTAGAGCATGTCAAGGAGAAAGACATAGGAATTGCAGTGCAGGGTATTATTCAATATTGAAGCAAGACATTATACTTGATCCATATTCTCATCTCAGTTAATGCAAAGCAACAGAGGGTTTTTTACTAGTTTGGTTTGTTTCCTTGTGACCGCACACAAAGTGGAGAAGGAGAAAGGAAGGGAAATCCTAACTGTCAAAGAGCTTCATATGAATCTATCTACCTTTTAATTTAGTTGAAAGAGGAAAGTGTCGCTGGTTAAGTGTGATGGTGATAAAAATCCATACTGCCCTTATTCATTCCATCTACCCCCTTCCTACCCTTCATTTACCCTCTTTTGTCCTTCATCTTTCCATTTTTCTAGAGTCTCACGCGTCATTTCTTTCAAACCCCCTTCTTGAACTATTAAAACTTGATTTTTATAGTTGAAGAAACAAGCTCCACGCCCCACTTTAGGCCGCTCGATACATATATATCATACTTATCATAAACCGCAAAGAACCTTACCCCCTCCTTACCTTTTTGCATTCGCACTCTTTACCTTTTCGCAGCTAATTTTGTCACCTTAAAACCCTGCCGATGCGATATAGTGGGACCCATTTCCTCGTCGCCCATCGCACTTCGCAATCGGAATTTTTTATGTTTACACTTTAAAGACATCGCAGGTTAAATAATTCAAGTTGTGATGTGATAACCTAAATTTTGCAATGTGTGATATATCCTAAATATTACTATATGCACTAACTGCTAAATTCTGCGGCGTGCAATAACTTTAAAATATTGCGATTTGTGATATGAGTGTGGCCCCATCGCATATAGCACTTCACGAAGTTTAACCCTTAGCTCCTGCTCCTCATAGCTAAACTCTTCCCATTGTGATTTTTGATGAAGCTTGGGCCCTACCTTCGTCTGCCACGTCACTTCCGTCCATCGCATATTTTATCAGTCACCTCCTGTCGTTTATAAAAAAGGCTCCCGATCTATGATTACGATATGGATTTGGGCCCCACCTCCATACCACGTCATAAAATCTTTCCCATGGCCTTTGTCCTACTCCTTGTAGTGTTAAACCATCCCACCATGTGTTAGTGCCTCTGGCCGTAATTTAGGCTTCACCATCGTCTCCCCTTCATCTCTAGCACAAGCACGAGGGCTTTGGCAGAAAAACACAAGCATGGCTTGTTCAGATGGTCTAGGGAGCCTCCGTAAAAGATTCAGGTGCGTGCAGTATGACTGGCCACTTCACAACGGACTAAGTGGAAATCATGAGAGTCAGAGAGTGGAGAATGCCGAACAGTAGGTGAAATCATATGATGAAGGTCGAGCTGTTAGCCACTTATTTCCACTCCTTTGAAGATTCCAAAATTGGGCCTGCCTGATCGACTATTTTGTTTCTTTTTACTGATTAGATAGTGATGTTTTTCTGGTGAAATCCTAATTTCACCCGAGTCTGTTTTGATTCTCTGTTTATGGGAGTGATTTCTTGAAGCACTCTCTGATATTTTGTTAGGACATTTTGGTTTCACCTGTGTGGGTTTATCATGATAGAATATTCAATCATAAACCCTTAGGGAGAACTCTAGATGTAGTGAGTTCTAAGATGAAACAAGGGTTCTGTAATTTTGAATAATTTTGTTGTAGTTTTGTATGATTGTTCTCCTTGTGCTCTAAGACACATATTTGGGAGAGTTGTTTAAACTTAATATGGATATAGACTTTATATTTGGATTCCATATGGAGAAATGAGCAATATATATATTTTTTATTTTGTTATCATTAATCTCCTCTTTATGTGTAATAATATTTCATGCTATTCTTATTTGATGGTTCGTGTAATGTAGCTGCCAGTGGTTTGCAATTTTATTCATGAATTTGCATCTGTATAACGCTCAGGTGTTAACACTCATGTATTAAGCTCATTGTTCTCCCTTAATTTTCACTCCATGAACCTATGTTTCTGTCCATATCTCATTCATATTCATTTCCTCTGAGTTCATAGGGGACAGATTCTTAAATATCTTAAGCATCTCTCTCATGGGTTCCTTCTCCGTTCTCTCTCAGCAACTCTACTTATTTTAAGATTTTTTTTCATTGTTTTATACTTGACCCATTTAAAATTCATCAGTATCACAACATCTGGAGCCCTCTCACAGTATGAGGAATTCACATGAATCGACTCCAAGGTCTTCTCAATCCATGAACCACCAAAACCATTATTCTCTTACTCCAGATTTTGTCAGAGGCTTTTTATACAATTGTTCACATTCAACCTCTGATTTTTAAGATGCCCTAAGCACTAGTCTTTTGAAACTCAAGGTTGTCTCTAGGAGCTACAACAAGGTTCCCCTATAAAATCATTGTGCTCCTTTTTTTTTATGGTTACATGTTATTGCATGTGATTCTATAGTGTTTTTTCCTTTCCCTGGAATAGTAGAAGAAATTATTGTCTCTTTATTTTAATTCAAATTCATTAGCAGTAGAAAATTTTGAGCTATTTCTACAAAATATTTGAAACATCTTAGTAAGATACAAATTCATTGGTTGGAACCTTTATTTTTTGTGAAAATATGAGATTTATGAGTTTTTAAGCTTGCTCATATTCATGGAATTCTCTTTCCAGGTTGGGTGAATGGTGCATGCCTATTGTTAATGTGAATTCCAATCACAAGCGTATGAAAAAAAAACTCACTTTAGTTGTGCATAACAAACATCCCTAACATCAAATGTTGTTGTCAATTTCCTTATATCTACAGTCGGTGATCAGAATAAATGCTACAAAAATCCATATCTATGCAGTTAAAGACATTAAAGAGAAAAAATAAACAAGAGTTTCTCCATACATCCAATAGACAATGTTATCACCTAATTTGACCTCAAACTGAAAAAGGCAAACCAGGGTAACCACAAACCACGCTTAACCTTGTAGCTAGCCCTACAAGGTAGGGACTACAAAAGTATAGTAGCTCGAAAAAAAATTATAAATTTTCTGGGTTTTGGGATGGATCAGATGGAGCTGGGCAGTTTAAATCAGGGAAATTAAATCAGAAATATAGGGTATTCTATGGGGAAAGGTAGGCATGGATTTTAACAAGTTAGATTTAATGATTATGAAGTGTTTAAGACTGGTGAGGAGCTGAGGAGGGCATATGAAATGGATCCTTCTCAAACAACAGAAAACATAGAATAATTGAATGATTTTCCTAAGGCAGAGCACTGTAAAAAATGGATTCCACCTATCTAACTTGAAAAAATTCAACAGAAATAATGGAATGAATGGATGGAATACATAAAATTTAACAAATGATTATAAAAGAGGAGACAGTGCTAAAATTCCATACCACAGGGATCCCATAAAAAAAATGTTGCAAATCTTTATTAATTCCCAGCCAAACCGGTTACAAAGATATACAATGAAGCTTTGTGCATCCCAGTGTTTTCCAAATTTTTCCACCCTTACAAATGACTCAGAAATTACATTAAATAGACAGGATTTAGGGGGCGAATCCACAGAAAAAAATAAAAAATAAAAAGGAGTTCTTCACCTGCCCCGAAACCAACAGTGTGCCTCTAAAAAGAGGGAATAATACATATCTGGCCATCTGGAAGAATACTTTGTTACATTTATTCCAAAAAAATAGGAAGAAAAACAAATCTGGAGAGGATCCCTTGATTTATTGTTGTTGTAGTTGTTGGAATGATCTTTGTGTTTATAATTAACTCGCGGCCTTTTAACAAAATATGTGTCTTTTTTCCTTTTACCGAAGAAAAATCCCTTTCACTAAAGAAAATGCCTTTGAAACAAATAAATATCGAATTGCCTCTTTTAATGGAGAAAAATCCCTTTTTCATTGAAAAAAAGTGAAAGGAAAGGTGGGCCCAGGACATCACAATCACACATCGGCATTAGAAGGAGTGGGGAAACTTGTCGAAAGAAAACTACAATGAGTGATGAGTGAGAGTGATTGGAGGATGGGTCGATGGAATGAAGGCCGATGGGAGAAAGGTTGATGAATGAAAAGGACGATGCAAAAGAGTGATAGAGGGAATGGAGGATTGTTGAAGCGATGAGAGAGCGCCAAAGAAAAATCCTTTTAAAACTTATGAAATAAAAATTGGCACTTTAACACAGGGAAAATCCCTTTTCCTTTTGAAAAGAGGCGGAAAGCTTTGGTGGGACCAGGGAATATCGCAATCGCATATCAGGAAGGGGAGCGGGCATGACTCATGGCTGGGGAAAATCGCGATAAGCGATGTGCGATGGAGGAAACGGGGCGATGGTGGATCATCGCATCAGAGAAATGGTGCGGGCGGGAGCTAAGAGTTGCGGGAATTTATCAATTGTGCGATGCGATGTAATACTTATCGCATCGGCGGGAAGGAGGAGGCAGGGTCCGGTGCTGTGGGGTGAAATGTTTGAGATGCGATGATGCGATGGCATCATATCGGCGATGGGCTATCACATCGGCGGTATGTAGGATTAAAAAATTTCAAAAAGAAACAAGGATTTTTTGTGGTAAAGGGAAGAAAGTTACATTAAAAAGGAAAAAATGTAAAGTAAAGGGCCAAATGAAAAAAGGAGCAGAGTTATGCTTTTGGAGCCTTTATTGTTTTGAGCATATCTTCCAATCCAGAAGTCAGTTTTGGGAGTGTGATATACCGTTGGAATGCCCTTTCCGAGCTGCTCCTGATGAAAATATTTACAACATGTTTTGTAGTAAATATCATGTGAAGAACACCTTTGAAAACCAGGCAGAGGAGAAGCCCCTTTAGCTCTTTGTACATAGCAGCTTCTGAAGCTCAACTTATTACATATAGAGACATAAAATTAAATAAAAGATGATAATCAAAACAAAGTACTATGTTTTCACCTCAAAACATGTTTTGAGGTGAAAATTACATCCAGCTGAAAGAACAACTCTTTGACTTTCCAGATACTGTGCTTTGAGTTTATTCAGCATCCTCATGTCCTTGTTGATATTATTGACACTTTCATCAATAATTTGACCATGGTGGGACCCTAGAACCGAATGAGACCAACCCTATGACCTAATAAAATGATCTGTAGAGTGAAAGTGAATCATGATTGAAGACCATAGAGAGGAGAACCAGCAAGTATTTTTCATGAGGGAAAAATGAATTGACCCCAACCATCAGTGGATCCATGACCTAATGGAGTGATAAAAAGTTTATAGTATGGGACTCCTATTATGCAAATGCAAAAGAGCAGATTTTGATCACTGATGGCAGTATGACAAAACTGACACTCCTAATGGCTCCAATGGGGATGGTAGCTCCTTGGAGGTGCCAAGAACACTGTAGACCTAGTAGCCTTATTCATTCGGAAATGGAGTCAATAGCTAAAAACCAAACTAAATACTGAAAGAAAATTGACATGATAAACTAACTCAAAAGTGACTCAAGGCTAACTAAAACAAAACCTAAAAAATTGAACATTGATGGTAGTACATCACCAAGACTTGAGGGATTCAAATCCTGACGACAGCCACCTGTTTTTTTTTTTAAACATATGTACAATCAGGCGATATCAAAATTCCATTGTAACCAAACAAGCAAATGCCTCCTTGATTGATTCTCCCAATCCAATTCTCTGGACAACAACAAATCTTTACAATTGGGCAGCCAAAAACATAGTTGACAATGATCTCCTTCATCACTGAATACTACAATAATTACCTTCACTGCTGACTGCAATAGATTTGCCACTGGATCTTGAAAAACATGAAAATTTACCTCCTATTGATACAGAAGAGACAAGGTACCTTTTTCTCTTGATTCTGATCTCTCTTCATAATGTACCTTAGCAAGAGTGTGTTCCTGGTCTTCAAAAAATTCTGAACAAGTAGGTGAGCAGATTTCTTCTTGAAAAAAATTTCAAAGCATGAGACATGGGAAGAAAAATCCGAATGGCAATTCTCAATGTTCTGGTCCTCTGCAGTCTGAATATATTGTTGATCATCTTCATATGACATGGCAACTGGATTTTCATGTTTCTTTTCACACTCATCAGTCATATGAGAAAAAAATTCAAATTTTTCTTGAAACCCAAAACTGACATTTCTATCATCTATCACAAATTTATCCAAAGAAACTTTTTCACTTACTTGAACAAATATCTCATCTTGTTTTTCATAGAGGGAATGGGTTACCTCCTCGTGAAGACTTTGTTTTGATGGGATGAAAAAAATTAGGTCTATAACTCCATTTTCTTCATTTGAGGTGACCTTAACAATAGAGTTCTCCTTCATGGGATCTGGAACAACATACT
The DNA here is from genome assembly GCA_034641835.2 of Pinus albicaulis. Classification (NCBI taxonomy): domain Eukaryota; kingdom Viridiplantae; phylum Streptophyta; class Pinopsida; order Pinales; family Pinaceae; genus Pinus; species Pinus albicaulis. The sequence continues at coordinate 988,971,361 of CM076574.1, forward strand.
CTTCATCATCACATTTTGAATCTAGATCTGGATTAGCCAGCTTGACTTTATCACAATCTGAGATTGGAACCTCATTTCCCTGCATATCATATTAATTTGTTGCACTCAAATCTGAAATAAGACCTTGTCTTCCATCATTTTCAACTGTACAAAGATCCTAAGCCTATTGATCTTGATAAGTATCCCCTAAGATTTCTCTATGTTGTTGAAATGGATTTTCATACAGGGCTTCCATGATCTCATCGTCCATGAATTCATCATCTCCATAAAAATTCTCAATATTTTAAATGAAACTATTAACATGTTTACAACAGTTCTGAACTAATATTAAGGATGGACAAGATTCTTTACACCTTTCAAATAATATGGTATGAAAATCCTTTAAATAATAAATACAAGCAGGTGGAAAAATTTCATACCAATATCGAGCTTCATTTTCCAGAAGTGGACATGAATATCTTCATCAAGCAATCTTCAGGAAAATCAATCTTTAATCTATGCACATGCATGTGAAATCTCACCAGATGAAGAGCAGCATTATTACCTTTCACATTTTTGAACATAGGCAAATTCCTTTGCCAATCTACCTTAGGCATTTTATTAGGGAAACCTGGAATTTGATCTCGGCTCATGGGAGCATACCTTCTTGAAATACGTTCCATCTTAAAAAAACTAAAGCCACTAATATTCCTGCAGTGGAGTCACCATGAGATGTTGATTTTCTGGATCTTTCAGTAAATGGAGTCACCAAGTGAATGGTTCAGCCTTCATATATATCCAACTATTGTTCACCATCAAAATTTAGATATGATAATTTGTCATTTTTTTCCAGGGAAGATTTCTCTTTTAGTTCTTACTTTTTCTTCCCCAGTATGGTCGCCACTATGTTATCACCTAATTTTACCTCAGACTAAAAAAGGCAAACCAGGGTAACCACAAACCACGCTTAACCTTGTAGCTAGCCCTACAAGGCAGGGAGAGGGCTCTCTCCGTAAGAAATATTCAATGAAGTATGATGCAAAATGATTTTAGGCTAGGTATAGTAGCTCGAAAATGTTTTTATAAATTTTCTGGGTTTTGGGATGGATTAGATGGAGCTGGGCAGTTTAAATCAGGGGAATTAAATCAAAAATATAGGTTATTCTATGGGGCAAGGTAGGCATGGATTTTAACAACTTAGATTTAATGATTATGAAGTGTATAAGACTAGTGAGGAGCTACGGATGGCATATGAAATGGATCCTTCTCAAATAGTAGAAAACATAGAATAATTGAATGATTTTCCTAAGGCATAGCACTATAAAAAATGGATTCCACCTATCTAACTTCAAAACATTCAACAGAAATAATGGAATGAATGGATCGCATACATAACATTTAAAAAATTATTACAAAAGAGGAGACAGTGCTAAAATTCCATACCACAGGGATCCCATAAAAAAAACGCTGCAAATCTTTATTAATTCCTAGCCAAACGAGTTACAAATACATACAATGAAGCTCTGTGCATCCCAATGTTTTCCAAATTTTTCCAACCTTACAAATGACTCAGAAATTACATTAAATAGACAAGCTTCAGGGGGTGAATCCACAAAAAAAAAGGAGTTGTTCAACTGCCCTGAAACCAAAATCTAAAGATAGAAACGAAACCAACAGTATGCCTCTGAAAAGAGGGAACAATACATATCTGGCCATTTGGAAGAATAATCTGTTACATTTATTCCAAAAAAATAGAAAGAAGAACAAATCTGGAGACGATCCCTTGATTTATCATTGTTGTAGATGCCAGAATGATCTCTGTGTTTATAATTATCTCACGGCCTTTTAACAAAATATGTGTCTTTTTTCCTTTTACCGAAGAAAAATCCCTTTCATCGAAGAAAATTCCTTTGAAACCAATAAAAATCCAATTGCCTCTTTTAATGGATAAAAATCCCCTTTTCATTGAAAAAAGGCGAAAGGAAATGGGGGCCCGGGACATCGCAATCGCACATCGGCATCGAAAGAAGCGGGGAGACTTGTCGGAAGAAAACTGTGATGAGCGATGAGCGAGAGTGATTGGAGGATGGGCCGATGGAATGAAGGCCGATGGGAGAAAGGCTGATGGATGAAAAGGACGATGCAAAGGAGTGATAGAGGGAATGGAGTATTTCTTTAGCGGTGAGAGAGCACCAAAGAAAAATCTTTTTAAAACTTATGAAATCAAAATTGGTGCTTTAACACAAGGAAAAACCCTTTTCCTTTTGAAAAGAGGTGGAAAGCTTTGGTGGGGCCGGGGAATATCGCAATCGCATATCAGGAAGGGTAGCGATCATGACTCATGGCGAGGGAAAACCATAATAAATGATGTGTGATGGAGGAAATGGGGCGATGGTAGATCATCGCATTAGAGAAATGGTGCGAGCGGGAGTTAAGAGTTACGGGAATTTATCAATTGCGAGATGCGATGTAATACTTATCGCATCAGCGGGAAGGAGGAGGCAGTGTCCGGTGCTGCGAGGTGAAATGTTTGCGATGCAACGATGCGATGGCATCGTATCGGCGATGGGCTATCGCATCAGCGGTATGTAGGATTCAGAAATTTCAAAAAGAAACAAGGATTTTTTGCGGTAAAGGGAAGAAATTTACATTAAAAAGGAAAAAATGTAAAGTAAAGGGCCAAATGAAAAAGGGGGCAGAGTTATGCTTTTGGAGCCTTTATTCTTTTGAGCATATCTTCCAATCCAGAAGTCAGTTTTGGGAGTGTGATATACCGTTGGAAATCTCTTTCCAAGCTGCTCCTGATGAACATATTTACACCATGTTTTGTAGTACATATCATATGAATAACACCTTTGAAAACCAGGCATAGGAAAATCCCCTTTAGCTCTTTAGAGATAGCAGCTTCTGAAGCTCAACTTATTTACATATAGAGACATAAAATTACATAAAAGATGATAATCAAAACAAACTACTTTGTTTTCACCTCAAAACATGTTTTGAGGTGAAAATTACATCCAGCTGAAAGAACAACTCTTTAACTTTCCAGATACTGTGCTTTGAGTTTATTCGGCATCCTCATGTCCTTGCTGATATTATTGACACTTTCATCATTAATTTGACCATGGTGGGACCCTAGAACCTACTGAGACCAACCCTATGACCTAATAAAATTATCTGCAGAGTGAAAGTGAATCATGATTGAAGACCATAGAGAGGAGAACCAACAAGTATTTTTCATGAGGGAAAATTGAAGTGACCCCAACCATCAATGGATCCATGACCTAATGGAGTGATAAAAAATTTATAGTATGGGACTCCTACTATGCAAATGCAAAAGAGCAGATTTTGATCACTGATGGCAGTATGACAAAACTGACACTAATAGACAAGACAATAATTTATAAGGAATTTTTATATTATGACACCTGGGAAGGGAACATGGAAATATGTTACCAATCCCCCTCAATGGGATGGATTCATATATCTCCTCAGTGCTTCAGATCAAAGATCTCTCTCTCTTGATGGTGTAGAAAACCTAGACAAAATGGAACTCAAAGGGAGTTCACAAGAAAAAGTAAAAAATATGACAATGATGGAGGATCAAAGTCAGACCAAAAGTATAGATCAAAAGGTGATCTCAAGGCAACAAAAGGTAGTGAATGAATGGAAAGCCCTTCTATTTATAAAAAAATATTGAGTTATTCTAGATGTTGGTGCATAATTAAAATATTATTAACCAAATCTAGATCCAACTTACATGGAATATTTTATTATTTTTGGTGGGGGGAAAAGGAATTTAAATTTGGTCAAATCCCTTTAGTTAGATATAATAAATAAATAAATGATTTATTTATTATTTTAAGAATGTGGTTAGGAATAATTAAATAAATAATGATTTATTCAATTATTTATAAATGATTTAGTCAAATTTAACTGATAAGATAAATGATGATTTATCTAATTAATTTTCCTATTTTGGGTTAAATATGACTAGGAATATTAATTAAATGGTGATTTAGTTAATTATTCCCAGAGGAAAATAAAAAAATAAGGATTTATTTAATTATTCTTCATGGGGTTTCCTGTTTAGACTAGAAATAACTTAATAAACTATGGGTTATTAAATTATTTCTCATAGTGAAAGCAATTTTACTATGGTAAAATTGGTCTTACATGGTGTACTTTATTCCATCTAATAGTAACAGGTTAGATGACCAAAAATTGGTGTAACAGATTTCCCCCCAACATGCAAGCATTAGGAGCTAATCGTATGACCGAAGTACGTTGTAAGAACACAATCACTAGACACCGAAGGGGAGTTAGAGAGAGAAATATAAGACGGACTGAAGCGAGAGATGACAAGACCCTGAGGAGGAAAGACTTACACGTGCGACAAGTCTATTTTATGACTAATTACCTTATCTGAATGAGGCGGGGGAGGCATACCTATGCCCACCGAGATAACAAAGTACAAAGAATATTGGTGCGCCCAGCAAACATGGGAGTGAAATATATAGTACATGCTGGCATAACATGGGCCAGATAAAAAACATAATGGATCCCACATACATATTGTGCCTGGGACAAAAGCCAGGACTTATACAATAATATCTGAGTACATGAGATATAATAACAACCAAAGAGGCCCTGTAAAACATGAAAGGGCTATGAAAATTTGAATGATACATGCAAACTAAAAAGGAATTGCAAGAGGCTAAGGCCGGAACCATCAAATATGTAGAGCTGCATCCAAGGTTGTAGTGTAGAGTTCATCAGGGTATGTGGGGGCTACCTGAAGGGCAACCCCCTCATGAGGTCTAAAACATCTCACACACACCCGGGAATCACAAGTACAATCTGCTACATCACTAAACCATCAATTATACGAATCTCGATCATTCCATGAAGATCTAGAACTGATAAACAACCAAGTCAAAGGGAAATAAAGGGTACCTTTGCCTGATCCTAGGCATCGAACAAGAGTACTAGAAGCTGGAACCAAGGTACACCGCCCTCTAGACCTATCTTCTGGAATGAACAAGCTGATGTCGACAGAAGGAGGTCCGCCATAGGTGAGGCAATAAGGAATCCTTAGCTAAGGCACGAGGGATAATAGTAGAGTGACTGATAGACTGACACCAAGGATTATGGTGTAATGGGGGGGAATGAGTAGCAGACTGACAACTTCTCTTATTAGAGCATAAAGGGCATGGATGACCTGGCAGCTACTGACTCGACTCCGGAGGGGATAGGGGGTAGTATGAATGGAGGAAAAAATGTATGACACAAGGGAGGTACAAAGAAATGAAGGATGGAGGAGTGTGATGGGAGACAAAAGGGAGTCAAGACAGACTCCATGGATGCAATGATGACTCAACTCGAATTCTCTAAAAAAGGGCAATGCGATGATGCTACCACACAGAAGAGGCTCGGTGGGGACCATAAAAACATGAGTACAAGATGGTTACTCACGACGAAAATTGACACATATGAAGGCAAAGCGGTGCCCCAAGTACAAGTGTTTCAAGTGAATAAATTCGATTTTGAGAAGTAGTGAAGTGACCCTTCTTGGAAAAAAAGGTGTCTGGGTGAAGTATAAAATCACCAAATTTAAAGGATACCCATTTGATTCCTCGGTGAGAGCTTTCCAATGGTGCAGGTGGTTTGTCAAACTGAGCTACAGTTTGGTCATAATTGGAAAAAGAAAAATTTGTGGTTTTTCTTTTACTAAGGCAATCTCCCTCCAATTTGATTCATTTGCAAGTGTAGCTGTGGTGAATGTAGAGAAGAGAAAAGGCCCTAAATCTTACGGCAATCATAGCGAACAAACCGATCGTTGGAATCGAGATCCGTAAGTTGCAAGTAAGAGGCCTAACCATACTCTTTCAATTTAATGGATTAAAGTTTTAGATTAGGCACCCAAAGCTCAGGAATAGACCCATGCTCATCCTCACAGTAGGGTCGCACTTTTTGGGGTCTTTTCTGCGACATAGGTAGCATTTATTTGGCAGAAAACTGTGACCTATCCCAGGAAATGGCCTGAAAGGTGCGACCTGTCAAAGAAAGGGTTTTCAATGTTGTTTTTAGCTAAGAGCTAGGATTTTATGGTTATGAGGTAGTATTTCCTTTCTGTATGCGGAAAAACATGATGGTTTTGTGCACGTATGGAAAAGTTTAGGATCAACTAGAGAGAGAGAGAGACCTGGATACATTAGGTTCTGAGATCCAAGAGGATCGTGCAATCTGTGCTGCATTGGCCAGGTTTGGGGTCCTTAAATTTTTGGAGAACCCATTGATGAGGGCAGGAGAACCTTTGCTAGCCCGGATAGTCAAATATTGGGACCTAGATCATGAGATATTTACAGTGCAGGGGCAACGGATCAAGCTAAAAATTCAGGATATATATTTCTTGACCGGTATCCTACCACTGGGGATTGTGGGAAACACACAGCCAATGATATCACGAGGGAAAAACATTATGGAACTTGTAGAGCACCACTGTTGACTAGGTGTCCATGTGAAAGGCACGTGGATATTGATCGAAGATATAGAGAGGCTAGAGACTCGTGTTGTGGCCGTAGTGGTGCTGCGGATCCTGGGAAACCAGGTGCTCCACCACATCACTGGAGGGTAGATGATGATGGTTGAGGGAGTATTGAGTTGGACCTACTATGGGTGGGCCCAGATGATGTTGTCATCACTAAAATGATAGTTGTGGTTGTGCAAGCGGCAAGTGAACCATGACTGCACATATGGCATAGTGTTTTTCTTTCTCTTCTTTAAGAAGATCCCAACACGTCATCCTAGTATACAGATCCAATATGGGGGCCCGTGAGAGCCGAGGATGCACCACTAGGGCCGATTGTTGTGTAGAGGAGGAGGTGGGGCAGTCGGTCAACTGTTCCGACCTGAGTTTTTTGTGCATTGGGATTATATGCCATTATACATAAATGACTATCCATATATTGGGATAAACTATCATGTGGACCCAGACTTGCCACTTCTGCCAGGTCAATTATGGGGGCCAGACGGTAAGTGAAAAGTTTCTTATATTTTATGGTGCATGTTAAATTTTCAAAATATTGTATATTGTATTGATTCATTGAATTTTGGTATGTAGATATAGCACTGGTGAAACCGGCTGAGTATATGGGACGGCCCACAGTGTCAGGAGCTGTAGAACCTAGTGAATTGAGGGGAATGCAAAATGAGGATGCAGTGGCCCTCCTGGAGGATATCCACTGTAGGTGTGAGAGGGTGCTGAATGGATTTTCTAAGTGCGGTTGGTAGGACCTTGACGACCAGTACATAGAGCCATGTATTGGTCTACCCTCAGAGTGGTGAGGAGGCATGCGGCGCATGGTGATGGTCGAACAAGGGATGCATGATCTACGAGCTACAAGAGCAGAGCCATTGGCCCAAGACCCTCCAGATAGTGATTAGATGTAGTGGCATGAGGTTCCCCTAGTTTTGGTTTTTTGTAACATGCTATGGGCATGTCATATGTATCAGATTTAATGGACTCCAAAACATTGTATATTTGGATGAAACATATTATTGATATGCATCGTTTTATGGTTTATGGTTATTGTCTTTTGTTAAATACGTGTGATAAATGCTAATCTAGAATATTTTTTGCAAGGCTATATACACAGTGATTATAGGCTCTAGGTACATGACTGAATGTAATGATTTCAAGTTCAGGCATTAAGATCTTCACTTGTAAATATCTTCTAAAAAGGATAGGATTATGCACACGATAAACATCATTCAATTGCATGAAAAGCAAAAAAGAATATAAACAAACGTGAAGGTGAAGGATGCGATGGTCAAGGGCATCAGCTAACAAACCTATCACTGCATCATATTCAGCTTGGTTATTAGTGGCAGTGCCAATGCATACATTGTTAGAAAGGACAAGTGAATGCAAGGGGGTGAAAATGGCCCATGTTTTCAGGGCTAGATTCTGGGAGTAGCAACTTGCACCATTGGCATAGACGATATACGGTGTGGATGGGGGATCCATCTGAAAGGTGCCACAAGACAACATATGAGAGGATGATGAAAAATGCTAGAAATTTGAACACACTACAGAAATAATACAAGCATAGTTGGAGGGAATGTGATGGGTAGAATTTCTACACCCCACACACTGAATAGTGGATGGTGTGGGGGAATCATCTTGGGCACATCTTGTGCTCAGTTTGCGAAAGTCACCATAGACACAGATGGTGTCATTTTTCTTATGGGCTGGATAGATAAAGTTAGGGTTGTAAACTCTTCGATAATGTTGTCATCATAGTAGAAGATGCAGTGATTGGTGGAAGGATGACCACATAACGCGGCTAAGATACTTGAATCATCATCATGAGAAGAGAGGTTCACATTTGCATCGACACGGAGGGCGACAGAAGAACAAGTATATGAAGGATCCACTAATGTTGAGCCCAAGGTGATTGTTGAAGGGAGGTTAGGAAAAACAGAAGGGGATGCCCCAGAGGGGTCTTCCACCGTGGATCTCACAGATGATGACAGGTAGAGGATAGTGACCAAAGGGTCCATCATCTCAACATCGGGAGTGGGAATGTCAATGGGAGTGGATGTATCCTTTGGTTTTGTCGAATCATAACGCACAAATAAGGGAGAGGCAGAATCATTGTGCTCAACCTCGTATTGGAGAACCACTTCCAAGGAGGTGCGATAATCTGCGAGGCAAGGAAAAAGGTGGGTATAGTGGCCATGGAGATCACATAAGGCACAAAGGTGATTTGTGTGCATAATCCTGGGTTTCTTGGCTGAAGTCGGTAAAGTAACGTGGACTTTTGGGATATCAAACTCAGAAAACGCAACGTTTACCATGGGTTTGATACGAGTCAATTCAAGACAATGATGGGTGGCATGACCATCAACATCAAACAAAGTGCACAGAGGTGTACACTTTGGAAGCTTAGGAGGAGTAGGTGTTGTCTAGGCAACCTTCTCCTTAGGTTCCTTTTTGCGGGATTCACCCCCCTCACCTGAGGTTTTCACAACAAGAGTAGGTTCTTGTTGAGGTGGCTGAGGCACAAAAGAAAAGGGAGGGGTCATAGTGACCAGTTGGACCGGGGTCAAATCAATGTAAGTTTTGAGATGACCAAGCGGGTTATTGGCTGGGGGATCAATGTACTAGATTTGGATCCCTAGGGTCATGTTGGGAAGGGTCAAGGTAGCCATAAAAAGTACCAAAAATACTCCACAAGGGGGATCAAGGAACGGTATCTGACCGGAGGGCTAATGGCCAGGTGGAACAACTCCCAGATTTTTAAGGCTAGGGGGAACCATTCTAGGAGGAAAAATAGGATCAGGGACACCAACTACAAATGGAGGAACTTGAGGAGGAGGTTCTGAAGGCTGAGTATAAGTACTAGGAGCAGGTTGCAAAGGGCGAGGTTTTTGACTAGTCGAACCGTACCATTTGAGGTCGGACCCAAACGATTGCATCATGCAAAAATTCGATGAGCTAGGGTTAGAGATTGGGGGGAGACCAGGGAATGATCCAAGAAAATATGAGTCTTTATAGACTCTAGGTGAGACACTGGTCAGATATTCGACTTTTTTTTATTGGCCATTGAAGAAATAACAGACTCTAGAGAGGTCTGAGACTTCAATTCATAATATGTCAATTGATAAATAGTGACGATCTTTTCGTTGTGAGGAAAGCACATCTTATGGTGAACCATAGATGGGACAACCGACATCACATAAGTGTAGCTACTACCCAATAGAATGTTGTGCTCTAAGGGGACATCAATGACTTCAATGTCAACACAAATAGTCTTGCCCACAAGAGTAATAGGACAATTGTGCAACATGCCAAGGGGCTGAGAAGAGTGGTCATCCCACGCACAGAGGGTGATAGTGGAAGGAGCTAACTCAGGCAATCCAATTTGTTTCCAAATAGAAGCGAACATCACGCAGGTGTATGCCCCCTTGTCAATGATACATCGGGAGACATTGGCATTCCATATCTTGATAGGTATTTGGAAGGTGACGGATGTAGGTAGGGGGGGATGCTCTAACATGTAAACATCAGAGAAAATCAAATGATCATCTAAAGGATGCACATTTCCCATAGAAGTTAGTATAACTTTTCATTGTGAAGGGCACGACTGTAGGACTTACCACGTTAACATGGCGGCAAGGGATTGCGCCAAGTCATCTACTATACTGTAGGAGTGGGCGGCTTTACCGGAAGCATTGTTTCAGTGTAACGGTCCTTTGGGGATCTTTGTATGTACCTCTTCCTTAGGCTGAGGGATCTATAAAGGACCATTGGGTGTCAAAATTGGCTCTATGGGACTTGAAGATGAGGACTCGTTGGTGGATGGAGCGGGAGGCTTGGTGTACTAGCGCAACCGAGTCTGAATGTTGAGATCGGCGGTATTGTCCTGGTCAGAGTTGATTCTGAGGATTTAGCAATCAGAGGTACCAGATCAAGGAGGTTGAGCAGTCGCTTGACCTTCATGGGGTCGGGTAGCCACATATCCTTGCTAAGGGAAAGCATTGTTAAACACAACCGGTTGGATAGGCATACCATTAGGAGGAACTGAAGAAGAGGCTCATTGTCCTCGAGATTTGGCTTGAGCTTCCCAAATTTGACACATCTGAGGTAAAAGGGGACAATCATGGGTATAGTGACCATGGAAACCGCAACAAGAACAAGGCTTATTCGTGTGAAGAGACCTGTCCTGCTTGGGTTGAGAGCCATGTTTTTGGGTTGCAGTGTTATATGCATTTCCTTGGGGATTGTTTCCGGGATTACCTAGAGCTGGTTGGTTATGGTTTCCTTTCCTCTTCTTTTTGGAAGTGGGAGGATTAGTCGCACTCTACTATGCATACACCTGACCCTGAGGGGGGGGTGGATGTTGTTGCGAAGCTTGAGCAGGCATGGGAGAGAGGGGTGCTTATGCTGGAGGAGCTTGAGCATCGCGCTACGGATATGGATAGTAAGGAGGTTGGGCAACATTGGGGTAAACAGTTTGTGAAAAAACAGGCCCGAGCATAGGAGGACATGGTTGGGAAAAGGCACGAGGCATGCCATGTCCTGGATACATGTTTTCAGGAGTAGGAAAAGTGCTAGAGGAGCTGGCCCCTCCCTGAGGGAAACCGTAACCCATAGGATGATGATTGTACATGTGTGAAAGGGATCCAACGATACCATCGGTGGAATAAGATGCCCCCGGTGCGTTGGCACCACCAATTCTAGGGAGATCAGGTAAAATGGTATAAACATAACCAAATTGCACATAGATCAAGTTATATTTCAATGCAATTTGGAGGGATTCTTTGTCTATTTGAGGAAAGTGAGAGGCAACATCTTTACCAATAGAGGAAAAAAGGGATCTAAGAAAATAGTCCATGTTAACACAGTCTTCGAAAATAAGGGCTCGACATAGGCTCTTCCTTCTGTGCCATTCTTGAACATGGTCAAATAGGTAGGTGGCAATAGTTTGAGGGAAGGCGGTCAAGAGTTTGATATCGGTGTCATAGCGAAGGGGAAGCTGGAAGTAGGATAGAAACAACTTTGCAAGAGTTGCAAAAGTAGTATGAGAGGTAATGGCCTAGTTGACATACCACTTGGAAACTTCTCCAGTAAGCGTACGATGAAATAATTGAAGACGGACACAATCATCAATGATAGAGTTGGACGAACACCACATGTGGAAAGAATAGACATGGTTGGTAGGATCCTCTCCAGCATTCCCTTCAAACTTAGGGATGTCTGAAGGAAGCTTGGTTGGCATAGTAGGCCAACATGGATCATGGTGTATGGGGTCATTAATTAACTAGTTGAAATCGGGAAGGCTTAGGCCTGCCATGTAAGAAAGCAAGGGAGTAGCCGGAATCGTTCCTATTGCGGCTCCACTAGTAGCAGTTCCAGCATTAGAGCCAGGGCCACCACCAGAGGTAGGTTTGCACCATACATGTTGAAGGTGAAAGGTGAAGGAGAACCAGGGATAGAAACAGAAGGGGAACTCGATGAACTAGAATCGGAGTTGGAATGGGGACTCAGTAGAGGATGAACTCAGACCCTACAGAGTGCAGTAAGTCTTCCTAACGGAATCTGAGGATGAAATCCTTGGAGTCTCTGGGATAAACACCTTGAGGGCGCTATGATGGAAAAAAAACATAGGACCCAATAAGGAAGAGAGGTAAACAAGGGCAAGGATGTCTTTAAATGCATAGGTCTAGATTTTTGTAGCATTTATTACTATAACCTACTGTAGATATAAGGAAATTGACAACCACATTTGATGTTAGGGCTATTTGTTATGCATAGCTAAAGTGATTTTTTTTGTACGCTTGCGATTAGAATTCACACTAACAACTGGCGACTCCATAAGTGTTTTTAATTACGACCATTGTCATTTTTCAAATCCCTGCATGACTAGTTTCTTCAACCCCTAGGGTTTTTCTTCAGCTTCTTATTTTTCATTCCTTGATGTTATTTTAGTCCATGGTAAAATTGGTCTTACATGGTGTACTTTAGTCCATCTAATAGTAATGGGTTAGATGACGAAAAATTGGTGTAACACCTAAAGCCCTATTATGGCTGATAAAGTTTTTTGGAATTCTTGCTCTTGGAAAGGAGGCATCAGTTAGATCTAGGGTTGAGTGACGAGTCAAATAGTTTTCAATTTGTTGCAATATTTAATTTTCTAAGTATAGTTGTTTGTGTCTTGTTAGTATTTTGTAGTTTCCACCCACCGCAAGTGATTCTAGTCAGAGGGAGAATATTTCAAGTGTCATGTATGTCAGTTCATAATCATTAATATGTGTCTTTTTAGTCATTATGTTAATAATTATCACAATACTTTTTCTAACTGATTTGATCTTCCACTTTATGGCTTTTCAATCATTACCATTTACCTTTCCATAATGACGATCCATTTTCTAGATTCCTTTACGTCACAAGTTGGGAGTTTATGTCCTAGCCATCGAATTCAAATTGATTTGATAAGTTACTATATTATTAACTAATGGTCTGATCATTTTTTGTCTTATTGAGTCCTTCCTACATGGGTTGCATGTAATTGTCTTAGTTCTTCATTGTGTCTATGTGTCCACTAGAATTATCTTCCCTGTATCTGGCATAGAGTCTCTCTACCCTTCAAAACCTTTATCATCCCCCTATCTACATTGTCTAGAATCACTAATATTTTGCTATGGGTCATATTTCTAAGTCTGTAGTTTCACCTGGATTTTTAGATCCCAGTATTGAACCCATGGAGGATACCTTGGGAAATTATGAAAAAAAACTTTGGTCGATAATGATTTTGTCAATATTTTTTTGTTTCCCACTCTAAATCCTAGAGTATCCATGGAGCCTGCAACTAAACTAGTTTGGAGTGCTACTTTTCATGTCAAACTAGAATTTTGGCCTTTGCAGTAGTCCTCATTGATAAAATTATGTATTTTTCTTAGTTTTGGCACCTTCGGTGAAGTAATGTGTTTCACCAAGTTTATTATTAGCTAAATTCGTGAAGGTTAATTGTGGCTCGATAAGGAGTATCCCATCCATGTCGATAACATTAATAAGTTGATGTGTTTGTCACTGTATGGTCCAGATGTTTCTACTACCTTCCATACTATTTCCAAGTGAAGCAAAAAAGAAGGGAGACGACAATTTTTATACAAAATATAGCACTCAACGTTGAGGTTGTGGAATTGAATCGATATGATCAACAATTATGGAATTAAATTTGCATGACATATCATTACAGGAAAGCAAATGTGACATTATACAAAATGGGAATGTACTATGGATGTTATTTATGTTGTTGAAGTTTGTGACTGAGGGGAATCATGAAATTAGTGTAGTTATCTCTTGAATGAGCTCTTTGAAGCATCTGAAGATGTTTTTAAGTAGGAAAATTATTTTATATGTGGTTATTTGGTAATTTCAATTGCTATGATGAAGTAGTGCACACCCAAAGGAATAAAGGTAGCTAAAATTTCTAAATACAAGCCCTTGGATCTTGCTTCTGCTCTATGGAAAATGTCAGGTGATCCTACTAATAGGACCTTAAATGAACATGTTGGACACATAATCCTCTATGGGTAGGTGTGGAAACCAAACAGTCAAAGAGGAGTCCAAGTGACCTTGGAATGTGGAATCCAATATTCACACCATTGTAATATAAATACACATCTATGGTTAATAAAAATGCTTCTCATGCTTATCTTATTTCCTTGTGTGTGTTTACCATGCATTGTCTGACATGTTATTAGAGCCATGATGAGTGGCCTTCTTATTCCTCATTGTGAAACATAGGGTTGCGCTCTTCGCTGCCTTGAATAGCACTAGTTTATGTGTTACAGAAAAAGTGTAATACTCTAACGCTCCTTATTATTGCATAATGCTCCTCTTGCATTACTGAACGGGTCCTTGTCCTAGTTACTCCTTTATACCCACTGCTCTCCTCCTTGCAGCTTCGGTCCCCAAATAGTTGGGCCTCAACTCTTCCAATTCCTCGTGAAAATACCCTGATAGATTTCCATTCCAAAAAAATGTAACATGGTTGAACTTTACAGTTTCACTGTATGCAAATTTTCGTATCCCATTGTGGACAAGATACTAAAGCATTATGTATCCATATACTGAATCATTCCTACATATCTAATTTTAGGGTACCAAACTTGATCAAATGCACTAAAATTATTGTATTTGAATTCTTTAGAAACCATAGTCATACGATCTACTCGAAAATTTATGGTCATCGATTGCAACTCCCTTCACTGCCAATATACCACCTGTCTCCCTCCACCATCGGCCTTCCCTTCTACGGTTTCAAACAAATATCAAAACAGAAAGTGGGATATCAAACTCTATTTATCCATCTATATTTATCGATATTTCAGGGAGGATGCATAGATTTAAAATTTAATTTTTGTCCTCTTTAGATTGTGGCAGTGTCTATCCCTTCGAATATCGATAAGTTACCCTTCAAATCAAGAAGGGACTAGGCAGTGTTGCAGTGTAGCCAGTGGATGAATTTCTGAGATTGAGGCGTTGCTAATTCTGTAGATGCCAGCTATGCATTGTTGGTGTAAACAGAATAGATAGAATGGATCGTAGCTGATACTGGCAGAGCCTTCGCATGGATAGACTTGGAAGAAAACAACAAATAAGAGAACGAAAGTGGAAGAAGGTGAGTAGAAAAACAAACAAGGATTTCAATATGTGATTACCTTCTTTTCAAAGCATCCATGCCCCTTCATCGACACTTTATCTCTGTGAAGGATCCCACATTGCCTGAGTCATTAAAGTGGAGCAGTCTCGTGTTCTTCCATCCAACATGGTGCTAACTGTAACATGAGATCCCTTCACCCTCTATCCCATTGCAACTTGTGAGTTGGTCCATTGAATAAATATGTTGTATATGCTTATGTTTCATTGAATGTTGTTCAAACAACCTGTGGTTGGTGGGTTGAAACGTTTAAGTTGTGCATTAAACAAAGAGGTTGTTATATCCATTTATTTTCCTGTATGGTAGCATCATATGCTCTACATTGGATAGGATTTTAAGTCACATGTACTAGTATTTATATGTCCTCACTCTTTCATGTTAATGCGTTGGCATTGCCTAAGCTAATGGCTATGGGTTGGAGCAATGGAGACAAATTTAGCTCCTTATAATCATTCTCTCTCGTCATTTCTACGGTGCCCAATGGAGGTAACACTTTTGATTTACATTGTGCTCTTGAAATTATCCTTTTGAAGAAGTTGCTTTCTTTGGCCATTAATTATTCCGGGAAAAGAAAAAGTCCAATAATAGACAACATCTCATTTGTTGAGTCTATAATATTGTGATTATGGTTGAGATTAATGAAGTATTAGAGTTACTTAATACTTTGATACTCTCTACAATTCAAAATACAATAAAATTCAGCAAAGATGTTCTCACTGACATCCAAAATTTTCTACAAGATGCACAAGACAAGATTCAATTTTTGCAGCTTGAGTCAGAGCTTCAGCGAGATGAGCTTTAGCAAAATATTTTTCACTCTGCACTTGTTTCTGATTCAGAACACAAATACAACCTCTCATCAGCAACAAGAAACTATTCAAATCATTAAGCCCAGTACAAGAGCAGATTTGCATGCAGGTGTCAAAATTCAGCTTGTGCTTCCCAAGCCCATCATCAGACCTTGGGAAGAGCTTGTCCATAACAAGCACAGAATAGGCCTTGGATATGACAAGGAGTTGTCCTTTCATATTCTTGACTAATCCAAGCCCATAAAATTTCTGAGTGTCAGATTTATTCATGATAGCTCACCTACAATTGTTCTAGATCATGTTCCTCTTCCACAACAACATCGATAGATTGTAAAATGCCAACACTGTGATCAAGTTGGCCATAGGAAAGATCACTGTTTCGATCTTCACCCATGCAAGCATTGTGGTCGACACACCAATTATTCCCAAAGATGCTTAAGAAGCAAACCTCCTGCAAGAACAAATATTCATCTTGGATGGATCGCTTCTTGGCAATGGGCATCAACAGCCAAGAAGATGTTTAAGTCATATGTCAGAATTTGTTCTAGACTATTGAACAATATTTTAGTTGAGTTTCCACATCATCTCACCTTGTACTTGACAGGGGGGAAATGGTGGTCATATACAAGCTTCGAAGTCACATCATACGAGCCTGAGCCATAATCTCTCATTCAAGATTCAGAGTTGTAGCGAGAGACATAGCAGTTCAAGCAAGCCTAAGCCACAACCTGTCATTCCAGATTGAGATATGTAGGCAGAGACACATATGCCCATGAACATGCCTTTGGTTAATGGTCAACCTTAAACCATCTATGTTAGGTTGATATTCTTCCTCTTCAAAGAATTCAGAACACTTCCTCTAGCATAAGACTTCAACGTCTTTCCAGTTTTGGTAGAGTTCCAAGAAATGCATCAAGCATTCCTGTAATATTCCAAATTTTTAGCCTTCAAGCTAAATGGAATATTATATTTGTTCCATCACTAGGTAGGTGAATAAATGGGTAGGGAGGCCCATTAACCTCTTTAGAAGGATCAATAACACTCCTAATGTGAAAGCAGTAAGAATAAGCAGCTAATTTGAGCACCCTTGGGTGTGAACAGAGATGGGATCATGTTGATTCAGTCAAATTTGACTGAGTCAACAAAGCTATCTAGATACATTGAACCTCCTTTGGACAGCGCAGTTTTGGTGGAGGACAACTTGCATGGGCTTGATGGCACATGTGGATGGGACCCAATGTGAAGAGGTTCACTTGCTATATATGGAGAGGATGGGAGCCTTTGTTATTCATGCAATTGTATTTCAATATTTTGATCTTGTTTGTTTAGACTTGGCTTCCTCTTGTTGTTTAGCAGGGTAGCAGTGTTGTTCAGCACCAGGTGTTCCCGAGCGGGGGTCCCACCTCTTCCCTTGAAAGGCCTCTTGGGAGAGCTTGTCCTGTATTGCTCCACATCTAGGCTTAAGGCCAAGCATCATTCTTCAGTCCTAGCATTATGTCTGTAGCAAGATATTGCTGAGTTGCAGGGTGTTGCAATGTAGGATTCTTACACCACTTCCAGGTCTGTTTCTCAGTAGAGGGTGCCTTCCTTCTCTTGAGAAATTAGCTAGGAAGATTTATGAGCACATTTCATATCTTTGTTGCAGACCAAATTGTTTCTCATCTCCTACAGCGCAGTGCCTTGCAAGAATTGCATCATTTTGTAGAGATTTGTTGTAGCAGGGTTAAGACCCTTGTTTCTAAGCTAGTTTCCTATGGAAAGGGCCAACCCTTCTCCCGAAAAGCTAGAGGAAGGGATTCTCATCCCTCTTTTGTATTATTTAGCTATATTTTTGTAATGTTGTAGTAATACTACATTTTCTAAGCTAAATATTCAAATCTGCTCTTGTTGTACTTGTACTTTCAAGAAGCCCTTGCCGGGTTACCTTTATAATGCAATAAGGAGGCCAGATCTTCATTTTCTTGGCATATTATTCCATAAAGTTCCAGATCCATGTTATTTTTTCATTATACTATAGAAACCCTCATAAATAACATTGTACATGCTTCAGTATTTTTCTGCATAACATAAGTCATGGGATTTGGCTATTTTAAGTTGATATGAAGCCGGGAGGTATGTTTAACATATCAAAAGGGATTTCT
Source organism: Pinus albicaulis (assembly GCA_034641835.2). Taxonomy (NCBI): domain Eukaryota; kingdom Viridiplantae; phylum Streptophyta; class Pinopsida; order Pinales; family Pinaceae; genus Pinus; species Pinus albicaulis. The sequence goes on from CM076574.1 coordinate 988,989,523, forward strand.
TTCTGATCCCCTTTTGTATGTGAGGGCCTAACATCATATGCCAAGGGAACCAAGCATTATTTCACCCGGTAAAAATGCAGACATTCAGAAATAACGTTTTCAAGGTTTATTTTCTGCATTTTCCCCAATTTGGAATGTGTAGAAGCTCTTCTTTTGTTGTTGTTTCACTCATTTGATGGCTATGTGTTTTTTAACACGTCATATGAGTCTATTTTTTGGATCTCCAACTTAAGAATATCTTAAGATATTCTTATTGTTGTAGAAAATCTTGATTTTGGGATACTACAATTCCAGAGTTGGTCGTAATCCTTAAACCATTGCAGGTTGTAGACCTTCCTTCTTCTAGGTTGAAGGTCTCCCTCTTCAAAATTAGCAGCACTTCCTCTAGCAGAATCCCTCAGCTCGTTGCCATATTTGGAAGGGTTACAGGAACTACACTAAGCATTCCAATGTTGTTGGTCATCCTTAAACCACCTCTTTATGCCAAAATTTCAGAGAGTGCATTCAGCCTAAGTGTTGCCATGCATACTTTGTCATTTTTGTAATACAACTCTCTTCTTGGACTCACACATAATCCTTCAGATTAAGGGGGGGAATGTTGGACACCTAATCCTCTATGGGTAGGTGTGGAAGTAGAACAGTCAAAGAGGAGTCCAAGTGACCTGGGAATGTGGAATCCAAGAGTCACACGAATGTAATATAAATACACATCTATGGTTAATAAAAATACATCTCACACTTATATTATTTCCTTGTGTGTGTTTACCATGCATTGTCTGACAGAACAAGCTTTTGGTAAATGGTATACTAAGATGGGTGCATGCCACAAAATCTGTGACCCACATGCCAAATCATATTTTGGACACATATGCTCTCCTAATTTTGTTTGGGATACATCATGGTAATACCTAAATCCATCCCAAAGTTGTGTGTATAGATACATTCCACATGAGGCAATTTATGTTTTATATTTTTGAAGAAAACTTCCATAATGAGGTAATGTCATGGCCTAGAGTTCAATGTTAGTGACAAGATTATCATATGGTTTATTCTTTAGATGCCATGTTGCCTTGTACTTCCTCTCCAGAAGGGTCCTCATCTTCCAAGAAATGTATGGCGGATTCTAAATAGGATCTCCAGCCTGTGTTAAAGAAATTTTAGCAGTTTTTCAACTCACAATACTCTGTAATCATTTAGTTCCTTGGTAAGCTCTTATACTTCTATTTCAGAAATTCATATTGATCTTCTGCTTACTATTCATTTACTTAAGCCACCAAGTGTTCCTTTTGTAGCTATGGATCATATCTTTGTTGCTCCACCCCTAGTTTTTGTTACTACTCTTTCCACGTTTGATGCCTTTATTCATTTTTTCTTACAAAAAAATCCTTATATTTTTTACCTCACAGAGGATGAAACTCAAGACCCTATTGAGGGAACTAAGATAGTTAAGGAACCCCATCACTCTTCATCTCCCCACTCCATTAATTCCCTTGGTTCGTCTCCCCATACTGCATCACATTTTGCTACTATTTCTTATCTCCCCAACTCTCGAAATACTGGTGGAGACACTATCAAAATGGAAGTTGATTATGATCCTAAAGACACTATGGTGTAGACTAATGAAATATTTGAAGTACACACAAACTTAGTTGTCAGTATACTTATGCATTCCTCAACTGAGGCATAGCTAGAATCCAGTCTAATACTCTCAGTAGCTCAGGTTGTTGAATATATTTAATATCCTACCCACTATAGAGAACTTTTAAGTCTAGTTTCATAGTCCCAATATATTGTTCCTTTTATTTCCCTCACATGTTGTTCCCAATATTCGCATGGATTTTCAAAAAGAACAAATCCAAGAGCGTGAAACATCACCACAAGAACATTTTAAGATTTTTTTTTCTAGTGGAAACCCTTGCAATACCACTTCCTATTACCTGAATATTTGTCTCTAGATAATCTTCATATTTTTTCTTCCTCCTTGTTATAGCATCATTTTTCACCCTCATGTGATTAATGATTGTCTCTTTGGCCTTAGGCACCCTTTCCCCCTAGACTTGAACAACTTCATAAAAAACAATGTCTAAAATCCCATACGTGATTATGCCTAGCCTTTTCCGCGTATATACACAAGTTCGTTCATGCTTTTCCGCATATGCCATTTAAATCATTTAAAAAATATATAAATTCCTTATTTTCGAGGTTGGCTGATGGTTATTCCCATAATTCAACCACCCCAACCCATGCCCCAACTGTTTCCAACTGCTGAAACTACTTTGAGGGAGTATAAAAGCCCCTCATGTGTATGGCCTAAGGGAGAGAGAAAATTTATAGATATTATACTCTGTTGGAGCCCTATTTCAAGTCTGATATTCCCGTGCCTCCTGCACTTCCCAGGTATATTCAGGAAACCCTTGTTTCCTTGAGATGATCATCATCCTATATGACATCTTGTGTGCACACATCTTGGAATAATCCTAGCGAGGTGAGGGCTGGACGGATCCAGAGGACAGTCTACCCGAAGGTCGTGGAAGGATTCAGGTGATCTCTCCACTTTCTATTATTGTACATGCCATTTGTAATAAGAAGAACCATCTTGTTCCTGAATATTCACATGTTTATATCTATTTATATATGTGTAAAGATTGTTAATTGAACATCCAGTATTGTTTACGTGATATTATACATGAGTTACAATGACATCTAGGAACAATATATGTTGTACAACTAGTGTTTCGTGTTCATTCTTTCTTGATTTCCAGGTTACGAAGCACGAAGGGTTGCTGGGGGTTTGAACCCCGCGGGATCTACATCAAACGTTGGAATTTCAGGTAAGTTTTGCAACTTGTTAAATCTAGTTTTCAGCATAAAAGATAGTTTAAGTGAGTCCTTCTTGAATGGTATGCCCCTGATCTGTGAAGGTTGTTGACCCAAAAACCTTTAGGGAGTTATTTCCCGAAATAGAAATGGTGACTCCACTATGGATCACATTCTTGTGATTTCCCTTTTGGGTTGTTTCATCTGTATTAAAGGTTCCCAACAGTTTCAATCACTTTTTCCAGTTCAATGAATCTTTTTTCAGTCAGACTAAGCCATGGTCTCTTGATTAGGCTTGACCTTTTTATTTTTATTTTATTTACTTTTTCATACGCAGTTTTTATTTTGCGTAGTCATGTATATACGTTGTTTTTTGTAAAGGAACCCGCATATACACGAGTTGCCTTTACCACAGTCGCGTATGCACACGTGTTGTAAAGCTGCTAAAGCGTGTATGTTTGAGTAAATTTTGAAATTTTTGGTTTTAGGATTTTTTGGTCTTGTCTGGCTGTAGTGACTTGTTCCTGTAGTATCTTTGAAGTATCTGGATTGTGTCTAAAGTGGTTTCATACATGTTTCTCTCTTAATTTTCTGAAGACCAGATCATTTGGTGAAATCTTTCTTTATTGTGCTTGCAATTCTGGCTTGAGCACCAAGATCTTTTTCTGAAGATTCTTGGTTGTTATGAGTATTCAGGATGGAGAGCTTTCGATCATTTTCTCTTTCCTAACTTTATGAGTTGCTTTGTATATTTATTTTTGCCTATTTTTGCGTTTGGTTTTCTTGATTTCATTAACTAGGTCTTGTTGCAATTTTCGAAGAGTCTTTTTTTGTTCTTTGGAGTTTGAGTTTGCCGCAAGTTTATGCTATTTTACTAAGTTGATTTGTTGAGTTTCTTGTCTTCCTCTTGCTCATACAAGTCCTGCTATGAGAGTAGCACAGTTTTCTTAGGGAATTTTGTTGAAGTTTTGCTTGAGATTCAAAGTTTACGTGACTCAGTAATTGGATAGTTTCTTGGTCTTTTTTAAGTCTCTTTTCTTTATAAAACTCAAAAAACGAAAAACATTTTTTTTTTCCTATTGCTTTTGTTTTGGTTAATGGTTTACCTTCATCTTTTGAAGCTTTGTTGAAATATTTATGCTTCGGTTCTTGACTTGATTAAGAAGGGAGTCCTCTTTTGATTTCATTCTGTTATGTCAAGTATGATTTTGGCGTCTTTATACATTGAATTTCTGATTTGGAACTAGGTTGGTTGACCGCCAAAAAGTGATTGAACCCTCGTTTCATTAGAGATTTCTCTTTGCTTTCTTAGATCTAGCATCCTATAATTTGCATGCCATTAATAATTTTCATTAGGTACACATAAGCATTTTAGTCTTTTTTCACAATTTTTTGAGGTGTGTGAAGTCTGGTTATCTGAAAAGAAAAATATAAAAAGTAGTATTGTAGAACCTGTGTAGAAATCACTCTTCATCGAAAGGCAATCAGTGCATCTGCATATAATTTGGTTTTTATTGGTTTATTTTTGCATCATACAAACATCATCGGTTTCATTTCCATATTCCCTTGACATAAAATAATAGCCAATTAAAATAAGTGATATGATTTTAAAAAAACTAGCAATTTTTGTATTAAGTGTCATACATCAACTAGCTAGGTTGTAGGGCCTTATATTAGGTGAGTGGAGAGTTAACTCTCCAAGGACGCTTAGATTTTGAAACATATAATTTTATTAATGAGAAAAATCCAACATCGTTAGGTGGACTGGGAAAGCTCTCCTCTAGAGAGTCAAGCACGAGGGAAAGTGAAAGAAGAGAAGAGAGATACCCCCTCTCTGATTTGTTGAATCTTGACCTAAGACCATTCCGCCCGGCTGTTGATACGGATTGCTGTCCTTAGTTTCCCATCCTAGGTATCACACAAGTGATTGTAGGGGGGAATATCCATGGTACCTAAGGTAGACGTTGTATCACTTCCAGCAGTACTTCTGGAGGGTGCCCTTGCGAAGCTTGGGTACTTGCGCTGGAAAAGGCTTTTGTTAGGAGGTCAGTGTAACTGCTTCTGTTACCTTCGCTAGTGGATCTGGGTCATAATTACCCCAGACTACTTTCGAGAGGTCCTATTTTTCACTTTCCTGTATTTTGGTGTCCGATCCTAATCACCCAGAGCGGAAATATCTGAAGGTCGCTTGTTTGGTTGTATCTTAGGGACTTTGTAGTAAGTGCTCTTTACTCCTAGCTTGCTTAGCTTTATACTTTTTTGAGTCTAATAAATATTTTAAAGTGTCTAACCGATCGATTCGTCGGTCGAGATAGCTTCGTGGGTTGTCTCCCGCGAGTGTTGAGCCTTCTTCAAGAAGGCGTAGGAGTAATTCAGAAGGTGGTTATCACCTGGTGTTATCAGACGCAAAGGAGAGAGATCCTCCGTTAGGGCTTGAAGTTTGTGTAGCTGGTTTTGGTGTTGGTGTCAGTACTAAGAGGATTACTCCACCCACCTCAAGAGATTTATTTCCAGAGGAAGAAGTAGAAGTAGATGAAGTACCTCAAACTCCTGAATTGCTTCCATCCCCTCTTCCCTCTAGTTCTCCATTTATCATTGAGTACATCAGACCTGAGTCTGAGATACCTGAGAGTCCTTACCCATCACATTCTCACCTTTCGAAGGCCACGACTGGGAACACAGCTTCGGCTATGAGTGCTGCAAGTATTCAAACTCCTTCTAAAGTTAAAGGAGGAGGCACTATTGCTATATCTTCGATTGCTTCTAGTGTTGTTGTGTTTGGCTCTGGTTATACCCAAGTACGTGCTTCTCAATTTTGTCCCTTTTGTTTTGGAATGTCCGGTAGTGGAATTCCTCCATTTTCCTTTTCTACTGTTGTAGCTGCATCTGCACCCATCTCCTCTATGGCTAGTGGATCGGCTTCTTTTCAAGTGTTCCCCTTTGGAAGTGGGCATATTCCTCACTCAAATCCTTCCTTAGGGTCTTTTCCTTTTACTTCCTAGACTCAGAATTTTAATCCATGGTCTGGAGGTCAAAGTTCTACCCTTCACGGGTTGGAACCCTATCTTTACAGTAGTAGGAGCATGGAATCAGTTTCTCGCTGGTCACCCAGGGAATGTTCATTTCTCTTCATCTAGTGCTTATCAGGCTTTTTCTCCTTTTTCAAATTCTTGGAACCCCTATCAGGGGGTTTCTTCTTCATTCACTACTTTAGTGGGGGGAACTGGTCTAGTTTATAGTAACTTCATGTTGGGAGGGGGTCCTTCTCTGAATGCTGGGTCACAAGGATTTTCCTATGGCCTAACCTTTTCTACGAACTCTTTCTGGCAACCTGGTGCCTCATCAAATCCAGGGTATTATTTTCATAATGTAGGGAACTCATCCTATTAGGGATGGAATTCCCAAGCTTCTCCTCATTTACCATTTCTGGTAACGTTAAAATTGCCAGATTTGTCAAAATTGACTAATGATCCAATCTGATAGAGTCCGGGGTGACCTTCGGTCCCCACCAAACTACCTTCAGACATTCCAAAATTTGAAGGAAAGAATGGGGAGGATCCGACAGATCACATCACCACTTTCCATCTATGGTGTTCATCAAACTCCCTGATCGATGATTCGGTTAGGTTGAGGTTATTTCAGCGCACCTTGACTGGAAATGTAGCTAAGTGGTATATTGAGTTAACTGGGGGCAGTTTTTCCACTTTTGGAGATCTGGCTACTATGTTTTTAAATCATTTTCAATTGACAGTTTGTTATGACACCAGGACTGAACTCTTGGCTAATTTTAAACAAGACAAGACAACCCACATTTCTGATCATATCTAGGAATGGCGGAGAAGGAAAAGGCTCATTAAAGCCTATATTCCGAATGAATTCCTTCTAGAATGGTTTTTGAATTATTTACAGCCATATATTTCGAAGGACGTATCCCTGTCAAGGGTATTTTCCGAGGAACAGACTATTTTTAGGGCCCAGCAATTAGAACTGATTTATTCTCAGTATAGAGTCCTAAATAAAGTTTTGTCTGACACTCCTCACTCCAAATTGGACTTGTCCAAAGATAAACTTGGTCCTCATGGTGTTGGACTTATTGGGTCAATCGATATTGGTGCATATAATCTGCTTAGCCATTTGCAGTAGTTTTCCATACAATCTGCTTCTTCACATCAGGTTGTACCTTCAGTGCCAACCTCTTCCCAAGCTTTGTCAATAAATACAGTCCATACTTCAAATGCCAAAGGAAATCAACAATCCGAGTGGAAGAAAAAGGACAAAATAATAAGAAGAAGAAGGGAAAATATGGGAAGGACAATACAAATAAATCCAATGAGCATGTTGGTGAGGGACAAAAGGATAAAAATAAAGTGAAGTTTCCATGCAAATTGTGTACTGGAGATCATCTTACTCACCTTTGCCCTAAAATTCAGGATGTGTGGCGCCTGTTAGCTCAACATGGATCTTCAATTTCCCAGGTTGTGTTAACAAACCCTTTTCCCCAAGGGAAACAGTTAGTTGTTGATGCGAATAAAAATACTGGGGCTTCCTCTAGAGGCACCCAGGAAGGGGAAATCCCATCAAACATATATATGATGAGTGCTTGCGCAGATATCGTTACGAGATCTCGTGATTATGGCACAGCTGAGTCTTCGAAAGCTAAGGGTGCTCCTGATAGTGTTGAACCACTTCACATTCTGAGGCCCACTGTTGAGCCCTTAACTCAGATGCCAAAAGAATCTACAAAGTGTACAACGATTAATCCAAATTCCAAGGTTGCCCAGAACTACTCTGTTGTAGAAGTTCTGGCCCAGAGTCCTTGTGCTATGTCTGCTCTCGAGGTACTCTAGGCTTGTCCAGCTCAGAAAAGTTCTCTTCTCACTACTATTAGGGTAGTTGATCTAAAGAACTCTCTTATGATTAAATTTGATATGTCTAATTTTAAAAAGACACTCCCACATCATATGGCTTTCCATATTAGATCATCGTTTCGAAAATGTACTATATTTCGAATGGTCGTTGATGAGGGTGCTTCCACGTGTGTGATGTCTCTCGCATGCTGGAAGGCGATCAGATCTCCCACAGTTGTTCCATCAGCCACTCTTCTGACTGTGTTTGATGATCATTCTCACAGGCCGCATGGTATTGTCCCAGCTTTGCCTGTCTGTGTTGGGGGAAAAACTGTAAATATAGAGGTTGAGATAGTTGATGCAAGCTTGGACTACAACCTTCTGTTGGGGCGAAACTGGATTTATGAGATGGATGCTATTGCATCCTCCTTATTTCGTATTATTTGTTTCCCTCACGAAGGGGGGATTGTCACAGTTGACCAACTAGATTGTTCTCCTGTAGACCCGAATGCATCTACTAATTCAACTATCCCTTTGGTGGAAAATGCCAAACCACCTGTTGAGAATCTTGGGGTTGGAATGTATTCTTCTTTGATGGGTAGTTTTGATATTCCACCTCCTTCCGTTCATATAAATGCCATTTCATCATCCAGGGCTCCTATTCGACGAGATTTTTTCAGAACTCATTATTTTTCGGACCCTTGGACCTTACCTTCTCCTACTTCCACATTAGCAGAAGGTTAAGTGGGTGGAATGGCATTTCTGATATCTACAGCAGAGATTGCTTATAGATCTATTTTTGACTCTGCAGAATCCATTCCAGTTTCTCTTTCACCAGAGGAATTGGATGGTGATGTGGCCCCGGCTTGGACACTTAGTTCTTCTTCTGCCCAGGATTTCCTAGATACCACTCTTCCATCTGACGAGGCTATCCTGAAAGCTATGAATGGTATAGATAGACCATGGGATGATTTGCATCATCAGTCTTACTTTCTACCAGACTTGAATGAAGTTGAGTCAATTTTTCCAAGTCCTCGGTCTTTTGGCCCTGTTCACCCAATCCTAAACCCTTTAGCACCAGCATAGGTATTTGCTGAAGGGAACATGGCTATGATTTCTCCGACTATCCCAGTGAGCATCTCCAGGAATCCCAACGTTATTGAGAATGCTTTCATCAGAGCTGAATGTTCCCCTAAAGAGATTCAAATTTACACCAATCTCTTTAAAGAATTTAGGGATGTGTTCACTTGGTCTTATGAGGGAATGTCTGGCATAGATCCATCTATTGTGCAGCATGAGATCAATATCTACGAAAATTCTAAGCCTGTGAGGCAAAAACTTCATTCAGTCAACCCTAGGAAGGCTGCAGCTATCAAATCCGAGGTAGAGAATTTGCTTAAGGCAGGATTCATTTTCCCTGTTCCTTTTACAAAATGGGTTTCAAATCCAGTCCCGCTAGACAAAAAACAAGGAAAAATTTGCATTTGCATTGATTTCAAAGATCTTAATAAAGCATGTTCGAAATATAATTACCCTACACCATTCATAGATCAAATTATCGATGTGTGTGGGCAATGTGATTTTCTCCTTCATGGATGGTTTTTCTGGATATAATCAAATTACTATCCGTCCTGAAGATCAACATAAGACTGCCTTTATTTGTCCCTGGGGTACCTTTGCTTACAAGAAAATTCCTTTCAGCCTTAAAAATGTTGGAGCCACTTTTCAGCAGGCCATGTCATATGCCTTCCACGACTTCAAACATATTATAGAGGCGTACTTGGATGATTTAGCTACTCGTTCTCGCAAGAGAATTGATCATCCTTCTCACCTCCGTCAAGTATTTGAAAGATGTCGATTTTACAAGATAAGGTTGAATCCAAACAAGTGTATTTTCACAGTCACATCTGGTCGGTTGTTGGGGTTTATTGTGTCTACGGAAGGGATTCAGGTAGATCCCTTCAAGGTTGAGGCAATACCTCGGTTGCCTCCCCCGTCATCTATTTTTCAACTTCAAAGTCTACAAGAAAAAGCTAATTTTCTGCAGAGATTTATCGTAAATTATGCCGAGATTACAAGAGGATTCATGAGATTATTGAAGAAGGGAGTCCCCTTTTTGTGGGATGACTTTGCTCAACGCTCATTCGATGCTTTGAAAAAATCATTGACCTCTATTCCTATACTAGGTCCACCTAATTATAACAAGTATTTCCTCTTATATCTCGCAGTAGCATAATCTACTATCGATATGGTTCTGGTTCAGGAAGATGATTCTCTTATAGAGAATGTTATATACTACCTTAGTCGAGGCTTGGTAGGACCTGAACTCCAGTATTCTCCGATAGAGAAGCTTGCTTTAGCAATTTTCCATGTTGTACAGCGGCTTAGACATTATATTCTTCTTCGAAAAACTTATGTTTTGGCAGCAGTCAATCCATTTCAGTTTGTTCTAAGCAGGCGAGTGATTGGGGGAAAATACAATCGATGGATTGTGATTTTCTAGGAATTTGATCTTGAGTTTATGTCTGCCAAGTCCAAGAAATCATTAGTTTTCGCAGAACTAATTTCTGAGTTTCCTTGTGGAGAGGATATATTTTATGATGAATCCTTTCCAGATGAGCATATTTTTATCATCTCTTCACAGGATCCTTAGTATGGGGATTTCATTGTATATCTTCAAACTACGAAGTTTCCTTCAACTTTTTCGAAAGATGAGCGATGTAAGTTGTATCACCTGGCTAAAAATTACTTGATCATTGGTGATACTTTATACCGTCGAGGGGTCGATTCGATCCTAAGACGTTGCTTAACTCTCGAAGAAGCTGAAGTTGTGTTGAATGATTGCCATAGTGGAGCTTGTGGTGTTCATTTATCTGGGCTTGCTACAGCCCAAAAAATATTGCGTGCTAGATACTTTTGGCCTTTGATTTTCAAATATTGTATGGAGTCGGTCAAACAGTGTCATCCGTGTCAAGTGTATACTTGAAAGATGCGTGCTCATCCAGCTCCACTCTTCCCAGTTGTCACTGTCGATCCTTTTACAAAGTGGGGTATTAATTATACTACTTGTAACCTGCCTTCGGCTAAAGGTCACAAGTACATTATTGTAGCCGTAGACTACTTCACGAAGTGGGTCGAGGCTATGCCTACTTTTGGGAATGACGGTGAGATAGTAGCTCTTTTTCTCTTCAATCAAGTTATTGCTCATTTTAGTATTCCTAAAGAGATTGTCACTAATCATGGCAGTCATTTTCAGAATAGCATGATGGCTGAGTTAGCTCTAAAATTAGGTTTCTGGCAAGAGCATTCATCTCCTTATTATCCTCAGGGCAATGGGAAAGTGGAAGCTGTGAACAAATCCTTGAAGACCATTCTTCAACAAAAAATTGATAAAGCTAGATCTAACTGGCATATCATGTTGTATCCTACACTTTGGGCATACCGGATGTTGGTAAAAACTGCAACTGGTTTTACTCCATTTCAACTAGCTTACAGGTTGGAATCAATATTTCCCATCAAGTGTGAGATTCCTTCTCTTAAGTTAGCTATAGAACTTCTTCCTGACACTTCTAGTCTTTTAGAATTCCTCCTTCATCTGGAACATCTTGATGAACAGTGTCGAGATGTTGCCACAATGAACGAGGCACATAAGAAACAAGTACAAGTTTAGTACAATAAAGCGATCAAACCTAGGGTTTTCTCCGAAGGCAACCTTGTTTTGGTTTATGCCCAGGAAAAGGATGCCCTGGGGGTAGGTAAATTCAAATCTATGTGGTATGGTCCCTTCATCGTTAAAAAGGTCCTTAAAAAAGGAGCTTATACCTTGGTTTATTTTGAGGGAAATGAGTTGGCGGAGCCCAGAAACGGACTCTATCTGAAAAGGTATTATGCCTAGGCTTCGGCCTGGAATCTTGATTTTTGTATATAATTTTGTTTTTATTTTTGTACATATATGAGTTTTCGGTCTATGAGGTGATGGTGTTGTTTTTTATCTGCTTTGGCAGGTTGTGTTGGATATCATAAGTCATTATGGTTTCACTGATGGTGCTGGTAGACACACCTGGAACTTAGCTTCCGCAGCTTGCGTACTTCATTATCCATCTGGTCAGCTGTTAGTTTCAAGAGGAGTCTGCATTGTTCCTGCTTCCAACAACGTAGAAGAATACTCTGCAGTCATTCATCTACTCTCAAAAGAAATATATTCGGGTATTGATTCGTTGGTAGTATTCTTGACTCCCAGCTGGTGGTGTCGCAGTTGAACAATACATATCGGGACGGGAATCCCTTTTTATTTCGATTGTTTTTTAGGGTACGTTTATTTCAAATATCATTTCAGTTTATAACTTTTATTCATATTCCTTGAGCTAACAATCAAATGGCAAACTCATTAGCTAATCAAGAAATTGACTGGCATATTAATCATTCAACACTTTAATCAAATCATCAAAATCATCATACATTTTCACACATTTGTTTCATCGTGTTAGCCATCTATAAATTCTGTTATACCTAATGATGGATAAATATCCTTTCAAGTTTGCAAGAAACAACATTTTATGAAAATATTGTGAGTTCTTGAAACCTCACTGTGTTCATTATCCCCAAGAATTCATTTCATTGAAAAATCTTCATCTATTCCAAGTAGCCCTGCTGATTCACAAAGAAAACTTCCTTCAAACTCGTAATCCTCATCATTTCCCCATTTCAAAATGTGTCTTTCATTTCCCCCATTTTTCCCTCATTTTCCCCTCAATTATTCCTTCACTTCCTCAAAATCCGCTTTATTTAGTTTAAAATCACCTTTTCTAACCTATCGGAACTCCTCAAAAAGGTTAAAAACCCCCATTTCGGCCTATTTTCCAACCTTTTAACTTTGGGCCTTAGGCGCTTTTTTCTTAAACCCCTAGCCCCTTTTTACCGTAAGACCGAGGCCTGAGAACGTCCGCTAAAAGTCTTAAACCCCCATCGCCATCGCACTTCGTGACTCCAATTTCTTCGTTCCCATTCCTTTTTTCCACTAATATGCGAAACGTCGATCTACTTTCCCGCTTTAAATATGGACCGTCAATCATCCAGATCCAATGGTCCGTGTCGTTTCGCAGATCCCTTTTTCACTTGGCAACCCTTTTCATTCTCCACCGATGGTTTCCCACCGATGAAATCCCGACCATTGGTCGTCGTCACATCCAACGACGATCAACCTCTCCTCTGTTCCCTTTTCTTTCATCCGTGATCAAATCTTGTCCGTCGATCCTCCAGATCCAATGTTTGTCGCTTGTTCGCCATATCGTTGTCCCCTGTTTGTTCCTACCAATCTCGCTTTTCTACGACACGTTTTGAGTCGTTGATCATCCTCATCCGACGGTGGGCATTCTATCGCAGTCTCCCTCTCCCATATCACCATTCACCCCTCTATGCAAAATTGTGATCATATCTGGACCGTTGATCCTCCAGATCCGACTGTCCACGCGCTTGCAATTTTCCACTCACTCCGAACACTTCTGCGACTCACTTTTTCCCTGGTCACATATCCACCGTTGATCTTTCCCGATCCAACAGTCCATATTCCATCGCATCGTCAATTTTTCCCCTTGATCGTCTTTATCAAAGCCTCCAGCCGATGGAATACGAACTGTTGGATCGAGAAAGATCAACGTCCATTCTTCCCCTTGATCGTCTTTATCAAAGCCTCCAGCCGATGCATTTGGAACCGTTGATCTGGCTCCCCGAGATTCGACGGTTGGTCCTCAATCGCGTTTTTACTCCCCTTCTTTCATATCCGTTGTTCACGTGAAATGGCAAGGTGATCTAGGTTGTTGATCTACTAGATCCAACAGCTATCAATGCTTCACCATTTCCATTAGAGTTCTCTTCCATCCATGATTTGCACGCAATTGCGATCAGATCCTAACCGTCGATCATCTAGATCTGATGGTCCATATTCACTCTCGCACCCATTTCACCAAAACCTTTTAACACCTTGTTTCAATGCGAAAAAAGAAATTTTGGCTTGGAAAGGTGTCATCCGTCCAACTGTATCGCGTCCAAAAGGCCTTTACCGCTTACCACCCTTTGCCAACGCGAAAACCACTGGTTTTCCCCCAAAACCACCTTCACCATTCCGTGCCATTAATCAAAATTCATTCTGATTTCTTATAAATTCTGCCATAGATTTTCCCTTCTGCACTTTCTCCCTCCTCTGCAATCGCTCCTAAACCATCCATATAACCTTTGAAATCAGTTAAACCTAAAGAACACAGGTTTTATTTAATTTTTTATTGTTTGGTTGCAGGTTTTCATGGTGGTTTAATGTTGAAGCCGTCCCATAGCAAAATTGTTGTAGAGAGCCTCAGGATGACAATCCTTGGCTCCAATATGTAGAAAAAGGATCTTCAGGGTTTTTTTAGTACTCAACTAATGTCTCATGAGAATTGGTTGAATGAAACCCTCCACCGCAGCAATAGAAGACAATTGTGCAAACAAAGAAAATAGTGATTAAAGTTTAAAAGGAAGAATCAAGCCTAAACACAATTTAAATGATTAAATTAAGGAAAGTCGGGCTAAAAATCCTCAGATACATCAAAAGGAAGCAGTTATTCACTCAGATTATCTAAAAGCCACCTGTAGCCTACTTTCTCCCTGCAAAGACAAATTGGCAGTTAATACAAAGTCTAAAAGATATTTTAATCTGTCAGGACAGTTATTGTAGAGAATAAGCCTTGAAAGTCAATCTTTTCTCCTATCTCCTATCATAAGTTAAGACAGAGTTATTGAAACAGCGAAGTAGTTGCACCTATTTTTGCCTTATGCCTTGCATGGTTTTCAAGGCTAGAAATGCATTTACTCTGTAATTAATAACATTTTGAACCCTAGATCAATTCCACCTCCTCATTTGTAGCATAAATACTACATTGGAACTCATTGTAACATTGGCATTTGATGAGTCTTTGAACTAATACATAGCTCTGCTGAATTTGAAAGGAAATTGATGTTCTGGAACCTGTGGATGTTTTAACCTGTTTGTTGATGGAGAAAGCTTTGTCATTGGATCCCTGAGTGTGGCTAGTTGTGAAGTACTAAAAATCTGTTATTGTTATTTCATGTTTCATTATGTTCCACCATTCTCTGTTATAGTAGAGTAAAAATTTTAGGCTAAGAAGTGTCCCCTAGAAGCACCTTAGACCTGTTTTCTCTTCACTGTCTTTATGTTTTCATCTGCTGAGGTTTTGTAGAGAATTCTTAATTGCTCTCTTGAACCCTTATGCTTGTTTATTTCAGAAATATTTCAATACAGTTGGCCTCAAGAATGATTTATGGTTTTCCCTGCTTACTTGCTGCTACTTAAAAACTGTTTTTGAAGTCAACCTTCAAAGTACCATTGTCCAAAGTCTACCAAAGAGGTTTTGTTCCGATCATACCCTTTGTACTTTCTCAAATAATTGTTTTGAAGGTCTTTATAGATGTAATCAAAGATGTCTAGGAGTTCCCTCTTCTATGAATGTAGTTATTTTTGAATCTTGAATGTTTTCTTATCCTTAAAAGTGAAATCTTTGGATGAAATAGAACGTTCCTCGACTCCTAGATTTTATTTGAAAAGTCTCCCTTCAAAGTACCATTGTCCAAAGTCTGCTAGAGAGGTTTTGTTCCGATCATACCCTTTGTACTTGCTCAAATTATTATTTTGAAGGTCCTTATAGCTGTAATCAAAGATTTCTAGGAGTTCCCTCTTCTATGAATGCAATTATTTGTGAATCTTGAATGTTTTCTTATCCTTGAAAGTGAAATCTTTGGATGAAATAGAGCGTTCCTCGACTCCTAGATTTTATTTGAAAATTTTTTCTTGAAATTGTTATTTGTTGAAGTGTGGTTTTATAGAATTTATGGTTAGCCCTGTGTATAGAATGCCTCTTCATGTTCAGATAGTTTTTTAAGTCCCTTTTTTTATAAGTACATATAATTAAGGATTCTTAATTGCCCTTTGTACTACTTTTCATTCTAAACCTTTAATGTCCATTTAATTTCACCTGAAATACTTTGTAGATCCACTGGCCAAGTTAGATTTTCCCTCTGATACCCCTGATCTATTAACAGACTTTTTTACAACATCCACTTGACTCCATTGCCCAATGACTTAGATATTTCCCTTTTCTATCTATGCTGCCTAGATCATTATGCCCAACCAAACAATCAAACAAACTCATGCTTCATAACTAGCCTAAAATCAACCCTTAAAAGCAAACAAGCTTACATCTTTGTAAACAATTGAGAGATCTCTCTCTGAGATTAGGAAGGCTAGGCCCTAGAGCTCTAAAGACTAGTTTTGATGTTGTTTTGTCACTTGGTATGCCAATCTACCAAATCACAGGACTACAACATTTTGGCGATCATGGTGGGACCTCTAAGTTCATAGTTGCCTAGCAAGCTCTTATAGACTCATTAGTCCTTCAATAAACATAGAAACTCAGAAAACCCCAAAATCATTTTAGATTGGTTTTTTTAATAAACTGGTGGTGGACCATAGAATATTTTACCTCCAAAAGAGCTAAACATTTCCACCTAGCAACTCCACTGACCTCCAGTAAGCCTATTACTTCACTATTCCTTGTAAACTCCCTTGGGAATGCATTGAGCAAACCCAATCATGTTGTTGGTGGACAACAAAGTTCAAATCTTCCACCTGTCGACTCCACAACCTTCAATAGACCTAATGAATCCGCTGGTAGAAGAATCTAAACTGGTTGAAAAGATTCGGTGACCCCTTTCTGATTTACAAACATGGATCCAAGGATACAAAGGAGATATGCTCTAATGAACAAAGATCATATCCCTAGATTCCCACAAAAAAAGCCTCAAATAGATTGGAAAAACCTACCTATTTTTCAAGATGAAAATCTTGATGGCCCCTTGTTACATCTCATCAAGTTTCATATACACATATGGAGGTTAAAAGTTGAATGGCACGAGGACTGTCTTATGAAAATATTCATGGCAACATTAGAAGGTAAGGCAAGAAATTGGTATGAATGGCTAGAACCTGGCATCTTGTTTTCTTTAAAGGATTTCCACAAGGTATTTTATAAACACTATATATGGTATTGCCCATCTCTATCCTTAGATGAAAATTGTTGTGATCAATTTGAAGATCTCATACAACACCTTGTCAGCATTGATGGAGATTTGGGAAATTGGCATCATCAAGATCTGTTAGAGGAGCTCCATTCATTTCTTACCCAAAGTAACCATCAAGATGGCTAAGAAGAGTTGATCAAGTATGAAATCCATCAAAAAATAAGAGAGGATCCACAAGATCTCTTTGAAAAGGTTGAAACAAATAACAATCCATCTGCCCCTTTTTGTAAAATACAAGAGGACATTCAGCCACAAGATCAACTTCCACAAAAAAGGGAAAGCAATTGTTGCTCAATCCAAAGAAAACAGAAAAGGCCTCCTCCTTTAACTGAAAAGGAAATAAATCAGATATTATCCACTTCTGCCTTACCTACTAAAGAAAATACTCATAAATAAACAAAGGAACATGTTGTTGTTAAAATTATAATACCTCCTCAAGAAAACATTCAACCCTATGAGCAATCACAAAAGGAAGAAAAACATCATGATCCTATATCCAGAGAAAGAAAAAGATGCCTCCTCTTTTAACTGAAGATGAAATAAATCAGACACTAAACATGCAGCTAGCCTCTAAATTTTCATGTAAACAAAACATTTCTATTCATTCTCCTACCAATCCCATCTACCCTAAATCAGAAAGTAAGCTTATAGATCAATTCAAAGAAAGACAAACTGATAATCCAATATGCTTGATTGGTCAGATTATTTATGCTGATGATTCTCCAAATTTTTATCAATCTGATGATGATGATGTTCTCCAAACAAAATTTAATCATGCAGAGCGATCAACAGTTGATTTGTGGGATAAATTTCACTATCATCAGCTTGAAACCAGTAATCAGCTAATACAGTCCACCAAGAATAGTTTTCATATAATTGGAAATCAGCAGTCTTTCATTTCTGATGTTAAGGGTGAAAGGGATGAGGAACTTCTTAAGCAAGTTGAAAATGAGAGTCTCCATCCTAAAAGGACTGAGGAAATCAGTTGGGATATGGAATCTTCCTCAGTTTCAAATTTACAGCCGCCAATTTCCATTGACTTAAAAATTGCAAATAAAGGTATAGAGATTGGTAATCACATGAGAGTTGTTGCACTACCTTCCTGGGAAAATTTATTATTCAAGAGTGCTCATGCTCATAAATATAATGACTTGATACAACATAACATTGCAATATATTATGAGTCAGCCAATTCATATGATCTTGAAGGAGGGGAAGTTTTTCTTTCCCAAAAGATTCCTAAGTTTAGCCAAGTAGAGGAAGAAGCAATCCTGGATCAAGCTCATTTTCTAGATCCTCACATTC
The DNA here is from genome assembly GCA_034641835.2 of Pinus albicaulis. Taxonomy (NCBI): domain Eukaryota; kingdom Viridiplantae; phylum Streptophyta; class Pinopsida; order Pinales; family Pinaceae; genus Pinus; species Pinus albicaulis. The sequence goes on from CM076574.1 coordinate 989,007,621, forward strand.
AGGTATTATTTCAAGATCCCTTTGTTGGTTTATTAGAGAAATGTGAAGGAGGAGAAAAATAGGCCAAGAGCAGTTTGATGCAAGGTTTAAAGAACATGTTAGGCACTACTGTTCAAACACAAGAAAAGTGGAGATGGTCTTTTAATTTTTACAATACATTCAAAAAGCTAAACCAAGGTCCCTCATGGAATCACTTACTTGATTGGCTATATTGGAAAAGGGAGTTCATCAGCTAAATATGTAAATTTTCTAGGTTAGATTAGGTTAGATAGGAAAGCAAATAAGCTTAGCTTGTGATCATTTAGTTAGTTTTTGTTTTGTTTTGAAAAACAATAAAAAATACAAAAACAAAAGAAAAAGAAAAAAAGGGCAGATTAAAAGAAGAAAGGTACAGCCCCATACCAAAAAAGAGAAAAATCTGAAAGTGTGTAAGCCTAAATGCCACTACTTGAAAGAGCACTGCTATCTAGTCATATAGCCTAATCATGACTAGATAGATTTCAATTTACTGCTGATAGGTTAGTGAAAAATATTTTCCAAACAATTTAATCATGGCTTATCAGTAGACTAGATTAGAATAGAAAAACAGAGGTTCAAACAAGCTTAAATCCTGAACCTATAAGTTTGATGAAGAATGGCTCAGATCAGATCAAAACCTGAGCCAAAGATACAAAAAAGACTAGTTCTAACATGCTGAAAACTTGAACCGAGTAAAGAAGAAAAAGACAGCTCAAAAAAAAAGATCAAAACCAGAGCTGAAAGAAAGAAAGAAGGATGCTTGTAATTTTCAGATCTTAAGCCTTCACTATTTTGTTTCAATTTTCTGTAAATTTTAGTCTATGTGCAACTTTTTTTTATGCCATAGCATTACAACAAAATAGATAGTTTAATCCTGGTTTGTCTATATTTAAATTTATGTTTTAGAATATAGAGAATAAGATCTGTCAGATAGCTTAATCCTGACAGATAGTAGTTATGTAGAGAATCTAATGATTTCAACTGTTTAAACTGAACTCATGGAATTTATAAGGGTAGATTTAGATTAGTTTTCTACTTTCAATAAAAAAATAAAATGTCAAAGTTAATTAGACACTTTGGGGTCTAATAACTTTGGGCCTTAGGCGCTTTTTGCTTAAGCCCCTAGCCCATTTTTACCGTAAGACCGAGGCTCGAGACCGTCGAATAAGAGTCTTAAACCCCCATTGCCATCGCACTTTGGCGATTCTAATTCTTTGTTCCCATTCCTTTTTTCCACCGATATGCGAAACACCGATGCGCTTTCCTGCTTTAAATCTAGACCATCAATTATCCAGATCCAACGGTCCGTGCCGGTTCGTAGATCCCTTTTTCGCTTGGCAACCCTTTTCCTTCTCTGCCGATGGTTTCACACCAATGAAATCCTGACCATTGGTTGTCGTCAGATCCAACGGCAATCAACCTCTCCTCTGTTCCCTTTTCTTTCATCCATGATCAAATCTCGTCCATCGATCCTCCATATCCGACAACTGTCACTTGTTCTCCATATCAGTGTCCCCCGTTCGTTCCTGCCAATCCCGCTTTTCTCCAACAAGTTTTGAGCCATCGACCCTCCTGATATGACAGTGGGAATTCTATCGCAGTCTTCCTCTCCCATCTCACCATTCACCCATCATTGCGAAATTGTGATCAGATCTAGACCGTTGATCCTCCAGATCTGACGGTCTGCGCACTTTCAATTTTCCACTCGTTTCGAACACTTATGTGACTCACTTTTTCCTTGGTCACATATCCATTGTTGATCTTTTTCGATCCAACGGTCCATATTCCATCGCATCGTCAATTATTCCCCTTGATCATCTTTATCAAAGCCTCCATCCGATGCATTTGGGTCCGTTGATCTGGCTCCCCCAGATCCAACAGTTGGCGCTCAATCGCGTTTTACTCCCCCTCTTGCCTATCCTTTGTTCGCGTGAAATGGTGAGGAGATCTGGGCCATTGATCTACCAGATCCAATCGCTGTCAATGCTTCACCATTTCCATTATATTTCTCATCCATCCATGATCTGCACGCAATCGAGATCATATCCTGACCGTCGAGCATCCATATCTGACAGTTCATATTCATTATTGCACCCATTTCACCAAAACCTTTTAACACCTCGTTTCAACGCGAAAAAAGCGGTTTTGGCTTAGAGAGGTGTCATCCATCCAGCCATATTGCATCCAAAAGGCCTTTTCCGCTTACCACCCTTTGCCAACGTGAAAACCGTTAGTTTTCCCCCAAAACAACCTTCACCATTCCACAACATGAATCAAAATTCATTCCAGTTTCTTCTAAATTCCGCCATGTATTTTCCCTTCTACACTTTCTCCTGCCTCTGCAATCGCTCCCGAACCCTCCATATAACCTCTGAAAGCAGTTAAACCCAAATAACACAGGTTTTATTTAATTTTTAATTGTTTTGTTGCAGGTTTTCATGGTGGTTTAATGTTGAAGTTGTCCCACAGCAAAATTGTTGCAGAGAGCCTCAGGATGACGATCCCTGGCTCCAATATGCAGAAAGAGGATCTTCAGGGTTTTTTTAGTACTCAACTAATGTCTCATGAGTATTGGTTGAATGAAACCCTCCACCGCAGCAATAGAAGACACTTGTGCAAAAAAAGAAAATAGTGATTAAAGCTTAAAAGGCAGAATCAGGCCTAAACACAGTTAAATGATTAAATTAAGGAAATTCAGGCTAAAAAGCCTCGGATACATCAAAAGGAAGCAGTTATTCACTCGGGATATCTAAAAGCCACTTGTAGCCTACTTTCTCCCTGCAAAGACAAATTGGCAGTTAATACACAGTCTAAAAGATATTTTAATCTGTCAGGACAGTTATTGTAAAGATAAGAATAAGCCTTGAAAGTCAATATTTTCTCCTATCTTTCTATCAGAAGTTATGACAGAGTTATTGAAACAGAGAAGTAGTTGCACCTATTTTTTCCTTATGCCTTACATGGTTTTCAAGGCTAGAAATGCATTTACTCTGTAATTAATAACATTTTGAACCCTAGATCAATTCCACCTCCTCATTTGCAGCATAAATACTGCATTGGAACTCATTGTAAAGTTTGAATTTGATGACTCTTTGAAGTAATACATAGCTCTGCTGAATTTGAAAGGAAATTGATGTTCTGGAACCTATGGATGTTTTAACATGTTTGTTGATGGAGAAATCTCTGTCATTGGATCCCTGAGCATGGCTAGTTGTGAAGTACTCTAAATTTGTTATTGTTATTTCCTATTTCATTATGTTTCACCATTCTCTGTTACAATAGAGTAAAATGTTTAGGCTAAGAAATGTCTCCTAGAAGCACCTTAGACCTGTTTTCTCTTCATTGTCTTTATGTTTTCATCTGCTGAGGTTTTCTAGAGAATTCTTAATTGCTCTCTTGAACCCTTATGCTTGTTTATTTAAGAAATAGTTCAATATAGTTGGCCTCAAGAATGATTTATGGTTTTCCCTGCTTACTTGCTGCTACTTAAAAACTGTTTCTAAAGTCTCCCTTCAAAGTACCATTGTCCAAATTCTGCCAAAGAGGTTTTGTTCTGATCATACCCTTTGTACTTGCTCAAATAATTGTTTTGAAGGTCCTTATAGCTGTAATCAAAGCTGTCTAGGAGTTCCCTCTTCTATGAATGTAGTTATTTGTGAATCTTGAATGTTTTATTATCCTTGAAAGTGAAATCTTTGGATGAAATAGAGTGTTCCTCGACTCCTAGATTTTATTTGAAAAGTTTGTCTTGAAATTTTTATTTGTTGAAGTGTGGTTTTATAGAATTTATGGTTAGCCCTGTCTATGGAATGCCTCTTCATGTTCAGATAATGTTTTAAGTCCCTTTTTTGAGAAGTACATGTAATTAAGGATTCTTAATTTCCCTTAGTTCTACTTTTCATTCTAAACAATTAATTTCGATTTCATTTCATCTAAAAGACTTTGTAGATCCACTGGCCAAGTTAGATTTTCCCTCTGATACCCCTGATCTAATTACAGACTTTTTACAACTTCCACTTGACTCCATTGCCCAATGACTTAGAGATTTCCCTTTTCTATCTATGTTGCCTAGATCATTATGCCCAACGAAACAATCAAACAAACTCATGCTTCATAACTAGCCTAAAATCAACCCTTAAAATCAAACAAGCTTACATCTTTGCAAAAAATTGAGAGATCCCTCTCTGAGACTAGGAAGGCTAGGTCCTAGAGCTCTAAAGACTTTTTTTGATGTTATCTTGTCACTTGGTATGCTAATCTGCCAAATCACAGGACTACAACATTTTGGCGATCACAGTGAGACCTCTGAGTTCATAGTTGCTAGCAAGCTCTTATAGACTCATTAGTCCTTCAATAAACATAGAAACTTAGAAAACCCAAAAAACATTTCAAATTGGTTTTTTTTAATAAACTGGTGGTGGACCATAGAATATTTTACCTCCAAAAGAGCTAAAAATTTCCACCTAGCAACTCCACTGGCCTCCAGTAAGCCTATTACTTCACTAGTCCTTGTAAACTCCCCTGGGAATGCATTAAGCAAACCCAATCATGTTGTTGGTGGACCAAAAAGTTCAAATATTCCACCTAGCGATTCCACACCCTTCAATAAACCTAATAAATCCACTGGTAGAAGAATCTAAACTGGTTGAAAAGATTCAGTGACCCCTTTCTAATTTACAAACATGGATCCAAGGATACAAAGGAGATATGCTCCAATGAAATGAGATCATATCCCTGGATTCCCACACAAAATGCCTCAAATAGATTGGACGAAAAACCTACCTAGTTTTCAAGATGAAAATTTTGATGACCCCTTGTTACATCTCATCAAGTTTCATATACACATATGGAGGTTAAAAGTTGAATGGCACAAGGACTGTCTTATGAAAATGTTGATGGAAACATTAGAAGGTAAGGCAAGAAATTGGTATGAATGTCTAGAACCTGGCATCTTTTTTTCTTTAAAGGATTTCCACAAGGTATTTTACAAACACTATGTAGGGTATTGTCCATCTCTATCCTTAGCTGAAAATTGTCGTGATCAATCTGAAGATCTCATACAACACCTTGTCAGCATTGATGGAGATTTGGGAAATTTGCATCATGAAGATCTGTTAGAGGAGTTCCATTCGTTTCTTACCCAAAGTAACCATCAAGATGGCCAAGAAGAGTTGATCAAGGATGAAATCCATTAAAAAATAAGAGAGGATCCACAAGAGCTCTTTGAAAAGGTTGAAACAAATAACAAACCATCTGCCCCTTTTTGTAAAATACAAAAGGACATCCAACCACAAGATCAACTTCCACAAAAAAAGGAAAGTAATTGTTGCCCAATCCAAAGAAAACAGAAAAGGCCTCCTCCTTTAACTGAAAAGGAAATAAATCAGATATTATCCACTACTGCCTTACCTACTAAAGAAAATACTCATAAATAAACAAAGGAACATGTTGTTGTTAAAATTATAATACCTCCTCATGAAAACATTCAACCCTATGAGCAGTCACAAAAGGAAGAAAAACGTCATGATTCTATATCCAGAGAAAGAGAAAGATGCCTCCTCTTTTAACTGAAGATGAAATAAATCAGACACTAAACATGTAGCCAACCTCTAAATTTTCAAGTAAACAAAACATTTATATTCATTCTCCTACCAATCCCATCTTCCCTAAATCAGAAAGTAAGCTTACAGATCAATTCAAAGAAAGACAAACTGATAATCCAATATGCTTGATTGGTGAGATTATTTATGCTGATGATTCTCCAAATTTTGATCAATCTGATGATGATGATATTCTCCAAACAGAAGTTAATCATGCAAAGTAATCAACAGTTGATTTTTGGGATAAAGTTCACCATCATCATCTTGAAAGCAGCAATCAGCCAACACAGTCCACCAGGAATATTTTTCATATAATTGGAAATCAGCAGTCTTTCATTTCTAATGTTAAGGGTGAAATGGATGAGGAACTAATTAAGCAAGTTTAAAATGAGAGTCTTCATCTTAAAAGGACTGAGGAAATCAGTTGGGATATGGAATCTTCCTCAGTTTCAAATTTACAGCCACCAATTTCCATTGAATTACAAATTGCAAATAAAGGTATAGAGATTGGTAATCACATGAGAGTTGTTGCACTACTTTCCTGGGAACATTTATTATTCAAGAGTGCTCCTACTCATCAATATAATGACTTGATAGAACATAACATTGCAATATATGATGAGTCAGCCAATTCAGATGATCTTGAAGGAGGGGAAGTTTTTCTTTCCCAAAAGAGTCCTAAGTTTAGCCAAGTAGAGGAAGAAGAAATCCTGGATCAAGCTCATTTTCTAGATCCTCACATTCAGGTATTATTTCAAGATCCCTTTGTTGGTTTATTAGAGAAATGTGAAGGAGGAGAAAAATATGCCAAGAGTAGTTTTATGCAAGGTTTAAAGAACATGTTAGGCGCTACTGTTCAAACACAAGAAAATTTGAGATGGTCTTTTAATTTCTACAATACACTCAAAAAGCTAAACCAAGGTCCCTCATGGAATCACTTACTTGATTGGCTATACTAGAAAAGGGAGTTCATCAGCTAAATATGTAAATTTTCCAGGTTAGATTAGGTTAGATAGGGAAGAAAATAAGCTCAGCCTGTGAGCATTTAGTTAGTTTTTGTTTTTTTTTTGAAAAAGAAGAAAAAATACGAAAAAAAAGAAAAAAAAAAGAGGGCAGATTAAAAGAAGAAAGGTACAACCCCATACCAAAAAAGAGAAAAATCTAAAAGTGTGTAAGCCTAAATGCCACTACTTGAAAGAGCACTGCTATTTAGTCATATAGCCTAATCATGACTAGATAGATTTTAGTTTACTGCTGATAGGTTAGTGAAAAAGATTTGCCAAACAATTTAATCATGGCTTACCAGTAGACTAGATTAGAATAGAAAAACATAGGTTCAAACAAGCTTAAATCCTGAACCTGTAAGTTTGATGAAGAATGGCTTAGATCAGATCAAAACCTGAGCCAAAGATACAAAAAATATTGGTTCTAACATGCTGAAAACTTGAACCAGGTAAAGAAGAAAAAGACAGCTCAAGAAATAAAAAGATCAAAACTAGAGCTGAAAGAAAAAAAGAAGGATGCTTGTAATTTTCAGATCTTAAGCCTTCACAATTTTGTTTCAATTTTCTGTAAATTTCAGTCTATGTACAGCTTGTTTTTATGCCATAGTCTTACAACAAATCAGATAGTTTAATCCTGGTTTTTCTGTATTTAAATTTATGTTTTAGAATATAGAGAATAAGATCTGTCAGACAGCTTAATCCTGACAGATAGTAGTTAGGTAGAGAAGCTAATGAGTTCAACTGTTTAAAATGAACTCATGGAAGTTATAAGGGTAGATTTAGATTAGTTTTCTGCTTTCAATAAAAAAACTAAAATTTCAAAGGAGTTTGCTAGTTCAAATGCACTCAAGAGAAGAAAAAATGCTAGGACAAGTAGGATTGGGTAGGTAGTGATGTTGCTTTGAAGAATGTCATATGTTGCAGATTGCTGAAGTATCATCAAGTCCAATAAAGAAAATAATTTTTTCCCAATGGATAAGGCACTGGTCTTATGAAATCTAGAGATTGATAAACTAGAGGTTCTGGACACCTAAAAGGATAGTTGTCCTCCCCAAGTGGAGCCACTGTTAGCCATCTATAAATTTTGTTATACCTAATGATGGCTAAATATCCTTTCAAGTTTGCAAGAAACAACATTTTATGAAAATATTGTGAGTTCTTGAAACCTCAATGTGTTCATTATCCCCAAGAATTCATTTCACTTAAAAATCTTCATCTATTCCAAGTAGCCCTAGTGATTCACAAAGAAAACTGCCTTCAAACTTGTAATCCTCTTCATTTCTCCATTTCGAAATGTGTCTTTCATTTCCCCCATTTTTATCTCATTTTCCCCTCAGTTATTCATTCACTTCCTCAAAATCCCCTTTATTTGGCTTAAAATCACCTTTTCTAACCTATCGGAACTCCTCAAAAAGGTTAAAAAACCCCATTTCGGTCAATTTTCCGACCTTTTAACTTTGGGCCTTAAGCACTTTTTACTTAAGCCCCTAGCCCCTTCTTACCGTAAGACCAAGGCCTGAGACCGTGGGCTAAAAGTCTTAAACCCCCATCGCCATCACACTTCGGCAATTCCAATCTCTTCATTCCCATTCCTTTTTTCCGGCGATATGCGAAACGCCGATGTGCTTTCCCATTTTAAATCTGGATCGTCGATCATCCAAATCCAATGGTCCCCGTCGTTTTGCAGATCCCTTTTTCGCTCGACAACTCTTTTTGTTCTCTGCCGATGGTTTCCCGCCAATGAAATCCTGACCATTGGTCGTCGTCAAATCCAATGGTGATCAACCTCTCCTATGTTCCCTTTTTTTTCATCCGCGATCAAATATCATCCGTCAATCCTCCAAATCCGAAGGTTGTCGCTTGTTTTCCATATCGCTGTCCCCCATTCTTTCCTGCCAATCCCGCTTTTCTCTGACGAGTTTTGAGTCATCGATCCTCCTGATCCGACAGTGGGTGTTCTAGCTTAGTCTCCCTCTCCCATCTCACCATTCACCCCTCTGTGTGAAATTGTGATCAGATCCGGACTGTTGATCCTCCAGATCCGACGATCTGCGTGCTTTCAATTTTCCACTCATTTCGAACACTTATGTGACTCAATTTTCCCCAGTCACATATCCACCGTTGATCTTTTCTGATCCAACAGTCCATATTCCATTGCATCGTCAATTCTTCCCCTTGATCATCTTTATCAAAGCCTCCAGCCGATGCATTTAGAATCGTTGATTTAGCTCCCCCAGATCCGACGGTTGGCGCTCAATCACGTTTTTTCTCCCCCTCTTGCCTATCCTTTGTTCGTGCGAAATGGCGAGGAGATTTGGGTCGTTGATATACCATATCCAATGGCTGTCAATGCTTCGCCATTTCCATTATATTTCTCGTCCATCCATGATCTACGCCCAATCGCGATCAGATCCTGACCGTCGATCATCCAGAACTGACAGTCCATGTTCACTCTCACGCCCATTTCACCAAAACCTTTTAACACTTCATTTCAACACGAAAAAAGCAGTTTTGGCTTGGACAGGTGTCATCCGTCCAGTCGTATCGCGTCCAAAAGGCTTTACCGCTTACCACCCTTTGCCAACGCAAAAACCGTCGGTTTTCCCCCAAAACCACCTTCACCATTTCACGCCATTAATCAAAATTCATTCCAGTTTCTTCTAAATTCCACCATGGATTTCCCCTTCTACACTTTCTCCCTCCTCTGCAATAGCTCCCGAACCCTCCATATAACCTTTGAGAGCAGTTAAACCCAAAGAACGCAGGTTTTATTTAATTGTTTATTGTTTGGTTGCAGGTTTTCATGGTGGTTTAATGTTGAAGCCATACGACAGAAAAATTGTTGCAGAGAGCCTCAAGATGATGATCCTTGGCTCCAATATGCAGAAAGAGGATCTTCAAGGTTTTTTTAGTACTCAACTAATGTCTCATGAGCGTTGGTTGAATGAAACCCTCCACCGCATCAACAGAAGACACCTGTGCAAACAAAGAAAACATTGATTAAAGCTTAAAAAGAAAAATCAGGCCTAAACACGGTTTAAATGATTAAATTAACGAAAGTTGGGCTAAAAGCCTCAGATACATCAAAAGGAAGTAGTTATTCACTCAGAATATCTAAAATCCACCTGTAGCTTACTTTCTCCCTGCAAAGACAAATTGGAATTTAATACATAGTCTAAAATATATTTTAATCTGTCAGGATAGTTATTGTAAAGATAAGAATAACCCTTGAAATTCAATCTTTTCTCCAATATTTCTATCAAAAGTTAAGACAAAGTTATTGAAATAGAGAAGTAGTTGCACCTATTTCTGCCTTATATCTTGCATGGTTTTCAAGGCTAGAAATGCATTTACTCTGTAATTAATAGCATTTTGAACCCTAGATCAATTCCACCTCCTCATTTGTAGCATAAATACTGCATTGGAACTCATTGTAAATTTGGCATTCGATCACTCTTTGAAGTGATACATAGGTCTGCTGAATTTGAAAGGAAATTGATGTTCTGGAACCTGTGGATGTTTTAACTTGTTTGTTGATGGAGAAAGCTCTGTCATTGGATCCCTGAGCGTGGATAGTTGTGAAGTACTCTAAATCTGTTATTGTTATTTACTGTTTCATTATGTTTCACCATTCTCTATTACAGTAGAGAAAAAAAATTAGGCTAAGAAATGTCTCCTAGAAGCACCTTAGACCTGTTTTCTCTTAATTGTCTTTATGTTTTCATCTGCTGAGGTTTTCTAGAGAATTCTTAATTGCTCTCTTGAACCCTTATGCTTGTTTATTTTAGAAATAGTTCAATACAGTTGGCCTCAAGAATGATTTATGGTTTTCCCTGCTTTCTTGCTGCTACTTAAAAATTGTTTCTGAAGTCTCCCTTCAAAGTACCATTGTCCAAAGTCTGCCAAAGAGGTTTTGTTCCGATCATACCATTTGTACTTGCTCAAATAATTGTTTTGAAGGTCTTTATAGCTATAATCAAAGATGTCTAGGAGTTCCCTCTTCTATGAATGTAGTTATTTGTGAATCTTGAATTTTTTATTATCCTTCAAAGTGAAATCTTTGGATGAAATAGAGCATTCCTCGACTCCTAGATTTTATTTGAAAAGTTTGTCTTGAAATTGTTATTTGATGAAGTGTGGTTTTATAGAATTTATGGTTAGCCCTTTCTATGGAATGTCTCTTCATGTTCAGATAATTTTTTAAGTCCCTTTGTTGAGAAGTACATATAATTAAGGATTCTTAATTGCCCTTAGTTCTACTTTTCATTCTAAACCTTTAATGTCCATTTCATTTCACCTGAAAGACTTTGTAGATCCATTGGCCAACTTAGATTTTCCCTCTGATACCACTGATCTGTTTACAGAATTTTTACAACTTCCACTTGACTCCATTTCCCAATGACTTGGAGATTTCCCTTTTCTATCTATGCTGCCTAGATCATTATGCCCAACCAAACAATTAAACAAACTCATGCTTCATAACTAGCCTAAAATCAACCCTTAAAAGCAAAAAAGCTTACATCTTTGCAAACAATTGAGAGATCCCTATCTGAGACTAGGAACGCTAGGTCCTAGAGCTCTAAAGACTGGTTTTGATGTTGCCTTGTCACTTGGTATGCTTGTCTGCCAAATCACAAGGCTACAACACATCGCATCATAAATCGTTGTATATATGTATATATCATTAGAATGTACAAAAAACTATACAAAAACTTGGACCCATATGTCCTACAAAATTAGGGCTTATGCCCAAGCATGTTCAGTCTCAAAAATATAATACAATCATCCAATAAAATCTATGGTCCCTACCCAACATTCGTGTTCCTATAGAACACGACCACAGTAGCCACACGGCAGAATAACCGCACCCTGTCTCACGGTACCCTGACTACCCGTCTCTAGATAGCCTCTGGTAAGTATTCTACTGCAGACATCAGCACTTAGTGAGTTAAACTCTCCAAGTTTCTCTGAATGGCATGTAGGGTCCTACCAGGGTCTTCATCATCTACTTCGCCTCTGTGACGTTTGTGCTGTGGGTATCCTTCAGCAAAAACTGGTCCAATATATATATCATGGTCATATAATTTTGTAAGTCGTTCGGAATCCAATCAAAAACATGTTTTTTTTTTCATTTTTCACATATATGGAAAAAATAAAAAAAATCAGTCAAAAATACTGCAGTATTACCAATTACACTTCATGTTGTGCCAGGTGGAAGGACTAGGTTTGGATCACCGCAAAAATCCATCTCAGCGTAGGGATAGTCATCCACTTCAATAATCTGTTCTTCCCACCATTGGAAGAACTCGTCATCCCATGTAGTTCAGGGAACTTCGCTTCCCCCTAGTCTCTTCATCAGATCAACCCATCGGATCTCGAGGGTTGCTGATGGATGAGATCACTTTGGGTCGAAGCCCAGGAATCTTCTCAAAGAAGAATGTCATCAAAATGGTTCCATACCTGAAATGCTCTGTTTTAACTTTCCGGATGGAGGTCAGTTGTTTTTTCATGTTTGTTAGTAGAGTTGTACACCAATCAAAGAGGTGCACTAAGCATTCCACAGTTATACTCATTTGTGTTCTCGACGCCTGGTGTAAGGAAGCAGATCATGCCACCCTGCCAATGGTGAAAAGGAGAACTCTCATATGCAACTCTGATAAATCTTTGATGGAAATTTGATTCCCTACTTTTTGAGACCCCTCTACACAATAGATGTGGACATAATCATCCACTTTAAGCCCTCCCAAAGGCTTGCCATGTAAATCTACTAGATCTCCTCTTTGGGAGAGACTAGTAATAAATTAAATGTCTTATACCTCTATGCATATGGGTACTTGATAATTCATGAAGCAATCTTCCTCCGGTTCCCAATGATTCACCAGCATTTCAAGTAACAGGACATTACTTTTCATATTTGGCATTTTGAAGAATTTGAGTAATCCACAATTTCGGAGGATATTGAGCGAATTTTGATCCCCCATGACTTCTTGGTCAATGGCACTGTGCTCACGTTCTCTCCAAGAGATAATCATCTTGCAAAAAATCATTTATTTTCTCATTAGGTTCATTTTTTACAAACACGGTCTGCGCATACGCAACTTCCCTTGTGGACAGTCGCATATCATACGCGGGTTCGTCCACATGAACCCGCGTATGCGTAGAATGATAAATCAAAAAAAATCTTTTTATGGTGAAAAATCAAAATTTTTAACCTATGAATGGATGAAATTAATAACAATGATGAATTTAAGGCTTACCTGACTGATCCGACGAAGTTTGATGGCCGATTGCTCCTGATTTGAGGAAATAGGTTTTTTTCTCCAGAGCTCCTTTCTCCAATTCAGCAAAGTAACAAAGAACCAAATATGAGGTAAAATGTGTATTTATGCCCAGAAATAGAAATTTTTTTGCAAAATTTCATTATGCTTATTTTTCACATCTGTATGAAGCTACATAACCCTGTTACTTGTAAGTGTTGGGATAGGTATATTTTCAGGTACATTTTGTTGACTTTGAGATTTTTTCCGGTTTTCAAATCCATGACCACTGACCTGTCATGGCAGGTATATGATCTTAACTGGCATATAGGTTAGGGAATCCACTTTCCGTTGCATTTTGCATTCTAGCCTCCATTCTGATCACTTGCCATAGGGTCGATCCCATTATGTCATGAGTACTTAACCCATTTCACTCGCCGATTATTTAAATCATGACTTGATGGTAGAGCCTTCCTTTCCATGGGCTTCCTAGTTAGTTCCTCGCTAGCACTTGTCGCCCATGCTTCACTTTATGTAGGCTCGGGAGTCCTCTTTAGTCCCACCATGACTTATACGTTGAAGCTTCATTCTTCTTCTTCTTCATTATCATTTTTCTGGCTATTACCCTAGAGGCTCCTTAGTGTTGTTGAGTTGTATCACTGCATTGCATACTGCCTACTTGTTTATCTTGGCCTTCAGCCGGCTTCATTTGGACTTGATATTTAAGCCATCTTTTGACCTTGACTCTCTGTAAAAGTTAACCATTGCAAATCACTTAGCTATCGTGACTTGAAACCCTTGTTACCCATGGATGGAACACTCCTTTGAGTATCGCTTACCAGTTTCCGCCACCTTGCATTGCGCATAGGATTGTTCCTATCCCAGGAACTAGTGCATCTATTTCCTGATACTCATTCTATCCATTGTACCATAGCATTATTTTATTCTTTTTCGGGCTTATTATATGAAAAATACAAAAAAATCAAATATGTTTAAAAAAGAGTAGGAACGGGATGTTACTTCATATTTTAATGGCAGTTACAGTATCAGTTTGTCGCCCTTGAACAAAGCACATACCACTATGTCTTCTCCTCATTTGGGATGGTTTTAGTTTTGACCTAGGAGATGCCATAACCTTGTTTCATGAGTCAATTCTCCCCCGGTTGGTTATCTCTTCCAATCATATGGAGAGTTTGTTTTTGCCTCCTGCATAACAAACTTATATAGTGTCATTATTTGCTGCCATGGTCATCATGAGTTGTGCTTTTGTTCAAGGGAAGTTAAACCTGAGTCGACCTTTCTGAGGTGTCTCTTGACTCATTTTTTCAAGCCTTCCCGATTTTGTCAGTATCTTGTACTATCACATCAAATTTTTGGTCCTATGCTCGTGCCAGTTTGAGAAGGTCTCCATTGACTTCTTGCATGCGGGTTTGTCTCTTATCGACTACGACATATTGCTCTGAGAGTAAACCTAGAGCCGCACCCTGGCCCTATTTCCATCATTGATAGGTGATCTTGTGCTAAGCATTTAATCATCATTATGGGTATTTGACTGAGTGGTTTTCCTTGTGTTCGACGTTAGCGTACATTATCACACTTGGGATTCGTGCAGTACCTTGATTTCCATTTGACCCTATCAGTGGATATCTCGCCTCTTTGTTAGCTTTCATTATTGGTTGGTTCAGAGGGTTTCTTCCATGCGCTAGCTTCATCTTGTGCATGTCGAAAACGTACTTCGGGTTGGTTCCTTCACTCTAATTCGTCTAATTCCTTCCAAATCTTGGCCTGCGGGTTACACTCATGCTAGACTGATGTGGGATGCCTCAATGCCTTCCTTCCAACAGATCTTTTCCCATTGATCTGACTCATTTCTCTAGGAAGAAGGTCTAGAGTCATTTTTTCAGTACCTTAGGGTTTGCAGACATCAGTGGCAGACTCTTCACTGTCGACAGTGTGGATTCATTATTGCCTTCTGATTGGTAGATTCTTACAAGTGTTCGACTTCAACTCATTCATTCACACTTGTTACATTGTACTGGGGCACCTTGACACTCATTATCATTATCAGTGAGTTGTCTCACATTTGTTAATGATATACATTATTGACTGGCATTCAAATGATTTCTCACATGGTCGACTTCAGCTCATTTATTCCCATTGTGTAGAATTGTGCCATAGTGATCGGTGAAGACCTCAGGTTTGGATAAGCATGCTTCGGTTCACTGTTGACATTTCATCTAGTTTCTGCCAGTGACATCATCCACCCTTATATGCTGCAGTTTCAGTACAGCAACATCTTATATGTTGGCTCCCGAGTTGCGTGATTGTACCATGTGTTCCACCCCTTTTGATTTGGTACTTGGAGATTTAATTACTTGTGAGATCATATATCTATTACAGCATCATTTATCAATCTTTTATATGTGATACTTGGACTTGATTTTGACTTGTACTTCCGGGAAATGATCAGATGATTCACAATGTACTTTCCAGTTCAGCTATACTTATATACATTTTGGATCTATACACATTATTTTATTTCACTAAGCATGGGTATGCCCACCTTAGACATGATCTGACTCTCTCACTTCTTTCATTGGTTTTTTGGTAGGATGAAATCTGGTGAAGTCCTCTATTGTCTTCGCAAGGTTCTTTCTATGCACATAATATATTTCGGCCATCATGTACCCCTTCTGACCTCATATATTAGGGGGCATCTATTATAGCATCAATTTTCACCCTCGTGTGATTAATGATTGTCTCTTTGGCCTTAGGCACCCTTTCCCCCCAGACTTGAACAAATTCATAAAAAACAGTATCTAAAATCCCATATGTGATTATGCCTAGCCTTTTCCACATATATACGCGAGTTAGTTCATACTTTTCCGCATATGCCATTTAAATCATTTAAAATATATATAAATTCCTTATTTTCGAGGCTGGCTGATGGTTATTCCCGTAATTCAACCACCCCATCCCGTGGCCCAACTATTTCCAACTGCTGAAACTACTTTGAGGGAGTATAAAAGCCCCTCATGTGTATGGCCTAAGGGAGAGAGAAAATTTATAGATATTATACTCTGTTGGAGCCCTATTTCAAGTTTGATATTCCCGTGCCTCCTGCACTTCCCAGGTATATTCAGGAAACCCTTGTTTCCTTGAGATGATCATCATCCTATATGACATCTTGTGTGCACACATCTTGGAAGAATCCTAGCGAGGTGAGGGCTGGACAGATCCAGAGGACGGCCTACTCGAAGGTTGTGGAACGATTCAGGTGATCTCTCCACTTTCTATTATTGTACATGCCATTTGTAATAAGAAGAACCATCTTGTTCCTGAATATTCACATGTTTATATCTATTTATATATGTGTAAAGATTGTTAATTGAACATCCAGTATTGTTTACGTGATATTATACATGAGTTACAATGACATCTAGGAACAATATATGTTGTACAACTAGTGTTTCGTGTTCATTCTTTCTTGATTTCCAGGTTACGAAGCACGAAGGGTTGCTGGGGGTTTGAACCCCGCGGGATCTACATCAAACGTTGGAATTTCAGGTAAGTTTTGCAACTTGTTAAATCTAGTTTTCAACATAAAAGATAGGTTAAGCGAGTCCTTCTTGAATGGTATGCCAATGATTTGTGAAGGTTGTTGACCCAAAAACCTTTAGGGAGTTATTTCCTGAAACACTCCTAAATATTCCACCTTATCAAAACCACAGCCCTTCACATGGAATACCACCATAATTCCCTGTTGTCTAATTATGAGAAACAAAAACAATGAAATATTGTTGTGACAAATGAAAATGATCAATTGAAAGCCAAAAAGGAGTAGTTGGAGAGACAAATGGAATATATAAGTTCTAATTTTTAGAAGATGTGGCCAACTATTATTGAATTCATGCCACATGCACCTGAAGATTTCTTGTTGTGAAAACTTGTTGAACATTGTGATTGCATTGAAGCTACATGCACCAAACTTGTTTCTACCAACCAAGACTTGTGTGGCGCAGTTATAGAATTTTGCAAAGCACTTCCAGATACTACAATCTAGTATAAAGCTAAAATTGATCAAAATTTCGCTAATGGATCTTCTTTTCATGACACTCTCAAACAGTTCACTGATGATTCACAACAAATATTTCAGCAATTCTAGGATTGGTTCGATCTAATGCAAAGAAGAACCAGCCTATGTACAAGTTGTGAAAACAAACACGGAAAAACTTTTTTCAAGAAATAACTATTGTTGATTTATCCCAATAGCAAGATTTATTTTCTCACGCTGATGCATTGGACAAGTAAATTCATCAGTTATAAAAAGACTCACATGTAGCTAAAACTGTGTTGCAGTATCTTCTCCCACCTACTCAAAGAAACTTCATCCAATTGTGCCAGATTAATCCTTAAGCCAATGTTTAGTGCAAAGTTGTGATTAGCACTCACTTGAAACAACCGAGTGCTGAAAAAATTCATATTTTATCATCCAGGTTACTGATGTTCTTAATAATTGGAAAAATGCTATGGATGAATATACTTCCTTTAAATTCGGTGCATTGCAAATGGTACTAAATTTGGGTCTTTCATTTGAAGGTGAACCAGAAATCCGGGAAAGAGAAGTATTAGCAGAAGTAGCACAATCACAGGCAAATCTGAATGCATTAGTAGAAGATTGACTCGAGAGCGAGTTAATATATTCTAGTCAGGGCTTGTTGGATCCTTCATTTGGATAATAATTTTGGAAATTTTTGATTAATATTTAGTGGGAAAATGGTTGTGGATAATATTATTAGGAGTGGCAAGATAAATTATCAAATTGATTGGAACTTGATAATAGAAAAAGGAGTGGAAGGAAGAATTTAGAGTTAGTTATCTTGGTATTTACAGAAGCCGCGAAAGGAGGATATATGTGACATATTTTGAAAGAATAAAAAAATGTGGAACAATGCACTCATTTTTTCCCAAATGGACCAGATCAAGCGAGTGAAATAAAAGTGGTCAAGTTGGACCAGATCAAGCGAGTGATGTTGATAAAATTTTTGTAAAATCCGCAAAGAGATTGAGCACAAGAGAGATATTTTCCTAGCCTATGTCGAGATGTTGTCAGAGTGAAGTCTAGAAATATTAGTAGCTTTTCATATTGTAATCATGTTTATTATTTAGCATTGACAAATCATGAAGGAAATTTTGTCCTCATGCATATCTATAATATACTAATCTTGGTCGATAACAGAATGAAGTGTTGCGGGGAATGGTTTTTTTTTTTATGTGTTGGAATGAATTTTATTTATATGCCTCTTTAAAAATAATTAAGTTACATTCTTGCACATTTTGTGGTATTAGTTGTTGTAGAATGTTTTTATTCTAATTAGTGAATGAATTATGAATGTTTCTTAAATGATCAATGTAGTGTCTACATAATGAATAATCTAATTGTTGATCCAATCCTAAACCCTTTTCAATGATCCCTTAGCCTTTTTTGTGTCTCAGCATGCCTCGGGTGAGACGCTTCTCTCTTATTGGGAAGTGAAAATGTTGGTGATGTGCTAGACTACGACAGAGATATTTATTGGCAACCAATTTCAGAAATTTTTGATAGTGTTGGACCTACGAACATTCAAGGGGTTTCCCCAATATGTAGTCCAAATTATACCTCAAACCATTTGGGATAGGATCCCCATATGGATTACAACTCCGTTTTTGTTTTTTTAAAGGTTTTCCTTGGCTCTAACTATCAACAAGAGAGACAGGTGCATATGTGCCTTCAAAAATAAAGTAAGTATGCTTAGTGAGTGTTCAGTCATAGGTGTGTTGAGGTCCTTCTACTGTGGAGGGAAAGAGAAGTGAGCCACTATGAGAGAGGTAATAATACGACCCTAGTAGAGACACATGCAAACCAAGAATCATTTGTCTAACATCTAGTGTAAAAGTCCACAAAGATGCGACGGTCATTGTAACCAATGCAAAAAAGAAAGGCATGTATAACATGCAGAGGAATATTCCATAAATATGTGACAGTCATAGCAACCATTACATCACATTATCAATATTATAAACCACTAAAATAACCAAAAGAGTTCAACCACTTTAGCACAGATGAAAGAAAACATGAATTACAAACATTCGTAGAATAATGTTACAAATATTCATAATCCATGCATGAAGAATTTTTTTTCCATGAGCCTTCTAATATTAAGTAAAATACCTAAGGCATATGTATACAAAAAAGACCACTAGCTCCAATAGTGGAGTGTTGGAGCCACTCCATGCTCCTCAAAATAACTAGTTCGTCTCTCTAATTCCTTGCAGAAGGAGCCAAGGTGAGAAGTACTTTTCCCATACAATGATGGTGTATATATAACCAATGGGAACGATGATGCTTCACCTTCCTCGTGATTATTTGACTACCCTCATGACTATTCAAATTCCTATGACTTTTTTACTTTAAATTACTCTTGAAATTTTGTACATGTCCTTTGGACTTCCACTTTCCAATAAATTTTTGAATGGAAATTTACATAATCCATAAAATGATGTGGCATATGATGACTCATGACATGGAATGTATGATAGCATGGAAATTTTAAGTCATTCTTGTTGATCCTTGTTTTGTGTCTTCTTCAAAATTTCCTCTGTCCACCTCCATATGGCTTAGATATAAGGATTATCCAATGATATCAAGTCCCGAGCTACAGTCACAAACTGTTGGCTTGAGGGATCCTAACCTAGGTTTAGAGTGTTCTGCGCAACCAAAAAAACCCTCCAACTGCTGGCCCTTTTGGAAATGATCTACTTGCACAGACCAAAGTCTCACCCAAAACAGTATTGAGGGTGCTGGAACCAGGTTTCCCCACCCTGAGGGAGAATTTGATGTGTTTTTTACCCTTACTTAATGCTTATCTGTCTGCATGAAACTTCTTAAGAAACTAGATATAAGCACAGATAAAACCCTTAAAAAATATGCATAACAGATGATATTTAGATCATATCTAACCCTTGCGCAATCACACAGATAGTTTTCCATTAAGAATCCTTAACACAAAAGTAAGCTTCATGCAAATCTAGATATTTTCCATAGATAAGTAACTCAGATAAATATGCATTCAATAGAAACAAATAAACATACAAGCCATATAATTATGCATAACACACATAAATAGCATTTGAATTCACCAAGACTTATTCTTTATTAATGGATCTGCAATCCAGTAGAATCCCTTCCCGTCTGTGCACACAACAGCAAAGTGCATGCATACAGCTCAGGACTAGGTCTCTGCACACACACCCAGTAGGAACCTTTCTACCCAGACATATTGACCCAAAACTTAGATCAAAACATTTATTAACACAGAACACACATCCATCCATACATATCTCTTACTTGACTTGACTCTTACATATTTATAGGGCTTTGACGCGCACATACCATGGTCTCAAACCATGGTTTGAAACTCATTGTTTCCCATTTTTATCCATTACATTGATTAACAGACTTTGACCCACCCTAAAGCCCCTTAACATCTTCGCACAACACGTATTAATAATAAAATTACCAAAATTAACCCAAAATTATACAAAAATTTACCCATAAAGGACCCCATCCCAACAGGCCCTCAACACAATCTAGTGACTCGTCCCGAGTCACTTTGGTTTTGGCTCCTACATCTTGGACTTCAATTCCTAGATGGACGCTTGTAGTGGCTGAATGACTTCAGTGCTATGTGCTAAATTGTGTTGCGCTTCTTCAACTCGCTTTTCAGTAGTTGGCCCCTTGACTATCAAGCTTATGCTCCTATGGGTTTTTTGTAGACTTCTAAGGGCACCATATATTCTTTGTGATAATTTCAAAGCTTCCTCAGCCCAAGTCTGCATCCGTTTGTTGAGAAAATGCTCTCATTGGCACAGTGTGTCGATCTCTTCTTGAAAAGCGCGACTCTCCTGTAAGTGGGCCAACCATTCGGCAGGCACCAAGGTTGGCGCAGTGACCTGGATCTCATTAAATTACTACTCTTTTTCCCACAGGTCCATCTTCAACTATTGTGCAATAGGGTCATCTTGGACAGAGGTCCAAATTCCCATGGCGTCTTTTAACAATTGGCTGCAAGCATCCACAGCAACGCTGATGCTATCAGTAGACTCCTGAAAAATATTGGTGCGTTGTGCACGAACCTCTGGAGGTGTCTCATGCTGTAGCTTCATCTGCAGATCCACAATCTTCTTCTCAAGTTCCACTCGGATAGTGGCAATTTTTAATCGTGAAGCCTTAAGCAGAGCAACCAAGTTTTCTAGTTTGGAATTGGCTGCTATAGTGGGGGGGTACTATGATTTCAAGGAGGCCCAAACTTAACTAATCAATCAAAGTTTCCAAGTGGGTGGTTGGCTTTCAGCAGCGCGTTGCACGTCTTCTGCAAGTTTTCTGCCCTTTAAGTGTTGTGGTGGATTGGTGTTGCATTGTTATGGTGTCCTGGAAGGACTTATATTCGCGATACAATAGCTCATCTATGATCATTGCGTGCATGGCATGCAACTTGTCGCTGGGGAACACCACCAAGTTAATCTCGACGTTCAGAGTGTTCTACGTAGTTGGTTTTCCTGCATATTGACCTCCTGAAACCCCTACATGTGCTTCAACTAGGATGCTTTGTCTTTCAAACTCCAACACATAGCATCTCAATATCTCATTGGCCTCTAGCTTATACAATTGGTCAGCAATCAAAGTAAAGTCAATTGCATGCAAGACTAGTTATTTCTTCTACTTAACTGTATACACTGTAGCCGCACTACCAATGGTCAGAAAATGGATAATATTTGTGAAGTGTTCATCGACTACTTTAATGGAAAATAGTTGTGCATTTGGTAGTCCATCCTCCAAATTAGTTGGCTCCTCTCCACTTTTGATGCATGATAGGTGATCTAGACCTGCATTCAACCTCCCTCACTTGAAGAACACCTCAAAATAATACTCCTGAAATAATAAGAGCCATCGACAAATATTCCCCCCCCCCTAACACAGGCTTGTTGACTAGGTAATTCAAATCAGAGTGATCTGTAAACCTCTTAAAATGTCCTCCTAGCAAATAGTGCCGAAACTTATGTAGCACATAGACCATAGCTAATCCTTCTCTCTTTGTTGTCAAGTACTTGTGTTGAGCAGTTGACAATTTCCTACTCACAAAGGAAATTGGGTGATCAATATCTACGGCTCCTAGTTACGCGAGTAAAACACCTAGTGCGATACACAAAGTGTCCACATGTACATGGAATTCCATTGTCCAGTCTAGGAATACCAATATAGGCACAGTTACCATTTTCTTCTTAAGTAGCTCAAAAATCTTCTGACAATACTCGTCCCAACAAAAAGGTGCATCCTTCTTCAACAATGTTTCCATCGGCGCAGTAATCAATGCATAGCCTTAAATAAATTTTATGTAATATCCAGTGTGTCCCAAAATGGAGCGCATATGCTTCACATTTGCGGGCACCTCCAAGTTGAAAATAATACAAATCTTAGTGGGATCAACCATCAACACCTGTTGATAGACAATATGACCCAGCAAAATCCTGAAAGGGACACAGAATATGCACTACTTCAGATTCAAAAACATCTAATGCTTTCGACAAGTATCCAACATTAAGCGTAGATTTGAAACA
The DNA here is from genome assembly GCA_034641835.2 of Pinus albicaulis. Classification (NCBI taxonomy): domain Eukaryota; kingdom Viridiplantae; phylum Streptophyta; class Pinopsida; order Pinales; family Pinaceae; genus Pinus; species Pinus albicaulis. Next base: position 989,030,157 of record CM076574.1, read on the forward strand.
TGCTTCTTTACTTAGCCAAATATAGTCCAGTCATCAAAATATACTTCTAATAATTTATCTATATACTCCTTAAACGTAGCTACCACCATGTGTGATAATATTTTTGGCGCATTCTTCAGACCGGATGGCATTACTATGTATTGGAATGATCCCCATTCCATCGCAAACGTTGTCTTACTTCTATCTTCAGGCACAATTCTTATTTAGTGGTATCCAGAAAATCCATCAGTGAATGAGTAGGCCTCCTACCCTCCCACATTATCCAATATTTCATCAGAAAATGCAGTTGGAAAGGGGTCATGCACACAGGCATCATTTAACTTGCGCAGATCCACACAAATCCTAATTTCTCCTTTGGTCTTCTTTTCTTGGACCACCATGGGGCTGACCCAATCTGATTCTTCTACTGGTTCAATGATCCCTACAGTAACCATTTTCTCCAACTCCTCTTTGACCTTCTATTTGAATTTAGGATTCAACCTGTAAGGGCGCTGCTTGACAGACCTAGCATCTAGTTTCAGAGTGATTTTCATAACACCAATATCCTGAACAATACCTTTCAACTTGGAAAAATTAGTGGGAAATAATTCTTGATATTCATCAAGCAACTCTACAACCTTAGCTATTGTATCTTCATCCCAGTAATCCCTGATTTTGGCAATATTAGGCTACTCTTATGTTCTGATGCTGACTTGCCTAATATTCATGGGTTCAATCACATCTGGCACTTCAAGAAGCAGCCCAACAGCTACGCTCTGACCTTTGAACTCAATGATATTTATGTTTCTGGGGTCTTCCTCATTATCTTCAATAATCACATTCTGATATTCAACTATATCCTTCATCTGCGCATCCCATGCTAGTATGTCATGTGCTTCTGATATCTCTATCGTGTCAAAGACGACATCTTGAATTGTGTGTAAGGCAGTATTGATGCATGGGAATCCATTCTAAAAAATGAAAATTAACACAAATATTTCTCATAACGCAACCCATTTCATCGTACCTCGTCGCACCTTAACCTTTAGGTACCAGTTCATAGGAATTTGACTTAAAGTATGGAAGAATGTATGCACCCATCCTAGTTGTGCCTCCTCTCCCCAAGCTACAATCCACTTGGAAAAATGTATGCGCAAATATTCTTTTCCTACATAGGTTCCTTCCAACCGGGTGTTATCAATAAGTTGGAACTAGTTGGGTTGTTCAACTGACAACCTAACACAACTATTTCAAACCACTTTGGATTGGAAGTTAGCCCTTACAATCAGAGAGGGCTCTCTCAAAGGAAAAAAGAAATAATCAAGATAAAACTTATATTGCATATTGATAAATATTTTTATGGTTTATGTTATTTTGCAGGTGGAAGAGTGTATGAAGGCTACCATTGGGCATGGAGTCAGCTAAAGGAATTCAATTACTAACAGATGCATTCATGGAAGTTGAAGCAAATTGGCTTAAAAACATAACTTTTACAAAAAACCACAACATATAAAGGAAATTGGAGCATAAAATTATTAATTCCAAGTTATCATAATACCATGAATTTGATGACAATAGACAAACTGGAAAGAGAAAAATACATAAGCCAACAAGAAATTTCAAGTTTTGAAAGACATTTGTTGTAAACTGTATATTAGCTTAATAGAGAAAAATTATAGAATAGCCTCCTCACAACATTCATTGACCCTTTAAAACTCAAAAACTTCCTCATTTACATACTAAGGTCTCTTTTACAATGATCTGCCACCTGGGCTAGACTTCGATACCCTGACCTAGAGACCTAATTCAAGTATGATTACATCAAATTGAGTTTTAATAGGAATATTTTCTTTTTTGATAGAGTTGGTATTCAAAAAGGATTCTATGATCATTAATAACTCCAAAAAAACTTTTAAAAACTATTTTTGTCATCTTTATCGAACCAAAATGAAATGCTGAGGTGTTGGCTAGTTGAAAAACTGGAGTTAAGCCCTCGTGAACTTTAATTGAGATGGTGAGATGTACTGATGAGCTAGCATCATTTGTTGACTTGATGAGTTGTCAGCCACATGAAGGTTGACTACTGAGTTTTCCCCTTGAACAAGTGGCATAATAATATGTACGATCTTATCCTATGATTTATCCACTTCCTTACTACACCAATTTTCTGCCCAAACTTTCATCGTAAAAACTCAAATGCGACAAAAATAGATAAAAAGTAATTTAGTAGCGAATTTCAAAGTGGGTACAAATCGTTCTTTCATGGAATATTTAAATTTTCTCTCTGGGTTAACTAGGCCTTCTTGAGGCTAATGATAAAAATATGGTTTGTTACCCTAGTCCTCTAAATCTTTGTCATGTTTGGTATTTATGTAACTGCAACACTGTAGAAAATTTATGTCTTTGCTCCTGTGAGCTAAGTGTCAAAGCACAGTTTCTAGATTTCTTCATTTTCCTTCTATCGATCTCATAGTCCTTACAGCAAGGTTATACATCCCTATTTTTGTTATAGGTGGCAACTTCTATTGTTATTATTATACCTTTGTAACCCCCATATTGTTATTATTGTGCCCTTAAATTATTATTATTAGGTCGGCTAGGATTACATTTTGGTCCTACTAGGATTACATTATGGCCCCATGGACTCCTATATATAGAAAGGAGGTTTTGTAATTTGAATCATCCAAGAATTTTTCATTCATGTAATGTATTGGAGGTTGCCCCCTCGAAGTGGATTGTTTCTAAGGCGTTGATATCTCTTTTCTTCTCCTTTTGGAGTTGGTTTCACAACATTTGGTATCAGAGCTTTGAGATTATAGGGTTTCGCTGCTCCAAACAGGTCAGCGTGACATTTTCGCTATAAATTTTTTTCTACGAAGGTTCGGAATCTGAAATTTTTATAGTGCGAAGCCAAAATCCTAAGGAACATCGTCAAAAAATTTTAGAGCTTGGTTCGCAATATTTTCGGAGATATGATCTGTGCAATTTAGGTCATTTTGTAGGCTCCTCAATTTAATCTAAACAGGTCATCGTGGTATTTTCATAATAATTTTTTTCTACAAAGGTTCAGAAGCTGAAATTTTTAGAGTGTGAAGCCACAAGCCTAAGGAACATCTTCAAAAAAATTTAGATATTGGTTCACAATATCTTCAGATATATGATCTGTGGAAGTTAGGGCTTTTTGAGGCTTCTGAATTTCATCTCAAAGAGGTGATTGTGGGAAAAGCTTCATGGCTCTCTCTCTAAGCATCAGATTGGAATGCTGTAAAAAGTGGCCACAATTGCATAGACTTTAGTTTTTGGTCTATCAATTTCAGAGCCAAAGGAGGAAACAGTGACACATGGAAATTCGTACAAGTTCGCTCTACTGAACTAGTCCAAAATTTGGTCATTGTGGGAGATTGGACATAACTTTGCCTTGAAGAATCCAAATCAGATCAGACCTATGGCATTTGAAAGAAGCTTCAGAGGGATACTATAGGGCTTAATTTCAAATATTTAGGATTTGAAATTATAGAGATAATTCAATTTCAGTATCGAGCTCCTCAAAAGTAGGTAAAAGGTGTGTATTTTTTTTTTCCGAACTGCATAAGTCTTGTTTGAAGAATCGAGTTGAATTGATTATAAGGGCATATTGTAGAATAGATATCAGTATTGGATTCTAAAATGGCCCCTAAAAATAATTCAACACCCATTAAGCCTTTATAAATCTCTACTATGACTCATGAAGACGAAGAATGGCAAAATGACATATCAAAATTACAAGAGAAAGTGCAACAAATTTCACTCTCGCAAAGAGCAGCAAAAAATGACATGGAAGTTTTAAAGAAAGGCATGGAAACTAAGATGGATGGTTTGAAGAAAGGCATGGAATCTAAGATGGATGGTTTGAAGAATGGAATGGAATCTAAAATAGATGACATGGAATCTAAGATAGATGGCATGGAAGCTGGCATGGAATCTAAAATGGAAAACATGAAGAATGATCTAAAAGAAGACATGGAAAGTTTGACAAAGTTGATACAAGAAATGTTTTCTAATGGTGACAAGATCATAGAGGAAACTCGTGATGAGAACAAAATAAATGTTAATCATGATTTCATAAAATCTAATGTTGACAGGAAGAACCACCATATTCCAAAAATGGATATGAGGAAGTTTGATGGAAATGATCCTGTAACATGGATACTACAGATGGAGCAATATTTTGATCTCCATAATGTGCAAAACACACACAAAAGGTATGCATTGCAACTTTACATTTAGAACAAAATACATTTGTATGGTATCGATGGCTTTTCTCCCGTAAAAAAATTGTCACTTGGTCAATTTTTACGGAGGAAATGATAGCACATTATGAGGATACAAAGAAAAACACCTTCTTTAGCCAATTGATAAATCTCAAACAAAAGGGTTTAGTGGGGCAGCACATTGAGGACTTCCAAAAATTGAATATAAGGGTAACTGATATTCCAGAGGAACACAGGATTGATCTCTTCATAGGCACTTTAAAGGATAACATCCAACATGAATTTCACATTTTGGAACCTGATTCATTGGAGAAGGCATTCAGGTTGGCAAGAAAAATTGAATGTAAAATTATGGCGACAAGGAAGCCTACCACTCACTTCTATAAAGAGGAAAGTGTTGCTACTCCTAGATTTCCACAACCTACAAGGTTGACACCACAACAATTGGAAGAAAAAAGAGCAAAAGGGCTTTGCTACAGTTGTGATAGCAAATACACTAAAGGTCATAAGTGTGCTCAGAAGAAATTATTTTACATAGATTGTGAAGAGGAAGAAGAAAATGAACAAGAAGAGGATATACACCAGGAACCATATACACCATATCGTGTAATGCATTGGCTGGAATTACCACTCCTCAAACTCTCAAGATAGAAGGACATATCAAGATGAAAAAGGCAATAGTTTTGATTGATTCAGGTAGTACCCATAATTTTAGTCATTGTAAGGTAGCCAAGGAATTGAATTGTTTCCTATACCCAGCACCAGAATGTCAAGTGATGGTTGCAAATGGAGGAACTATAAATTGCTCTGGAAAATGCCATAATATCAAGCTAACCATGGGGGAATATGTATTGAATAGTCCAATGCTTTCCATTCCTATGGGAGGTGTTCATGTTGTACTAGAAGTACAATGGTTACAATATTTTGGGATGGTAGCTTTTAATTTTCAAGAACTTTTCTTGAAAAAATTTTCAGAAGGAGAGGAAGTCGAATTACGGGGTATTGCAGGGAAGCTGAGAAAGATAATAAGCTCTAATGTCATGACAAATCTTCTAAATAAAGAACAACGAAGCATAATTTCACAATTATGCTCACTAGAAGTTCCAACATCAAAATCATCTATTTCTGCATATCTCCAAAAAGTCTTGGACAATCATTCCAAGGTTTTTGAAACTCCAAAAGGACTCCCACCTATTCGTGATCATGATCATGCTATTCATTTGATTCGAGGAAGTGTTCCTCCAAACATCAGGCCTTATAGATATCCTTATGTCCAAAAGAGCGAAATTGAATGTATGATTGCAGAAATGTTAGAGGCGGGTATAATTCAACCTAGTCAAAGTTCTTTCTCTGCTTCTGTAGTATTGGTACACAAGAAGGATGGATCATGGCGAATGTGTCCGGATTATAGGGAGCTCAATAAGCTCACCATTAAAGATAAATTTCCCACTCCTGTGATTGATGAATTATTGGATGAATTACATGGAGCAATTTATTTTACCAAGTTGGATCTTCGTTCAGGATATCATCAAATTAGAATGAAGACTGAAGATATTCCAAAAACAACATTTCGAACTCATGACGGTCATTATGAATTTTTGCTCATGCCTTTTGGCCTTACCAATGCACCTTCTACATTTCAAGGGTTGATGAATTCCATTTTCAAACCCTTCCTTAGAAAATTTGTGCTAGTATTTTTTGATGATATACTAATCTACAGCAGGTCTTGGAAGGATCATGTTCAACATGTTGACAGGGTGCTCAAACTATTGGAAGAGAAACAATTATATGCAAAAACATCCAAATGTTTCTTTGGAGTACAAGAGGTGGAATATCTGGGTCATATTGTATCTCACGAGGGTGTTAAGGTAGACCCTAACAAAATTAAAGCCATTAAGGAATGGAAAGTCCCCACAACCATAAAGCAGTTGCGAGGATTTCTCGGGTTAACAGGGTATTATCGAAAGTTTGTTAATAATTATGGGAGAATAGCAGCACCTCTAACAACATTATTGAAGAAAGATGCATTTTCATGGACGCCTGAAGCAACTAAGGCCTTTGAACATCTTAAAGAGGCAATGTGCCTAGCACCAGTCTTAGCTACGCCAGACTTCACAAAAACCTTTATTGTGGAATATGATGCCTTTGGAAATGGAATTGGTGTTGTTTTAATGCAAGAAGGAAGACCCATTTCTTTTGAAAGTCGTCCAATCAAAGGAAAGTATTTACAGAAACCTATTTATGAGAAGGAAATGTTAGCAATACTGCATGCACTAAAGAAATGGATAAATTACCTAATGGGAAGACAATTCAAGGTAAAAACGGTCATGATAGTCTTAAACACTTTTTGGAACAAAGACTATCTTTAGAAGAGCAGCAAAAATGGGTCACAAAGATGTTGGGTTATGACTTTGAAATAATATACAAAAAAGGGAAGCTAAATGTTGTTGCAGATGCACTCTTAAGAAATAATGAAGAGGTGGAAGCATTGCTTTGTGCCATTTCTATTATCCAACCAGATTGGATAACCGAAGCAAGAGATGAATGGAAGAAGGACAAAGATGTATGGACACTCATTCAAAAGTTGCAGCAAGATCCTAGTACATCTGATACATTTAGTAGGAAAAATGATTCCTTATGGTACAAAGATCGCTTATATCTTTGTAAGAATTCCCAACTAAAACAAAAGATTCTTCTGGAATTGCACACTTCTCCTTTAGGAGGACACTCAGGATTTTTAAAAACTTACTACAGGGTGAAGAAAGAATTTTTTTGGGATGGCCTTAAATCTGATATTCAAAAGTTTGTGGCGGAATGTTTGGTTTGCCAGCAGAATAAAGTTGAGACAATTAAGACCCCGGGACTTCTACAACCTTTATCCATCCCAAGTCAACGTTGGGAGGAGATTTCAATGGATTTTATCACAGGTTTACCTAAGTCCGAAGGAAAGAGTGTCATCATGGTGGTAGTTGATAGACTTACCAAGTATGCACACTTTTGTGCATTATCTCATCCATTTAAAGCAAGTACAGTTGCTACTACATCTATGGACACAATTCAAAAGCTACATGGAAGCCCAAGGGTTATTGTGAGCGACAGAGATCCCATTTTTACTGGAAATTTTTGGACGGAGTTATTTTCTTGTTTGGGTACTCAATTGGCTCATAGCTCATCTTATCATCCTCAATCTGATGGTCAAACTGAGATAGTAAATAAATGTTTGGAAGGATATCTTCGTTGTTTTGTATGTGATAAACAAACACAATGGGTCAAGTGGTTACCTCTTGCTGAATGGTGGTATAACACTTCCTTCCATACTGCAGCAAAAATGACCCCATTTATGGCACTTTATGGATATCATCCACCATCCGTCACATCATCTTTAAGGGAAAATTCGAAGGTTCAAGCAGTGGAAGATCACATCGAGCATCAGCAAGAAGTTCTCCAACTCTTAAAGGATAACCTGAATTTGGCACAAAATCGAATGAAACAACAGGCAGATCAACATCGTAGCGAGAGAAGTTTTGATGTAGGAGATTGGGTATTTTTACGGCTCCAACCATACAAACAAATGTCCCTCAAGCAAGCAAAGAAGGATAATAAATTATCGCCAAAGTACTATGGTCCTTACAAGGTGTTGCAAAAGATTGGTACTATGGCAAACAAATTGGAGCTTCCTGCTTCTTCGCGAGTACATCCAGTTTTCCATGTTTCATGCTTAAAGAAGGTTATAGGAGAAAATCTTCCAGTTCAAACAATATTGCCAGAACTTGATGAGGAAGGAAAATTCATATTGGAACCAGAAGCGGTCATGGAAACAAGAACTCGACAACTACGGAATCGATCAATTTCAGAGTATCTCATCAAGTGGAAGAACTTACCCACTGAAGATTCTACATGGGAGGATGAGAATTTTATACAGAAGCACCCAGAGCTACTCAAGCATTGAGGACAACACTTTTTTGAAGGAGGGGCATGTTAGGTCCCTATATTACTAGTATAGTCCCTTATTGTTGTTAGTGTAACCCCCTTATTGTTATTATTGTACCCTTGTAACCCCCATTTTGTTATTATTGTGCCCTTAAATTATTATTGTTAGGTCGGCTAGGATTACATTGTGGCCCACTAGGATCACATTATGGCCCCATGGACTCCTATATATAGAAAGGAGGTTTTGTGAATTGTATCATCCAAGAATTGTTCATTTATGTAATGTATTGGAGGTTGCCCCCTCGAAGTGGCTTATTTCTAAGGCGTTGATATCTCTTTTCTTCTCTTTTTGGAGCTAGTTTCACAACACATCTCCAAAACACTTGTATCACCTCCAAAACACTTGTAGAAGCCTATACACACTTGTGTAATAGCATAAGCCATAATATAGCCCAAAAATGTGTAATATTACCCAGTTTATGGAGAAACATCATCATTTACAGGTAACGAATTTTAGGTCCCTCTTCAAAAATTCAGCTTGTATCATCTGCATTTGTGATTCTAGGTCTCTAGTTTTATCTTCCAACCTTATACTCTCTTCCTGTAGCCACCTATTTATTTTTCATAGATGCTTCATCATCCTTTGTAGACGAAATGTCCTCTTTAGCATCTTTCCTGACCTATTTTCCACTTCATTGTAAAAATCTTGTTGCTTAGAAATGTCTTTCTTCAATTCCTCAAACAACAATTTTGATTCTCTTACTTCATTTCTAGCATCCTTTAATTGTTCTTACAGAAGCTCTACCTCAGTTTTTTCTTGTACCTTTTCTCTACCTTTAATTCTCTTCACCAATTGTGCCTTTGCTAGAGGCTCCTCTAGCAATTTTTCTTCTGATGGCAACTTTTTCCTTAGTGACTATTCAGGAATCCATGGTTGCTCGGGCATATTTTTCTTTGACTGTTGTGATCTTTTGAATGGTTTTTTAGGCTTTAAGATAAACAAGTATTTTTGTGAAAAGTCCAATTTCTTGTCTCTTTCGTCTTTCCTTTTACTCTCGGCCTCCTTGATCTCAACAATTTGTACAACAGGACTTTCTTCAATTTCAATTGCCTCTACTATGTCTCCTAATTTTCATCTTCCCTCAGTTTGACTTCTTATAACCCTCATGTGTGTCCTTGTATATGTTTTCATTATCCTGCTTGTAGAGATCTTCTTTTGCATTTCAGTATTATGCACTTGTTCAACCTCCAGATCCATAGGCTCTGCCATAGGATGCATCTCTACCTCATGGTCAACCATTGGTTCTGCTTTAGATTTCTTATCTTTCCCTAGTGTACTAGACTCAGATCTTGGTGTTTTCCTAGGAGTAAGAACATCAACTTCATAGCCACTCAAAAACAAGAATGTAAACCAATCTCTATTCAGTTTTTTAATTCTTCAACCACCAGCAACTTGATTAGAGGATGGTGAAAAGTTAAGGTATCACTAGTTTCAGGTTTGGCCTGAACCTTGTCTGCCATTTTTCCCAAGCTCCTAAGCAAATAAAAAGGCATATCTATGGGATGCTTCGCTGTAAAGTGTAGCAATAATTTTAAGTGATATTGATATACCATATGGAATCTACCTTCACGAGTGAAATATTTCTGAGTCACCATTAAAAACTTATAAAAATACTCCTTAAGGGATGTTCTAGGGATGCCTAAGATCATATCTATGTTTCTATGCTCTTCTTTCAAGAATTCATCACAATTCTAAAATTTTAAATTTCTTTACCTTGAACCATGACTCTCCTGACCTTTGGATCTTAGTGGCTTATGCAATTGTGTTAGGAGACATAACAAAACTTAACATTCCCACTTTCGATCCTGTGCCTATAAAATTGATAGCAAAGTCCTTTGAAATTTTTTCATGATACCCCTGCAATTTTGGAAATAACCAGAGGCATCCCACTATAGAAAATTCTTGTGAGAAGGTGGGGTCTTCTTCGAGTAGCCTCATGTCCATGGGCTCATTCCTAACAACATATCCTCCTTTATACTTCTTCTTTTTTGATGCCATGGCGACAATATGCGTTGACCAGCCCCTTCCTTGACACCTGCAAAAAGTTTTTGTGAGACAACACAAAGAGTTGTGACACTAATAAAACCTAACTTGAGACAGCTAGACAAGACCCTAGACCTTCAGACCGATACTAAGATACTCAAAGAAGCTCGAGCAACTCACAAATATGAGAAAGGAGCATATTCGAAACAAGAAATTGAAATGAAAGCATGAAAAGAGAATATGATGACCGAGCAGCTATGATGCATGCATTTAAAAATGATGACAAGTGGGTGAAATAATGAGCCAATATTCTCTTAAAATATTCTGACTAATCCTTTTATGACACTTGGTACCCTTTTTTCCCACCATTAGCAAAAAACCGAAATTCGTAGCAAATCTTGTGTTCTGGAGGGTGAATTTGCTACGGAAGTGCCAAGAACTTCCCTAGAAAAACTTGACATGTTTAAACTGAATTTTCTATGGAAGTATGTAAAAGTGTTAGATTCACCATAATGACTAGATCAACTTATGCACACCCAAAATTTTGATTTTTTTATGACAATGACATCTATAAACACTAATGATGACCTTTCAAACTCACTAAAAGACCTCATACATGCAAAAAAAAATTAAAATCTCAAACTTAAAAAAAAAACCTATCCAACCCTAAGAGACTTACTCTAATTAACTCAAGGAAAACCTAAGAATTATCATGGATAACACCAAGTATTGGGTTTTCCAAATTGCAATTGCATCATATGGGTATATTCTTCACAATTCATCAAGTTTTCCTTGTATGTCTCCCACCAGCGTGCTAGAGTTGAGCGTATAGCTAAGTCAAGAGCATGGAACCACTGTGTCTTTGGAAAAAACCTTTTGAATTCATCTAAGAAACAAGTGACACTGCCTATACCATCATAAGAAGGTAGCTCCCGCACCTCAAAGGTTATGCATCGTATAGATCTGGTGACTCAGTTGTAGCGCAGTGTAGAGACTTCATGCAAACGGTTCTGCCAATTCTCTAATTCCTCATCTGAGTCTGAGTGGCATGAACTATCTCTATCCCAGCTAAGCCAACCATTTTTTGTGGGATTGATCCAACATTCATCTCTCGGAGTGAGTTTGTAGATATGATTAATGTCCTCTTCTGCACGCATTGGTTATGTATATCTTTCTCCTTCTACTGGATCCAGTGGGAACACAATCCTGGTTCCATTGTTTTCAAATACCATACTTTTGTGTTTGAGATTGATGATAGCATCCATGTCAATAGCCCAATCTAGACCCAACAACGCGGGGTATGTATCTGTATCATTAACAACCTGAATAACTTCAAAATCATCCAGCGCCTTAACTCCTTTGATATGAACTATGACCCTAGAAATTCTACCCATTGGGATAATATTATGTTGATTAGCCATGTGCAGTTGTATTGCAGACCATTCCATCTTAGGTTGTCCCATTTTCTGCCAATTCTGCTTTGGTATGAAATTTTCATTAGAGCCCATATCCAAAATGACCTAGTCCATTTCAAATTCTCCTATCTGAGCAGTGAGGTGCATATCTTGACCAGTTCTTCTCTTGTTCTTGTAGATCTTAATGAGAGAATTTTTCTCCATCTGGGGCTATTATTTTTCGACGCAACTGTTAATTAAATCTTGAAGGTTCTAAATGACCTTCTTATCGCACATAAGCTTGATATAGTCCTGTAAAAACAGTTTGATCTCTGCAGGCTTTGCACCTTGTTGGTATCCATGGCATGTTTGATTGCTACTTTGGATGTGCTAGGACCCACGAAGTCCTTCTTTGCTACGACAAAGGTTTCCTTTTCCCTTTGTATATTGAATCATTCCTTTTTCTCAAGAGCTCTTCATACCCAAACATCAGTGACAAGTCTCTTATCTTCTTCTTTATCTTCTCCAGTTGTTACATCGCTTCTGGTTACAATATTTATGCTATGGTCTTTAGTGTGTGGTTCCGATCTCATCATTTGAACATTATGCATAGGAGTCTATGGTTTCTTCTCCTGAATTTTTTCAAATATTAGAGGGAAATATTCACAACCATGATCAAACTACCTACAATACCTACAAGATTGTTGTGTTTGATTTGGGCAGTCGCATGCATAATGGACAACCTCTCCACAGTTATAACAAATGAGTTGTCATTTTCTATGACCAGCTCCTTTGCCCCTTCCTCGTCCTCTGTCTGGAAATCCACTGTGCCCAGACAGTGATTCAGGTGAATCTAGTCCTCTACCCTCAGCCTATAATCTGTATGAAGTAGGCTGCTCAATCATCAGATCGAAGCTATGACAGTTCTTATCATCATGTCCCACAGATCGATAGAATGTGTAGAACAGTTGTTATAGCTCCGGAATATATTTACCAATCCTAGGGAAGAAGTCTGTCATATACAGCTCGTTTGTTTGGAAAATTGTGCACCAGAATTTGGGAACCTCACTAGGATTTACCCTATTCTTAATCAGACTTGGTCCTCCAACCGCTAGATAGTTAGTATATACAGGACACTACTCCCTGTGATGTCCCTCAACTTTATAGTGTGTGCACCATACTCCTACGCACACATCATTTTAATTCTCCTTTCACAACATTTATATTTCTAACTACAGTGCAGCTAAGTGGCTTTGGATTTTTTGAGCCCCAAACTATGTGGTAGGTACAAGTGAGGCTTCTAGCTTCATGGAAATCTCCACATCTTCAGCCTCTGTTGCAATATTCTGTTGGTTTAAAGACTGGCGCAGATGCGGCAGTAGCATAGAAATGAATCGTTCTTTGTGCTACGAGTCATCGATAGTAAATCCTCCATCTCTGATGGTGCACTTCAATTTTTGATATGCCTCCCATACAGATTCATTCACTTCTTGGCGGATCTCCTTTAATTCAATCATGCATTGAGAGTAGGATTTTGGATTTTTGAACTACTCCTTCAATGCGTTCTTAAGCTCGTTAATCATGGAATTAGGATTGATTGTCATAAACCTCATGTACCAATCCAACGTGTGTTCTTGAAATGAAGTAACTAGTTGTGCTTTCTTAACATTTATTGATTTGTTGCGATGTCCATACAGCATCTACGATGAGCAAAAATTGGTAAACATCTTCATTTCCAACACCCTTGAAATTCTACAGCATGATGGAAGTATCCATGTCATCTTCTGGAGGTGGAGGTGGAGGTGGAGTGAATGGCTTCTTAGAGTGAGGCAAATTTTGGAGTAGAGTGGATGGGATCTGAACTATCTTGCAATCCCTCTTCTTTTGAGTGCGCAGATTCACCAGAGCTACTTGTTTCAGACTCCTTGTCGCTATCATATTTACCTTTGAGGGGACTATAAAAAAAACCCCCTTCTAAATATACTCTATAATTTTTTCTACTACGCGTATTCGACCCTCTTCGGTACATTCACTCAATGTGGTTGCACAAAGTGCCCTTTTCATATAAAAGCATTTTAATCCACAATTTTAATAAGCACAAAAACTTACATGTACGACCCTTGAAAAATCTTCTTTCAGCTTCATAATACAATACGAAAGTGTCAATATAAAATTCAGTTACAAACCTACTTAGAACATTATCAATCCAATAATCTATTGCGCGAGTAATTTTATTGCTAGATTTCTCCAACTGCTAAACCAACTCATGACTAGGTCTGCGCACACAGCCAGCAGGAGCCTTTCTACCCACACAGATCGACCCAAAACTTAGTTCAAAACATTCATTAACACAAAACATACATCCATCCATACATATCTCTTACTCGACTCAACTCTTACATATTTATAGGTCTTTGATGCACTCATCCCATGGTCTCAAACCATGGTTTGAGACTCATGGTTTCCCCTTTTTACCCATTACATTTATTAAGGGACTTTAACCAGCCCAAAATCCCCTTGACATCTACGTGCAACACGTATTAATCAAAACTTTACCAAAATTAACCCAAAATTATACAACAATTTACCCATAGGGGACCCCATCCCAACACAAACTGGTGTCCCTTTGCTTTCTCCTAATCGATTAGTTTGTGTATTTAGAAACAGAGTTGTCTTCTAGTATATTATCCTTCTCCATCTCCTTCTTCATCATCCTACCATGGTATGATAGAGTACTTGCATCTACAATTCACTCATGACAAGACAATATCAGTCTGATAAACCCCTAGTCAAAGATGTGCAAGATGATCCATTGATTGAGCCAGAACCATGTAATAGGTTGAGGGAGAGGCCCAGTGAGTGTGAAATTACCCAGCTTAGGTAGTTAAGGGTTGATATTGAGCCTTGAGACTGCTTAATGTGTAGTTTAGGCTTTTACTGAGTAAATGATTGCACAATTGTGGAGCTCAGGGAGCCAGGATGAGGGCTTGAACACTGATTTCTCCCATTGCACAATTTTGGAAGGAAGAGGAGGATAGGTGATTGAAAAATTACATAGTTCATGAGCTCAGGGCTAAGGCTTGAGCCTTGTGACTATGTAATGTGTAGTACTGACTGGACAGGAGGGAAAGATTGTGCAATTTTTGGGGTCAAAGGTCAGGCTTGAGCACTATAATTGTAAAGTGCACAATCCTAGGAGGTAGGAACTACGCATTGCATAGTTCCAAAAGGTAAGGCTGGAGCTTAAGGGTTGAGACTACGCTATGCATAATTCAGGAGGGATGGATGAGGCAAAGTTTCTTGTTCAGGAAGTTTTTCATATTTTGCTAAATGTGGGATTGGTGAAGTTGGTGTGAATAGTGATAGGACTTCATTGTGATCACACATTTATAACACTTGAAAACACAACATATATCATCCTGAAAAAAATAAAAATTCACTTCCCTCAGTGTGGAAGCTTTTTGACAACTTACGACAAGTGCAATACCAAAGATACACTTTATGACGAAAGTGATGACACTTGTGCAACAATGCTTAAAAATTTGAAGATAAGTGTGAAAGATGTTCAAATGATAATACCAACTCATTTGCACAAATATAACCCCTTAAAACCACCAAAATAAGCTTCTGTTCAATGTACGACACTTAACATGCGAAAATACCACACTTTTATTTTCTCGCAAAAGGGATCAAAACACTTAAATAAAACACATGTAATGAGTCTTAATGTTTGCGATGATAGTATGAAAGAAAAAATCAGGCTCCAAAATTTCGGCGCAAGCAAAATTTTTGGAGGGTGTTGTAGCAGCAACAACACTTGGTGACACACTAGTAGAATTTCAGCTTCTCTGTGTTGGTTGATTCTTTTGTGCATGGTCGTAGTTCTTTAGGAAGTATTAATTTATCATGAAGATCACTCAGGTTTCCCCACTTACCCTGCAGATAAACATAGTCCCTTTGTCCCTTCTCGACTAAACACAATCTTAGGATTGGCAATATCACAATGTTTCGAATTAGGAAAGGGTAATTTAGTTTGGGAGCTATAGATTTTTAGAGTATATTTTTTCATCTCTGGTGTTGCTCTACTACGAATAGGATTGTACAATGCCCTGGTGGAGTAACTACAGGAACACAAACATTGTTTCGCTACCAGGGAGTGTGGTCAGTACCCCGACAAAGTTTCTTGCTTCACCGCTCTGCACTGGAAGCCTTTCTCTTCTTTTTCCTTTATTTATTTATTTTTAATAGAAATATGCATAGGCACTTATTCATTTCCTGGGTAGAAGAGGGATCCTGACTTATTTAGAGTAGTAGAGGTTGTTCCTTCAGAGAAGCATATAAATACCTCTGATTCAGGTTTTCTCATTCAAATTTAGCCCTTTTCCTTACCTACTTTATTGGATAATCATGGAAACATTGAAACATAAAGAACCAAGTATGGGCGTAAGATTTCCAGAATAAATGCAAGTATCATGGTTAAACACAAAAATTTCCTTATATAAGGATTGTATTTTCCTGTAACCAAAACGAAGGAGGATTGAAGGTTAACCAAAAATTGTGGTGTCACAAGAATTTTTTCAACTCAACCACAAACAAAGAAACTAGAAAACATGTTCACATAAAACACTTATTTAAATAAACAAAACAAAAATAAATACTAAACAAAAAAGAAATTATGTGCATGGCGAAAGGCATATCCCTATATTGTCATTGAAAATAATTTTTTAAAACTTGGCCATTAACAGGAAGAGAGTCAATCTACTCGTGTAGAGATTGAAGGTGATATGTGTGTTGGCCAATATTTTGTGCACAGTGAAAGGTTTGATCCATATGGATTGGAACTTAGTGTGTTTACCTTTGTCCTTATGGTCTTTGTTCCACTTCAATAGGTCACCCACATTGAATTTTTTCTTCCCTGTAAACTTATTGCCGAACCACCTCTTGATATAACTCTGGTGAAGACAAAAAAAAAAAAAAATCTTTTGTTTTTTTTCTTTCTTCCTGCAACTTACAAAGGGTGTCTATCCTACTCTGAACTAGTAATCAAGGCTTTCCCTAGGAATCTAGTGAGAATTGAGGGGCAGGAAGATAGATTTTCAGAGGAAGGATGGCTTCTTTTCCATACATGTGGAATTAATGATATTATTTTAGAGAAGGTTTTAGCATGACTCAGTCAGCCCATAAGACTTTCACCAAAGGAGAGTGTCAGTTCCTATGTTCAGAGAAAACAATCTTCTTGATAATACTTATAAGGTTCTTGTTAGTGGACTCAGCAATACCATTTCCCTGTTGGATAATAATTTGTAGAATGTTTTAATACAATGCCAGTTTCCAATGCAAAATAATATACTGGTGCACATCCACGTACCAAGAGTTTGAAATGGAAGTGAGGTTGGTTCGCTCGACATTGTACATTTCGATTTCTTGCTCCAACCCAAATAAATCATCTTTTGTTTCTCCACCGCTTCTACTGATAACTGAAAAATACCGTGTCCCTTGATAGGTTGAATTGGTTTAAACTATAATTCATACTCCTACAAACCAGTCATCAAGTTAGCTCTTCTCTCACCCAACTCTTATTAGGCAAATAACGATCTGACTGTTGGGTGCGACACAAATATAATACAATTATTCTTCAAGAGATAGGGTCAGAATTCCTTCACCACCTTGTAAACTGCATACGCATGCTTATAAATGGTGGGATAATTTAGCTTGGGTCCTTTTAGGTGGGAACTCATAAAATAAATTTTTCATTGATTGTTTTGATCATCTTTCTACATAAGTATTGTAGCAAGAGAAGTATCATAAGTGAAGGTGTAGAGCAAAAAATCCTTATTGAAATTTTTCCTGTAAAATTTTGGTGCTTCTATGATTACTTGCCTGATATGGGAGAATTCATATTTTTTCCTTTTATCCCACTTATATATTGCATCATTCTTTACCATCTCCTACATGGGTTTAACAATTTGAATGTAATTAGAAATGAACTTGCATAGGAAGTTGATCTTCCCCGGGAAGGATTTCATAGATTTATTTTTCAATGGGCAGGGAATATGCATAATAGCCTTGACGCTCTCAATTTCAACTTTAATCTTTCTTTTCAAGATAATGTGGCCCAAGAGATTCCCCTCGAACACGGCAAAGATACTCTTCTTGGGATTAAGAGAGATATCGTACTTTCGACATCGCTCTGTTAGGGTCCCGTGATTGGGCATATTGGCAAGCCAAATGATAGGGTAATATCAAACAAACTTTGGAGCCCTAGGACCTAGCCTTCCTAGACTCAGAGAGGGCTCTCTCTATTATGCAAAGGATGTGAACTTGTTTGCTTTTTATGTATTTGATTTTAGGCTAGTTGTTAAGTATGTTTTGGTTTGTTTTAGGTTTTTTGAGGGAGAACTGATCAAAGGATAAATAGATTAAATTTTGTCAGATCAACTGGGCTATGGGGTCGAAAAGGTTGAGACTGCCTCAAATCGTGGACAAGGTATATTGCAGGGCCGATTTGGTCAAGATAAATGTATTCTCTGGGTGTAAGTGAAATGAAATGGACACTAAGTTTGTGAGAGACAAAGAGGTTTTAAGCATAAATAGTTTTACAACAAACATTCATGTGGTAGGGCTAACCATTAATCACTATAAATGAAACTCAAACTAATAGATGCATAAAATAAACATTCAGGTGATACATAGAAGTATAAGACCCTCTAACTTTGGGAAAATCACATTCAGACTTTTGGGAAAACAAATAAGACAAACAAACAACTCAACCTATGAAGAGGGAACTCCTAAAAATCATATTTTGAGATATCGGGAACTTTGAAATGAGACTGCAGAGCATGGGCAAAGGGAAAGATCGAAACAAGACCTCTTTGGCTTAACTAGACAACCAATACTTCAAAGAAATATTTCAGAGATGGAGTTTTGGTTAGCTATGAGTAAGCATGGCATACTGTGAATCATACTAGATAGCATACATAATAACCATAAATGAAACTGATAACAAGTTCTTAGGGTACCAAAGAGAAATTAAGAATTCTTTGACATAACCAAGAAAGAAGAAAAACATAGAAGCTATAATGAATCAGGAAACTTGAGGTGCCTCCATGGGCATGTCTCAAATCTATTCTTTACTGGCCTACAGCAAGAAAGAAGCATGAGAACATGTACGATAAACTAAGGAAACACAACAGATAAGGAACACAATACCATTCACCAAGCCATGGAATCCTACAAACAGTCCTTCTCCACCATCCAAGTCAAACAAGAAATCAGCCACTCCATGAGACAAAGTATTTCTTCAAAGCTTGTAATACTATGTATTGCTCTATAACATCAAGTTCAGCCTCTTGTTACAATGAATTCTCTTGGAATATATAGGCCAAAGAGAAAGAAACTATCCTAGAGCATCTAGAAGGCCATTGGCCTAATACAAATATCTGATTTTGTCCTTGAGGCTTTGCAAAGCCCAAGGCACAAAATATCTTTTTAAGCTAATAATAGAAATAAAATTTACTTTTAATCACTGACATGGAGATAAAAATAGCTAAACGCACATTTGAATGAGCATATTCAGAAAATTGCTTTTTTAGCCAAAATGCTACACGAACGTAGCAACAAAAAGAATCTTGTTTTACATACAACTTTTTAGGGATCTCCCGATGTCAAAACTAGGCTCGTGATAGCTCGTTGAAAAGCCCTAGATGTCTAGTTTATGGAACTACTTGATTTTTCCCAAAATGATCCCTGGAAGTCTATCAAAAGGTGGACTGAGTGAAAAAACCCAGGGGGGTCTCATTTGCTGATATGTGAGGCAGAAAGGTGAATTTTGACTGATTTTTGCCTCTTTGGGGGACCAAAACACCTCCTTTGGATCTAAAAATTTGTGAGTAGCTGCCCCCAAATTTAATCCATCCAATAAAATGACTTTCATGAGCTGAGGATGCTCCTAGCACCCATGGTAGCGCCTAGAAAAATGTGCAATTAGGGCCAAAAAACAAAAAACAAAAAAAATAATCATGTCAAAATTTGCTCAATTTTGGCGAGCAAGCCCCTTATGGGTTTTTAGAAGAATGCAAGGAATCTGAGGCCAATATTTCAAGCCTAGATATGACTTTCTCTACTTTTTCTAGCGGGCACCTCTT
The DNA here is from genome assembly GCA_034641835.2 of Pinus albicaulis. NCBI lineage: Eukaryota > Viridiplantae > Streptophyta > Pinopsida > Pinales > Pinaceae > Pinus > Pinus albicaulis. The sequence continues at coordinate 989,049,898 of CM076574.1, forward strand.
TCGGGCAGTTTTGAGCCATTCTTGAGCAAGTTTGAGCTTTCTTCGGGCAAATTGGTTCAATTTCTTGTAGTGCCCAGTCATATTCCTTTGCAGACCCAAGTCTCTATTTTCTTTCTCTAATTTATCCTCCAAATGTTTGTTGGCTCTTTCAATCCATGATTCTTTATCATTTTCTATTTCTTGGGCGAGCAATTGTGTGAGAGGATAAGATCGAACAAGGGCTGCTTATTCTTCCTTCTTTTTCTCCAAAGCCTTCCTAAGACCCATAGTCCTAGGCATTTTTCTTATTGGATGCTCTTCTTCTTCAGTATCATCAAATTCACCGATATACTCTTCAAGCTTGACTTGTGCTTTGTAGGCTTCCCCTTGGTATTTGAAAGCCCGGACCTCATAAACTGCCATTTGACCACTCATTTGTTTATTTTTCATTTGTATAACATGTATGAGGTCCTTTGACATTTCTAGATCAGCTTCTAAGTCATGGATTTGGGCTTCTCTATTTTGCAAAAGAGCCTCAAGAATTCCATCTTCATCATCTCCAGCATCATTGTCTATCTGTATGATGTCAAACTCCCTTTCCTTTTCATGACTACTCTCCTGTTGTTCATCTTTTTCTTTACCCTTGCCTTGGATAGACTTCTTTGTCCTTTTTCTCTTTGGCAATTCAACAATACTCTTCTTAGGAAATTTGCCTCTACTCCTTAGCGCACTAGTGACATTATTAGTCAATGCTAGAGTGATTTTCTTCTTTGTGGATTTTGTGTTTTTAGGCTTCACTTTTGGAGGAAGAGTCATGGCCCCTTGCCTAGGAGAGGCATCTATCACATGCTCTTGGCTGTGTTGAGGAGAAGAGAGAGGAAGTTTCATTACCTGCACTTGCTCAACTTTTTCCTTTGCCCTGTTGCCTCCATCATTACTTGATTTGCTGCCATGTTCACTGTTTTGAGTTTGTTTAGGACTGCCAGCTTCATCATCTCTTTTTGTTGTTTGACTGCCTTCCTTGCCTATCTGTGGACTGCCTTGTTTACCCTCCTTACTGTCTTGAACTTGTTTAGGGCTGCCTTCAATAGGACTATTTTCATTGGGACTGTCTTCATTGTCATTTTTCATGTTGTCACCTCCTTCATTGTTCTCCTTAGATTCTATGTATGGGCTGCCATCATGATCACTGCTTTGCTGGGAGGCACTTTTTTCATTGTCCCTTTGATTGGTTTCATGACTTTGTTGAGGACTGTGGTGTTCCTCATCGCTACTTTGAACATTTTCCTTTTTCTCTTCATCACCACTAGCTTGCTACTCTTCATCATCACTACTTTGCACCTCTTCCTCCTCACTGTTTCCTTGCTCATTTTCATTTCTCTGTTTGTCTTCAACATCACTAATTTTTTTCTCATGGTCACTGCCCTATTTGTCTTCATCATCACTAATTTGTTGAGTGCCACTGACTTCCTTATCCCTTGGTGAGTTTTCTTCACCATCACTAGTTTGCTGCTCATGGTCACCGGCTTGTGATTTGTCACTTGGTTCAGGCTCACTAATTTTCTTAGTGTCCCTATGTTCCTCATCACCACTAATCTCATGCCTGCTTTCATAATAATGTTCTTTTTCACTATCAATCATGGGTGATTTTTGCCTTTGAGGAGTATTTTGACTTGATGGAGGAGAGACATAGTGAGTGGAGGGTGAGGAGGATCTGTGAGATGGGCCATGACATGAAGAGGCAGTGGCAAAATCTGGATGAGAAATGAAAGTCTCCCAAGACACTCCTTTCTTTTCAAGTTGGTGTAGGATGATGATTTTGATGAGAGAATTATGGAAAAGAATGGCTTTTTGCTGAGCAGGAGGTCTCTTTTGAACAAGGGAGGACATCTTGTCTATGCTTTTGTAGAGGAAGAAAGGAAGATTTAGCAACTGAGTCCTTGTGAAATGCATGAGAAGCCTGATGTGATAAGAATAAATCTGGGAAAACCTCCATTCACACGTGAAATAATTCATGATAACTCTCATGAGGGGGAATAGCTACTCAATAAGTGAGAAAAAAGGAAATATAGCTTGGCAAGCATCTTGATGGTCTGGTTTTAAGAAAGGTTTATAGTGATTTAGATCTCGGTATGCTTGTTTGAACCACTTTTCTCCTATATAGGGGATCTTAGTTGCTTTGGAGATAGCCCTAGGAGTGAGTTTAAAGTCCAGACCTGCTAGGTGGACACGTTTTCCTTGCAGCCTCAGGGCGAACAGTTGTTTTAAGGGAGGGTAATTAGTGAACTCCTGGACTTTTTGGCAAAAATCAAGGCAGCCCACCTCATGGAAGTTAAAAAGAATTGAAGGGGATTCATTTACTTCCTGAGTTGTAACAGGCTCAAATATTTTTTGAAATCCACCCTTGCTGAATTTCTTTGGAGACATAGCTTTGTTTTAGGCTTTCTTTCACTCTTTTAGCACAACAGGCCTTCAAAATGAACTAAAAATAGAAATCTTCTTTCAACACTGTTTTGTTGTATCTAGCAAACATGGTATTTTTAAGAACCAACTATTTTTTCCTTTTAAAACTATGTTTGGCCTCTTAATCAAAACAGACCTTTGCAACCAAACAATAGCATTTTCTCTTCAATCACTGTTTTTTTGTATCTTTGTAAACATGGTGGTTTTTAGCATAAATAGTGTTTTTGTCTTCAACGGGACTGTGTTTTTCTTCTTAACCCAATTGAATCTTAACACCTCTTCAAACTCAAAAACTTAGGCAAAGAGCACAGTAAATACCTCTCAAAATGTGTTTGTGCGCTTTTGGAGAAAGTTTCGTTGGGCAAAGATCTGATTTGATGTGGATTGGAGGCTATTTGAGCGGTGTTATGCTCCTGTGCACAAGCGCGTAGCACCCGCACTCTACGTTGAATGTTGTCGGGTCAGGCACTGGGTGCCTGCTGAACGTCGGGCGGGCCGGTCGGTTAACACGCACAGGCGCATCGCGCGATCCTACAGGCGTGTCGCGCCGTGTGCAAAGTTCTTCTATCAACGCCTACAGGTGCGTCGCAGTAACTTACAGGCGCGTCGCGTCGTGAAATTCTTTCACTGCTTGCCCAGGGTTTTGAGAGAAATGCTCTTCCTTTGCTCCTTTGCATAATAGACAATGAAATTATTTTTAAATATTTTATAGCTCCCTTTTAAAACGCTTTGAAACACCCTTTTTCCCTCCTTTTTGATTTCTCACTTTCACTTTGTGTTTGTAAAGAAAAATGGTTTTTTCTGTTTGTTGGAGGGCTTTCCTTTTACCAATTTCTTTATCCTTTTTGAAAGGTGTAATCACAACAAGAACCTTTAAACTCAGTATTTTCCCTGATGGTCTTTCTTAAAGATAGAGTTAACACTTGATGACTTGGCCCTCTGCTTATTTGTGAAGGAGGCCTCTTTAAAACATTTTCTAGGCATTTTTTATATTTTTAGGTTTCAACTTTATGCATCCAAGCTCTGTCTATCAAGAAAGTTTCCCTCAAAACTTTGACCTTGTCCTTATTATCTGAAAAGGTTAGCAAAAACATCATTACTGCGGCATCTCAACACCATATGTAAATCCTCTGTTTATGATGTGAAGGAGGCATTTTCATATAAGTTTTCTCTGTTACTTTGAGTAGACCATCACGAGCAAACTGTGATCTTGTCCACTAGACACTCTTGAATATCTTCAAATAAACTGACCCTCTGCTCATTTTGGAGGAGGTCATATGTTTGACAAACTGCATGGGCGCCTTTTGATCTCTGTTAACAAAATGAAAAATGTTCATGAACAAACTGTTAGTGGTTCTTTAGAAAAACTATGTTTATCATTGGAAAGAGATCCTGTGCTTGTCATTTAAGGGAGGCTTCTTTAGTATTGTGGAGGATATCCTTTTATTCTCAGGAAGGAGGTCTTTGATCTGTCAATTTTAACCTTTGAGGAAAGCTACTTGTTCCAAATCTAGGCCCTTTGAGACCTACCATGAGGCCTCCTACTTATCTGCTGATGGAGGTCCTGAAAACCATAAAACTTCATTCATTTCAAACTGTGAACCCTGTGTGTTTGTTTGAAAAACATAAATAGAAGGCAACAGTGAATCTTTGGTGCTTATCCTTGATGAAATCATTTGAATCATAATGCCCTCTGCTTCATGAGGACATGTCAATAATGAATATCCCTGTTTGCATGAAATCATTGTGCAAATTTCAGGAGCAAAAAATGTGCTTCGTAAATGGTGAGCACTCACTGCCATGAATCCCTGAAACAACTCTTTCTTCCCTTGATTGTATATTCATAATGTGTGGTGAACTTTTCTGTGACGGCCTTTCAACATTTTAGTTCCTGATGAAGTATAAGAAGTAGTTTTCCTTCTTCTACTTTCACTGTGATGCCTAATTTTCTTTAAAATTCTTTTTGCTAGCAGACTATCGTTGTTGGTGGTATAAGGCTGATTTGTAGGGCTGGCCACCATCTGCACTTCTCTCTGACTTCCATAGTAAAATGACACAGCATCAAAACTTTCTCCTGAGGCGCTCTTTTTGCTTGTACTTTGTTTAGTGTCATCAATCAGTACATCCCTGCAGAGATGTAAAAACAGATGCTTTTGAATTCTGGAGGGCTTCTTTGATGTTTCATGGGGCTCATGTCTGATCTAATCATATTTCTTCAGACAGGGAAAACTCCTTCTCTTTTCCTGATTTGAACATTCTTGAGCCTTGCTAGAAACAAAACAAAGTGACATTTTTTATGGTATGTGACCTAGGGGTAGACAAGAGTTTTGGCTTTGGAAAATAGAAAGACATGATGGCTGACTAATATTGAAGACAAAGTTTTTTGGCTCAAAACAGTCTCGCCAAGGAATTTTTCCTAAAACACCACCACCTAGACCTACATACTTTGTCATGGATTTTGAATGGCTTCTTAGGCATGAGTAGTTTATCACATGACAAAGTGATCAATGAGAGAGGGGTAAATACTTTGTTAAATGTTGGACAATGAGTTGCATGAGAAACAAAGGATTTTGATGGTAGAAAGGAAAACTTATAACAAATATAGACATGGACACTTTGCTGAATTGAGATAGGTAGGGAAACTGAAGGGTTTTTCTCATCATAGGCTAAAAGAGAGGGGTAGGAAGACAAAAATTTGTTTGAGGTGTTTTCTAGATGACAAATTGACAGATTTAGATTAGCTTCTAAAAAACTCAGCCAAGGAATCTAGTCATCAAAAATAGGTAAAAATACTAATGACTAACAGTGGCTCCATTTGGGGAGGGCAGCTCCCTTTCAGGAGGTGTCCAGAATTGCAGATATCTAGCTTGTGAAGACCAGTGCCCTATCCATTGGCACAAATTTCTCTCTTTCTTGATGCTATTTCTGAAAATTTACAGCATGATTAGCATCAAATTCATCTCTACCTACCCGGCTATAAATCTTATCATTTTTTCTTCTTTAGGTGCACTTGGACTAGCAACCCTTTGACATGATATTTTTGAAACAAGGAAAACTATCTACTTCTACACTTATATATTCGGTGAGTTCAGATTAAACTGATGAACTCTTTTGATTTCTCTACCTATGTTAGATCGACTGTCAAGATTAAGTTGTTTGACAGGATTTCATTCACTGAACTAAAACATGAAATTGAAAAATGACCAAATCAGGATTAGACAATCTGATTTGTCATGTGTTTGTGGCATAAAAGACAAGTTGCACACAAATATTATTTTTGCACAAAATGAGATTTAGAAAAATCAGGGCTAGGATACATAGTTTGTTTGTCATCCATGTTTTCCTCTTTGGTTCTTTTTTGAGCGTGTGGAACCAGTATCTTTTCCTAATCTACTTTCATCGACAAGTAAAGCTTACATAATTTTACTATCATGTCTTTCACTAACTTATCAGCAATTAATTTAAAACATTTCCAGTTATGATTAGGCTAGATAACTGAACAAGATATCCTTTCAGCACTAGTAGTGGCATTTAGACTTGCGCACTTTCAGCATGACTGTTTTTTGGGTATGGGGCTGTACCATTTCTTTAGAAAATTCCCTCTTTTCTACTTTTCTACTATTTTTGTATTTTCTATTTTTTTACTTTTTCTTCAAACAATCTAGAACTGAAAAGATGCTCACAAGGCTGAGCTTATTTTTCACACCTATCTATCTATCCTAATCTGAACTATACACAACATACATTCAATTAGTGAAATATCTTTTCCAACAAAGCCAATCAAGCAAATGATTCCATGAGGGATTTAGTTTCAGCTTTTTTAGAGTGCTAGAGAAATGAAAAGGCCACTTCCACTTTGCTTGTTTTCGAACAGTAGTGCCTAAAATTTTTCTCACTCTTTGCAACAGACTGTTTTGGGCAGAACACACTACTCCTTCAGATTTCTCAAGGAAAACAACAAATGGATCTTGGAATAATACTTGATCTAGAGGATTTGATATATAAGCTTCATTCAGGACTACTCTTTCTTCCACTTGGCTATATTTGGGACTCTCTTGGGAAAGAAACTCTTCCCCTTGCTTATGATCACTTGAACTGTCAGACTCATCATATATTACAGTGTAGTCTTCTTTCCAAGCTGATGTGTTCTGATTAAGTGGACTGAAAACTGTGTGAAGGTCATCATGTTGACGAGTAGGGATACACTTTGGCAGTAAATCCTCTTGAGAGGATAGTGTGACTACCCTTATGTGATTATCAACCTTTATTTCTTCATCTGCAATTTGTAACTCAATGGAACTTGGTGGCTGCAAATTTGGAGTTAAGGAGGATTCCATGTCCAAAATGATTTCTCAACCATTTCAGGAAAAGGCTTCTCATGGACAACTTGCTCAAGAATTTCATCATCCTCTTCAACCTCATCATCAAAGCTAAAAGACTACTGATTTCCAATTATGTGAATGTTATTTCCGATGGACTGAAGTGAAGTAGAGAAAAAAGTCAGAGACTCTTCACTTAATTCTAAACTCTCAAGGCCTCATCAGTGTCATAAGTGACCTGTCTTGGTTGATTGATGCTTTCAATCTGATGACAGTGAACTTCATCCCACACATCAACTGTTGATGGCTCTGCAAAGTTAGCTTCTGCTTGGACATCATAATCATCAATATATTGATCAAACCTTGGAGAATCATCAATATAAGTAATGTCACCAACCATGCATATTGGACTATCAGATTGTTTATCTTCAAATTGATTTACAAATCTATTTTTTGACTTATGGTATGCAATATTAGTAGGAGAAAGATCAGAAAAATTTTGTTCATATGAAGTTTTAGAGGTTGTCTGCATGTTTATAAGTTGATCTATTTCCTCTTCAGTTAAAAAGGGAGGCATTTCATCTCTCTTTAGATATAACTACAATAATCCTCTTTCTCTTGGGAAAGCTGATTTGGAGGATGAATGTCTTTTTGGGCTTCACCTATGAGAGATGATGAATCATCACTTGTGCCTTTAGAGAGATCCTGTGGGTTCTCTTTCATTTCTTGATTGTTTTCATCTTCAACCAATTCTTTGTGATGTTGAAAATAGTTAGCATGTAATTCATGAGTTGCTTCTGACAGATTTTCAGGAGGCCAATTTGCTCGTATGAACTCAAATGACTCAAAGCATAAAGGTAGAGATCCTACAGGTTTTGATTTTTCTTCTATTTCAGATTTGAATTCATCCTCAATCAACTCTTCTTGATGTTTGGGATAATAAGCATGGGATTCATGAGTTGCCTCTGATAGATTCTTAGGAGGCCAATTTGCTTGTATGAACTAAAATGACTCAAAGCATAAAGGTAGAGATCCTACAGGTTTTTATTTTTCTTCCATTTCAGATTCTGTGATTTCAAGATGGCTGATAGATTCTTTAGAGCATTCCTCTGTGTTCTTATTTGCAACTTTCTCATTAGGCACATTTTGTTTGTTACTCTTGTCTTGTAATGGTTGAGTGTGTTCCTCCTGAGGGAAAAGTGTAGGTTGGTTTGAATAAGCATTGTTAACCTTAACTTTGTGTCTTTCTCTTTTCCTGTCAAGTAGATGCATCAGTTTTCTGAATATATCTACCAATTTTTCCAACTTTTCCACTGTGTTCTCACTTGGATCCATCTTTGTTTACCAGAAAGAGTTACTATGTCCTTTCAACCAGTCTAGATTTTTCTACTAGTTGAGTCTTTTGGTCTATTGAGAGCTGTGGAGTCGCCAGGTGGAAGATTTGAAATTTGTTGTCCACCATCAGTATGATTGGGATTGCTCAATGCATTCCTAGGAGATTTTATAAGGACTAGTGGGGTAATAGGCCTACTGGAGGCTAGTGGAGTCGCAGGTGGATGTTTTTAGTTGTTTTGAGGGTATATGTGTATGGTCCACCACCAATACTAACAAAAAAAAAATCTAAGGATGTTCTGGGGTTTTTCTGAGTTTCTTTATGTAGCCCTAAGCTTTGTAAGAGTGTTCTATAGCTGAATCATCATTTTTCCAAGATGGTGAAAGAGCTAGTTTCTACTCTTCAGACAACACTTAAGTTTTCTAAGTTTGACTGAGATCTTGAGAAGTCCTGAGGGATACCTAGGATGTTTTGACTCAAATTCCCACCGTGATCCCCATTATGTTAGAGAGCGGTGGGATGGATCAATAGGATAGCATGCTCAGTTCGACAGGGGTTTTCCGTGAGTCTTGAAAGATATTTAGATTAATATGAACTCAAAAAATTCCCACCGTAATCACCATTATGTTAGAAAGTGGTGGGATGGATCAATAGGATAGCATGCTCAGTTCGATAAGGGTTTTCCGTGAGTCTTGAAAGATATTCAGATTAATATGAACTTAGAAAAGTCCCACCATGATCGCCATTATGTTAGGGTCCCGTGATTGGGTAGATTGTAAAGCCAAATGACAAGGTAACATCAAACCAACTTTGGAGCCCTAAGACCTAGCCTTCCTAGACTGAGAGAGGGCTCTCTCTATTATGCAATGGATGTGAACTTGTTTGCTTTTTATGTATTTGATTTTAGGCTAGTTTTTAAGTATGTTTTGGTTTGTTTTAGGTTTGTTGAGGGAGAAATGATCAAAGGATAAATAGATAAAAGTTTGTCAGATCAACTAGGCTATGGGTTTGAAAAGGTTGAGACTGCCTCAAATGGTGGACAAGGTATATTGCAGGGCCGATTTGGTCGAGATAAATGGATTATTTGGGTGTAAGTGAAATGAGGTGGACACTAAATTTGTGAGAGGCAATGAGGTTTTAAGCATAAATAGTTTTACAGCAAACATTCATGTGGTAGGGCTAACCATTAATCACTATAAATGAAACTCAAACTAATAGATTCATAAAATAAACATTCAGGTGATACATAGAAGTATAAAACCCTCTAACTTTGGGAAAATCACCTTCAGACTTTTGGGAAAACAAATAAGACAAACAAACAACTCAACCTATGAAGAGGGAACTCCTAAACATCATATTTTGAGCTATCGGGAACTTTGAAATAAGACTACGGAGCATGGGAAAAGGGCAAGATCGAAACAAGATCTCTTTGGCTTAACTAGACAACCAATACTTCAAAGAAAGATTTCAGAGATGGAGTTTTGGTTAGCTATGAGTAAGCAGGGCATACCGTGAATCATACTAGATAGCATACATAATAACCATAAATGAAACTGACAACAAGTTCTTAGGGTACCAAAGAGAAATTAAGAATTCTTTGACATAACCAAGAAAGAAGAAAAACATAGAAGCTGTAAGGAATCAGGAAACTTGAGGTGCCTCCATGGGCATGTCTCAAATCTATTCTTTACTGACCTACAGCAAGCAAGAAGCATGAAAACATATATGATAAACTAAGGAAAAACAACAGATAAGGAACACAATACCATTCAACAAGCCATGGAATCCTACAAACAGTCCTTCTCCACCATCCAAGTCAAACAAGAAATCATCCACTTCATGAGACAAAGTATTTCTTCAAAGCTTGCAATACTATGTATTTCTCTATAACATCAAGTTCAGCCTCTTGTTACAATGAATTCTCTTGGAATATATAGGCCAAAGAGAAAGAAACTATCCTAGCACATCTAGAAGGCCATTGGCCTAATACAAATATCTAATTTTGTCCTTGAGGCTTTACAAAGCCCAAGGCACAAAATATCTTCGAAAATATCTTTTTAAGCTAATAATAGAAAGAAAATTGAATTTTAATAACTAACGTGGAGATAAAAATAGCTAAACGCACATTTGAATGAGCATATTCAGAAAACTGCTTTTTTATCCAAAATGCTACAGGAACGTAATAGCATAAAGAACCTTGTTTTGCAGAAAACGTTTTAGGGACCTCCTGATGTCGAAACGAGGCCCGTGATAGCTAGTTGGAAAGCCCTGGATGTCTATTTTCTGGAACTACTTGACTTTTCCCAAAATGATCCCTAGAAGTTTGTCAAAATGTGGACTGAGTGAAAAATCCCAGGGGGGTCTCATCTGCTGATATGTGAGGTAGAAAGGTGAATTTTGACTGATTTTTGCCTCTTTGGGGGACCAAAACACCTCCTTTGGATTTGAAATTTTTTGAGTAGCAGCCCCCAAATTTAATCCATCCAAAAAAATGACTTTCATGAGCTGAGGATGCTCCTAGCACCCATGGAAGTGTTGGGGTTCCCATGTTTTGGCCAGATTGGCAAGACTGAAAGATGAGACAACATCAGAACCGCTTTGGGGTCCTAGGATCTAGCCCTCCTGGACCCGAAGAGGGATCTCTCCAATAAAACAAAGAATGATATATCTTTGAAAGCTCAAAATGAGATGTTAGGCCATCCATTGGGCTATGGAGTCATGAAAGGAGAATTACTCGCAACAACTAGCCAAGGCTTTCAGAGGGCAAGTCATCTACACTAAAGGATCTTTTAGATAGATGGTGAAATGGAACATTAAGGAAATAAAGTGAAAGAAGGAAAGCCACCCAATGTCTGTCTATAGATCAGGTCAGAGGTCATTTAACTCCAGACCTTCTTGGACATACTCAAAGGCATCTTTGAAAGAGGGGCAAAGGGGCAGCTTATAGATCAGACCAGAGGTCATTTAACTCCAGGTCAGCTTTAGCATGCTCCAAGGAAAAACAGAGATAAGTTTACAGAGAGATCTTGTAAAGGCCAGCTGGTTGCACAAGGATCCTAGTGGACAAGGCTAACTCTGATCCCCAGTGTTCCCAAATCTTCCAACTTAAACCCAACAAGAACAACTAAAGACAGATTCCATTTAACTCATACATCAGCTAGCAGCATAAGGAACTACTACCCTGGTTAAATTAACTGAGATCAGCCCTTAGATAGTCACATTTAGCAGAAAAAATTAAGGCAAGGAGAGCAGAAACATAGGGTGCCTAACAAGGGCAAATCCTATGCTATATTTCTGATGCGAGCCAGAAGAGCAATGAACAACATGAAAATGCAATAAACAGAGTTAGGAAAACATCACCAATAGTAATAGACCAGGATCCTGTGAAATGTGCTTTGATTAATTGATACAAAACCAGTCACATACACCAAGCTCAATGGTTGTTACAATCCAAACTTCTCCTCCCAGCCTACTACATAACAACTACTCTACTAATCCCTCCCAAGACTGTTCAAACAGTTAGAATGAATCCCCTGACAACAACGGCAGCAGCCGAACAACAACCTTTACAATATGTTCTCGGGGATTTCATATAGGAGAAGATAGCAATAGGATTAGGTGAATATTAAATGGATCTCGTTAAGACAGAGTGGTGGAAAGGTCTGAGCCCACTCTACTTCATGGCAATTTGCATCACTGTAAGTACTCTGTAAGCCTCTTGGGGAGTCTCTGTCAGGCCGATTTTGACCTCAGGTGTTTCTTGAAGTCCCTTCTGGTGTCTGGAACTCTGCGCTGCCTTCTGAAGTTGGTGAACTGGGTGCAAGGGTCTGCATGCCGCTCCATACCTCCATAAGTGCTGCCTGACGGTCTTAAATAAGCTTCTATGAGAGTCATCAACCATTTCAGGGCTTGAGGAGATATGAGAAAAAATGTAGATAGATGTCCTGTTTGGAGAAAACGTTCTGCTGACACTGCGCTTGGCTTTCCATTTGCCGTTTTGAAGAAACTGACTTTTTTTTATAAATGATGTTGAAATAAAACTGAACTCAAATATGCCTGTGTGAAGGGAAGAATAGTGAATAGGAAAGAAGGGAGAGGAAGCGTGACCCATATAAATCGCAATCGGGATGGACGGGCAGAGGGGTGTGATTGAAAACACCACACAAAGTTCTGATGCGATGGAGGAAAGGGCCTTTGTAATAATAAAACAAACGGATTTTAAACTTTACAAAGGAAATGGGGGCTTTTGATATGAACGGCAGAGGGCTTTAGTGGTGGGACTGGGGGTTTAATCGCAATCACAAATCGGGAGTGGATGGCAATCGCAACGCGCGTTTCAAACTTTTTGATGCAATCGGAGGAGGACTTACGATCAGGCGGTTTGGAAGAGAAACTGCGATCGGGAGATTGGGGAGTCGCAATTGGGGAGGTCAGTGGGGTGACACAAAGAAACTTGTGATTGCGATTGGGCGGGAAGTGCGCGGACCATTGGATCAACGGGAGGGATCAACGGTGGAGAATGCAGTCGGGAGGTCGCAATTGGGGATTGGAACGATCGGAGGGGAGTGCGATTGCGATGATCGGAGGGGAGTGCGATCAATCGGATGAATGGACTTGCGACCAGGTCAATCAGAGCAGTGTGTGATTGTGCAGATCAAAGGTCGGACTTGCGATTACGCGATCGGGCGGAAGGTGCGAACGGAGTTACGTTGCGATCAGTCGCATCGCAAATATTTGCGACGCGATCAATCGCATTGCAAATATTTGCGATGCGTGATCGGAGCATTCACAATATAACGTGCGATTGGAATAGACTTGCGATTGTGATTAATATGCGGCAGGGTTATACATATAATACAAAAATTTACAATAAAGTTTATGGGTATGGAAAGGGGAAGTGGTTTAAGGGGCGGGACTTATAATAAACGTTAACATTGTTTATTATAAGGTTCTAAGGGGTATGGTCGGGGAAGTGTTTTGTAATCGCGTCGCATATGTATTGAAAAATATTTATAATGAAATTATAATCGGAAAAAGGGGAAAAGGTGTTTTAAAAGGGAATATTAAAACTGTAAACATAAAGTTAAAAGGGAAACATGGGAAATAGGGGATATAAGGGCCTTTACTTCACTTAGGCATAGAATTCAATCCAGAAGCCAGTTTTGAGAGTGTAGCATACTGCTGGAAAGCTCTTTTCAGGCACTTTCTGATGGATCTACTTGGAAGGTGCTCTGGTGCTGAACATGTTGTAAAAAATTTCTCTGAAATCAGGGACATCACTTTGTGGAGATAACAGCTTCTGAATAGTGGCTGAAGGCAATGACTAGACTGACACTAACAGAAGGCACAAGGAGGCTTCAAGGATGATGTTTTTTCAAAGGAAATGCATTCCTTGAAGGCTTAAACACATTCTAGCCCCCTGTTTGCTTGTCAAAAATTTATAGGGGGGCTAACAGTGGCTCCACATGGGGATGGCTTCTTCTTGAAGGAGTCAAGAATTCAGAAAATGATCTTTGGTGTAGGCCAGATGCCTGGTACTTGACTCATTCTTTTCTTTCTTGGATCATCTGCCACAAATCATGAAGTCACCATATCAACAGTAAAATTCTCTCGAACAACTACCTACCCACACTATAGTCCTAGCATTTTTCTTCTAGGTGCGTTTGGACTTGCAGACCCTTTACATCACCAATTTTTACAAACAGGAAAATAAACCTATTCTACTTCTACCCTTATTACTCCATGAGACCAGATTAGACTGTTGGTATCATATGTTTCTCTACCTAATCTAATATCTGCTGGGGTTAAACTGTCCAGCAGATTTCTTCTCTACATTCTAAGAGAGAAATTGAAAAAATAGTCAAACTAGGATTAGACAGTCTAGTTTGCTGGACATTTGCAGAAATTAAAACAACTAACTACATGCCCACAGACTGAGCTTTATTTCAGACTTCCTACCTACTCTACTCTAACTGGATATCTTTGATGCTCTAAGTGATACAATAATTCCAATGCATCCAGTCAAGCAATAGCAAAAAGGGAAGAAGAACTGACTGCTCATCAGGGACAAACGTAGGATGTTCTGCATGTGGATCTTCAAAATGAGGTCACCAGCAGTGGTGACCAATTCTGATGTATTTGGCTCTTGCAAAAGATTAATGCTTGAGGGGCTGAGCCAATCAGGGCCTCCATGTATTCTGCCACAGGATAAATCAGAACATGATATAAACTTTCTTCTTTAAGGCCCGCCATGGCTGGTAGGTTGTCTGTATCCTGGGCAGCTTCCATCACTGCATCTGCAGTGGGGCCTTCGTAATCACACTCTTCCTCTTCCTAGTTTGGAGTATTTTTCAAATGAGAATCAACCAAGAATACATCCTCTTCCTCTGGATCCAGACAAGGATATCTGTGGGAAGGAAAATCTCGCTCGTCTTCACTGCAACCTGAGCTAGAGGGCTCATTATATTCGACAATGCTGTCCTCTAGTAATGTAGGCTGGTTCTGCCGAAACGTACTGAACTCCGTGAAAAAATTAACATATTATTGAGCAGGGGCTTCGTTGATTACCTTAATCCTTTCGGGATAGGGCTCTGGATATTCATTCCGCTCAAGATTTTCTTCACCCCTTTCTTCCTTGTCCTCTGCATTGAAAAGTTGTCGGCTTATGTCCTCTTGGAAAGCATAACTAATGTTCGGATATAAAGCAGAGAGAAGATCCAATGAATCTTCATCTTCTATCATGCTTTCAACGCTTTCTCCATCAGTATCATAGATGGCCTGCGTTGGTTCATCATTTTCTTGAAGTTGATGGTCGTAATCTTCCTCCCATGAATCTACTGATAATGGCCCTGCAAGCTCAGTTTCCCCTTGGAAAAAATTATCATAAGACAGGTCTACATTGGAGCAAACATAATTATAAGCATTTTCACCCATCAAACCTTCGGGACTCTCGGCACGTCTTTCTTCGAAATAGTCTGCAAGTTCACTTTCTGATTCAAGCTCTCGTTCATCATACATGCTTGGCATGCTGCTTATATCTCGCAGTGATCCAATTTGTCTTTCTTGAGGACAAGGAATAGGTCCTTTCCAATCATCATCTCCAGTTTCAGCCTCATATTCTTCCCTTTCTATGTTCAGCAGGGTGCTGGCAGTCTCTATCAATCTTTCCAGTTTGCTTTCTAGAGAGTCCTGCCTTATTTGCTCAGCTCGGTCCTTCCTTGTTGCTTTTAACCTTTCCTCCCTACACTTTATGTTGTATTCGATAGTGACTGCTATATTCTGCATTTCCTCCAGGCTCGAAGGTTCTCTTTCTCTTATATGGAATTCCACCTCGGGGTCAAAAGAACTTGGATAGTGTAATAAAGCCCATCCCAAAGGTGGTTTTATATCAGAAGGTATTGCATCATACACCTTATTGAACCTGGCTGAAAATTCTTGTACTGTCTCTCTTGGCTGCCTTTTCAAGTTTTGATACTCTCCTAGGATGAGGAGAGCATTCTTTGGGGCTGCCCACCTATCAAGGAAAACTTGAGAAAATTGATGAAAGCTGAAAATGCTTGCCACTGGAAGGCCTTTGAACCAACTCTTAACATTTCCTTGTAACGACAAGGCAAACATTCTAATGCACACATCGTCTTCTTCTATTTCATACAATTCAAGTAAATCCTCGAGATTTTGAACATGTTCTTCGGCAGTGGCCCTTTTATTTTCTCCATCAAACAAAGGCAGCTGGTTAATAATCTCTGCAGGAAGGGGTTGGAAGATAAGAGGTAAAACCAGAGGTTTATATCTTTCTATGACCTTCGTAGGTGTAGGTGGTGTAACGATGGGCTCATGGCTACTTGAAGCTTCTTTAAGGGTGAGAGATACAACATGAGCTTCTTGTTCCACCAGGTTCTTCACAGGAGTATAGGTCTGCTCGTGGTCTGAAGACTGAGGCTTGAGATCTTTCCCATACTCATTGTGGGTCTCATCTTGGTGCACTTGATCAGACTTGAAGCAGGATAGAACATAGTGATAGACAAAAACAATGAATTCTTTAAACCAAATCTAACCCGTATGTTCTACCCTTCTATGAGGTCTGGCCATATTTCAGGTTCTTCCTCCAGTGGAGTCTTTGAGAATTGTGGAGTGTGGAGTCGCCAGGTGGATGAATTTGACTGTTTGGAGCAGGTTGATGTCCACCATCAGCAATGAGATTCCAATCTAACCAGAGATATTGGGTCTTTGAGTGCCTAAGAAGGTTTAAGGTGAAATGCACTCAAGTTCCCTAGTGGAGTCACCATTATGTTGGGGTTCCCATGTTTTGGCCAGATTGGCAAGACTGAAAGATGAGACAACATCAGAACTGCTTTGGGGTCCTAGGATCCACGGGGGTGTCACTCAATTAACTTATGGCATAGCACGTGCGTTCGTGGCATACTAAACAATACCCTTAATTTGACTACATATTGGAAAATACCTCTAAAAATCACTTTATTTAACCCCCTACCAATACTAACCCATTGAATTTTCCCAATTTAAAAAACCCCTGCTTTCACTATATATTGTAGGTATCTATTTTTTCATTAACATTTTTTACACCCCTTTATATTTATATCCTTAACATAATGACATGATGCCTCTCTTATGACCTCACATGAATTCTACAATTCACATTTCTTCTTGTGATATACATAAGAGATGCATATTAGTATTCCCACAATGTGATTACTCAATCCACACTCAAGCACATCTTACTATGATTTGTGGCATTTAATGGTCTAATGCATACAAAGATCAACCATTTTTTAGGAAGATTGATTATGTGCATGTGTATAAAATAACATATAAATTGATCTCTATGATGATGAAAAATCAATTGATCAATCTTTATGAATATGTTTGCACCAAATAAGGTGTTCAATCACAAGTCTAGACCCTCTTCCCTTTGAAAGCTTCTTGTCAAAAATCCAACTACAACCTCATGTACTCAAACTAGTGTCTTATTAAGGTGGAACAACAAAAGTTACAATTTCGAAGAGTTATATAGAGAAGAAAAGGCAAGGTGAGGATGAGTTATGAGACCCTCCCTTTTCTTTAATGAAAAAAAAAATTTGTTCTCTGTTGTTTTTAATTTAAGTGTTTTAATGAGAGCCCCATGGTATATTTTATTAAGACAAGAATACTTTGTACCTAGTAGTACAAGAATACTACAAGTACATGAATACAACACCGCATATTGGTGTGTATTGTGACCATTCGAGTATGATAAGGCCCTCCTTAAAAGGCAATTTAGTGTGGATTTCCCATAAAAAGTGTTTTTTTCTTTTAAAAAGAATGCATAAAAATAAAAGGAGAAGGTGGCTTGAAGATCTAAAACTCTAGCCTATCATTTTCTAGGTGCAAGGAAAAAGTGTATAAATCATGCTTGGGGGCTCTTCATCTAATGTGGGGTGTATGATATGTTAATAACCCTTGGTTGTGCCATGATGGATATTCACACTCCAGATAACTTTCTCGTGGGAATTTCTAGACCTTGTCTTGATGCTTATGTGGTACACTTCCTTAGATCATTGGAGATGTTGACTGCACAAATATTTTCATGGAATGTTTTGACACCTAAAATGAGCCTTGGGTGCATGTGTATAAATGTATTCCCGAATGTAATTGAAAAAAGGGGGAGGAGGAGAGGAATAGAAGATTTCTGTAATAACCTACGTATGAAAAATTGCTCCCAGTTGAATGAATTCAGTCCTGTTTATTTTATTTTGTCTCAGTTTGTTAATGTTGTGAATTTCCGTTTAACTGTGGGTGATTGTGTATTGGAGATTTCGTTCTGTCTTAAATTCTGTACCTTGACGGAGAAACCTGTGAATTCTATTCTACTGCAGGTGTGGTCTCTGCGAAAAGAAAACCCGTGGTCATTTAACCTTTCTTATGGTAATTGCAGTCCCGCCTTATTTTAAAAATAACTACTCTTGTTCGTTGATAACCAGAATTCCGAACCAAGCCGAAAACCGAGTTAATGAGCCAATGGGATAGCGCAACCATGGTTGAACCTTGGGTTGAGCACTGTAGCAGAACTGGAGGCGGATTTGCAAAGGTGGGTTTCCCCCATTCCGCACCACCTTTGGCACAAAGTGGTATCCGTAGAGTGTGCAGTGATTCCATTGATCGCTCGACACGTGGCGGATGTGACGGGCCTAGAAACCACCATCCCGCACGTTAAAAGACTGTCGAGGAACGGGCAGCGGAATCTATACAGGCCATTGATCTGGGGGATGATCATCGGACGGTCCTAGTTTGACAGAGATGCATGATATTTAGTCAGGTACGACGTCGTTGTTTTTTGGTCCGTTGGGTTAGGTGGTGGACCCACATAATATTGCAAAGACCATTTATATATATATATCATCGATATATTACTCCGTCGGGGTATAAGTTTATTATTCATAAAATCTTGTTTCCAAAGCATAGCGTATACCTATAAGTTCGAAGGTTGAATGTTATTTACACGGTGTCGGAATATTCCCTAGTGCGCAGAGATTAATTAAGCACAAATATTATTGTAACGTGAGCGTTTATATGAGGTTATTGGTCATTAGAGTATTTATATAAGGCATTTACATAATTCGATAACATTGTTGAAATATACATATATGTGCGGAAAACCAATATAATACCAAGGTCACGATATACCAATTGAAATTGATAAATAAATTTGAAAGGGAAACGAGGGCAGAGACACGTCGGAGTTGACCATCCCTTGAGTGTATTGACTTTCACTTGTTGCTGCGTCAGATTCCATGTAAAGTAACTTTTGAGTTTCATGTAATTTGCCCAGATGTGGTAGCCTTAAGTCAGAATGATGGCAGATAGCTGTGAATTTCCTTCCTGTCTCGAGATGAATATTAGGCCATCTTTTCCACCTGCAACATGCTGTACAAATGACTACTCTGTTCAGCAAAACGAGATTTACAGTACTAACAAAAATTTAACAATTTGAGAGAGAGGTGAAAATTTTAACAATTTGAGAGAGAGGTGAAAAATTTAACACTTTGACAGAGAGGTGGCCGAAAATCCTATAATATTTCAGGATAAAAACCTCTAATTTGTATTGAGAAGGAGAGTAGAATAATTTATCTGCCCCCTTTTTCAGCAGAGTGTAAGTCCGTAATATAAGTGCACTGCACCTGAAAACATTGTATGACAATAATGGACACTTTCAAGTTTCAACAAAGACAAATAGGAAGTTACAGCAAGAAAAATGGACAGAAACAATCTCTCTACTTGGCACTTGCTTTACAAATTAAATTGAAAAGAGGAATGCATGTCCAGGGCGAAGAAAAATGATCTCTGATTGACTCCTATTGAAAGCATCTGCCTTGTTTAAATACTAAATACCATGCTATGCACACATCCAATACTATAATGCCAGGCCAAACGTGGACAGGGACAATGGTTGCTCCAACAAGGATTGAAACTTGAATCATGGATTCCAAAAGAAGAACAGGTTTGGCTATAAAGGGACTGACAGTTCAGTATTTCCCATGAAAGTACTTGTTAATGTTCTAAAAAAAGAGTGTTGCAGGAAGTGGGCCAGAGAAATTATTGACAGAAACATTCAAAGGATTCAAGCTTGTAAGCACCCCAACCATTTTAATATTATTGTGAAAGGTCCGATGTTCATTGTTGTGTTAAAATGTGGAGATTGATTGCCAGGCTAGTAATAGATCCTATTCCAGAAGGGTTGGCAGAAGAAAGACTATTAGTCTTTTACAGCTTAATTCAAGCAATTCTTCAATTCTTGGAGAATGTTATCATTTAAAAGATGATTGCAAAGAATCACCTTATTGAAGTTTTTCAGTTTGCCCAAAAGGGATATAATCTGAAATTTAAGTAATTTTCACTTAGATCTAGCTGCTCTTTATCAATGAGACTACCAAGGTCAATTGAGATTCTACCTATCAGATGGTTAATGGGAACATCGAGAAGCTCTAGAGATGTGTTTTTTCCAATCCCTGGAGAAAGAGGTCCAGTGAAATTATTTGTATAGAGGTCCAAGAGCCCATGGGTTTGGAGCCGACCTAACTCTGAAGGAATCCTCTAGTCAATCGATTTTCTCCCAAACACAAGTTGAGATTCTCAATTGCCAACCATGGCTGGAATTGGTTCAGACAAAAGCATTTACTAATAAGATCAAACTGAGGAGAAAAGAGAGATTACAAATATGCAGTGCATCCAAGAAAAGTGTGGGTGACTGGAGTTCAAATGTCCAAGAATATGAAAGGAAGAACACAGCATAGGACAGAGGATAACATGATGTTTTACCATTTTCATAACACCATCAACAATAGAGGAGAGCCCTACACTGAATGGCTTAAACCATCTAAGAGAAATAATGTGGCTTGGGTGGGAAGAACTTCATATATCTATGACGGTTCCATGAAAGCTTTTGCAGTTAAACCAATGACCTTAAATCATCCTCTATATGGGAGATTTTAGAATCTAGATGGAAAATTTTATCTTTAGATTAGGGTACAAAAAGTTAATCGATATTTAAGTTGCACTAAGGTGTTATGCCAAACCAAACCACATGTGAGAAATACAAAAGAGAGAAGATTGCTGATACTAGCAAGGAAGTAATGGCATGTAACATAACTCCTCATCTCTGTGAATGAAATTCATAAAACCATCGTGATGATTGTTATGATGGGAACACTTTGGTGCATTCACAGGAAGCAGCAAGTAATTCGGCCCAAGCCTATGCCTCTGCGTGTCAGAGTATGAGAAAAATCGAGTCTGGAACATTTTATCATCGGTGTAGTAGATACCGGGCACAATAACTCCAGGGCAAAAAGGATCCAATTTTCAACCATGGTTCAATGCAAAAAGCTTGAAACTGAAGAGCATATAAAGTTGAATTACTAATAGAACTTGAAAATTGTGAAGCAAGAAGAATTTATATTACAGATTATATGACTGATAAATTTAGTCTTAAGTATTTTATATGTACTTTACCTGCAAAGGAAATAGATTCTTTGGCCATATTTTAGTATCGTCAAGAGGATCAAAGTCGAACCTATCTTCATTTGCAGGATCCATAGTTTGAATGCATAGCTTCCATTCAGGATAGTTACCAGAAGCTATGGCATCATATAAATCTTTGGTAGCATGACTATGATTGGTACCTCCAACAATTACAGCCTTCTCATCAAGCAAAAACTTGAGTTCAGCAATCTGAAAATCCTGGATCAGTATCAAGTTTAGGTGTTTTCCTTGCAGTGATAATGACACCAATTCAAACCTATTGTTGCTAGCAAGGATAGTGTTATAAAGTTGTTAGCTAAATGAATTACAGTAGCAATAATGGGGCAAGATAGGTAAACTTTGATAGCTTTCAGGCTTTGTCATTGCAGTGTAAGATGAGAAATGGAATTAGAATGAGCATTTAGATAATTAACTCATTCTATAAGAAGAAAGTAACACAACATAATTGCCCTTAAAAAACAGAGCATCGATTGATTTATGAATTCTGTTTATAACTCTTTAGAACAATCAGTGAAAGCATAAGATATGAAATGGAACTGAGAAGACATTCGATGAAATGAAACACGAAGGAGATACAATGCTATAAAGCCATACCACATGAATCCAAAAATTCTTACTACAACTGCCTCTGTATTATAAAAAAAAAAACTCCAAGTACAATAGCTCTCCTATGATATATCCAATATCCAACCCCCCTCTATTACAAAAACATTTCTTTTTTATAGGCCAAATTACAACGGCCTATTTTTCCAAAACAATAAATGTATTTTTGCAAAAATAAAAATAAAAATGATATCAAGGTGGCCAAAATATAAATACTTGCAAAAAGACTCTGATGGCACATTTTTTGAGCTACAAACTCTGATTTATATGTCCAATTTGAAAAATAGGAAATCCAACTACAACAAAAACATTCAAAATCAAATGCACTTCATGTGTTAGCCATTGCTCTGGTGTAAATTTGTTGACTTGAGTGAACAGAAACCATCCTGATTGAACCCCGTGCATTAGATCCTCGATATCCTTTCTAGCAAGCGAACCATTAATCTAAAAATTCAAGGAAAACATTAACATTAGTGAGAAGAACCACATACGTTTCTTCAAAACATATTCATAAAAAGGAACCAATTCTTCTTGCTTTTCGTGATTAAATGGACCAACTTCAGAAGAACCACAGTAGAAGGCATCCAACATAAGTGTTGAGGTAAGGGATGCCCTTATATTCAAAATGTATATATGTGTTGAGGTAAGGGGTACATATAGTTATATAGGTATGTAATTATATTGTTTTTATGGAAGAAATACCAAATTAATGTTTGAATGAAACACAACTACAAAAAGATAAATGGCTAGTGAAAGAAACTTACACCAAAAGTAGGTAGCAAAAAAAGGTTGAGTTATCTCGAACATTCACCATTTGAAGTATTCACTATACCTAAAGCCAAAAAGTACAAAATTAACATCAGATTCATACAAACAAATCAACAAAAATATAACCAAAAACTATTTATAAATAATCCAACATATGGAAATACATAAGGAAAGTGAACGGAGAATGTTTTGAAAATTAACCTTGTTTAAATTTTTCACAAAATATGAAAAAACTTTGTAATCACTTTCTTCTAATTTGTATGTATCATTCTTAGCATTGTACGATAAGTTTGCGATTGCTATAACAGATTCAAGTTGTACAAAAGCATGATCAGTCAAATCATACTTATACACGCGTTGCCCCTTCATTCTACTATACCAACATAATTGAAGCTCGATGCCTTCTAATCTATCCAAAAGTTCGATGTCATTATGGTAATCAAACACCCTATTACCATCCTTCTTCCTTATTCTTTGAACCCTTCCAATGTACCACATTCCACAAGAAACACCTTGTTTTGTACTTCGAGGAACACCTTTTCTTGCAGTACGTTCAGTGGGAGGAATTGAGTTGTTTTCAAACGACACCCCACAATCTGATCCAATTCCAAAGCCAATTGAAACACCCTTTTGTAGAGTATTCCCATCTCGCCTAAAGTAGACCCCACTTCTCACTTTTGTCAACCTATCTTTGGATAATGTTGGATTTCCATTCAACTGACTAACCAAACATTCTTTGAACATATCCTTACCATCAAGATTCACCACTGGTTTTATAGTTTTTCTTACATTTTCATCAGTGGAATCTAAAATTTCATCCAACTCGTGTCTCCACTCACTTTCCATTATTTTCAATTCACTTTCATTGTGTACCAATGAAGATGAAGATTGAAATATAGAGTTGGAAAATCTCGGTGGAGAATCATCAACTACTTCATCCACAATTTGAAATGTTGAATAATCTTTATCCTCTGTCCATGGTTTAACCCACCAAGAACATTGAGTGTAATTTTCTGGTTTCATTCCAAGAGTTGATAGAATGTCTTGTGCATCCTTCAATCCATTCTTAAGGGCTTCTACAATTTTAGCGTCTGTGGATATTGAATCATATTGCGACAATATGTCAGTATTTTGTATTGTTTCTTGGTGCAATTTATTCCAAATGTTTTCTTGCTTCTTATGGGATTTATTAAAATGAAGCCCTTGGGAATTTGATTCTTCTTCAACAACTCTATTAAGGGTTCCAACAGCATGAAGCAAGTCAGTGAAATCATAAGCCCTCTCCATTCCAACCATCCCACCAACTTTGCTAAAGAAGTTCTCACATACATCTGACCCAGTAAAGTGCAAAACACATGGCAAGTTAGAGTATTGATCTCGAAACAATCTCATCAACAAAACTGCAAAATGACAAGAAATTCTCACATCTTGATATGCCTCTCTGTTGATGAAATTTATGTTGACATTAGTATGAGATTGTTTTTGTACCCAAAATAACCATAATGTGAAGAAATGATGAACTCGTGAAGCATTTCGCACTCTTTCCCAGAGGCTCAAACTACGAGACATAAAGATGTCAATGTAGTCAGCAACAATCATTAGGTAAGTCTCTGTAGCTAGTGTCCTCTCTAACTTTCCACTTGGTGTACTTCTCAACTCTTTCAAACACCTCTGAACATGCCTTGAAGCAATTCGTTGTACGGAACCCCAATTTTGTCAATCCATCCTCTCTATATCTTCACACTTAAGCTTGTGATCATCCACTTTAAAAGTGTGATAAACCATTCTGACATGGCCAAAACTTATGTACTCATTTCCTAAAACCAATTCTCGTCGACCGCTAAACAAAGGATTCACTAGCTTTTTGCCGTTGTGGATGTAATCTTGGTCATGCAATCCTGTTACATTGCAACCATTGTACAACCCAGTTAGCCTCCACCCTTCCCAAGGGATTTTATATCGAAGACCTGATGTTGAAGAATAATCCTTCAACATAAGTTGTCTTCTTCTGCTATCCCCATCCGAGGAATGACCAACAATAGGTCCCAAATTGTTTTCTACGTGTTTCTTCCACATAAATTCTACCTTTTCCCATTGTTGATAAACAAAATTTTCATTGAATTTATTGCATGTTGGATGAACAACCACAACCAAACGAGGAATTTTTTCATGTAAAGGGTTTGCAATAATAACACGTGCATAATGTCCAATAACATTGTTTTTAAAAGAATTTGTTATAATCTCATAGCCTGCATCTCCCTCACCAACTGTCACCAAGAAATGTGATTGGCATTGATGTTCTTCTTTCAAACCACAAAACCCCACCAATGTATCACTTTTTGCTACCCACCTAACATATTTTTTCACAATTGTTTCATCTTCTGCAAGGCATACAGGAATTGGTCCATATATACCATGTTTGGCTTTACAAGAAGCATAAATTTTTTCAACTGCCTCAAAAATGTGTTCGTGCTCCCCTGGAATATATGTCAATGACTTTTTAACTTGCCTTAAAGTTGTAGATATTGAAGGACCATCCATATTCAAGCTAATAAAGTTATGTAATCTAGGACCTCCCCATAACTTGATCATCTCATAAAGGGATTTTGTGGATGTACTATACCTTCTCACTGCTTTTTCATGAATCAAGTTATGAAATATATCCTTGACAAATTCCCAAACTGCATCTTTACCTTGTAATTTTCCTTGCTTATGTGCCTCACAAACATCCTTACAAAACCTAAAGACATCCTTCCTTTTTGCCGATTCAAACAACTTTTCCTTTAGAGATCTCATTCTAATAGAGAGTGTAGCAACCTTTGTCCTCTCCCACCAAAGAGCTCGCATTGTTGATCTATGGTTAGCATTTGTAACCCTTGCAGCATTCTTCAATTTATTTTGAGTCAAATAGTCCAATCTTCTACCTTTTCTTGTATCTAGTTCACTTCTTTTATTGGTGCACCTTGATTCACGATATAATCGCATCCTGAAGTCATTACATTCTGGAACCAACTTACAAAATCTACATGTTAGTGAATCAAAAGGGGTCCCTGTTTCAGAACCCCTCTGGCAATGAATATGCCTATATGTACCATCAATACGACATTCAATACCCTCATAACATAGCATGATCTTAGTATGCTTCTCTATGGCCCATAATTTTCCACCCCTTTGATCATCCATTAGGACCTTTGTTTCCAATCTCTCCCCATTTCTATCAATATAAGGATACCAATACCCCCAACATTGTAGTAACAAGGGAGACAATTGAGCTATAACAAGATGACAACATAATAAATAAATAATTAATTAATTAATTAGAAGTACGATAAATAAAATAATATACAAATTCATATTCAAGTTTAGTCTAAACTATTAATTAACCACTAATTAACACACCTGAAGTAGGAGTTGCACTTGTAGAACCCCTATGTAATATTGATGGTGATGATGGCACTAAGAACCTAGTCAAACTTTGTTGGGACTTATCATTGGTAGGCTTCTTAGGTCTCCCAACTATGCCACTCCTCAGCCCAATCTCCTGATGTGAAGCCTCATTTGTCGTAGTAGTAGTGTGCTTCTTTGATTTCATGTGTTCATTTAAAGAAATGACAATATTACCACTTGTCGGAACCAAACAAAACCATTTATTGCATCGTGTACATTCAACTCTCACTTTTTTCATGTCCTTATAGTCTGCAAGTGTTGCTTCCACCACCTTGAACAAATTAGGCTCTTGTGTCTTGTTGAAATCATCTAGAAGTTTGATTGCTTGATCAATATGAAATCGATCTCCAACCACCGTTGTTTGTTGTACTTTTTTACATGAAGGAATTTCACTACCACTTGGCATTGAAAGGCGTTGTTGATGGGACGTTGTTTTCATATGATGGTTTTTGAAGTTGCGCATTGTTCGCGCTACCAAGGATACATCACCTGTTCCATAATCAATGCCACAAATTTCACAATGGATCTTTATTTTAGATTCTCCCTTTTCTGAATATACTTTGAGATTAAGTTTCTCATTGACAAACTCTTCCATTAAACTTTTCACTTTTTTTTCCCAAGATGCCAATACACAAGAATCAACAATTGTGGCTTCTTCCACTGACAAAAGCATATTTTCAACTCTTGGTTGTTTATGCATAGGTTCCTCCACATTCTCTTCAATGTTTTCAAAGATTGGTATTGCTTCCACTGCATTTGAACACCTTGTTTCCACATCAAATGTGTCTAGTTTCCTCTTGATGCCTAAAAGTGTTGTATAAACTTTCCATTTCTTCTCTTGCTTTGGATTTACAGCTACTCCATCATGGATAAAATCAAAAGGGTATTCAACGATTCCATCATCCTCAATTTCATCACGGATTTCAGCAAATGTACAACCTTCTCGACACCTGACAATGCCAATGACAGGTTCCTCTTCATCGATAGTAATTTTATAAGACAAGTCCATCTGTTTTTACACATAAATAAATGAAAAAGTAAGTAAAATTCCACAAACATATTGGTTTCTCCAAAAAACATGAATAACTCTTACTATTGTGATGAAACACTTTGATTCAAAATGTACTATCGATGGATTCCTCAAATGGAACTAAAACCAGAAATAAAACAGAGTACTAAAACAGATTTGAGAGTTGATTTATTGAGTCAAACATTGACAAACTTATAAGCAAGCTTAAGATCTAAATCTGCCTCAATTTTGGACTTATTTACATCAT
Source organism: Pinus albicaulis (assembly GCA_034641835.2). Lineage (NCBI taxonomy): Eukaryota > Viridiplantae > Streptophyta > Pinopsida > Pinales > Pinaceae > Pinus > Pinus albicaulis. The sequence goes on from CM076574.1 coordinate 989,077,119, forward strand.
TTTTTGTGTCCTAAAGAGGTCAAAACCGTGTCAAAACCAAACCATCATAGCTTTTACTGTTCGTTGGTATGAAATGGATTCTAAAGTTTTGAATTCTTCGAGACTCTGCTCATCTAGGTCTTGGCTCTTAGTTTCCCAATTCTGATTTTTCTTTGATATATAAAGAAATTCTTCGTATATTACTGATTGAGAATAAAAGAAATAGAAAGGCAAAATACAAAGATTAAGTGCTCATTTATGCATGCAGTGACCTGATGTAAATTGTTAAGTTGAATCGGCTTTTACATTCCTTGATAATCCTTGATAATTAGAAGGTTTTAGGACGTAAACATGGACTTGGGACCTGCTTGCAAACATATTCGCCCCTTTGAAACTCATATCATTTAGATAGGGCAGAGATAACAGTGATTTCCAAAGCCACTGCTTAATATTTCAGCAAATATCACCAGTGAACGAACACCACGTTTAAAACAAGGCCCAGTTTGAAAGAGACTACTAATAAAATCAAATAATAGCAACATACATCTTATGCACGTAAAAATCCAGTCAATCAATGCACTAATCATTTCTCATTCCTTCAGATCATCTAGAATATGGAACCTGATACATATAGATTGCAGACCTGCAGAGGATTCCTATGTTTGAGAAACAATGTAATGAGGCATTCAAATTATAAATAGATTTTGAACATAGCCATGTGATTCTCAAATTTTTTGTTGCAATGCCTGCTTAGAAATACCCCTTTTGAAATTCTGGGCAGTTTTACAAAGCCCTAATTACAGAGATTAGGCTACAGGTCCTATCAAGGATAGAAAAGGTACTGAAAGAGCATTTTAGCTCTGTTTCAAGAGACTGAATGAGTAAGGGAAGAACCCTCTCAAGACCGCACTCTCTGGCAAGTATTTTTGCTTCTCCATCAGCTCTAATCTCTGATTATAAGCTGCAGACCTATCCACTGGAGATCAAGGTCATAAATAAGTATGTTTCTATGGAGCAAAAGGATAATCAATCCCATCAAAGCAAGCTGCATTCTATGGTATAGGAGCAAAGTTCAAAAAGCCTACAAATATCTCCAAATCTCTGGTATGCATATCCTGTTTCTGTTACAAATTGTTTTGGGCATTAGAAGGTGTCAAATGCCTATCTAGAATCCCTTGAAAGAGACAAAATCATCTATGGTATGGTTCTGTGCATTTGTATGCCCTAGAAGAAGTGTCAAATACTCTTTATACCTGATTCAACCTAGTAACTAAGTGTCTTGATGATAAAAAAGAACTAAATAACAATACTAATGCTCCAAGTTAACTCACAAGAAAGTGTCAAGAATTGCCAAGAAATCAAGTAATAAATTCTATATCTGTTTTGCCTTAGATTTCTCAACATGATATCAGAGGTAAGGCTTTGGACAATGGGCAAAAAGAAAATCAGTTTGGCATTACTATACCTCAAGAAAGATCGAGTTCCCTAGACCGAAATTGTGGAAGCAAGAAGTAGAAATTCTGGGCAGTTTTATAAAGCCCTAATTACAGAGATTAGGCTGCAGGTCCTATCAAGGATAGAAAAGGTACTAAAAGAGAATTTTAGCTCTGTTTCAAGAGACTGAATGAATAAGGGAAGAACCCTCTCAACACCGCACTCTCTGGAAAGTATTTTTGCTTCTCCATCAGCTCTAATCTCTGATTATAAGCTGCAGACCTATCCACTGGAGATCAAGGTCATAAATAAGTCCGTTTCTATGGAGCGAAAGGCTAATCAATCCCATCAAAGCAAGCTGCATTCTATGGTATAGGAGCAAAGTTCAAAAAGTCTACAAATATCTCACATACCAGTTGAAGCAATCGCAGCTGAAAACTCAGAATCGTGTTTACTTCCCTAACCCCGCTCCTCCAGTCCAAGCCAATCGAACCAAAACTCCAACCACAGCTCAAAATCAGATTTTCCTATTCTCTCGTGCTCCTCCGCGCTCTGTCTTCCCACCTTGCTCTGCTCCAAATGCACCTTCATAGACCAAATAGACAAAAGCAGTAAGCTATCGACTGTGGTAAGGCTATTGACTTCAAAAGCTGGTGAGGCACGCTTCCCTGAATGAATGAATCTATCAATGCGTGCATCCGACTCCATCCACGGCAGCTAACTGGCACCCCATCCTTTGTATGATAATGAAATGCATCTATTACACAATCTCCAAGAAGCTTATAGATCTCCAAGCGTATAGAGATGAAAGTGTAGATGTCGAGTAAAAGGTGGACAGCACCTCAAACTAAAAGGGAAGGTGAGTTGTGCTCCAAATGCACCAGTCGAACCAAAACCTTGCTCTGCTCCAAATGCACCAGTCGAACCAAAAATCGCATTTTCAAACCAAAAATCGCATTTTCCCCCTCGCGGTCTTTGCCTTCTCGCCTTTCCACGACTTTCCTAACTCCGCTTGGCCATAAAAATTAAAAAAAAATACCTCAAAATATAAATATTTTATATAATAAATAAAAAAACCCCTCCCCTCTAATTATAAAGGCAATATAATGTTTTTTGATTTTTTTATTTTTTTTACCCCAATATGAACGCACGTGATATAATATTGGTTTGTGAGTGACACCCCCATGCTAGGATCTAGCCCTCCTGGACCCAGAGAGGTATCTCTCCAATAAAACAAAGAATGATATATCTTTGAAAGCTCAAAATGAGATGTTAGGCTAGTTATGAAGCACAAAGGGGGGTTTTAAAGTGATTTGGTTGGTGATTTTCTGGGTTGGTCATGAGATCATAGACTGAGAAAGTGATGGAAGGAAAAGAACAAAATAGCAGGATGCTTCAGCAAAGAGGGTAGGTCAAGAAAGTGCCATCCATTGGGCTATGGAGTCATGAAAGGAGAATTACTCGCAACAACTAGCCAAGGCTTTCAGAGGGCAAGTCATCTACACTAAAGGATCTTTTAGATAGATGGTGAAATGGAAAACTAAGGAAAGAAAGTGAAAGCATGAAAGCCACCCAATTTCTGTCTATAGATCAGGTCAGAGGTCATTTAACTCCAGACCTGCTTGGACATACTCAAAGGCAGCTTTCAAAGAGGGACAAAGGGGCAGCTTATAGATCAGACCAGAGGTCATTTAACTCTAGGTCAGCTTTAGCATGCTCCAAAGAAAAACATAGATAAGTTTACAGAGAGATCTTGTAAAGGCTAGCTGGTTGCACAAGGATCCTAGTGGATAGGGCTAACTCTGATCCCCAGTGTTCCCAAATCTTCCAACTTAAACCCAACAAGAAAAACTAAAGACAGATTCCATTTAACTCATACATCAGCTAGCAGCATAAGAAACTACTACTCTGGTTAAATTAACTGAGATCAACCCTTAGATAGTCACATTCAGCAGAAAACATTAAGGCAAGGAGAGCAGAAACATAGGGTGCCTAACAAGGGCAAATCCTATGCCAAATGTATGATGCAAGCCAGAAGAGCAATGAACAGCATGAAAATGCAATAAACAGAGTTACGAAAACATCACCAATAGTAATAGACCAGGATCCTGTGAAATGTGCTTTGATTAATTGATACAAAACCAGTCACATACACCAAGCTCAATGGTTGTTACAATCCAAACTTCTCCTCCCAGCCTACTACATAACAACTACTCTGCTAATCCCTCCCAATACTGTTCAAACAGTCAGAATGAATCCCCTGATAGCAACGGCAGTAGCCGAACAACAACCTTTACAATATGTTCTCGGGGATTTCATATAGGAGAAGATAGAAATAGGAGTAAGTGAATTTTAAATGGATCTCGTTAAGACAGAGTGGTGGAAAGGTCTGAGCCCACTCTACTTAATGGCAATTTGCATCACTGTAAGTACTCTGTAAGCCGCTTGGGGAGTCTCTGTCAGGTCGATTTTGAACTCATGTGTTTCTTGAAGTCCCTTCTGGCGTTTGGAACTCTGCGCTGCCTTCTGAAGTTGGTGAACTGGGTGCAAGGGTCTTAAATAAGCTTTTGTCAGAGTCATCAACCGTTTCAGGGCTCGAGGAGATATGAGGAAAAATGTAGAGAGATGTCTTGTCTGGAGAAAACGTTCTACTGACACTGTGCTTGGCTTTCCATTTGCCATTTTGAAGAAACTGACTTTTGTTTATAAATTCCGTTGAAATAAAACTGAACTGAAATACACCTGCGTGAAGGGAAGAATAGTGAATAGGAAAGAAGGGAGAGGAAGCGGGACCCATATAAATCGCAATCGGGATGGATGGGCAGAGGGGCGCGATTGAAAACACCACACAAAGTTCCAATGCGATGGAGGAAAGGGCCTTTGTAATAATAAAACAAATGGATTTTAAACTTTACAAAGGAAAAGGGGGTTTTTGATATGAACGGCGGAGGGCTTTAGTGGTGGGACCGGGGGTTTAATCGTAATCGCAAATTGGGAGTGGATGGCAATCGCAACGCGCATTTCAAACTTTGCGATGTGATCGAAGGAGGGCTTGCAATCGGGCGGATCAGAAGAGAAACTGCGATCGGGAGATCGGAGAGTCCCAATCGGGGAGGTTAGCAGGGTGACACAAAGAAACTTGCGATTGCGATTGGGCGGGAAGTGCGTGGACCATTGGATCAACGGGAGGGATCAACGGTGGAGAATGCAGTCGGGAGGTCGCAATCGGGGATTGGAACGATCGGAGGAGAGTGCGATTGCGATGATCAGAGGGGAGTGTGATCTATCAGAGGAATGGACTTGCGATCGGGTCAATAAGATCAGTGTGCGATTGGGCGGATTGGAGGTTGGACTTGCGATTACGCGATTGGGCGGAAGGTGCGATCGGAGTTACGTCGCGATCAGTTGCATCGCAAATATTTGCGACGCGATCAATCGCATCGCAAATATTTGCGATGTGTGATCGAAGCATTCACAATATAACATGCGATTGGAACAGACTTGCGATTGCGATTAATATACGACAGGGTTATACATATAATACAAAACTTTACAATAAAGTTTATGGGTATGGAAAGGGGAAGTGGTTTAAGGGGCGGGACTTATAATAAACGTTAACATTGTTTATTATAAGGTTCTAAGGGGTATGGTCGGGGAAGTGGTTTGTAATCGCGTCGCATATGTATTGAAAAAGATTTATAATGTGATTATAATCGGAAAAAGGGGAAAAGGTGTTTTAAAAGGGAATATTAAAACTTTAAACATAAAGTTAAAAGGGAAACATGGGAAATAGGGGATATAAGGGCTTTTACTTCACTTAGGCGTAGAATTCAATCCAGAAGTCAGTTTTGAGAGTGTAGCATACCGCTGGAAATCTCTTTTCAGGAACTTTCTGATGGATCTGCTTGGAAGGTGCTCTGGTGCTGAACATGCTGTAGAAAATTTCTCTGAAAGCAGGGACATCACTTTGTGGAGATAACAGCTTCTACATAGTGGCTGAAGGCAATGACTAGACTGACACTAACAGAAGGCACAAGGAGGGTTAAAGGATTATGTGTTTTCAGAGGAAATGCATTCCTTGAAGGCTCAGACACATTCTAGCCCCCTGTTTGCTTGTCAAAAATTTATAGGGGGGCTAACAGGCAGTGCCTAGAAAAATGTGCAATTTGGGCCAAAAAACACAAAAAAAAAAAAATCATGTCAAAATTTGCTCAATTTTGGCGAGCAAGCCCCTTATGGGTTTTTAGAAGCATGCAAGGAAGATGAGGCCAATATTTCAAGCCTAGATATGCCTTTCTCCACTTTTTCTACCAGGCGCCTCTTACAGGCAGTTTTGAGCCTTTCTTGAGCAAGTTTAAGCTTTTTTCGGGCAAATTGGTTCAATTTCTTGTAGTGCCCAGTCATCTTCCTTTGCAGACCCAAGTCTCTGTTTTCTTTCTCTAATTTATCCTCCAAATGTTTTTTGGCTTTTTCAAGCCATGATTCTTTATCATTTTCTATTTCTTGGGCGAGCAATTGTGTGAGAGGATAAGATCGAACAAGGGTTGCTTCTTCTTCCTTCTTTTTCTCCAAAGCCTTCCTAAGACCCATAGTCCTAGGCCTTTTTCTTATTGGTTGCTCTTCTTCTTCAGTATCATCAAATTCGCCCATATACTCTTCAAGCTTGTCTTGTGCTTTGTAGGCTTCCCTTTGGTATTTGAAAGCTCGGGCCTCATAAACTGCCATTTGACCACTCATTTATTTATTTTTCATTTGTAGAACATGTATGAGGTCCTTTGACCTTTCTAGATCAGCTTCTAAGTCATGGATTTGGGCTTCTCTATTTTTCAAAAGAACCTCAAGAATTCTAGCTTCATCATCTCCAGCATCACTATCTATTTGTATGATGTTAAAATCCCTTTCTTTTTCATGACTACTCTCCTGTTGTTCATCTTTTTCTTTACGCTTCCCTTGGATAGACTTCTTTGTCCTTTTTCTCTTTGGAAATTCAACAATACTCTTCTTAGGCAATTTGCCTCTACTCCTTAGTGCTCTAGTGACATTGCTAGTCACTGCTGGAGTGATTTTCTTCTTTGTGGATTTGGTTTTTTTAGGCTTCACCACTTTTGGAGGAAGAGTCATGGCCCCTTGCCTAGGAGAGGCAGCTAGCACATGCTCTTGGTTGTGTTGCGGAGAAGAGAGAGGAGGTTTCATTACTTTCACTTGCTCAACTTGGTCCTTTACCTTGCTTCCTCCATCATTACTTGCTTTGTTGCCTTGTTCATTGTTTTTCTCACTGTTTTGAGTTTGTTTATGACTACCAGCTTCATCATCTCTTTTTGTTGTTTGACTACCTTCCTTGCCTGTCTGTGGACTGCCTTGTTTACCCTCCTTACTGTCTTGAACTTGTTGAGGATTGCCTTCAATAGGATTGTTTTCATTAGGACTGTCTTCATTGTCATTTTGCATGTTGTCACCTCGTTCACTATTCTCCTTAGATTCTATGTGTGGGCTGCCATCATGATCACTACTTTGCTGGGAGGAGCTTTTTTCACTGTCCCTTTGATTGTTTTCATGACTTTGTTGAGGACATTGGTGTTCCTCATCGCTGCTTTGAACATTTTCCTTTTGCTCTTCATCACCACTAGCCTGTTGCTCTTCATCATCACTACTTTTCACCTCGTCCTCCTCACTGTTTCCTTGCTCATTTTCACTGCATTGTTTGTCTTCATCATCACTAATTTGCTGCTCATGGTCACTTCCCTGTTTGTCTTCATCATCACTAATTTTTTGAGTGCCATTGACTTCCTTATCCCTTGGTGAGTTTTCTTCACCATCACTAGTTTGCTGCTCATGGTCACTGCCTTGTGATTTTTCACTTGGTTCAGGCTCACTAATTTTCTTACTGTCCCTATGTTCCTCATCACCACTAACCTCATGCCTGCTTTCATAAGACTATTTTTTTTCACTATCAATCATGGGTGATGTTTTCCTTTCAGGAGTATTTTGACTTGATGGAGGAGAGACATAGTGAGTGGAGGGTGCGGAGGATATGTGAGATGGGCCATGAGATGAAGAGGCAATGGAAAATTCTGAATGAGAAATGAAAGTCTCCCAAGACACTCCTTTATTTTCAAGTTGGTGAAGGATGATGATTTTGATGAGAGAATGATGGAAAAGACCAGCTTTTTGTTGAGCAGTAGGTCTCTTTTGAACAAGGTAGGACATCTTGTATATGCTGTTGCAGAGGAAGAAACGAATATTTAGCAACTGAGTCCTTGTGAAGTGCATGAGAAGCCTGATGTGATAGGAATAAATCCGGGAAAACCTCCCTTCACACGTGAAATACTCCATGATAACTCTCATGAGGGGGGCATAGTTGCTCAATAAGTGAGAAAAAAGGAAATATAGCTTGGCAAGCATCCTGATTGTCTGGTTTTAAGAAAGGTTTATAGTGATTTAGATCCAAGTATGCTTGTTTGAACCACTTTTCTCCTATATATGGGATCTTAGTTGCTTTGGAGACAGGCCTAGGAGTGAGTTTAAAGTACATACCTGCTAGGTGGACATGTTTTAATTGCTGCCTTAGGGTGAACAGTTGTGTTAAGGGAGGGTAATTTGTGACCTCCTGGACTTTTTGGCAAAAATCAAGGCAGCCCACCTCATGGAAGTTAAAAATAATTGAAGGAGATTCATTTACTTCCTGAGTTGTAACAGGCTCAAATCTTTTGTGAAATCCACCCTTTCTAAATTTCTTTGGAGGCATAGCTTTGTTTTAGGCTTTCTTTCACTCTTTTAGCACAACAGGCCTTCACAATGAACTAAAAATAGAAATCTTCTTTCAACACTGTTTTTTTGTATCTAGCAAACATGGTATTTTTAAGAACCAACTGTTTTTTCCTTTTAAAACTATGTTTGGCCTCTTAATCAAAACAGACCTTTGCAATCAAACAATAGCCTTTTCTCTTCAATCATTTTTTTTTTATATCTTTGTAAACATGGTGGTTTTTAGCATAAACAGTGTTTTTGCCTTCAATGGGACTGTGTTTTTCTTCTTAACCCAATTGAATCTTAACACCTCTTAAAACTCAAAAACTTAGGCAAAGAGCATAATAAATACCTCTCAAAATGTGTTTGTGCACTTTTGGAGAAAGTTTCGTTGGGAAAAGATCGAATTTGATGTGGATTGGAGGCTGTTTGACCGGTGCTATGCTCCTGTGCACAGGTGCGTAGCACCTGCACTCTGCGTTGAACGCTGTCGGGTCGGGCACTGGGTGCCCGCTGAACGCCGGGCGGGCCGGTCGGTTAACACGCACAGGGGCATCGTGCGATCCTACAGGACGTCACGCCATGTGCAAAGTTCTTTTGTCAATGCCTACAGGCGCGTCGCGCTAATTTACAGGCGCGTCGTGTCATGAAATTCTTCCACTGCTTGCCCAGGGTTTTGAGAGAAATTCTCTTCCTTTTCTCCTTTGCATAATAGACAATGAAATTCTTTTTAAAGCTTTTATAGATCCCTTTTAAAATTCTTTGAAACACCCTTTTTCCCTCCTTTTTTATTTCTCACTTTCACTTTGTGTTTGTAAAGAAAAATGGTTTTTTCTATTTGTTGGAGGGGTTTCCTTTTACCAATTTCTTTATCCTTTTTGAAAGGTGTAATCACAACAAGAACCTTTAAACTCAGCATTTTCCCTGATGGCCTTTCTTAAAGATAGAGTTAACACTTTATGACTTTGCCCTCTGCTTATTTGTGAAGGAGGCCTCTTTAAAACATTTTCTGGGCATTTTTGATATTTTTAGGTTTCAACTTCATGCATCCAAGCTCTGTCTATCAAGAAATTTTCCCTCAAAACTTTGACCTTGTCCTTATTATCTGAAAAGGTTAGCAAAATCATCATTACTGCGGCATCTCAACACCATATGTAAATCCTCTGTTTATGATATGAAGGAGGTCTTTTCATATAAGTTTTCTCTGTTACTTTGAGTAGACCATCATGAGCAAACTATGATCTTGTCCACTAGACACTCTTGAATATCTTCAAATAAACTGACCCTCTGCTCATTTTGGAGGAGGTCATCTGTTTGAAAAACTGCATGGGCACCTTTTGATCTCTGTTAACCAAATGAAAAATGATCATGAACAAATTGTTAGTGGTTCTTTAGAAAAACTATGTTTATCATTGGAAAGAGATCCTATGCTTGTCATTTAAGGGAGGCTTCTTTAGTACTGTGGGGAATAGCCTTTTCTTCTCAGGAAGGAGGTCTTTGATCTGTCAATGTTAACCTTTGAGGAAATCTACTTGCTCCAAATCTAGGCCCTTTGAGACCTACCATGAGGCCTCCTACTTATCTGTTGATGGAGGTCCTGAAAACCATAAAACTTCATTCATTTCAAACTATGAACCCTGTGTGTTTGCTTGAAAAATATAAATAGAAGGCAACAGTGAATCTTTGGTGCTTATCCTTGATGAAATCATTTGAATCATAATGCACTATGCTTCATGAGGACCTGTGAGTAATCAATATCCCTATTTTTCATGAAATCATTGTGCAAATTTCAGGAGCAAAAAATGTGCTTTGTAAATGGTGAGCGCTCACTACCATGAATCCATAAAACAACTCTTTCTTCCCTTGACTATATATTCATAATGTGTGGTGAACTTTTCTGTGAGAGCCTTTCAACGTTTTAGTTCCTGATGAAGTATAAGAAGCAGTTGTCCTTCTTCTACTTTCACTATGATGCCTAATTTGCTTTAAAACTCTTTTTGCCAGCAGACTATCATTGTTGGTGGGATAAGGCTGATTTGTAGGGCTGGCCACCATCTACACTTCTCTCTGACTTCCATAGTAAAATGACACAACATGAAACTTTCTCCTGAGGCGCTCCTTTTTCTTGTACTTTGTTTAGTGTCATCAATCAGTACATCCTTGCAGAGATGTAAAAACAGATGCTTTTGAAGTTTGGAGGGCTTCTTTGATGTTTCATGGGGATCATACGTGATCTAATCATATTTCTTTAGACAGGGAAAACTCCTTCTCTTTTCCTGATTTGAACATTCTTGAGCCTTGCTAGAAACAAAACAAAGTGACATTTTTTATGGTGCGTGACCTAGGGGTAGACAAGGGTTTTGGCTTTGGCAAATAGCAAGACATGATGGTTGACTGATATTGAAGATAGAGTTTTTTGGCTCAAAACAATCTTGCCAAGGAATTTTTCCTAAAACACCACCACCTAGACCTACATACTTTGTCATGGATTTTGAATGGCTTCTTGAGCATGAGTAGGTTATCACATGACAGAGTGATCAGTGAGAGAGGGGTAGATACTTTGTTAAATGTTGGACAGTGAGTTGCATGAGAAACAAAGGATTTTGAATGTAGAGAGGCAAATTTATAATAGATATAGACAGGGAGGCTTTGCTAAATTGAGATAGGTAGGGAAACTGAAGGGTTTTTCTCATCATAGGCTGAAAGAGAGGAGTAGGAAGAAAAAAATTTGTTTGAGGTGTTTTCTAGATGACAAATTGACATATTTAGATTAGCTTCTAGAAAACTCAGCCAAGGAATCTAGTCATCAAAAATAGGTAAAAATACTGATGACTAACACACTCAAAGATTTTATTCAAGTGGCGTAAGTGGTCGAATCTCTTCTTCGAAAACACTATGATGTTGTCAAGAAATACCACTACGCTTTGTCCAATCAAACCATGAAATGTTATGTATATTACACATTGGAAATTCAAACCGAAATTTACTAGCCCAAATGGCATTCTTTTGAATGAAAATCTGCCCAACTTCATTCGAAAAGTAGTTTTTAGTCTGTCGGGCTTTGAGACCAAAACCTGGTTGTATCTCGAATATCCATCCAATAAATAGAACATTTATGACATCAATATTATCTACAATATATGTTCCATAGACAACATAGGGTGGTTGTCTTTATCTGAGGCATGATTAAGGCTTTTGAAATATACACACAAGCATATTTCCCAAGACTTCTTCCTCACTAGGACTAGATTAGATACCCATGTAGAATGTCGCACTTTATAAATGATCTGAGAATCTAGCAGTTTACACAACTCCTTCTAAATTAGGGGCTCAAGCATTAGATGTACCTTTTGTAGCTTCTACTGAAAAGGCTTGGCCCCTTCTTTGATCAAGACGACATGCTAGATAATTCACATGTCGTAAGTTTTGATCTCATCATATGTCCACGTGAAAACATCTCAGCATTGCTTGAATAAGCGAATAAAATCATTCTACTCTTGTGGTGTTCATCAAGTACCAAGATTCACAAACTTTAGATCTTTCTTCGTTCCAAGATTTATCTATTGAATGGACACCTAAAGTGGTTCTGCAAGCCATACAACTTTTCCAATGATAGCATTCCCTTCGGCATGGGGTTCTCCTTGTTTGCACAAGCCTCATCTTGCAATTCTCTTTCGTGCTAGTCTTTATTAATTTTTTCATATTTGAATACATCATCATTTTCCATGAAGTGGAGTCTCTGCTTGTCGTCATTAAAATCACATAAATTAGTGATAATCTTAGGGACAAATGGTTTATAAATAATTTCAACAAAAAAATCATTCCCAAGTGTTGGAAACCTAGCATCCGCAACTACTTTACTCATTATAGGAACATATATAATATTAAAAGCTTTGGAAATGATGAATTAACTAACATACGTCTTATTGATGTTTTTTATATGAGGTGACACACATTGTATAGTGTTACATACCTTCCATATGACAATTTCTGAGTCACCTACTGCTCTAAGAACTGCAACATTGAGGTCAATGGACCTTTATAAGCCCAGGATGAGTGCTTCATATTCAACAGTGTTATTAGTGCACTCGAATTCCAAGCGGATTGACATCATTGGTTTTATTTGTCGCAGGTCTACTAAAACACAACCAACTCTATAGCCCTCCTATGTCTTTAAAACCTTAAAATACAAAATACAAACATCATATTTATATGATATTGGCTCTACGCTAGTACCACTACTAATACTATCTACTGTATAGAGGTCATTTTTACTAGTTGGACTAGGAAGGAGTTCCAACTATATGCCTAGTGGGACTCGAGAAGGTTGAGCAAGGTAGCAACGTATGTCAGTATCCAAGAAGCAATTTCCAAATATTAGGTCTATGAAAGCAACTGGTTCATTCTTTCCATCAAAGGGTGTAACCGTGTGTTTCATGTAATAATTTGATTTCACCTAGATTTGATTGTTTTTTCCCTTGTACAGAAGCCACAAATGTGACCAGTTAGTAGCAAAATACAATTGTAATTTTCTAGACCAATCTCTACTCTTCAATACACCATATGCTTCTGGACTGTCCACAATTACTATGTTCATACATTGGTGAACTCGTTGAATGGATGATATGCGAATAAGCACATTTATGAGTTCACCAATAGCATGGACAAGAGTCTTGTCTAGCTAGATAATCTATGCATCTATCTTATCCCATTTTGAATTGATTTACTTTGCTACAGATAGTGGAATTACGTTTATAGATGCACTCGAAAAAACTAAGAAATTGTGCACATTATAATTAAAAATTTCAAACGTTAACAAAAACGGAGGGAAAAGTGTGTTGGCATCTATGTTAATGCATTAATAAAAAAATTCCAAGGAACCATAAAACTTACCAGATCCCTTCTGCTAAGAAGCATCTTCACCTCAGGCAGACTGTTCAAGACTGTGGACAAGCAGTTCCTCCTGACTGGTGATCTTCATAAGTGCAAAAAGTGAAATGTTTGCACGAGTTTTCTTCATGTCTTCGACTATGTTGTAATCAAGCACAACAGGGATTACCGAAATGTCTAGAATAGTTAATTTATTTGATACTTTCGGAGTGGTAGAATTTCCTTTAGTGTTAGCAGAAGTATTTGTAGCATTGTTTCCAAACTTTCCATAAGTGTTGTGAGTTTATTTAACCGACGGTGTGAGTTTTCTTACCAACTGTTCTTTTAATTTCTACCTTGTCAACTTTGGTTTAAATATCGTCCCTTGGCTTATCAACTTATATCGATTGTTATGTTTTTGATGTGGGTCCTCACCCTGTGGCGGTTCTTTGGTACTCTTATTTTCATATGCATATTTACAACTGAGAGTGTTTATTGTGTGCCCAACACTTGTAGTTTCCCCAACAACAATAGTTTGTTCCTTCTCTTCTTCTGGTTTGGTTTGCTCATATGAAATAATTTTATCAATGAAGTGCGTAGATAGAGCGTTCTTGTTGTGATTCCACTATGGGCGTGTATTTTCTGAATTATACTCTTCATGGAATGAATAGTATTGATCCATTCCCATACTTTATACGTTCAAAACAACTTCAAGCTTTGCATAGATTTGGTCGGCGAATTGTTGTTGTCGTTGTCGGAGTTAGAAACCCTTCTCATAATTTTGAATTTAGGAGGCTCGCTGCTTATGATGGTCTCTCTTGACATCTATTTCAACTACACTAACTCATTCGACAGAAACTTGATCTTCTAGGTCAAGCTCTCAAGGTTTGTAACTTCTTTATCTTTGGACTTACTATTGGAGGCTTGATACCTTTTGCCCTTGTCTTTGGAGTCTTTTGATGGTTCATCATTAATAGTGACTCCAATTTCATGTAAGTCCTTTTCAACTGTTATGTCTTCTTCGTAATTCTATGCTAAATTTTCTTTCGTAGTTCACTTGTGCTTCTTCATAATTCTTTTCTAAAGTTTCTTTCACATTTTTCTTGATAAAATACACAGTTCTTGTCAGTAAGGCATAAGTGTAATAATCAATCATGATGGAGTCATGAGGTTTCGTATTCATAGGAAATTTATTCAATATATGATTAAACCTATGATTTAAATCTTTAACTTTCTCTTTCTGATCCATCTTCAAATTTCCTAGCTCTTTCAATAACATATCTGGGGTTTTATCATCAACAAATTTTTCAAGAAACAAATTTTTAAATCCCCTCCAATTCTGGATTGAGTTCGGAGGAATATTGTGGTAGCATATAACTTCTCTACCATCTAAGGTACAAGGGGAAAGTATACATGCAACATCATCGTAATGTACCTCAAGCATTTCCAGATGCATGTATAATTTGTCCAAATGGTCCTTTGCATTCACCACTTTATCAGGGTCATACTTCGTTAAAAATTTCTCTAGGTGCCTTTTCCTCTTATACAACACACCCAGTAGAGCGAGTGGGACCTGAGACATCTAATCGAGATCTTTTTCTACCGTATCTTTATCTCTAAACTCCTCCTCTTCTTCATAATTTTAAGGATATTCCTCTTCCTCTTCGTGACTTCCTAACCCACGGAAAGTATAGTCTGAGAGTACAATGTTGTCTCTATCACCTTCGTTGAAAGATGGAGGTCACTCTGGTTTCCCTGCATTATCTGTAGTATCTTATAACTCTTCAAGGGTGGAAAGAACTAAACCTTCGACTATAGAAACCATTATCCTAATAGGAGTGGTTGTGTTCTTATTTGGGAAGTATAGAATATTATGTATTCCAGGGATCAAGCCAATGGCTTTTGAAAAACAATAAGTTATAGGCCGAATGTCCTAGATATGCTCATAGGAAATTTCACAAGTTTTCCCAAGACCAGGCTAAGAGGATCCATCAACTTCAGGAATATGAGTAGAGGAGGTGTTGGGAAAATTTTTTCCTTGACCAGAAGAAGTTTGGTGAGGGTGGGTGGAATTTTCAGCCATAAAAATTTGGTTTCCCTCCTTCTAGCGCCATAAATGTTGACAGTGTTGGGCCTTCCAACATTCAAGGGATCTCCCCGATATGTGGTCCCAATTATACCTCACACTGTTTTGGATAGGTTCCTATCCAGAATATGACTCAGTTGTCATTTTCTTAAAGGTTTTCCTTGGCTCTAACCGTTAGCAAGAGAAAGAAGTGAATATGTGCCTTCGAAAAGCAAGTGAGCATGCCTAGCGAGTGTTCGATCATAGGTGTGTCAAATTACTTCTACTGTGGAGGGAAAGAGAAGTGAGCCCCTAAGAGAGAGGTAATAGTACCACCCTAGTATGGACACAAGAAAACCAATAAGGATTCAACTAACATCTAGTTTCATCTAACATCCAGTGGAATAGTCCACAAAGATGTGATAGTCATAGAAACCATTACATCATATTCTCAATATTATACACACTAAAATAATAAAAATAGTTCAACTACTTTAGCACAAATGAAAGTAAACATGAATTACAAATATTCACAAAATAGTCTTACAAATATTCATAATCCATGCATGAAGAATGTGTTGGCCATGAGGCTTCTAATATTAAGTAAAACTCCTAAGACACATGTATACAACGAACACCACTAGCTCCAATAATGGAGCATTTGAGCCACTCCTTACTCCCCAAAGGAACTATCTTGTCTCTCTAATTCCTTGTGGGAGGGGCCAAGGTGAAAAGTCCTTTTCTCATACAATGAGGGTGTATATATAACCAATGGAAGGTGTGATGTTTCACCTTCCTTGTGACTCTTTGACTACCCTCATGACTATTCAACTTCCTATGGATTTTTTACTTTACATGACTCTTCAAATTTTTTACATGTCCTTTGAACTTCCACTTTCCAATACATTTTCGAATGGAAATTTTCGTAATCTACAAAATGATGTGGCATATGATGACTCATGATATGACATGACATGACGCAAATGACATGGAGTGTAGGATAGCAAGGCAATTTCAAGTAATTATTGTTGCTCCTTTCTTTGTGTCTTCTTGAAAATTTCCTTTGTCCACCCCCACATGGCTTAGAGATAAGAAGTCTACAATGATATTAGGTCTCATGCTGCAATCGCAAATTGGTGTCCCTTTTCTTTCTCTTGATTGATAAATTTTCATATTTGGCTACAAAGGTGTCTTCTAGCATGTTCTCCTTCTCCATATCCTTCTTCACCCTTCCATGGTATTATAGAGTACATGCATCTTCAATTAACTCATGACAAGATTACATCAGTCTAATAAACCCCTACTCTAAGATGTGCATGATGATTCACTGACTGAGCCGAAAATAGGTAATAAGATGAGGGAGAGGCTCAGTGACTATGAAATTTTTCAGCTCAATAATTCAAGGGTTGAGCTTGAGCCTTGAGACTATGCAATGCACAATTCTGGCTTGGACCGAGCAAAACATTATGCAGTTGGGGAGCTTAGGGAGCCAGGCAGAGGGCTTGAGCAATGATTTTTCCCATTTCACAGTTATAGAAGGAAGAAGAGGGCAGATGATTATGAAATTGCGTATTTAAAGAGATCACGGCTAAGGCTTGAGCCTTGTGATTGCACAAGGTGCAGTACTTACTGGACAGGAGGGAAAGATTGCACAATTTTGGGGGTCATATTATAGAAATTATACAAACATATGTATATCAATGGATTAAATTCGATCAAGAAATGTACTAAAGCTAGATACTGAATCCTTATACAAATCAATTATGGAAAATAAACACAATCGCCAATCACAATAAGCAAAGAAAGAATCAAATCAAACCACAACACAGATATTTTCTGGGGGAAATCTTGCTGCTCAAAACCCCCCTATCTTCTATTTTATATTCCACAAGGAATCATGAAACAATTACAATGCACTCTTCTAACAGGAGTCTCCTGCACTCTGCCTATTGTTTCACACTAATTCAGACAAAATCGACCAACACTTCCAATTCTCATCCTCTAATCAGCCTGCCTACCTTGCGCAATTCATGTGGAATGCAATCCCTATTCTTTAGGAATTTCAGCCTTCTAAAACTACGCAAGGATCATGGGCAATCCAATGGATGTCTGGTTGCATGTGGGAAACCTACTTATGATACAACTGATAGTTAACATCCCTTTAACCTTTGTCTCAACTGTGTCTCCACTGGAACTGACATGCATGCAACTATTAACAGTAAATCATCAGTTGCACGGCAGATCACGGATTGTGAATTAAATCTGATTTAATTCATTTGATCTCTCACTAGTGCAACAAATAGTTACAACTAGTTCAACTGACTTTAACTCACCTAACTGAGTTAACTGATTACTCATGCATTAAACTAATGCACTAACTGTAACTCGAACTCCATAACTAATAAAATCACTCTGCATGCCTCACCAACCACCCTCAACTTGAAATTCATGAGCTAACTGAGTTTATCACACTCAGTTAACTATTACAAGTGATTATGAGATAAGATTGCATTTTATTGTCCAATTTAATTAAGGGATAATTAAATTAGACACTACAATTTATTAAATTAAATTGGCTTTCACACTAATGTATCGCTAGGAACTGTGGTCCCACACTAGTGTGTGTGTTGCAATTTCTTGTTGACTTTCAACACATAGGTCAGGCTTGAGCACTATGATTACATAGTGCATAGTCCTGGAAGGAAGGAACTATGAATTGTGATTTTTCAAGAGGCAAGGTTGTAGCTTGAGGGCTAAGACTATGCAATGTGCACTTCAGGAGGCTAGATGAGGCTAATTTTCTTGGTCAGGAAGTTTTCAAGATTTGGCTAAGTGTGATATCAGTGAAGCTAGTGTGAACAGTGATAGGAATTGATTGTGATCACACATTTAGAACACTTGACGAAAAAACATATTTCATCTAGAACACAAGAACAACACACTTCCCTCAATCTGGAAACTTTGTGACAACTTATGACAAGTGTGATACCAAAGATACACTTTCTAACGAAGGTGACGACACTTGTTCGATAGTCCTTAAAACTTTGAAGATGAGTGTGATAGATGTTCACATGATAGTACAAACTAATTTTCACAAAGATAACCCCCAGTGTGATAGATGTTCACATGATAGTACAAACTAATTTTCACAAAAATAACCCCTTAAAACTACCAAAACAAGCTTTTGTGCAATGTACGACACTTAACATGTAAAAATACAACACTTTGATTTTCTCGCAAAAGGGACCAAAACACTTAAATAAAATGCACGTAATGAGTCTTAAAATTTGTGACGACAATATGCAAGAACAAATGAGGCTCCAAAAATTTGGTGCAGGACAAAATTTTGGAGGGTGTTGTAGTAGTGATAATAGAACCCTAGGTCAATTCTAAATTTTGCATGAACAAAGTCCATTTTGGCGATGTATTTTTCTTGCTACAATTGATCTAGTAGGTCATCTATTCTAAGAATGGAGTCCCTATTCTTGAGGGTAATTTTCTTCAATTCCCTATAATATATTGGCATTTTCCAAGTTCCATCCTTCTTTGGCACAACAATGATGGGTGACCCATATGGTGATGTAATTGGTCGAATGACACCCTATTCTAGTAGCTACTGAAGTTATTTCTTCACCTCACTTACTTCTATAACAAACTACCTATACAAACCAATGCTTGGAAATGGGGAGTCTAACAAGATCTAGATCTTGTGCTCCACTTCCCTCTTAGATGGTAGATATTTAGGTTCTTGGAACACATCCTTGTATGTCTGTAGTGAATCTTCTAGTCATTTTTTTTGTTTCTTATTTCACCCCTCTAGGGATGCATTTTCTCTTACTGACTCCTCTACAAAATAGTTTTCTCTTAAAAATAGTAGCATATTTCTTGTATGAATTGATCAGTTTCTTGGCTTAGTTAGAACTTACCTATAAAATTTTCAAATTTCCTTTTTCTGCATTGATGGTGAATAATTTTCCATCCTTGAAAATCTAGTATCTGTTCGCTCTCCACATGAATATTGCATCTTTCATGTACATGTGTGGACTTACAAACCACTACACATACAACAAGGGGAACTACATCTAGTTCTACTTCATCAATAAAATAAAAAATGATAGAAAATCTAATTTTCACTGTCTTTTTACCTTTACATTCCCATCCTTATTAACCCATTCCAATAGATATGAGCTTGGATTATAATGAACTTCAAATTCAAATTGTTGACTAGCTCTGTGGAAATGAGATTCACGTACGTCCCTAAGTCAAACATACCATAGAGTCTGGTATTTTCAATATGTTCTTTTTTTTGAAGGCTACTCAGATTCAACTCCTTATACACTAATGGATGGAGGAGCTTATCATCCATGTTCAAGTTGCTTTCAACATGATTGCTCAAATCAGTGACCATGAGATCCTTATTCTTATTATCTTCCTTTTTTTTCGGGTTAAGCTTTGGATGCAGCTTCCAACACTTCTCCTCTATATGAACATCAATGTTATATTGGTTTTAGTGGTTTTTTGGATATTTTCATTATTGTGTTATGAATACTCTCTTTTTATCCTTTCCCCTTTCTCACTTCTTCTTCCCTTCCTTATAAGCATCCTTCTAACCCTTCTGCTTCGATCCATTTGATTCCCCTTTCTTCAAGCTTATGTTCTTTAGGTACTATGTGTATACACAAACCTCATCCACCAATATGGGATTGAACAACATCACTTTCTTTCACATATGGATGTGCAGACCCCCCACATAAAATAGGAGTACATCTAGGCTCTTTGGGGAGATACCGAACATTACGATTATCTTTCTAAATTTTATGGTGTACCCTATACAATTTTTCCATGCTTCTACCGAAAGTAGTGTCATAAAATACATTGGTCCTATTGTTAATTTTGGTAGCCCAGTGAAAAATTCCAATCACGAGACTAGATTCCTCTCTCTGAGAGGGGACAAGGGAAAGTGTATTTCAAATTAAATCCCACAATTGTATAATTGATCAAGTTGGGCCTAAAGCAAATCGGTCACCTTTGGAAGCCTATAAATACAAGTGACCTCAACCTCATTTGGACATCATAGTCAAGCATGTTCTTCTCTCTTATTTAGATTGGTTCATACAGGTCTAAAGTTGGCTTGTGGAATTTGGTTCATACAAGTCCGAAATTGTAGGGTCTGAAGCTTACACATGTGGTTAGGGTTTTTGGTTTCCAGTCACAGGCTTGTCATAGGGAGTTTTTCGTTATAACCATAGGCATGCAGGCTCATCTATACGGTTGGAAGCTCTCAGCCACATGCATAACTCTTCCTCCATGTGGTTGAGATCTATGGTTTCAAGTTTATAGATGACCGCAGTTGACCAAATTTGACCACAAGAAAGAAAAATTGTTTCTAATTAGTATTGATATTTCGAACATATTTCTAAATATTGTTGGATTAATTTTGTTGGATGATTTTTTATTGTCTCATT
This sequence comes from Pinus albicaulis, assembly GCA_034641835.2. NCBI lineage: Eukaryota > Viridiplantae > Streptophyta > Pinopsida > Pinales > Pinaceae > Pinus > Pinus albicaulis. The sequence goes on from CM076574.1 coordinate 989,097,678, forward strand.
ATACTCTTTATTGAACATTTTATGACAATATAATAGAAGAATAATTTCAAATGGTTTTCCCCATAGTGGGTTTTTCCTTGGTCATTGACCAAAATTTGGTGTCTCTTGTTGATGTGTTGATTATCTCCTTTTTCATTACACTTACTCTTCTATCCTCAATTATTTTTTATGATTGGAAATATTAAATTATTATTGAAATATTGGTAATTGAAGAATTGAATTGGGCTAAAGTAATTGACACAACATAGAGCGGTGTGAAAATTGACATGGTATCAAAGCTGAGGTGAAGGACAGGCCCAAAAGGAGACAATAATTGAAGCAACATCTTTGGAAATTCCAAGGAGACTACATAATCAAGTAAATATGTCTTCCTCTTTCATCAAGGAAAATGAGAAGTTGGGTGACTCATCTAACTTTATTGCATGGAAAATTAGGTTGGAAATCATAGTTGATAACAATGGTGTTTTGGAATACATTCAAGGAAATGTATCTAAGCCTCCGGAGAATGCTTTTGTTGGTTCCAAGCACAAGTACAAGAAAGGTGAGTTAAAATAAAGTAAATTAAAGTTGATGGATACAATATAATTTACTTTCATATGTTGGAAATTTGAAGAAGTTTAAGGATATGTACAATAAGCTAGCTTGCATGTATAAAGTCAACAATTTGAACAAAATCCTCTCCTTGAAAGATCAACTCAAATAAATGAATATGAATAAAGGAGAGTCTATGAAATCCTACATTATGAATATATCACGTCTTAAAGATAAATTGCATAGAGTTAGGGAAATTGTGCCTAACAGGGAATTAGTGAGTGTAACTCTTAGAGGTCTCCCTCCCATTTGGGAAACCTTCATTACTACTATAAGCAACAACAATAGGTTTCCATCCTTTGATGAGATTGTTGTAAATCTCATTTAAGAAGAATCAAGGATGATATCAAGGGGCGGGATTCAAAATCATGAAGAAGGAGAGATCACTACATTTATCACTAATAATAAGAAGAAGAAAGGAAAAGGAGGTCCATCAAATTCAAGGAAACCTCCTCCTTGAAATTCAAAGAGAATGAATGAAATAAAATCATCTCACATTGAATGTTACAATTGTCACAAGAAATGTCACTATGCTCGATATTTCCCTGAGAAGAAAAATGGTCCATAACACTAGAAACAATAATAACAAGTTTAATGATAAAAGAAGAAGAGATGATTGAAGGAATGATCATAATGGAAGAGATGAAAGAATAAGAATGTAACGCCTCCTCCACATTTACCCACTTTCATTGGCTTGCCCGAGGTAAACATGAGCTAAGGATCACTATGATAAGACTCAACCTCCTAGGTGACCTTAAGGAAATGGACTCGACAACTTAAGACCTTACTAGCTTCACTCAAGTGCCACAAGACCTCTAGGAGTAACCCAACCCCTCCAGGTGTCCAACCCCTACGACAACTCACTTTTTCCCTGACCTTTAGCCCTATTCGCTCCCTTACCAAGGCCTCCATGTGACTATGGGTTCCCAGTGACACTCATAACCCTACCTCCATGCGACTATGGAATTTTTAGCTTTGTTCTATTTGAGCGACTCCGAATTCTGTGCCACTTTTTCAGGGCTAGGACTCAGGTCTCTACCTAGAACTCAATGAAACTCCCAAAGTTGATAAATGACATAAACAAAATGCTTGTAAACCAAAAGCTGAAACCAGGACTTGACCTGACCATTCCCAACCGGGATTGACATTCTGTGAAAAACTTGGTGAATATACCACCTACAGGTCATGAATGCAAGTCCAAACATAAGGGAATAAAAAATTATTTGAGGTTTAAAAAGAAGGGTTATTATATTCTCACATTATATTTCATAACACCAATTAGGTCTTACATTCATTATTCATTCAGTTACAAGTGAAAACATGAAAAGAGCCATGACTAAGGTCTGTCATATAACCATGCTTATAACCAACAAATAACCAGATAAATAAAAATAAGATAATAGCCATCAAAGCCACATAATAACCACTACAATTACTCATCAAAAGAAAGAGAAAATTAGCTTTTATTAAACATAGGAAAATGTCGACTAGGTTCGAGACTTCCAGGTTCCCCCTGACCATAGATTGGCTGACCGAAATCTCTCTTTTATCCAATCATCCCCATGCCATATTCCAAGCATGAATATGGGATCTCATGGGATAAACCAATCCAAGGACAATCAACGGAATATAGAGGTTAAACCACCTCCACCCTCTCCATACCTTGATCTCCCCCAAAGTGATGCTGAGATCACAAAACCAAATCGAGCTTGGATGCCTCATAATTTCTTCACCAATACCTTGAGGATTTTTTCCTGTCTCCACCCTAAGGATTTACCATGTATCTCGCCATTACCATTCAAGGGATTCCTAGGCCTTTTGGAATTTTCCTGAGACCACCTCACCCAGATCCAAACTATTCCGACAATCAAACGCTCGAAACCGAGAACAATCCCATCACACCATGGCTATCCGAAAATGGCAATGCTAAAATCCATTGTCAAAACCCAGAAAAATCCATGACAATGACAAGAAAATAACCAAATACCAACACTCACATACCATGCATGTCAAAACTAGCTAGGAAATCATACATGCAACCTGTTACCTACAAGTATTCCCACTAAAGTTGCTCGATCCTTGTCTTCCTTTCCTTTCCTTGTCCTTATTTGCTCTTCCTTTCATTTCTTTGTCCCTCCTTTGCTTGCTTTCTTTTTTTCTCCTCTTGGTGTTATTCTCCTCTATGAGACAAATTATAACACTCAACTTATAAAAGGATACCAACTTATGCTCTGATGTCTTTTTATTGATGAGTCCTCTAATTTCTTCAATTTTCCCTTATTTTCCTTCATTTTCCTCCTCACATGCAACCTATGACCTTTCACCTTCCTTTTCTCCTAATTTCCATTATTTTCATAAATAATGTGCCAAAAATATCTTTTTTCCTTTCCAAATCCTTATCCAATGCCTTTTCCAATTTCCCTTAGCCATAAACACAACAATTGATGCCCACTAAGATATTTTGTCCAATATTCATCTTGGAATAAGTGTCCCTTTCCCATGGTCTTACTTTACATTTATTAATGTTTATTACATGAACTTTTAATCCGAAGTTGTTACAAACCCCTCCCCCTTAGGGGAACACTGTCGTTGGTGTTAAACCACGCATATACCCAAAAAAACTGTTGAAATGAAAAAACATATTGCCTTGGAGCTTTATAACCCAACTCGTTGCAGTATTACAATAAAAACTTGCTCAAAAGAAAAACCATCATGATAAACATGACAATATGAAAACCTATTATAACCCTATTTTCCACTCCATTATAGTGAGAGAAACCCAATATCAACTTACCTTGGTTGTTTGGCTAAAATGCACCCCTTTTCACCTTTTATTTTACTTATGTGAAATTTATCCCATGTTAAAAGGGTGAAATTACATAATTGAGCAATTTCTTATAATTATTTTTCCAAAATATTATAATTATGAGATAATAATTATTTCATAATTGAGATCACTAAGAAAAAACTCATAATTTTGAAAAAGGTTTCTAAAGATTTTCATTCCCAAGGAGATCAACTTGACCCACATGTTTATGAGTTAGCTAGGGATCCATTATTATACAAGTTTCCTAACTTCTCAAGCCCCTAGGTGTCTATATACAATTTCCCAAATGATATAATAAACCTATATAATCTCACCAAGAGGAAAGGGGGAGAGAATGTATCCAAACTATAGCGTGATAACTCTGTTGTATTGGGAGAGGAGACCCTCTGAACAAGTTGGAGGAGAGGATATTCTTAGTTGAAGGGATCGAGATCATGTGTGGATGAGGTAGATCACTCGAGTGGAGTGCAGGAATCTGCATTAGACCCACAATCCTTCCTCAACCTATGAGGAGGGTCTCCTCTCCTAATACAGTCGAGCTCTTGTGTTATAGTTTTGATACTTCATATCCCCCTTTCTTCTTGGTGAGATTGTATAGGCTTATTATATCCTTTGGGAGAATGTATATAAAAACCTAGGGGATTGAGAAGTTATAAAAATTCTATAATAATGGACCCCTAGCCAACTCATACATAAGTGGATCAAGTTAATCTCCTTGGGAATGGTAAACTCTATAAACCTTTTTCACAATTATGAGTTTTTTTGTCAATTATCTCAATTATGAAATGATTATTATCTTATAAATATAATATTTTGGCAAAATAACTATGAGAAATTACTCAATTATGTAATTTCACCCTTTTAATATGGGATAAATCTCACATAAGTAAAAGAAAAGTTGAAAAGGGATGCATTTTAGCCAAACAACGGAGGTAAGTTGATTTTGGGTTTCTCTCACTATAATGGAGTGGCAAATAGGGTTATAACACATCAACATATAGATGGGCAGACTGAAGTAGTCAACAAGACTTTGGTGCAACTTCTGAGGGGATACAACCAGAAGCATACAAAGACAATGGATGAAAATATGGTATATATACAAATTCTTATAATAGAGAAGTCCACACTTCTATAGGAAAGTCCCCATTTGAGACTTGTTTAGGATATTTTCCACCTTCACCTTTGGATATTGCATATGTGCAGCAAAGAGGAGTGAGGGAAGATCTTACAGGAGATTCTTTGAGGGTTGAAACATTTATAGAGAAGATCAGACAAATCCATCTACAGGTACAAGAAACACCGCAAAATTCGCAGGAGAAGTATAAGTTTAGGCATGACCAACATATAAAAGAGAAATCATTCAAGATGGGTGACAAAGTATGGCTACAATTGAACAAGGAGAGGTTATAGGGGTCTGGTAAGAAAATCAAGGCTCTTAGGTATGGTCCCTTTGAGATACTGGAAAAAAGTGGGTGATAATTCCTATCGGCTCAGTTTACCACCATATATGCTCATTTAATCAATTGTGAATGTAGAGAATTTGAAACTCTATGAAGCTTCCATGCTAGATCAGGAAGAGGAACAAATCCTACCTTTTATGGAGGATTTGGCACCAGATGCACATGAATAATTCACAAAAGATACAGTTTTGCAAAAGTGGTCTAGAACTACAAGACAGGGGCAACATGACCTTTGGAAGATTGGGTTGAAGGGGGAGGTGTGATCAAGATTGGATCATTGTATTGCTTTTCATCCATCTCGATGCATTTGGAGTGGAAAAAGAGGAGGAATCAGCTCACAGGACCGTTTTTACCAGCGGGTCCTAGTTTGGCGAAACGAGGTCTAAAACCTTCCGGGAGCATTTTGAGAATAAAACAATGTTTTTTTGGGGTAAAACTTTGCCACTTTTACATAGATCTATTTCATACTATTCTACACACATAGATATTTCCAACGATGCAAGAAGCATGTCAATTAGAGTCTGTATGCAAAATTTATGCCACTCAGAAATTGACCTTCCTGTTTTCACATTCGGGAGGATGTTGCGTTAGCCCCCATTATTCATGGAAAATGGGCTAGCCGCGTGTTTATGATGTAAAAGACTCTAGAATAGTCTATTTTGTAACTCTATTTAAGATTTGATGTAGTCAAACTTAACCACTAGTATGCTATCAAGTTGTGGTATAACCAAGCCACTAGGAGGAAGAGGCATTCCATTCTTTCGAGAGAATTTGTTCCATAATTGAGCAAAGATAGCCAAGAGAGATTGGAGGTAGAGCACATAGAGAGGATCTATGCATTGTAGCAGCCCATGGGCCACATGCATTACTTATTTGTACTTGCAGCTATATTTCTTGATAGAGAAAGTGAGCGAAGTGACCTTAAGGCTTCCAGTTGGGTTTTCGCCTGAAAGGGTTTCCCAAAAATCATATCTTGTGTCTTATGTGTGTACGCTTATTTTGTCATTCTCTACTTCTCTGCATAATTTCCATTCGCATGCATGCACTGGTTATAGTAAATCTACAAATCTAGAGTTTTAATAAAACTGTAATAGTATAAAATTTCAGTATTTAAATATATTATTATCAGAGTCGTTGTGACGAACTGTCTAGTGGAATATCCATGACAGTGTACAGATGGATCATTAAAATGTTGGTCTAGTTGTTGAGGTCCACCTTGCCCCTCCACCTTAGATGATCGAATGATTTCCGTCTGTATGTACTGTTTGGGTAAATTTTGCGCATGGCAGGCTATGTATGTGAAAAAGTCATGTTTTGTCAAGTTTTTGTCCTTTTGGTCCTCTTTGTATTTGAAAGCCAACAAATCAGGTGAGATTGAAGCTAATTTTACATTTTATCAGACTATGTAATTTCTTCATAATATAATAGAAAAAACATTGACTGAAAAAAAAAAAGACATGTGTCAACTCCAAGTTGAGCATAGATGGAATCGCACATCACCACCATACTGCCTTGTAGAATGTACCTCTTGACCCAATAAATTTAGAGCATAATTAAACTTTGACAATACTTTTGTATGATTTTATTGTAAGATTGTGATTTCATATTGTTTAAAATGCACTTTTAAATACATAAATAGATCACGTGTCCTAAAAAACCCTTGAGAAATTAGATCTTTGCAAATTAAACAATTTAAACTTATGATATAAAAAAATTTCTAATTTTCAATAAAATTACCAACAAAAATATTCGGAAAAATATATATTTTATCATTAATTAAACTATAAACCATTCACTAATAAAATATATATAAATAATAATAAATAAACCAACTTATTAAAAAAAAAAATTTAAAAAAATTTAAAAAAAATTCACGTTGTAAAAACCTAAAATTATTATTAATAGAAAAAAATATAACCTACAACAAAATTTCAACCAAATTTAGAACTCCGACAAAATTTGGGGTTCTTAAGGAAGTAGGCTTTGAGTAATTTTTTCTAATTTCACAAAAATTCTCTATATTCTATATTTTTATTATTATTTTAAAATTTTGAAAGTTTAAATTATTACTGATGGAAAAATATAGCCTATTACCAAATTTAAAACTCCGACCAAATTTCTGCTAAGTTTGAAAGTGAATTTTCTTTTAGATGAAGTGGGTTTTGACTCATTTTTTAATTAGACAAAATTCTTCTCTGTTCTATTTTTTATTATTACTTTGAATTGTGAAAATCTAAATTATTATTAATTGGAAAAATATAACCATTTTAACTAAATTTAGAACTCTGACAAAATTTCGGCTAAATTTAAAAGTGAATTCCTTTGGATGAAGTGGGTTTATCGTATGTCCACTTAAAACTACAACCAAATTTTTACTCAATTTGGAAGTGAATTTTCCTTTAGATGAAGTCGGTTTTGACAAAAAAATTTAATTAGACAAAATTCCTCGGTATTCTGTGTTTTATTATTACTTTAAATTGTAAAAATCTAAATTATCATTAATTGGAAAAATACAACTTATAACAAGATTTCAACCAAATTTAAAACCCCTACAAATTCGACTAAATTTAAAAGTGAACTCCTCTAGATGAAGTGGGTTTGTCCTAAATTATCATTAATTGGAAAAATATAACCTATAACAAGATTTCAACCAAATTCAGAACCCCTACAAAATTTAGGCTAAATTTAAAAGTGAATTCCTCTAAATGAAGTGGGTTTGTCGTAAATTATCATTAATTGGAAAAGATAACCTATAACAAGATTTCAACCAAATTCAGAACCCCTACAAAATCTCGGCTAAATTTGAAAGTGAATTCCCCTAGATGAAGTGGGTTTGTCGTATGTCCACTTAAAACTCTGACCAAATTCCTGCTAAATTTGGAAGTGAATTTTTGTTTAGATGAAATTGTTTTTGACTAATTTTTTTAATTTGACAAAATTCCTGTGTATTCTGTGTTTTATTATTACTTTAAATTGTGAAAACCTAAATTATCATTAATTGAAAAAATATAACTTATAACAAGATTTCAACCAAATTTAAAACCCAGACAATATTTCGACTAAATTTAAAAGTGAATTCCTCTGGATGAAGTGGATTTGTCGTATGTCCACTTAAAACTCCGAACAAATTTCTATTAAATTTGGAAGTGAATTTTCCTTTAGATGAATAGGGTTTTGACTAACTTTTTATTTATATAAAATTCCTCTATATTCTGTGTTTTATTATTACTTTAAATTGTGAAATTTTAAATTATCATTAATTGGAAAAATATAACTTATAACAAGATTTCAACCAAATTTAAAACCCCCACAAAATTTCGGCTAAATTTAAAAGTGAATTCCTCTACATGAAGTGGGTTTATGGTAAATTATCATTAATTGGAAAAATATAACCTATAACAAGATTTCAACCAAATTCAAAACCCCTACAAAATTTCGGCTAGATTTAAAAGTGAATTCCTCTAGATGAAGTGGGTTTGTCGTATGTCCACTTAAAACTCTGACCAAATTTCTGCTAAATTTGGAAGTGAATTTTCATGTGGATGAAATCGATTTAACTTAATTTTTTTATTAATAGATTTTTGGCTTTTGTGATCCATCAATAAATTATGAAGAAATCTTTCGGTAATAATCACATTATCATGAACAAAGTTCACGCGTTAACCAATGTGGTTCATCATCATGACTAGGTGAGAGATCAGATCAGTGGTTAAGTTTAAATAGATGTAGTCTCAAAGACTTTATTATTATTTTAAATTGTGAAAATCTAAATTATCATAGAAAATATAACTTATAACAAGATTTCAACCAAATTTAAAACCCCGACAAAATTTCGGCTAAATTTAAAAGTGAATTCCTCTGGATGAAATGGGTTTGTCGTACGTCCACTTAAAACTCCTACCAAATTTCCGCTAAATTTAGAAGTGAATTTTCCTTTAGATGAAGTGGGTTTTCACTAACTTTTTTAATTATACAAAATTCCTCTGTATTCTGTGTTTTATTATTACTTTAAATTGTGAAATTCTAAATTATCATTAATTGGAAAAATATAACTTATAACAGGATTTCAACCAAATTTAGAACCCCAACAAAATTACTATTAAATTTAAAAGTGAATTCCTCTAGATAAAATGAGTTTTTCATAAATTATCATTAATTAGAAAAATATAACTTATAACAAGATTTCAACCAAATTTAGAACCCCGACAAAATTTCGGCTAAATTTAAATCTGAATCCCTCTAGATGAAGTGGGTTTGTCGTATGTCCACTTACAGTTCCGGGACTTTTCCTTGTGGCTGTCTTTCGTACGTGTCAAGAAATGATTTGCCAACGAGTTACGCGACACTAGCTTTTTCGTACGTCTCAATTAATGAAATAATTTGTTGAAAGCACCAGAGATATGATTTCCTTCCTTACACGTGTGACTAGATTCTTACATGACGCGGATCTCTAAGAAAACGCGGACTGCTCTGCTTACCCCCACACCTTCCGCGTACCCCGATAGAAATTTCCACGGTGGCCAACCGTTAGTGCCTTTTTTGCTACCGCCACACTTTCCGCCTACCCGCGATATTATTCATTTTCTTCATTCTTCTACATACTTCGGTTTCCAGATGTTTCTAGGAAGTTCCCTCACTGTTCTTTACCGTTGTACAAATAAGCTGTTCTCCGACTTCATACCACAAACACATCAGAGATCCGTAGAAGAATCTCCTCTGCAACTGAAATTTTCTCTATTGCACTCTTCTGCTGCCGATTCGTGGCCAGGTTTGAAGAAGAATTGCAGAGCTTTTTCCTTTGCTGTTCTAGGTAAAGAGTTGTAGAGCATTTGATTTTTTTTGTCAGGAATTTGAAAATGGCAGCCGTCGTGGGATCTGAATACTGGTGCCACATATGCAAAGAAACAATTGGCAATGTAATTGGAGAAGAGGTATGTTGCCCTAGATGCAATCAAGGGTTTGTCGAAGAAATCGAAGGTGGGCGGACTCAAGAAGCTCAGTCCCTGTCTGGTGGCTCTGATTCGACTCCAAGGGCAGAGTTCTTTACCGAATTAAGGGGGGAAGCTGCCCGGGAGCCTCAGGGCCGGCGGCCTGCGATGGTTGTGGTTGGAAGATCACCGATTCTTCACTTTATGCGACCCATGGGCGCTACTGTGGCCGGGAATCGACTCTCGGGAGGTACTGAAAGAGTTCTTTTACTGAACCCCTTTGCTCTACAGCATGAAGAGGATGAGGAAGGGGGCTTTTTTCTGCCCATGTCTGAGACCTTCGGCGACTATTTCATGGGAACGGGGCTTGACTGGCTTATCCAACGCCTGGCAGAGAACGATGCGAATCATTACGGCACACCGCCGGCTTCAAGATCTGCCGTCGAGGCCATGCCTGCTCTGAAAATCTCAGAGGAGCACCTCAGCTCTGACTTGTCGCAATGTGCTGTTTGTTTGGAGGAGTTTGAACTGGGAAGCGAGGCACGTCAGATGCCATGTAAACACATGTTCCATTCTGATTGCATTCAGCCGTGGTTGAAGCTGCACAGCTCGTGCCCCGTGTGCCGGCACCAAATGCCGGTCGATGACGAGGATGATGACGCGGAGAAACGGCAAGCGGAGGAGCCCAATTCGTCAGAGGAGAACAGAAGGGACGAGTCTGAGAACAGAAGGGACGTGTCTGACAGAGAGGCGAACACGTCAGATTCGGAGGGCGGACAGAATGACCAGGCTGGCAGTGAGGGGAGAAGAGGATTTTCTGTGGCAATTCCCTGGCCACTTATGAGATCCCTGTTTTTGTCGAGACGTGAAAGGGATGGGCAGAACGGGCAAGAAGGGGCTCCTGTTGGTGAACCGTCTCTGGATTAGATATTTGGAGGCGTCAGTGTAAATAGTTTTCATCTTAGAAATCTTAGATCTAGTTTTTGTGGACTGAACTTCTGCCCTGCATATATTTCGTATGGGCTTATTACATCTTTGAAATTCAATTGGCATGGCATGTTCTTATTTTTTTGCCTTTTTCCAAAAGAATTATTCTTATTGATTCCAATAATGTTATTGACTGGCATCATTTTATATGTCAGAAGTAATAATTTCCACAGGAATCAAATGGAAACTACCTGAGTTTAAGCAATCTGCACAGTAATCCGTTAGATTTTATTTTTATTTTTATTTTTTATTTTTAAAGGAAAGGGTTTTGTTCTTTCTGAAATATTTTAGGGCGGTAGTTAAACTGTTCTATGTTTTGGAGGTTGAGGGTGTTTTCAGGATATGTTTTCTAGTTAAATTAGTTAGAAATTCAACAGAAATAAGTTGGAATGGAATCATAATTATTTGGTTAATTTTTTATTACTAAATTCTATTCAATTATAATTTTAATTTTTGAATTCTATAATTTTAGTTTGTGAGTTCTACATAATCAAGTGTGCAGAAGTTAAATCCATGAAATTGATAATTTTAAATTTGTGAATTCTACACCATTTCAATATATCAAGTATCAATAAGAAGTTAAATCTATTTATATATTCGTAATGAATGAAAATCTATAAGGAGTTAAATCTATTTATATATTCAGAATGTGAAAATCTATAAGGAGTTAAATCTATTTATATATTCAGAATGAATGAAATTGATGCTTAATTTGTGAATTCTACACAATTTCAATAAATAAAATGGCAGAAGTTAAATCCAATATACGGTGAAATTGATCCAACAATAATTTGAATTTGTGAATTCCACACAATTTCAATATATGAAGCGTCAATATTTCAAGTGTCAGATTCAATATATGAAGCGTCAGGAGTTAAATTCATTTATATATTCAGAATGGATGAAATTGATGAGATAGTGAATTTTATACAATTTCAATATATATATTAAGTTTTAGAAAACTAAATCTATTTATACGTTCAGAATAAATGAAATCAATGCAATCATTCATGTAAATTTCAATTTTAATATATCGAGTTTTAGAAAATTAAATTCATTTATATCTTCAGAATGAATTTCAATATATTAAATTTTAGAGAACTAAGTCCATTTATTTATTCATTCAGAATGAATAAGACTTCAATTTCAATATATCAAATTTTAAAAAGCTAAATCCATTTGAATGAAATCAATGCAATCATCGATGCAGATTTTAGAAGGCTAATGAAATCATAATTTTATTGGTCACAAATTTGTTATTATTATACTCTGTAATTATAATTTTAATTTATGAATGGATGCAGGTTTCAAAGGACTATAGAATAGAATATCAAAACACAATCTGGTAAAAGTTTCTTAACGCATTTCAGGAAATGCCATTTTTTAGGTTTGTAGAAATTTAGAATTCGGAGCCAATCAGTTGAAATTTTGAAATAGTTAGAAGTCCGGCATCTTAGATTGCCTCCTGTCCCTTTAAACTAATTTGTTTTTTTGAGAAATTTCAATTTGTTCCGCTGAATCAGTTAGAACTTTGACTTCTTAAATTGAATCAATGAAAACTCCTTATTTCTGGAATTTTAGCAATATTTCTGGAATTGTGAATCAGCTGAATCTGTTGGCACTTTGGGAACCAGTGACCCAGATAAATATCTGGATTTTTAGATTGCTTTTGAATTCCGAATCAGTTAAAACTTTGGCTGTCTAAACTGTAGGTGAGAAGAAGCATGTATTCTGTATGTGGTGAACCAATCATACAATTTATTGCTGGTTGACCTAGTCAACAACTACTTGATCAAAATTTGAACAAGTACTAGGTTTACTCTATGGTCAACCAAAATTACTGTATGGTCAACCAAGATAACAATTTAAAACTGGTTGACTTGGTCAGGTACGACTTCATTTTTTAAAATTTGAATAAAGCTTAAGAGTTACCCATGTTGACACAAAATTGATTACAAAACTGCTCAATCCAATGTTTAGAGAGTAAGGTTATGGTCAATCCAATTAATAAGTGATACTGTACGAGGAAGCAAGTCAGCGCTCAGAGTATGTAAGTTTTCGCCGTAGTCTAAAAAAAACCAAAACCCACATAATAACCTAGTAAGTGTAAGTAAGTTTTAGCCAAAGTCTCAAAAAACTCACAGAATAACTTAGAAGGGTTTTTGATAGTGCTGAATCTATTTCCACTATAAAAAATGCGATTCAAACACTCCAATTATTTGATTTTTTGAAATTTTTTAACTGGATTCCAACAAAAAACTGCCATCCAAACTATTCTGTTACATTGATAGACAACTCTGTTAACTGGGAAATTAAACCAGCTTAAATTCATTTTAATTTTAAATCTATGAAATAGAGAGAAAAATCAAATCTATTTTCAAGAGTCAAGATGAATCAAAGCTCTTAAAATACGAACTTTTTTTTAAAATGAAATGAAATTTGATTGTCTAAAATTAAAATAAGTTTGAAATAGAAATGATGACCCCATTACATCTATCAAACTTCTTAGAAATACTAAAGTTTATATTTCTAAAGTTTATATATAGTCAGTGTTTATATATAGGCAACCCAAAAACAATATATAACTGGTTGACTTGTTCAACAAGTACGGCTTCATTTATCATAGTCGAATAAAAATTAGAGTTTACAACGTTGACTTAAAATTGATTTCGAAACTGTTCAATCCATCGCTTAGAGCGTAGGATTATATTTAATCCAATTAAGGGCTGATACCGTACGAGTAAGAAACTCAGAGCAATGCATGTTTTCTATCAGTTATACTAATCGGAATAAACTCACAGTAGCATGTTTTCTCGCACAGAGGATACATTACAATGCTTTTGCAAACATGTGCATGTATTCATTTAGAACATTTTTTAACAACTCTTTTTGGGGGGGCCAAACCTGAAAATTGGGACAAGAGGTTAGTAAAAGTGGGAAGGTCCACATGAGAGGTCGATTAATAAATAAATTATTTATTAAAATTAAATATAAGAAAAATATTCCTGAAAATTAAAGCAAGATGTGAGTGAAAGTGGAGAGCTACATTTCATGAGAGGTTAAACACAACTAGATGCCAGTGAAAGTGGAGAGCTCCACTTCATGGTGAAAAAACTATTTCTTAAAATTAGGACAAGATGTGAGTGAAAGTGGAGAGCTCTACTTTATGAGATGGTAAACACAAGTTGACGTGAGTGTGAGTGTGAGTGTGAGTGTGAGTGTGAGTGTGAGTGTGAGTGAGAGTGAAAGTGGAGAGGTCCACTTCGTGGGAGGTATTCCTGAAAATTAGGGCAAGATGTGAGTAAAAGTGGAGAGCTCCACTTTATGAAAAGTTAAACACAAGTTGATATGAGTGAGTGTGAAAGTGGAGAGTTTCATTTCTATTAAATACAAGTTGTGGCGGGTAATGAAAAATTGGGTTTTTTAATTGTTTTATGTTTTGGGTTATTATAATTTATTTTATGGTTAAATAAATGTTTTTTTTGGGTAAGCTTGGTAGGACTATATCTTTATCATGTCTAATATAAATCTGATTGGGGTGGGGAATTGAACCAATGACTTCACGTCAAGGCCAACACGTGATCAATGGCTATCCAAAACTTCAAAGACATGGATAAATAAATGCTTAGTGGAGGAGGATATTGTTAATTTTTTTAAGATGGCTTGTGTTTTTTAGTCTTTTTAATTGAAATTTATTGATGTTGATTATTAGAATTTGGTAATATAATTTTTTAGCTCTACTTGAGAGGTTTACTAATAACTTTAAGAGAAACATGAGAAAAATATTCCTGAAAATTAGGACAAGATGTGAGTGAAAGTGGAGAGATCCACTTCATCAGAGGTTAGATATAAGTGATAGGTAATGAAAAATTGAGTTTTACATGTTTTATGTTTTGGGTTGCTAAAATTTATTTTGTTTTATGGACATGGTTAAATAATTGTTTATTGGAGGAAGGTATTGTTAATTTTTTTAAGGTGGTTTGGTTTTTTTTAGTTCTTTTAATTGAAAATTATTGGTGTTTATTATTAGGATTTGGTAATATAATTTTTTAACTTTACTTGAGAGGTTTACTAATAACTTTAAGAGAAACATGAGAAAAATATTCCTGAAAATTAAGACAAGATGTGAGTGAAAGTGGAGAGATCCACTTCATGAAAGGTTAGATATAAGTGATGGGTAATGAAAAAATGAGTTTTACATGTTTTAAGGTTAGATATAAGTGACGAGTAATGAAAAAATGAGTTTTACATGTTTTATGTTTTAGGTTGCTAGAATTTGTTTTGTGGTTAAACAAATGTTTATTGTTGGAAGGTATTGTTTAATGTAGTGTTGTTGGATTGGGTTATTTTGTGGTGAATTTTAACAAGCTATAAATGATAAAATTTGAGTTTATTTGTAGTGTGCTATTACTCAAAAAGCTTTTGAGTTGATAATTTTTTTATAATAATCTATAAAAAGTTTTTACTTTTATAATGTTATACAGTGAAGTTGATCTCATGTGAACATTTAAAATGAATCAGATATGAGTATCGTAATGAAATGAAAATTTAATTATTTTTATCATTTTTTTTTTCATAAAAAATTAAGAAAATCAAATATAAAAAAATAATTTTAGAGATATTTTATGTAAATTTTCATATTTTTTAATTTTTTTTTCATAAAAATTTAAGAAAATAAAATTAAAAAAAAATAATTTTAGAGATATTCTCTATAAGTTTAAAAATAAAATTTTGTTTAAAGAATATTTGGGAGTGAATTGAAAATGGCCCTATTGTTTCTATTGCCATTTTCTAGATTAACTTGTCTCTTTCCCATTAACCTTTACTCCATATATATATATATATATATGAATGAGTGTTTTAAAAATTAATAATAATAACATTATTGAGAAAAGATAAAATTCATATTAATAAGATAATAACTAGTGTGTATAGATTAAATATAGTTTACTACATTTTGATAAGGTAAGAGATTACTCAAAATCTAATAAAAATTAAAAATGTTAAGAGAAGTGCCTTAAGATCACCAAGGTTGTTGAGTTAAAAATTCAATAAAATTGGAGCGACAAATATTTTGAAATTTAGATTTAGTTTGAATATAAATTAGACAATTTAAGAGTCTTTCCTTAATCTTCAACTCTTTTGGGGATTGAATATGGAGCTCATGAGAAATTGTTTCTATTTTTGCAAGTTTATTTTATTTTATTTTTTTTCTTGTTATTTTTTATTATTATTATGTGAACTAGTCAAGATATGATCAATTTTTTGCAATCTTTTAGTTTTTTTTCTTTAAATTTTTTTGGTATTCTACAATTTCTTTTTAGAATTTTGATGTAATAATATTTTTAATACTATTTTTATTTTGCAAAATGATATTTTCATTTATCTCCTAGCATTCTTATGTCATTCTTGCTTGAGTTGAAGGTAGTTTTAGTTAGAGCGAGAAACGATTTTAAGAAACCTTTTGTCTTCCTTGTTGTTTAATATCTTATTATGTATAAGATACTTAGTCAAAGCCATGTTTTTAATGGTGGAAAGGCTTCTTTGATGAGGAGGAATAGAATAAGTGCATTTATTTTAATTTATATATTATATGTTATTTGTTGCTTATGAATTCATTCTATACTTTCCCACAAATGTTTAAATAAATTGTATCTCCAAATTTCAAATCAATATAAAACAATAGAAGCGATAAGAATTTTAAAGATTTTTTTTTTATTATTTTTTTTTTTAATTATTTTTTATTATTTTTTATTTTTTTATTTTTTTTTAATTTCATATTCAAAGATTTGTATATTTACAAATTCTTTAAAGTGCATTATAAGATTTTCAACCTCTATTTATTCATTTTTTCAATCTTATAATTCTACTTGATTTTTTGATGGATATCAATTCCAAGATATTGGTATGAAGAAATTACCTCCAAATTGGAAAATGGAGGCTTTTGTGAGAATAGTAATTTTGTTCTGGCATTTCTGGGTTACTCACATCGAAGGTTTTATGTTACACGTTTTGAGCCATCAAGTATGAATCAAATTTCATATATTTGTTCTAAGGATGAGCCACACTGTTCAAAACATCGACCATAAAAACAATGATTCAATGCAAGTAACCTCCAAATAGTTATTATTATATATGAAAGTATGATATGTGATCTTTCTATATTTAATTATCATGACTTTTGTTCTATTACTGACAATATATGTATATTTGTTAGTCATATTTTAACAAAGAAACACATATAGATGAGAGAAAGGAAAGAAAAAAAGAACATAAACAATGGGAAACCAATAAATTAATACTTTATATATAGTACAACTCTTACAACAATCTTTCCAATTTTTCATGTTTTCTTTTACATCAAATAACTATTTTATATTAGATGCTTTACCTATAGGGTACTTATAATTATCCAAATACACTGGTTGGTTAACGTGACTTATGTGATTGGTTGACTTTCATTTCGAGTTGGTAGGTCAACTCATCTTGTGAGCTTCTTGATATATATTTGACTTGGCAATGGACAAGGAATGAATGCCACGTTTATTTAATTGAGTTGACTAACTCTTCAACATTTCCTTTTGACTTAATTTTTTTTTGGGTTCATCTTGAGTAAGTGGTAGATGTGGATTACAATAAGAAAATTTGAGCGATATATGATAATACAAAAAATTAAAATTGATAAGTCTTATACTTATGATAAAGATACTTTCGAATTTTTGGCTATTTTTTGATGTTGATGTTGATGAAATGATATTGGTTGTTGGGATTAATGTCTACATTGGTAGATTTGGTTTGTGGGTTTGTTGGAGATTGTTGAGATATTCTTTTTACCATAATCAATAAGTTTAGAATTAATTAGATCAAATATATATATATATACTGGGAAACTAGGAGACACAACGTTCATCAATTGTTAAGGGGATCCCTAGGTGTACACAACACATATATATATATATATATATATATATATATATATATATATATTAAAAATTATTATAATTATTATATTTTATTATAAATTTATTAATTCATTTGATTATTAAAATGAATATAATAATAATTAATTAAAATAAAAACTATTTAATATATTATAATAAAAAAATTATTTAATTTAATTTTTTATATTTATAAAATTTTGTATTAAAATATCACAAGTAAATTCTCACATCTAAATTAAAGATATTTTTACATAGTCCTAGTGTATCTAGTCAATATGGTGTTGCCTTTGTTGGATTTTCAGAAATCTTATTTAAGTTATAAGACATAAGTTTCCTTTTTTTATATTTTTTTCACCTCCATACTCACTCATGGGAGCATCCAAATGGCATATGTATCCCATTTGCATAGTAATAATAGGCTTAGGTCTCATCTAGTTGTTTAAGATATTCTTTTTATCTCTAATATCTAGAATTGTTATTTAAAAATTAAGACTTATGTTTTTTTCATTATTTAAGATGTATATTTAAAAATTAAGAAGTAAGTTTTTTCCATTATTTAAAGAACGAATGAAATATGTTACACATAATACTCATAGTTAATGAAATTGCAAACTTACATAGACATGTATAATTAGATTACAAATATATAATTTCTTAAGAATATTTTTCTTTTTAATCTCTCTATTACATAATTTATTAGTGCAAAAAAAAATGGTTAATGTTTCTCCTATAACTTTTAGATAAAAACCGAGTATGCAAGCTTTATTCTATTAATCAAATAGAGTTACATATATACATGAAGGATTGTCTCAAGATACGAAAGCTATCTTAGATGCACAATAAGTTGGTTGAGAGCCAATATCTCAACCACACACCAAACAAGGGACCTAGATTTAACTAACACCTGTGGAATAGGAGCAGACTCTATACATAGGACGAATCACAATTGAGACAAGTAGGAATTACATTTTCTAACACATCCCCTTAATGACTACTTGTCTTGATATCCATCTACAAAATCTACATGTGGTCCTATTTGGTAATTACACTTTGTATCTTGTTCATGCCACTGTCGATGTCCATATAAAGGAACAACCATCTACCGAAATGCATGGGTTCCAAACCGCTACAACCGCTAGTCTACTAGGAAGTCCTTCACATACATGGTTCATCCAACCTCTCAATGAACTCCCCTTGGATATAAATTTCACCTTATGGAGTCTAAAAACCAATATGGCCCAGCCAAGTGTATCCATTTCGCATGGCACACTCTTCCAGGGTGTTAAAACTCTCTGACAGAGGGAACATATAACAAAGGGGTATGCATGCCTCTCTGGGTCTTACAACACGTACAAACAAAAAATGACATGTAGATTTTCTCTAATTACAAATTGTGACTCATACTCTACCATGGTCATGAGTCTATTCTACAAACATAAACAAACTTTAACAACATCATTCATATGCTAGAACACACCACTACTTTGGCTTTGTACTTTGAGTCTTTGGAATATTTATTTTTTACTTTGGCATGCTGGTTTGCAAAGTCTAGTTGTGGTCAAACATAAGAAAAAGATATGTTGACATCCATATAAAGGAGCAACCATCCACCGGAATGCATGGGTACCAACCACTACAACCTCTAGTCTCGTAGGATGTCCTTTGCATATATGTTTCTATCAACCATTATCAATGCATACATGTACCTATATCTACAAATCCCCCTCCAATGTGAGTTTTATTGGATGACCTGTAACCATGCTCTTCCTTCATCAGTGAACTCTCACCGGCAGTAGGTCTATCTTAGATCTCTTTGGCAAACTTTTACAGGATCCCTTCATCGACGACCTTTCACCAAATTTCTTCATCGGTGACCTTGCACTAGATTTCTTCATCGGCGACCTTGCATCAGATCTCTTCATCGACGACCTTGCACCGGATCTCTTCATTAGTGGGTGAACGCTAGCACAGACCTGTTTCTAGTCCACTTCACTGTTACACATGGTTTCTGGCTGACCACAAATCGACACTGGAAAATGGTTTATGGCTGACCATGAACCTATAATTACAAAGTGGTTTTGAGATTACCACGAACTTTTACGGGGATACACATACCTTTACAAGGCTTACATACTCCAACTCTTGGAGTTACCAGGTACATAAAATGACCACTACAAAACCATCCTAGACTTGCTTACCATTCAACTGTGTGACTCATAATACAACATGCTATTGAGTCTATTCCAAGAAACTCACACAAAAAAAACTTTCACTTTCATTATCCATAATAATCGATGTTGCTGCTCCTTCACCTCATCTTTTCATTGTTCATATCTTGGGCATCTTTGTCTTTGTCAAATAAATTCTTGGAACTCCATGCTTAACCTGTCATTTGTTAGAGTCGCGAATTCTAACAAATTAATTTTACCTACATTAAGTTAGGTAGGCTCAATAAGGGTCAATAATTTTAAACATGATTCCAAGAAATAAAATAAACTTTTCAGATTATTAAGAACATCAAATTTCTCTGTCCTTACCCAAAGATGACTATTTCCCGAACATAACAATAACCATTCTTCTCCAACGGTACCCAGAGGGGTCCACTGATAAATAAAATGGATCGACGACTTTTCAACTGGTCTCAATGCAGTGCATTCTAGCACAGATGATCCAGAAATAGGGACTCACAGCCACACGAAGAGAAAAAAAAACAAATTGTCCCTCTCAAAGTGAGAATCCAGGACTCCATGGTCCGATCCTCCGTCGTCCACAAATTCACTGTCAACATGCATAAAATTCAACGATTTAACACACAAAGTTCCCGTTTCAGTATCCAATTCCCTGATATCGCAGCCTAATGCCACTTACCCTGTTCACAATATCAAGGTTGGTGACTGCTTCCAAGCATGCCTCCTCATGATCGCTGCCAGGGTGTAATAGCGAAGACCCATTATCGAGCTAATCTCCTTGAAATTGAACATGCAGATCTGTTTCCATCACAATCTACTCCCTTGATCACACTAGCACACACAAACTCGACCATCCTCCAATTTGTGATGTAGCTCCAAGCACTGTTCCTTGATGCCATTTTCACTGTCATGTCTTCATCATATCATTCCTGCAAACAAATTTTTCTATTGTTGGAATGGCCAATTCCAACATAGATTCTCACTAGGGACAATAGTTGGCCAAACTAAATGTCACAAAAATACAACATTCAAATTTACATTAATGACATGACAATTTTTTAAAACATAAAATAATAATGCAAATTACTACGTCGTTTCACGGAACACTATGCGTAGCACCTCAACATAACTTGTGTATGATCAACTTGAAATCTACCTTTCCAAATTGTGTTTGCATAGGGTAAACCAGAAACTATATTATGCTGAACAAAAAATGTAGCCTTCACATAGTAGTTGGAACCTTCCTTCATAGTAAAGCATACATCATTTGCCTTTTTCAAAAAAGGCAACTGTAAAGTTATTTCTAGACGGCCTTTAGACATGAGTTCCACATTGTCTTCATTTAACTCATGATCAACACACACAAGCACTTTCACCTTCCACCTTTGAAGACTGTAATCTTCCTTGTCTCACTCCAGCTGATCCCTCAAAGCGAAAAGAGGACTGGGGACAAACTCTTCGTCCTCACCAGGACTGGAATCCTCGTGCTCTTCTTCTACATCATTATCGTTCAATGAGACCATCAAAATCTTTCCAAACAAAGGATTGCAGCAGTGGCGACATCCACCTTCAGCTTTCTCCCAAATATCCAAAGGCCCACCGCGACCATTTTCTCCAGCTTCTCCTTGGCGAGCTTCGGTGCATTGGTGGCTGCTTTCATGTAGACTGAGATTTTACGGAGGAAATTCCTTGGCAGAAATCGGGATCATGGCTCATGGGACCATGGCCCATGGCTCATATACACGTAGATTTTGCAAATTGAAACCAATTGTATAATAAGGTGACCAACGTGCCTCGAATGTTATGACTTATGCATCGTCTTCTGCTCATCCCAGTCATAGAACTGCAGGGGTAGCATCACCTACCTGCTCGAGATTTTCTTAATCTGCGGACAGTTTAGGTAACCAATGTAACACACACAACTCTCCACAATCAATAATGGAAACGACATCAACGACTTAGCTCCCCATCTCTCTCATCCTTACTGGCAAATTTACAAAACTTTGGCAGCAATTTCTTCACGGCTATAATAAATCTAGACAACAATATTCCACAACTCCACACTATTATCAATGATCATCAACGATCTTCCATGATTACACACATAAGTTATCTACAGGCAACAGAAGCACCAAGCTAGGAGGCCGTAACAACAATAGAAGCCCCCTTTCACCTTCATGCAATAATTCCTCTGACGTTGCAGCAACATTCAAAGTCATGAATGGCAATACCGGAGAAATGTTGGGCTTTCGCAATTCTTCTCTCGTGGCAAATAGAATCTTCAGATCCACGTAGATCCGGAGCTACACATCGGCTCTCCTTCAAGGCAACGATTAGTATTTCTAATGCATCCTTATCATAGATAGTGATTCATACAACAATAACAACATTTAAATGCCACAAGTAGGCATTCAACCGAGAGCGTTGACCGACTGTGCCTCCACTAGGTGGAGGTCGGACGGATTCCATTTGCCCATCAAAATCAGTTGGAAATTGAATAATGCCACAGTTGCCAGCACGTTCTAAGCTTTTGATCCGCACTAGTCCCAACCAGGCACCATTGCACGGAGAAACACTGAACCATTAAAACCAAAAGACTGTCTCAAAGCAATAATACAAAAAATGGTGAGACGGACAGCTAAAAGAACTTTAGTAATGCGACGATGTCTTTGCCATGAATCTACATGATCCATTACTATGAGGCCCAAGGGTCTTGAGGCTCGGGGATGAGTTCTCCGTCAACCGAAGGGGGACATGTGAAAATACTAGTCCAGCTCACTCAAATAAAATAAGAGAATGATTCCTTCACCTCCAATTCCTACAACAAAACCAAATCATACAACGCGCATAGGGACCAATTTCGGGCGCCTGCAACAAAACATAGACTAAATGCTGATCCTTTGGACCTTAACTGCCACACTGGATGCGCAGAAGTCAACACGGACTAAATGTTGATCCTTTGGACCTTAACTGCCAAATTGGATGCACAGAAGTCAACACAGCCCACATCAGAAAACAACATATCTGACACCCGGTATGCATATTTCAAAAAACAAATATAATTACTTCAAACACACATCTGCAGATCCTCCACCTCAGATATACGACTGGAAATGGAACTTGTATCAAGATCTTCTCCAGATCACGCAACAATTCACAGGTTGTCTCACTGCCAACACTACAAATAGAGTTGGACAACAAATAACTCACCAGCAAGACTCGCAGAGCAAACCATGGCTGCACTTATCCCTCGTGTTCTGCCAGACGCACATTGCATTGGGCGAATTGAAATAACAATGGCTCACTCCTGGCCACACGTGCAACAATGCCTTCTCACCAGAGATAGGCATTGTTGAATCCACCAGTCAAAATTGAATTTGAAACATACTGCCCCTCAACCTCGCCTTCTCCCAGCAAGAACATCAAAATCCAGCCCGTTGGCCCCGTCATGGAAGAAGCCCTGAATTGTCCGCTCCAGATCTATTGTCATGGCTACAATTAAAATATGATGGACAAACACCAAAACAAAACAAAAAACATTCACCAAAATTTTTATTTCCCTTGGCCCAGGAAGGGCCAAGGCTCAGGCCCATACGGGCTTTGATACCAAGATAAAAACTGAGTATGCAAGCTTTATTCTATTAATCAAATAGAGTTACATATATACATGAAGGATTGTCTCAAGATATGGACGCTATCTTGGACACACAATAAGTTGGTTGAGAGAATATCTCAACCACACACCAAACAAGGGACCTAGATTTAGCTAACACCTATGAAATAGGAACAAACTCTATACATAGGAAGAATCACAATTGAGACAAGTAGGAATTACATTTTCTAACACTTTTTAATTCTTGTGTTTAAAAACTTACCTCTAAATAATAAAATAAATCTATATTTTTTATGTTATGAATTTCAAATAATGCATCAATATTTGATATACTAATTTATGTTCGTTGATTTTACTAATTTACACTTAAAAACAAAACAACAAAACGCTAAAACTCTAAACATTTTTTAACCAAATACTTATGACTCTATATATTAACGAGTATGAACATCATTTATGTACTAAAATGATGCACAAACACAACTGTGCAGCCTATACTTATATCTCATCTTTTATGTTTATGTTGTCCATACATTCAAGCTAACCAAATTAATGGCTTGTTTTAATTAATGCACATACTACTCATAGTTAATGAAATTTCAAACTTACATAGATTTGTATAATTAGATTACATATATCTGATTTTTAAAGAGTTTTTTTTTTCCCTTTTAATCTCCATATTACATAATTTATTAGTGCAAAAAAAATGATTAATGTTTATATATATAATCTCCCTATTACATAATTTATTAGTGAAAAAATAAAAAATGGTTAGTGTATTAGTGCAATTTGCAGACACGTGGTTTTTTCAACTATTTAAATAAATTGAAAAACAAAGAGTATCTTTTTGAGGAGGACTGGCAAACGAAGATAGTGGGTGGTATTTTCTTAAATTTATTCTTTGTATATATTTTATGATATTGATTTTTTATTCATCCTTTTTAAATATTTTCAAAATAATTTCAAGCATCATATTTAAAAGAAATTAGATCAAAAATATCATATAAATTTGAAAATGTCAAACTCATATGCCATTGGATAAAAGATATATAATTAATTAATTAATTAATTTGATTGATAACTATTTAAAAAAATATTGCAATTAAAAAAATAATATAAATTTTATAATTTTATAAATATATTAATCATGTTTAACAATAAAATGAATATAATAATAATTGATTAAAATAAAAAATATTTATTGTACTGTAATAAATATTTTATTTTATTTAATATTTTATATTTATATGACTTCACATCCATGTTCACTCTTGGGGGCGTCCAAATTACATTCGTATCCCCATTTGCAAACTAATAATATGCTTAGGTCTAATGTAATTGTTTAAGGTAATTTTTTTATCTATAGTATCTAGAATTATTATTTAAATATTAAAACTTACTTTTTTTCCATTATTTGAAGCTCCAAATTTGAAGAATGTTGAAGTTATAAATGTATCTCTATTTAGATTTGGCATTGAGTTAGGTAGTAAGGCTATTTTTCCATCTAGTTTTGTGTGGTTGAACTCCATGCTAAAATTTAAAACGTAATATGTGTGTGTGTGTGTGTGTGTGTGTGTGTGTGTGTGTGTGTATTTAATGTTTAAAGGGCCCCAGATCAGAGTGTCCAGACGGTAGAGGGATGCATTAATCCCCTTCATGATTAATGCATCCAAAGTAATCACTCTTAGGAAATGGTGACACCTACAACCTTCCCTCTTGTTTTTCCATGATTGAAGGAGTTACAATGGTGGCATTCTCATCTCGAATCAACATTGATGGCCCATCAGGTATTGGTACACACATCCACCTAATAGTAGTAATGGCATGCTTGTGAAGAAATTTAAGAAGCTCGGAAGCATGGGAAACATAAGGCAGATTCACTAGCAATAAACAGTTGAAGGTAATAGAAGATAAAGGAATTGGTTATAGTTTCCCTACGTATTTTCTATGGTGAGAGAGCATGGAAGATCCCGCAGGGGAGGCAGAGGTAGATGCAGATTTCCTCTCCCTCCCTGGCATAGATAGGGCACTGATCAATTCAATGATGTCATCCCCCATTTCTACCAGCATTTAGTTGTATAATTTGAGGCCCGAGAGTTGGGAATCATCAACGAGAATATCTAGGCTCTCCGCAATCTATTGGTTCGCCAGCTCAGAAACTAGGAAGACACCACTGTGGCATTGGAGGGTCGTGTTCAGGATATGGACTTTCACATACGCCATGAGCAGGAAAAATTGCAAGCTATTGTTGGTACTCTAGGGCTTCAAATCCATGATACTTCCTCGTTTGTAAATAACTCATCTTATCATATCCATGTGGATTCTACCTCGCAAGATACCATACCCTATAGGAAACCTACATGAAGCACTAAGGGCCAATCCTCATCTAGTCTTTGACATTAGCGCAACACCATGGATAAAATTCATATGAATCACGAAACGTCTGAAAATAAGGGAACAAAAACCAGAAACCAAGGAAGTTTCACCCATCCTTTGCCAGTAGTGCACCAACCACCAGCTAGACACCCTTGCCAATAATGCACGATTTTTCATCTAGGAATCATCCGCCAACTAAGCACCCTTTCTTGATGGTGATGACTACTACATACCAATGCTATTGGAATGGGAAGATCCTTTTGAGCTCAAGCAGGGAAAGGATAACCCCAACAAGTAGATCTTTGCATTTCTCAAGCTACCTGTTAGCCACCTATAAAATTTGTCATATCAAATGGTGGCTAAAAATTTTTCGTAGCCTTCAAGAAACAATTTTACGACTAAATTGTGAGTTCTTGAAATCTTATGATGATCTTTATCCTTTAAAATAATCTTCACTGCTGTTTCCCTCATTAATCCGAAAAAATATGTTGTTTACCAAAGGAGGACTGCTCAAAAAACCCATTTTCCCCTTCATTTTACCCCTCCTTCCATTCATTAATAACCCCATTTTCATCCGCTTCTTTCTTCATAAAATTGCTCCATTTCCCTCATTTCCCTTCATTCCCTTCATAAATTCCCTTTGATAAGGTTTAAAACTCCTTTTTTAACCTTATCGAAACCCTCAAAAACCTTTGAAAAACCCTCATTTTGGCCTAAAAACCTTCATTTTTCTATAAAGATCTTAAGCCCCTTTCGGTCTTGGCCCCATGCCCCTTTTTCCGCATAAAAACCGAAGCTGCGACCAAGCACTAAAGCCTTAATCGCCAATCAAAAATCAGTGCTTTCTATTTAACGTTTTTCCTTTGTTCTTCCAAAAAACTTCTGATGCGATGAGTTTTCTCCCTTCTACCCCAGATCTAATCTCCACCGTCGATCTTTATAGATCCAACGGCCAGTGCTAATTGCATTCGGCGCGTCGCACTTTCTTTTGTTCTTCCCCTTTTCCACCTCTGATTCTGATCCTGCGATTAAATCGCAGCCGTTGAAAACACAAGAACCAACGGCCCAGATTTAATTGCACTCCGCCTTTCGCCCTCCAACATCACTCCCTGCGATTAAATCTCCACCGTTGATCTCCCATACCGATCCGACGGTTTGTGCTCAATCGCTTCATCGCATCGCATTTCCGCTTCACCCTTTGACTTCCGCCGATTGCGATCCCGCGATCTAATCTCCGCCGTTGATTCTCTTTAATCCAACGGCCCACGTTTCCCCCGCTTTCCAAACTCCATATCTCATTTTCTCCTCTTTTGGTAGATCTCCGCCATTGATCTTCTCAGATCTAACGACTCCTATTGATTCTCCCATTTCCACCTCTTTCCTTTGTAAAATCTTTTCCGCCTGGTTATAGCCCTGTAACACTATACAACCATGGCGCTCGTTGACCCCTTTCAGTACAAGACAAAATAAGCCCGGTCCCACCACCAACGTCCTCTTTTCCTCTCATTTTCATTGTTTTCCTATGTATTTTTCCATTCATAAATATTTACGTTTTTACATTGGAAACCATGTTTATTTTGCATAATCAGTTGAAACCTTGGTTTTTATAAGTAAATGCGCCTTTCTCCACCATGGGCCCCACATCTTCTTTTCAACCCGCAACTCTTCATCCATCGCACTAAACCCGCGCCGTTGGATCTTCTACCCATCATCCAAAGGCTCAAAATGCATATCGCGTGAACTTTTCTCTTGAACGTTAACACCAAAAAATTACGCGATATAAGCGGTTTTGAAAAGATGCGTCAAGCGCAGACCTATATCGTGTTTTTTCGACCAAAATCCAAAACCACTTGAGAGCTGCGCGAAAACCATTGCCGGTTTTCCGCCTTACCCCTTATCTTTGCAACACTAACTCTTCAGTTTTTTCCTGGCCGTCGATTGCTCTAATCAAACATTTTACATTGCATTATAACCCCAAGTCTTTTTCCCTCATCTATTCTTCGAAAAACTTCATCGCTTCATCTCCACCATTCATCCTTTTGATCGAACGACCTAGACTTAATCCTAACACCATTCACCATCTGACCTCCCAATTGAACTCACTGTTTGATCTGGACCGTCGGTTGTTTTCATCCAATGACCACGATTTAATCTCGCACCCGAGATTTCCAAAGCAGTGTTTAAACCTATTCTTCATGGTTTTTCTTAATTTTTGTTCGTTTTGTGCAGGTTTTTAAAGTTTTTTCTACAGCTTTAAAAGGAAAAGAAGGCTAGGGATGATGATCCCCCAGGCCATTATTCACGAAGAAAAGGGATTTACAAGAGTTCAAACAATGATTTTACCCATGCCTCATGAGCATTGGTTATATCCAGTAAACCTTCTGTGCGCCTGCGAAAACAACAAAAACACAGTGAAACTTAATTATACAAGGAGTATCAGTGTTAAAGCATGGGATCATAGTAGAGATGAATAATTAAAGGTTTTTAACACAGTTTTGAGGTATTAAGGCATAAATCCGACTATCAAAGGCTTAATCCAGAAAGTTAAAGACAATATGAAGACCTGAAGACATAGATTAAGCCAAATTAGGCCTAAAACACATACCAAAAGAAAATTAACAGTGTTTTTAGGTTAAAACAATGAGATCTATCAATCCAAGAAGCTTCCACTGCCACATCAGAGGCTAATTGAATCCTCTCCAGCTACCAAAGCTCCACCTGCAGCCTCAATAAATCTAAGAAGGCATAGTTATTGCCTTAGTCAGTGATATTTTATTTAAAGCATCCAGAGTTATTGCTAACTCGCCTCAAAAGTTTTTAAGTCAACAAAATCTACCCAACAAGCTTAATACTTAATGAAAATAAATTAATACAGAGGAAATATCAGAAAGTTTCTCCATTGAGCCCCTTAAAGGCCGAGAAGCATTAAACTGTATTAATTGAGCCTAGAGATCTTTTCTCTCATCGCACCCCCTCATTTCTTCTATAAATACTTCTGTAGAAGATGATATATGGGTTGGTCACTGCATATCTATTGCCTGTAAATAGTTTTATGAAGCTGCTGTAAGCACTGTTTGTAATTGAAGATACCTAAGTTGAGATGAGAAATTTGAAGTTGTAGAGA
This sequence comes from Pinus albicaulis, assembly GCA_034641835.2. NCBI lineage: Eukaryota > Viridiplantae > Streptophyta > Pinopsida > Pinales > Pinaceae > Pinus > Pinus albicaulis. The sequence goes on from CM076574.1 coordinate 989,126,714, forward strand.
ACCACTAGACTTGATAATTGTAACTGGTTTGAACATCAAATACAAGCTGATTTATGGAATCCTGGTCTATGTCAACGGTGATGTGTTTCTTATTGTAAATTGTTATTTTCTTTTTGTTTCCATTCTTTCCACTTTCTCTGATAAAGAACAAAAAATATAGAGTTAGGATTTACTGTCAAAAGTACCCTACTCTCACTGATAAGATTTATCTTTATGTTTTCCTCCAATTGTGTATTTAGGAATGATTTAATACAGCCCAAGCAGTTAAGGAATGTTGGTGTTCCCATGTCTTACTGTCTGGACTTTAAACTTTATTCTTGAATGTTATTTTCATTACTTGCTAAGTAGAGTTGGACTAGGAAAGTTTATGGTTTGCCCTGTCTTCTAGTTTTCCTCCAAAGGTTGTTTGAAAGTTTCCCTTAAGAGTATGTTGAAAGAAGGATAGGTTCAAAGTCCTTACCTGATCTTAGACTACTTTTTATGTTTATCTTGAATGTTTTCCTTTTGAATATGCTAAAAGCAGGATAGTTTCAAAGTCCTCACTTGATCTTAAGCTATTCTTTGTGTTTCAAATGTTTTCTATTGAAAGTGCGTCAAAAGCAGGATAGGTTCAAAGTCCTTACCTGATCTTAGATTACTGTTATGTCTTTCTTAAGTGCATGCCAAAAGCAAGATAGTTTCAAAGTACTTACTTGATCTTAGGCTACTCTTTGTTCTTCATTTGTTTGATTCCTCTTCTTATTGTTTCATTCCATTCCAAAAAATCAACTTAAAGAGATCCTTTGACATAGATGACTTGCCCCATGGACCACTCTTGAACCTTGCTGTTTCAATTAAATCCTATTGCGACTCCATAACCCAATGGATTGAAGCTGCTTCTTGCCTATCTTGTTAGCTGAATCACTCTTTCACTTTCATACACATTCACCCTTCATTAGACTTCCTTCACCTTCATTTTATCTTTGCCCAACCAAAAAACGAAACAAAACCTTGTTCTTCATAACTAGCTTAACATCACATTTCAAACCTTAAAAGATAAATCAATCTTTGCACTTATAGAGAGATCCCTCTCTGGATTCAGGAGGGCTAGATCCTAGAATCCCAAAGTGGTTCAAATGTTGTCTCTGCAGCTTTAGTCTTACCAATTTGCTAGAATTACAGGGACCTAAAATTTCTGGCGACTCCGATGGGGAAATCTGAGTTAATTTCATCTTAGACACCCTTAATACCTCAGAAGACCCATAATCTCTTTAGATTGGTATCTATAATAAACATGGTTGTGGAACCATAAAACATTTTGCCTCCTTAAAGAGCTAAAATTTTCCACCTGGCGACTCCACACTCTAAAACTCCCAAAATACCAAATGACTCCACTGGTAGAAGACTCTAAACTGGTTGACAAGATACAGTAACCTCTTTTCTGATTTACCAGGGAAAATTTTAAGAACCCCCTAAATTTATATATATAATAAATAGGCAAATCCCCATGATACATAGGAAAAATGGAAGGTGATTTTATTAATAATATAATATGTATATATAATTTTTTGGCGAATCTCTCACGAGATTATATTATCTTGTAAAATCATGGCGAATCACTAGTACAAATAGCGAATCACTACTACAAAATGGTGAATCGTTGTCTAGTGGAGTTCAGGGTGTTGGTTCCAATGAAGATATGGTAGTTGAACCAGGAGTAGAAGGAAGAGAACCACCGAGACCAAGCATGGCACATGGTGACTCGTGAGGGAAGTAGTTCTCGTGTAGTTTGGAAAATGCATTCTTCTATTTCTGCTAAGTGTAGTGTTGTTGCTCATGCTACTACTAGCACTGATATTGAGGTTGGAGAGGAGTTTGAGGAAGCATGGAAGGTAGCAGTGGTGGAGAATTAAAAAGAGTACCCCATGATGGACTCCATTTTTCCCTTTGGTATTTATGCCTGCAAGATTTTATGTCCATTGAACCAACAATTAACCGTTCAACCAACAATCTGTTAGCCAACTATAAAATTTGTTATATCAAATGCTGGCTAAAACATTTTTGGAGTCTTCAAAGAACAAATTTTACTGCTAAAAAGTGTTATCTCTTGAAGACTCTTGAAGGTCTCATGCCTCTGTCCAAATCTTCATTGTTGTTCCCATTTCAATGCTTAGAAATTCTATTGTTTTCCATGACAAGTACTGCTGCAAAGGCCATTTTTCCCTCCTTCCACTTCAAAACTAACCTTCATTTTGCTCCCCTTTTTCTCCATAAAACTCCTCTATTTTCATGATTCCTCTTCTTCCATTCATGAAAATCATTTTTACAAGGTTAAGAACCCACTTTTTAACCTTACCGAGGCCCTCAAATTCCTTTGAAAACCATTGAAAATCTATAAAAAAACCCATTTTTGTATTACAGACTTAAGCCCCCTTGGGCTAAGTCCTAAACCACTTCCCCTCCATATGCCCGCACCCTAGAACCAGGTGCTAGACCCGAAGCGCAATCGCATCGGAGAAATTCATAATGGGTAGATCAAAAAGACCGCATCAAAACTTCCGATGCGATTAGCCCGTCATATTAAACCCCGCCCCCCCACTGCTTTTCATTCCATATAGCCTATACCTGGGACCAAGAGTTTAAGTCCCAAGGCGCTTATCGCATCAAAAAAATTTAATGGTTAGATTGAAAAGACCAAGCCCGAGGCTCCAATTGCGATTGGCCCCTTTTATACACGCTCCGGGATTCCTACATTCCATACATCCAAAGGCCCCGCAGTCGGGCACCAGATCATATCATAAATATATATTCCGCCACCAAAACCTTGGTTTTATTAAATTTTTGGGTTTTTACATCATAAAGGGTTTCCGTCGGTGCAAAGTTTAAAACGATATCAACCGTTGATCTACAGCCAATCAAACGGCTTGCGCTACGTCGCATCGCATTTTTCATTCGGTACATTTGTTTGTCACCTCCGATTGACATCCCCCCGATTCACTCCCCACCGTTGATCTGATCCTCAGATCAACGGTCAACGCTCAATCGCATTGCAAGTTTCATCGGGCGTGTTTTATTTCTTCCCTCGATTGGTCATCCCGCGATCAATCGAGAGCCGTTGATCTTCCTCTCACCTTCCGTGATCCAACGGTCCTCATTCACTCCGATCACAAGTCTTACCTCCACCTCAAAATTCTCTGATTCATTCCCCACTGTTGATTTGATCCTTAGATCAACGGTCATCGCGCAATCGCATCACAAGTTTTTTGCCGAGCACATTAACATGTTTCCTCCGCCGATTGCGATCCTCCGATTGGATCTGGACCGTCCACGTGTCCAGATCGGACGGTCCCAGATCTTTCCTCATGGTTTCATCGCCCTCCGCCTTCCACCAGAAGGATTTTAACGCGTATTCCCAAACGTTGACATGTTTTCTTCCTCCGCTCTTTTTTGGCCTTCTCTTATCCAATCTCGACCGTTGGATGATGCCATCTAACGGACACGCTCCTCCCCGTAGCCTTCTAAGCAATTTTACTCAAGCAAACGCAGGATTTCTTAATTAGTTTGTGTTTTGCATGTTTCAATGGTTTGTTCCGTCATATTAAAGAGAAAGCCGAAGGCTGGGAATGACGATTCCCGCACCTTTGATTTATCAAAGGGAACCATTCGCAGGGCTCAAGCTCCACATCTCGTTAATGATTCATGAGGCATTGATGCCATACGAGCCCTGCGTGGCCTACACATCAACAAGACACAGTGTATTAAATCACAATTAAAAGAGTATCAGTGTTGATGACATAACATACCATAACAAAATATTGAAGACAGATTTGCGGGGATCACGGCTAAGATTGATTATCAAAAGCCTAATCCTCCAAATTAAAACACAGTTAAAGAAAATCATAAGTGTTTTATCAGACAAAAAGGCCTCCACTGCCACATCTGAGGCAAATTGATTCCTCCCAGCTACCACCGAGCCACCTGTGCCTTGAAGCATTCAAACAGAGGCCGAAGTTATTAATCAAATGAAGATATTTGCCTCAGCGCAGCCAAAGATTTAATTTTGCTAAAGGAATTTAATGCACAAAATATCAGCAAAGTTATTACATCCTAAAACAGAGCCTAAAAGTCAACAAAAGCTCCCATCGAGCTTAATCTTAAATGTAAATCAATTAATACAGACAGAACATCTGTATCCTTCTCCATTGAGCCCCTCGAAGGCCGAGAAGTCATTAGTCTGTATTAATTGCCTTGGGAGATATTTTATCAGATCTCACCTCCTCATTCTTCTATAAATATTGTTGTAGAAGATGAGATATTGTTGGTTGAGTTGGCTGCTGAACATCGAAATGTAATTGAGCTTGAGACTTATGCTTGTAAATAGTGTTCATTGGCCCTTGGAGCTCTTCTTGTGATAGATAAGTTAGTCTGGGCAGTGTAGATGGTTGCTAAACTAAAGCTTTGGACTTAAAGCTGTAACTGGTTTGGAGCATCAATACAAGCTGATTTATGGGATCTTGGTCTATGTTGACAGTGATGTTTTTCTCATTGTGACTTGTTATTTTGTTTCTGTTTTCATTGTGTTCATCTTCTCTTATAAAGAACAACATGCATAGAGTTAGGACCTATTGTATATCAGTACCCTTCTCTGATTGAAAATATTTATCTGAATTTTTTCTTCCAATTTGTGTTGGTTAGGAATGATTTAATTCAGTTCAAGCATAGGAATGCTAGCGTTCCCTCGTCCTACTGTCTGAGCTAGTTGTTATTCTTAAATGTTATTTTTAGTATATGTCAAGTAGAGATGAACTAAGGAAGATATGGTGTGCCTTGGTCCTAGTTTTATCCCCAAATACTGTCTGAATGTTTCCCTTGGAATTTGTTAAAAGCTGGTTAGTTTAAAAGTACTTACTAGATCTTAGGCCATTCTTTGTTATCTTTGTGTTTGTCTTGAAAGTTACCAACTAAAGCAGAGCTAGGAGAGGATTTGTGGTGAGCCCAGCCCGCTAGTTTCTACTCTAACAGTTGCTTTCAAGTTTCCCTTTGTTTTAGGATGTTTTCTATTGAAAGTACATCAAAAGCAGGCTAGTTTAGAAGTACTTACCTAATCTTAGTTAACTTTCATGTCTTTCTTAAGTGTATGTCAAAAGCTGGCTAGTTTAAACGCACTTACCAGATCTTAGGCTGCTCTTTGTTCTTCATCTGTTTAATTCCCCTTCTTCTTGTATCATTCCATTCCATAAATCAAAATTCGAAGAGATCCTTAGACATAGATGACTTGCCCCATAGACCACTCTTGAACCTGATTATTTCAATTAAATCCTATTATGACTCCATAGCCCAATGGACTAAAACTGGAAATTATCTATCTTCCTGGCCAAAGCTTGTTCTATTTGCTTGCAACTTCACACCTTTGAAACTCTTTGCATTTAGGACTCTCCACCTCGTACAGTAATCATGCCCAACCATCCAAAAACAAAACAAAACCCTCGGTCTTCGTAACTAGCCTAATATCATTAACCAAACTTCAAAGACAAATCTATCTTTGCACTTATTGGAGAGATCCCTCTCCAGATTCAGGAGGGCTAGATCCTAGAATCCCAAAGTGGTTGAAACGATGTTTCTCCCTGCGATCGGACTTTGCCAATGCTGATTATAGGAAGCTAACATAATCAACTTGACTGAGTTGATTAGGTACAAGTCAACTTAGACTAATCTTCAAAACTATGCTTTGCACTATCCCATATTTATCACACTAATGCTACACAACATTGTGCATTTGCACCCAACTCTCATGCATGCACACAAAATTTTCATTAACATCTATAACCCTAACCAAGTGAGAATTTATCAAAAATTTGCACCAAAGTTTGTTAGTGTTGAAAGTTCATAAGAAATTTAGATCCATGGTACCTTAAATAAATTTTGAAATAACCTCCACAAATTTGACCACAATAGAGAAAACTTGTGATAAATTTTAAACCTACAAAAATTAGGATTCATGTTCCTAGGAATGATCATAAGAAGTAGTTGGCATATAGGTCGAGTTTTGAGCCTTGACACATTGATAATGCAATGGCTTAGGTCAAAACTCACACATTGAAAAGTCATCAATGAAGAGAAGACAAGATCATTATGAATTACACATACTCCAAACTTCCTACCAAATTCTACTTAGTTGTATGCAACTCAGCTATACATAATCTTATAGTAAATAAAAATTCCACAAAGCCTTCTTCACATAGCTAATAAATGGCCATTGGAAGAGCACCCCTTATATAATAGTAATAGTAGCAATCAATATATTATTTCATATTGAACTTCATAGCCATAGCGCTCCTATGTATTGTATGATGTATTCAACTTGCATTATCAAATATAGATAAAATCATACTTTTGATTGATCCATTTAAAACATACTTGTGCACAATGTTGAATGCAATCCTAGTCAAGGAGTAAAGTCGGTTTAACGTGTAATGATCTATAAAATAATGGAACATAGATGGAACATAGACTGATTTCATTTAGATATAGGTAACCCTCTGAATGTAGACCATTCCTTGAAGAACATTTTTATTGATGAGGAATTTAATACAATATTCAATTTTCGAACTAAAAATATTATTTCTATAGATTTGTGTATGGGGTAAACAATAAATAAAAAATTTAACTATCCTTGGGGTGGTCAATATTTATAAATTTTATTTATACTTGCTTTACCATGTATATCATATACCTATCAATCACAAACATGAAAAGATGTGGAATTCACAGTGATGATCTGCTCTGGAAACACAACCAACCTTTATTATTACCAATATTAACTTTTATATAGTAGCACATATGTAGATAAAATTTCCAGCTTCCAAAGAGACAAACTTGCTTCTCCAACATGATGGCACATTCTTAACTACTAACATTTCGGATTGTTGAATGTAAGAAAGCTTTCTAAGTACATCTAATCTACTGCGAGGCTCTAACTCCTAGACTATGTTCTTTTTTACCATGTATCTATAGGCTGTAGCCTTCTTCTTGTTTGAAGAGGAGTTGTCTATTATCAGAACTACCTTCTCTGCCTCTGATGCCTTGAAGGAATTGCAAATTGACTCATCAGATCAAGACAACTTTCTGTTCTTGTCAATTAGAGTTGAATAGCTTCCCTGTGCACTCAACACAAACTCTGAGCGATAGAAAACATCCCACCCACCAACTATGAGGTCCCACAAAATTGTTGCTCCCGCCTGAACAACAAAAAACTTGAATGTGAGAATTCAAAAACAAAGAAAAATCCAAATCGCATATATCTTGAGGATGAACTCGATCTTAAATCCAAAACCCATAAAATTTATATCCAAAACTAAAACTCATCAAATTTGGAAGTATATTGGAAACAAAACCGAAGCAAAAGAGCTAAATTTGAATGCAGGAACTGACACAAAATCTGCAAACTTGAGCAATTTTTGACGTACATTATTTTGTTTGACAAAATAGATCAGGGAAGAAAGGCCTCAAGGAAGATCACACTAGACTAGGGGTAATTAAAAACCACCAAGGTGAAGCATGAGAACAAGAATACAACCAAAAATTATCTATAATTTTGTTCAATCAGTGATCCATCCATAGGACAAAATTTTTCTCCTAGGGGTTACCCACTTGGATGTGTAACAAAGCCCATCAAACAGTTTATGAAGCTATTGACCCTTCTCCTCTAAGAGTGAAAATAAAATGAGATAGGAGCGATGGAGGAAAGAGAGATATTTGGTGTAGAGGATTTTGGACACCCTTAATCTTCTCATTAACCTAAAGAATACTAGAAGTTAGAGATCTGTTTTCAAAGCAATAGTAAATTTAAAGTGGCCAGTCGAGGATATGATAGCTGCTCAGGTGAAGGAGAATTTGGAAAGGATCAAGAAGATAGTAAAGATATGAATTTTTAGCACAAATTCTACCACAGAAGCTCAACAAGAATAATGGACATGGGTAGGGATTAAATAGGAACTCCTAGCATGAGGGAAGAAGCCACAAGCAGTTCTCATTAAAAGAGAAATCATCCTAACTACTGCCCTCTAGATTTCTCAACATTTTCTACATGTCTGATGTTTGGTCAGACAGAAAGCCTGTGGCTTTCCAGTTGTGGTTCTATTATTTTATTGAGCAACAGCTCTGTACATTTAAAACAATAATAAAAAAAAGATTTCTATTATAAAAAAGAACAGACTCTTGATTTTTTAATGCTCAATGTCTTTCTTATTCTTTAACTTGAATACAGTGTGACTATTGTCAGAATAATCTGCTAAATATGAACATAGGATGCATCACTGCTAAAAAGGTTTGGCTAAGGTGAATAACAGCCTTTCATCTTTGACTTTCTGATTGTTTGGAATCTTGAGGGGAAAGATTGGAGAGGTAGGGGCCATGCTTGGTTCAAGAGAGACAACTGGGAATTGGATTGCATATTTACTCTGTGATATTATAATTTATAGATGAGACTAGACAGACAGACATCCTCGAAGGCTTACTGTTGCTCTGTAGACTTTCAAAAGGCTTTTGGCACTGCACTGTTCCCAGGAATTTACCCATCAAGCAGCTTCGTGTCCTTGGACTACTTGAGGACATTGTTTCTGGTGTGATGCAGTTTTATGATAGAATGATTGGCAGTTTTTGCGATTACTACAGATTTTCTGAAGGTATCACGAGTATTGGGGGTGTCAAGTGGGTGTGTGTTCTCTCTCCCAGACTAGTTGGGATCTACATTGATTACCAGCAATTCATCAGGGAATTTACTCAATCTCAGGATAGTTGCCTACTTCATGAGATCCTGGTTTCATTCCTTTTATTTGTAGATGTTGTTGTATAATTGGCCTCCATTCTAGAGGGGTCATAGAGTCAACTCGATGCATTGGATAGATTTTGAAATAATTGATAACAGACAATTAACCTTGGGAAATTATGATCTCTAATACCACCAAAGAGGCCCTCTCCAAGTATATCATTTTCCCTTTCTGTGGAAGTTAATGGAGATTACCACATTTTATGCTTAGGGGTCGAAAACCATTATTTTTCGAATACTGAGAATGAATTAAAATGGATGTTATATTTTTCATAGTGATCTCAAAATAATGGATGTTATATTTTGGACAGTGACAGTCAAAATCAATCTTGTGTTTCATGCTTGTATTGAAAATGAATGATGTGTTTGAGGCAATAATGATAAGTAGTTCTACCAAGGAAGCCATCTCAATCTCATCCTTTTATTATGTATTCCTCTGCAGCTGTACTTATGTAATTACAACAGGTGACCCATAAAATTGAAAACCTATCTGAAATGAATATTGATCAGTGCCATATAGGAGAGTTTAATAAATATAAAGTTTTATGAAGCCTTCAATATAGGAGTCTTTCCAGCTTTCAAAAACCAGGCTCATATTCTGTCAACTTAAAATGTTACTTGCATTAACAAAATAGAAGGATAGCTGTTGTAGAAAGAAGAAACTACTTGCAAAATACTCTGCCAACCATGTGGTGACCAATGTTGACCTTTATGTAACAAAGATAAGCGTTGAAAGATCGGTAGACCAAACACAATTTTGTGGATTACAGGCTAATGAGATTGCCTAATACATCAACACTTAACGGTGACCTCAGGTGTTTCAATATTAAAAATTATTTCTAACATAGACAATTGAATTGATTTTATTGTTGATATATTATTGTTTTTTAACTGAAATTGTAGTAGGAGTCAATTATGGCATCTACAAGATACTCACATTTGGATAAAGGCAGCCCAGCCAAGGAGATACGCCCATCCTTTGTCAAGTAGACATGCCACTTCTTTGTCATGTTCTCACTCTGTTCGAATTGAAAAGATGTATTAGGGAAAGAAACGGTAAAACCAACACTGATTAAAAAAGCTGGAATTCTGAAATGGTGAAAAGTTACCGAACATTTTCTTATGGCGTCATCTACCCAGCCTTCAAATTTGCCCAGACAGCCAAAAATGGTTGGAACTCGGTAAAAAAAATTCAAAAAATCTGACAGTAGGAATGTTTGAATGAGTTTTTAAGGGTGGAAATGGATTGAACACCATCAAAAACTCTTGGGACACCCAAAATATTTAAGTTTGACAACTGTAACCTGGATTTACAAAAATTCTTGCTAGATTTTATCAAAATCTGGTAAGAATTTCCATAATTTTCCAGACAGATTTGAAAGCTAGATAGATTACAGCCTTTCTTACTTGAGCCTTGTTAAGACCTGTGAAGGAAAACATGCCAATCTGTCTGAGGACAAAAGATCAATCTTTCCCATTCTTATCCTTTACAGAAAGATTATCATACAGTCGCTGCCTCACACCCTTGATGTTGGGTATGTGTTACATTCTTTCCACGACTAGACCCACGCGTTGTACATTGCGCCGGGCGCAGCAGGGGGGTCACAAGAGGGGCAGCAGCCCCCCTTCTCAGGGTCTGGGGCAGCGCCCTGACGAAATTTTTTTTGGTATGCGGTCCCACTCATAGGCGGACCCACCCATGTTTTGTGCATGAGTTTGCACATGGTTTTGGGGTACGATGGTTTTCGACCCCTGGTATTTTGTAGACCCGGTCAAGGGAACTACGGTTATGTTCTAATCTCAGGTTAATGGATTGGGGTTTATGTATGCTTCGGCATGTATATATATGTGTTGTAACACTAAAAGGAATATAATGAAAAAAATCAAGCTGGTCGTCTCGATTTGGGATCCAGGGGAAAATCTCTGTGTTTATCTGTTTTATGTTTTATGCTCTCGCTATTGTTTATTTTCTGTTATAAGATTCATGTGTAGATAATTTCTGTTCAGGGTTAAAACCTACATTTGGTATCGGAGTTGTTTCAGCTTCAAGGGGACGCCTTTGCTGCTGAGGGTTTTTTGCTCGAGCCTGAGGTAGACCCTGTTCAGTGGGAGATCTGCGGGATCGATTCTTGCGATGAAAGAAGATGGCGAGCGGCGGAAAGATAGAGATCGAGAAATTTAATGGTCAGAGTTTTGAGTTGTGGAAGCTCAAGATGGAGGATATTCTGGTGGATAAAGATCATTGGATTGTAGTAGATCCAGGTACTAAACCAACGACAATGTCAGATGAAGACTGGAAGAAACTGGATCAGAAGGCTAAGAGCACAATACGGTTGTGTGTCTCAGATTCCGTATTGTTGAATGTATCTGGGGAAGCTACGGCGAAGAATTTGTGGGAAAAACTTGGGACTTTGTACCAATCTAAGTCTCTGGTGAATAAGTTGTTTCTGCGAAAAAATTTGTATAACCTGAGGATGAAGGATGGAGACTCAGTGACAGAGCATCTGAACGCCTTCAATACTGTGGTAAGTTAGCTATCATATGTTGATATTAAAATCTCAGATGAAGATAAGTGCATCAGTTTGTTGTGTTCTCTACCAAACTCATGGGACAGTCTGGTTATTGCAATAGGTAGCAATACAACTACCTTGAATTTTGATGACATTTTCTCAGCCTTACTATCGGAGGAAATGAGACGGAGAAATATGGAGGGTCAAAATGGAGATGCCTTATCTGTACAATGAAGGTCCCAAAACAGAAACAAGAATAAGGTTTCGAGTGGGAGATCTAAATCTCCTGGAAAGTTTGTAAAGGTGTGCTGGAAATGTGGAAAGGAAGGACACTACAAAAAGGAATGCAGATCTAAAGCTCCTGAGAAAGGAAAGGGATCTGATGATGCTCCTTCTGCAGAGGCAAAAACCACCTCGGATGAAGGCGAGGATGTGTATTTGGCTTCTTCTTCAAATACACATGTAGATCATGAGTCATGGTTGATTGACTCAGGTGCATCTTTTCACTTCACTCCCCATAGGGAGTGGTTCTGCGAGTGTGAGAAATATGATGGTGGTGATTTCTTCCTAGGGGATGATAGGAAGGCCAAAATCGTCGAACGTGGAAAGGTCAAGCTGAAGCTGCAAGGTGGAAGGATTAGAACACTTCCTGGTGTTCTGCATATTCCTGCATTGGCCAGAAATCTGATTTCTGTAAGCAAGATGGATGATGCAGGTGTAAAAACAGTGTTCGAGAAAGATGCCTGCAAGATGGTTCGGGGAGCACTAGTATTAATGCGGGGAGTTCGGATTGGAACTCTATACAAACTACAAGGTAGCACTGTTATTGATGGGTGTAATAGTTCTTTGGTTCTTGAAAGTGGAGCGGAAAGCCTAGCTGTCTCTGGAGAAAAGACCATGCTATGGCATCAAAGGCTTGGACACATTGGAGAGAAGGGCCTTCAGATACTGCATAGAAATGGTATGGTAGAAGGTATGTCTAATTGCTCTCTGGATTTCGATTTTGTGAACATTGTGTATATGGGAAGTAGAATCGGGTGAGTTTTTCTTCTGGTGCTAAGAGGGCGAACAGGATATTAGAGCTTGTGCACAGTGATGTGTTTGGACCAGTGTCAGTTCCATCACTGGGAAATTCTGTGTACTATTTTTCATTCATAGATGACTTCTCAAGGAATACATGGATATATTTCTTGAGGAAGAAATCTAAAGTCTTTGACAAATTTAAAGAATTTAAGGCTCTGGTGGAAAACCAGACAGAGAAGAAGATAAAGGCGTTGAGGACAGATAATGGTGGGGAGTTCTGCAAGAAGGAATTTGAAGAGTTCTGTAAGAAGTGTGGTATAGCACGGCAGAAGACTACTCCATACACACCTCAACAAAACGGAGTTGCAAAAAGAATGAACAGAACGTTGATGGCAAAGGCAAGAAGCATGCTCAGTGGTACCGGGTTAGGACAAGAATTTTGGGCAGAGGTAGTGGAGACTGCATGTTACTTAGTTAACAGATCTCCCTCATCAGTGTTGAAGGATAAGACTCCATATGAGGTATGGATTGGTAAGAAACCCTCTCTTTCACATCTAAGGGTATTTGGATGTGATGCATATGTACATGTTCCAAAGGAGAAAAGGACCAAGTTGGATAATAAATCTGAAAGGTGCATCTTTATCGGGTTTAAGGATGGTTTAAAGGGTTACAAGCTTTGGAACCCAGAAACAAGGAAGGTTGTGTACAACCGAGATGTGGTGTTTAGAGAGGTGAAAGATGTTGTTACACATGAAGTCCGACCAAAGGAACCTGAGAAGATAGAGTTTGAGCTAAAGGAGGATGAATCAGACTCTACAATAAAAGAAGACTCAGAAGAGGAAGAGCCACAAACTCCAGCTTTGAGAAGATCAGCTCGGGAAAGAAGACAACTAGAAAGGTATAGTCCATCTGCTTTCTATTCAAATTTTGCCTTAACTATAACTGATGATGATCCTAGAACTGTCAGGGAGGCAGTAGATTTAGAGGATGGAAAACTCTGGAAGGAGGCCATGGTTGATGAAATGGCATCCTTGCACAAAAATGAGGCATGGAATCTGGTGGAGTTGTCAGTTGGTAGGAAGCCCATCAGGAGAAAATGGGTGTTTAAAAAGAAGATGAATGTAGAAGGAAAGGTGGAGAAATATAAAGCTCGGTTGGTAGCAAAAGGTTATTCCCAGGTGCCGGGAATTGATTTTGGTGATATTTTTTCTCTTGTTGCCAAGGTTACTTATATTAGATTACTTTTATCTGTTGCTGTTGCATTTGATTTTGAGATAGAACAGATGGATGTGAAGACAACATTTCTTCACGGGGATCTAGAAGAGGAGATCTACATGAAGCAACCTGAAGGCTTTATGGTAAAGGGTAAGAAAGAACTAGTATGTAGGTTGAAGAAGTATCTATATGGGTTAAAACAGTCACCAAGGATGTGGTATCAGAAATTTGATACCTATATACGGGGACTTGGCTTCACCAGAAGCAAGGAGGATCACTGTGTTTATTTTAAATTAATTGGTGACCATGTTATTTATTTGGTCTTGTATGTGGATGATATGTTGTTGATTGAAAATGACAAAGAAATTATCCAAGATTTGAAGACCCAACTATTCTCCAAATTCGACATGAAGGATCTTGGTGCTGCAAACTATATTTTGGGCATGGAAATTAAGAGAGATCGGGCAAAGAGGAAGCTCTGGTTAAACCAGAGGAAGTATGTCGAGACTATATTGCAGAGGTTCAATATGCAGGATAGTAAATCGGTGAGTGTTCCTATTCCTGTAGGTGCAAAGTTGTCTGTTGAACAGTGTCCCAAGACACAAGAAGAAGAGGAGGATATGTCCCGTGTTCCATATGCAAGTGCAGTGGGTAGCCTGATGTATGCAATGGTCTGTACTAGACCAGACATTGCACATGCAGTGGGAGTATTGAACAGGTTTATGTCAAACCCAGGGAAGGAGCATTGGACAGAAGTGAAGCGGGTTTTCAGATATTTACGTGGCACTAGTGATTATGGCTTGTGCTACCAAGGAAGACCAGGATTAGAAAGAATGTTGGACATTCGTGGTTTTGTTGATGTAGACTGGGCTGGAGATCTGGACCAAAGAAGATCTACAAGTGGGTATGTGTTTAGCCTATTTGGGGGCGCAGTCAGTTGGATGAGTAAAAGACAGTCTGTAGTGGCTCTTTCAACTACAGAGGTAGAATACATAGCAGCCACTCATGCAAGCAAGGAAGCAGTTTGGTTGCAGAGATTGTGTTCAAGTATGGGGTTGGTATAGCAAGCTATAAGGATAGACTATGATAGCAAAAGTGCAATTTTCTTGGCTAAGAACCCTACTTATCATTCAAAGACAAAGCACATTGATGTTCAATATCACTTTGTTAGAGATATGGTTGAGGCTAAAAGGGTGTTGCTGGTAAAGGTGGACACTTTGAAGAATGTTGCAGATGCATTGACGAAGTCTGTAAGCACTCAGAAGTTCTGTTGGTGTAGAGAAACAATGGGTGCTGAAGAATTGGCCAAATGACTAAGCTCTCCTGTGGCCCCCTGTGGAAAGAAAACAACAAGTGGGAGAATGTTGGGTATGTGTTATATTCTTTCCACGACTAGCACTCATAGGCGGACCCGCCCATGTTTTGTGCATGATTTTGCACATGGTTTTGGGGTACGATGGTTTTCGGCCCCTGGTATTTTGTAGACCCGGTCAAGGGAACTACAATTATGTTCTAATCTATGGTTAATGGATTGGGGTTTATGTATGCTTCGGCATGTATATATATGTGTTGTAACACTAAAAGGAATATAATGAAAAAAATCAAGCTGGTCGTCCCGATTTGGGATCCAGGGGAAAATCTCTGTGTTTATCTGTTTTATGTTTTATGCTCTCGCTATTGTTTATTTTCTATTATAAGATTCGTGTGTAGATAATTTATGTTCAGGTTTAAAACCTACACTTGATTCTTCCAGACATAAGTTCCATTTCTAATTTCCATTCATAAAACATGGCAAGATTTCCTACAACATTTGCCACAATTTGAGCCCCATGAACTAGAGGATTCGAGTACATTGGTCTAGTAAGCCTTTTAAGTTGGATTTTCACCCTGCCAGAAGTGCATGGACAATGCAGTTAGCGTTCCATTTAAATAATGTTGGAAGTTGAAGATATTCCAGTAATAAACATATCCACTAGAAAGAATACAATCCAAAGTTTATTAGTGGTATCTATTGGCAACATCTGATGAGGAGCACACAACATTAATAGCTCCTATCCTTTATGCGTAGAGACCGATGTTCTTGTTGTACGATTGAGCAACAAAAATTTCCATCCCACGAGCTACAAATAGCCTCACAGATGATGCATCCGCATCAAGACGACCACTTGCAAATCCTTGCAAGTTCAGGTAAAATCGCATATTAAATTGCAAAAATAGGGGTCCTTTCAGACCAATTGTCAGTTCATTACGACAAAGGATTACTAGACACACAACAACAGAGAGGCTGCACAGAGGAGGAGAGAGGAAGGTGAACCAAGCAAGCATATTCACCCAGGGAGGGCCTCTATGGATGCCCATTGGCATAAAGGTCGGTAGCTCATGAATGGAATTTTGGAAATGCTTCTAAGACTATAACATCACAGATCTCTTCCACCTGGGCTGTAAGATCACTTAGCTTCTTTCAATGTAATGAGTAAAAACAATAGAACTGTGAACTCAGCCTTTAAACAGAGCCTGTCACTTTTGCTACACTTAAAAAAAGTTGAAGATGAAAATCACTTTCTTGAAAGGTTTAGCTTATACTCACATTCTATCTAAATTTTAAAAATCTACCACACTATCTAAAAATCCCATTTCCAATAAAACTTAATTAATAAGTAAATAATGGAAGCCGTTGGACTGCTGATTGCAAGGGCTACCTTTTCTAAATTTAATCTATTCGATCGTACATTTCTAAAGGACAGAGGATGACATAACTACTTTTCTACAATCTGCGCTGATAAAAGACACGTGAACAACCACGTCCAGAAATCTAGCATTATGGCTGCCGTGAAGATTAAATCTATGGAGGGTGGCCGTTGGATTCGGCTTATGGAGAAGTCCACAGGTTTTGATATGTCTCCTGAGATTTAGGAACGACCACGCAAGTCTTGACGTGGTGAAAAACGGAGTTCTGTCACCGTAGGACTCTTAGGTTGACCACCACTTGACTACCTTTGACCACGGCCTTCTTTGGTGAATTCGACTGAGCCAATAGGACTCGGTCCATATCCATTTCATTTCCAACTTGCCCATGTGGCTTGATTTGCCTAAATACACCTGCAATATAGACTTTAACAAAATGGCTGCGGAAAGTTGAAGCAGCTGCGGAAAGTGATAAGATTTCGCAGCTCAATGAGAAAAAATCTAATTCAAACAGCAGACACAAAACATAGTTAAAAACCACTTTAAATGCTCTTTTATGATTAATATGCAATGATGTTGATGACTTAGGAGGTCCAGGTAAATGGAAAAAGTCTAGAAAGGTGTATAGGAAAGATGCAAGTTTGGGACTCAACAATGTCTTTTGAGATGTTTGAACTATTCACCACTGACAGTGCATGAGAACTACTTTTGGACAAGAACTATCTGCATTTTTAGCTTTAAAAGAAAAATATTCCATAACACAATTTTGGATTAATGTTCAAATGGAAATTTTCAAAATCCCAAACACGTTTTTCATAGATTGCTCTTGTATCTATAAATTTGTTGAACATATATGCTAGGCATTGTAAAGTATTTGTCACTTGTGGCTGTACATGATAACGCGAACTCTTGTGTTTTGTTACTCGAGAGTTCTTGGGTTTTGTGCATGACATGATGAGGCTATGCTTATGTTCCTTCTATTATAGCAGACACTATAGTAGTTTTTTTAATAATGCAATATCTAATGTTTCAATATTTCTGCAAAGACTTTGAAAAAAAATTCCCCAGCAAATATAAGATGTTATATAGCTTAATTTGCATCCTGCACAGTCTGCAAATTTATTTACTCTATCCATGATTGTGTACAACTGTAAAAATTTGTTGGTCTCATAAGGTTGGAGAATTAAATGACTGCAGTGGATAACAGTTAAGAACTGAGATACCCTAGCAATGGATTCTATCGTTTTCACGAACCTGCCATGCACAGATCTACTCGACCTGCCTGTTGGTCGATAACATGTGTTCTATGATTCATCATTGTTGAAGAGGTAAATCCCCTCTGCGGACAGAGGTGATCCCTACTAGCCCAGACCGGGTCTAGCAATAATCGTTCACGTTATAGTGCAGGTTCCTAATTGCAAATAAACCAACTAGCGACGAAGGCTTACCTGGAATCCAATGCTTTCGCTTGTAGAGAAAGTAGCGCTCCCGTTCCTTAGCTCCGACAAATCACAATCCTCATGATCTCCGTGATCAGACACCTGCACATGCCAGAAACAAAACAAACGCAAGCGTAAAATCCATTATATGCAACTATATGTCAGTCAGAGAAGACATAACTCATGATCATCATCAAGAACAAGAGTGGAACCATAACCAATAGTCGCTTATCATTAATTAATCAAAAGAAGAATACAACCATAGCTCTGACGCTGAATTCTCCTTCGGAGGGTCGTCAGCAGAATGTGTCTCGATAAAGCCTGTTAGGGATGGGACAAACCTCTCTCTTCGGATGTCTCGACAATGATCTCATTGCTTGGATTTGGCCTTAGGGGAATGAATCAAGGCTCTGATGACTCTCGGGAACTTGGAGACTAGCTATTCAGCCATTCAGCCTCTTCATCAATGGATGAAGGCTATATTTATAGAGGAGAGGAGGAGGTTGGCATCCCTACAATAGTGGAAGGGAGGCCTTATCCCTTAGGAGGTTCCCCATAAGGTGGAAACAAGAGGCCAAAGGAGGAAGGTCATGGTTATTCAGTCGAAACCACTCCTGATGACTCATCCACGAAGTTGTTGTAATCGAAACTTCGCCTCTTTTTTAAAAAACTTTCCAAAAGCAGATTGGCGCGGGTGCTTAACTGGGACAAAACACCAATTGGCGCGGGCTCAGTGTTAATTTTCCTCATTGGCGAGAGTACATAACGGGCTACTGGCGCCAAGGAAAAAACATGTGTTTTTAGGGGTCTGCTAAGGAAATGATCAACAGAAGAAATGTTGTCCTCATGGAAAGGGATGCAATGATGGTATTTGCAAGGCATGACACTGCTTATTGGTCACAGAAACGACCCTCCAATGGGCGAGATGGGGATTGCAGGGACGGACAACATCGTGTACGTATGCCCCCTAAAGCATGAGGCCCGAAAGAGAGAGAGGGGTGAAAATGCTTTACGAGAACGTGCTGTCCAACTTCCGAAAACCGCCTGTCGGAAAACCTGCGTAGAGAAGTACAACTGATATCTCAAATACATGATACATATGTGGTATGGGCACATCCATCCATAACAGAGTATGCAATAATACAGATCCAAGGTATGGACGCAGCCATCCAATAAGTATCGATAAATAGACTCAGGTATGGTCGCAGCCATCCAATCAGTGAGTCATGTAACTAATCATAAGAATCCACAAAATCGCAGCCTGGATTATAACAGACAGGAATCCAGGGTCTTGCGCTCCATCTCGACCCGAACAAAGTACAAGTTCAAGCATGCGAATATGTGAGCTGAAGTCGAACATGCAAGAACATCGTCTGATTACCAGCCAATGATGAAAGCTGCTAACAGATGCGAGAGGTACCATCAATGATGACAATGGTCCTCAAGGTACTATAGGTACAATCCACGGTGTGTGAATCAATGAGCTGGCGTCGAATGCCCGTGGAATCACTCGATCGGAGGCCAATGATGAAAGCCTCATGTTGAATGCAAAGAACGTGTCATTGAGGCATGCAGGCTCCAAGGTACCAGAAGGGAGTCTCTAGATCATCTTCCTGGATAATGAGCTGAAGTCGACAGGAAGTGACCTTGATCAAAGGTGGGCCATAGTGTTTCCCACATCATCGACGTGAGACAGAGGAACATAATGTCTTTCTGAATCAAGATCAGATGAGAATTAGAGGAAGGTTGAAATTTGCAGAGGTCAACTTCTCTTAAACATATCGGCGACACGACAATAGATTTGGCAGTATTTGACATCAACAGATCGAAGGTCATGGTGACGAGGCAGAGAGCAGATGAGAGGTCAAAAGGGATCACCCAAACCCACGGAGGCAATCAGATAATGGGGTGAGACGTCCCCAACCCGACACGAATGCATACAAGTGCCATGTTCAAGAGCGACATACTACCGACATGACAATGATTTTGGTTCCATTTTCCCCACCATTTCTGGCGAGTACCTCTTTATTTTTACACAAGCTTGAAGAGGATACCATATGCTTGTCATATAAATTCGTCCTTCGGACGAATCCATCCTAGTACATTTAACGAGCCCTAGGAAGGAGAAACTTGAATATCGTCATTCCGACTGGATCCAATGTCATCAGGGTTTAACGAGTCTGACAAAGGGATAACTCGGCGTCTTTTCATGTTTAGAGAGTTTGAAAAGACAGCAAAAAAGTAAACTCTAACGGTCCCTTTTCGTAAATAATCTATCCCGGCCCAAAAAAGGGGTAAACGTATATTGGGTAGATGTCGTTTCGAGGCCACTTTAACGAGATCGAAATGACAAGGGCCTCGGCAATCTTTTCATGTTTAGAGAGTCAGAAAAGAGCTGAAAGTTGACTCCTCTTGGAGGAACGAGTGGTATAAAGGATAGAAACTGGTTCCGGTAATGGTGGAACTGCTCAAAACAAATAAAGGTTAAGAGGCTGGCTAACAAGACCACTCATCGTAGCGGTTCCTCAGAAATGGGTAAAACAACCAAGTGAAGGCATATAGTCGGCCAAGCAGATAGTGACAATGGAGTGAGAAAACCAAGGCTCATCTGGAAAAAACAGGCTGATAAAATGGCAATCACAAGAGGTAAAATGGGAAAGGTTCCATTTTTACACAAGCTTGAAATCAGGAAACTCTGCATGAAGTTGGTTTCATTTTTACACAAGCTTGAAACAAAGATAAACTATGCTTGAAACCGGTTTCATTTTTACACAAGCTTGAAATGGAAACAAACTATGCTTGAAAAGGTAAGCATGCCCCCAGCATGGTGACTCAATTCGAGGTACATGCCCCCCAAGCTTCAGTCCATATGAAAGGTAGATGGAGTGAAGGTTCAAGATACGAGATCATGAGAAAGACTCGACTGGGATTTTACGAGATCTAAACAAAGACTCAAATTGAACGGGAACGTGTTTCATTATTTTAATTAGGTTGACACATTAAAAGAACTATCCTCGGGACACCTTGTTTCATGGTTTAAGGAGCTTGACACAAGACAAAGAACTCTGCTCCAACAACCTTGTTTCATTTTTTAAAGAGCTTGACAAAAGACAAGGAACTCTGCTCTGACAACCTTGTTTCATTTTTTAGGGAGCTTGACACAGGAAAGGAACCATGCTCCGACAACCTTGTTATAATGAGCAAGAAGTCATCGCTTCCAAGATTTCCACTCCCGATGGAAGGAAAACATCCTGGAAGTCAGGACCTAATGCCCCCAGCACCTGATGCACGATGGCATCATCACTGAGCATAGGCATGGGGTAGGTAGCCACATAGTTGACCTGTGGTGGGGCAGATACAACGGGTGGATAAAAACCAGGAAGGGATGATGGCGGGCCAGCTTCCTTATCAGGACCAAAGAAGGAAAGCTGATCAATGGTCACGATCCATCCTTCATGTGGAAAACAGACCAGACGAAAAAGGGAGGAGACAAGCACTCCCATGGCATATGTGTAATCACGCCCCAAAAGCAGATTGAAATCCAAAGGGCCTAGAACAACCATCACGTCCATATGGACATTTTTACCTACCAAAGTAATAGGTAACCTTGGGAGGATCCCTAACGGCTGACTCGTTCTTCTGTTAAACGCCAACAGATTTTGCGTAACAGGCGCAAGTAACGGCGAACTGAAAGCTTTCCAGGTAGTTGAGGATAGAACATTAACAGACGCACCTTCGTCTATAATGGTGCTGGGTACAACCAGACCAAAGGCCTGTACCGTTATCTCGAAAGGCACATAAGACGGAAGGCGGTATCCTGCAAATCGACTCCAGTCAAAGGCAGCGACCAAACTACTCGGAGGGGCTACCATCGAACCAAGATGGTCTTCCCTTGGTGTTACGGAAGAAGAAGGAGCATCCTCCACGACCTCCATCTCGAAGGCGGGAGGAGTATCCTCCTGGACCTCCATCATGAGAGGTGGAGGAGTAACTTCTTGAGGTATAGGGACATGAGAATATTTCTCCAAGTCCGAGTAATCTGAAGAAACAAGAAGAACCTGAGGGATGTGAGGCCCACTCTCAGATGGGGCTAGCTCAACCGATCCCACAACCAATGGTTGGTCAGGGATGGATTCCTGAATTTGAATTTCCGGGGGAGCGGGATCGACCAAGGATGACTCTTGACCAACCGTAGGATCAGCTGGTGGAGGA
Source organism: Pinus albicaulis (assembly GCA_034641835.2). Classification (NCBI taxonomy): domain Eukaryota; kingdom Viridiplantae; phylum Streptophyta; class Pinopsida; order Pinales; family Pinaceae; genus Pinus; species Pinus albicaulis. The sequence goes on from CM076574.1 coordinate 989,148,604, forward strand.
CTCAAAGAAAGTTGTTGGTAATCAGCCGGAAGGCACGGCGCAGAAACATCCAAGTTGTCCAAAACTCTCTCGACTTCATCCATATACGAACAAAGGTGAATGGCATGGTGTCCTTCACACAACTTATAGGGATTGGTAATCTTACCCTGCTTCTTAGGATTCTTACCAGCACTAGCTGAAGACGTGCCCCCAACCTGACTCCCAGAAGCCAAAGGCAACAGTGGACGACCGCTGGACCATTCTTCAAGCACCTTGGGAATGCCAGGGCAATCTCGAAGAAGATGGTCTCCCGTGCACAACATGCAAGGGAACTTGACTTTCCGTGGAGGGTTGGAAGGTTTATCAAGAGGAGATGCTTCAGAAGCAGTAGCTGCAGCTTTAGCCTCTCTCTTATCGGACTTCTTCTTCTTTGTCTTCTTCTTCTTCTTCTTAGCCACCTGGTTACTTAAATCCATACTTTCACCAGGCGAAGTAGAAGAGGAGGATGCAGAAACAGGCGAAGAAGGGGAGAGGTCCACCTTGGAATCAACATGATGTTGTTCAGGCAGAGGAACTGATTGAACATTAGTCGAGACATTCGGGACCACAGAGGTTGAAAACAACCAAACAAGCAACCCAACAGTTAACCCAGGAAGGGACAACGTTGCCATATAAGGAGCGCCAACATTTCCAAAAAGAGGAAAAGGACCAGGATTCCCTTCAGAGGGGACTCCTTGGTTGGTGAACTCTGAAAAAGTTGCCATCAGAAACGATCTTCAGAACAACTCCCTAAGGAAACTAACTTTAACCAGGAATATTTCGTGGGCAGTTAATTTTTATGACATTGAAACAAAACTCTGTTGTTTCATCTTTTAAGAGTTGAGAAATAGGCAAAAGGTGACTCTATCACTTTCAGATTGGAAACAAGCGTGAAAGGACAAGCGCTTGATGATCCTTTCAAATTTAATGAGTCAGAAAAGATCGAAATGACTACTCAGGAATGCTAGGAAAAGGGTGTACCAAATAACCGTGAACTACAATATACACCTTGGTTTCAAAATGAAAGAGAAATCAACCAAGGACTTAACGTACGTGCAGGCAATCTCCCCGAATGTTGTGTTCGGTGTATCACGGGTATAGGGCGGCAGACTCGGCTTCCTATGGATAAAGGATAGCAACCTAGTGGGGTCTCCCTTTATATACGCGACGGTATGGGGAGCACAAGTCCATACTAGTGCTATCTAAAGCCAAGAGGCAAACGACAGCTACTAGGTTTAACGAAGCCAGAACATGTCTCTAGCCTAGACCTCTAAATATTTCGTTGATGTTTCAATGTTGCCATAGGTTAAATTGAATAAATTTTAATGTTGATCTTCAATTATGTCTCGATTTCAGGCCCTACCGAATGTTATCTGACAATATCCTATATGCAACTATATGAGAAAAGAAAACTTTTCAATTCGATGATTGCTATCTAGTAAAGGGAAGAGCTTCAAACAATGATGCAACAAACAACAACACTGCAAACGAAATTTTTCCAAACTAGATGACTTTCACTATCCAAAAGTATTCTAAAACATTCAACGATGCGAACTATGCAATGTAATCTATGCAAAATTCTTTTTTCGAAAACTATGCAATTGTAATCTATGCACAATTTCCTTTTTCTTTTCAAATGATAAGAATGCACTCAATGCATTTTTTGATGAAATGAGAATCTACTTAATGCATGCTTTCAATGAAAGAGAATGCACTCAAAGTGATTTTTAGCTTTCAATCATTAAACAATGTGATCTAAGTTCAATGATAAATCTCAAAAATACTTTTCAATGCAATGTGATCTAATGCATTTTAAAAAAAAAGAGCACTTTGAGACGAAAACTAAATAAATGCAAATATTCTTAATGAAGGATGAATGCAAAAGAGATGCAAACAAACACTAAGAATGCAATCGTTGTTTCAAACACTTTGTAACGAAATCCCTCAAAAGGCGACAAGACATATGAGGTCAAACACAAAGAGGACTTCCAAAGCAAGAGATCAAAACAAGGCATTCATTCCCTTTTACATCAAAAAATCATGGAAAGGAGACATTTCAAACAATGAGCAATGTAATCTATGCTCATACAGAGGAAATTCCGGAAGGGAAAGACACAATGGTGAAGGATTTAGGGAAAAAATCTCAATTTTCACACACCCTGAAATTGGCACGACTTTGTCATTGACAACTAGCGCCAACTGGCGCGACTTGCTCACTGAAAACTAGCGCCAATGCCCAATTGGCGCGGGTTGCTAACTGACAACAAGCGCCAACGCTTGAAAATGAAAAAACAAATCATTTCTCCCAACCAAGACCAGACTCACCACTTCAAGCAGAATTTAAAACAAACCCAGAAGCAAAGTACTGACCAAAAGAAACTTCCGAACAAGGGTAAACCGTAACACCTATAGGAGATGGCGCGACTGTCTGGCTGTAATCCGCGCCAGACAGGGGATGGCGCGAGTGATGAATTGGCAACCCTCGCCAATTGGCGCGACTGTCAGGGTGGAAACCGCGCCAATCAAGCCAACCGTGAAAGGATGAAAACTCGGAAAAATAGAGGTCAGATCTGATCCTCTGGGGCTGAACCAAAAGCCAAACACAAAAAGAGCCAGCCAAAAGAGTCGATCAAGCAAGAAGAATCGAGAAGCAACCGAAAAGACAAGACAATAATCCAAGTGTTTAGTTCATAAACTAACCCGGAGATTGACTGAAGCAGCTTTGATCTACTTCGCCAATGTAGAGAAATAGCGTTTCGAAGGCTATCTGGCTAACTTCAGGCTCCGTCTGTAGTTTATAAAGCAAACAACAAGCTAATTCCCCTGCAGAGTCGCCAATTTTTTGAAGAGGTAAATCCCCTCTGCGGATAGAGGCGATCCCTACTAGCCCAAACTGGGTCTAGCAACAATCGTTCACGCTATAGTGCAGGTTCCTAATTGCAAATAAACCAACTAGCGACGAAGGCTTACCTGGAATCCAACGCTATCGCTTGTAGAGAAAGTAGCGCTCCCGTTCCTTAGCTTTGGCAGAACACAATCCTCACGATCTCCGTGATCGGACACCTGGACACGCCAGAAACAAAACAAACGCAAGCGTAAAATCTAGTATATGCAACTATATGTTAGTCAGAGAAGGCATAACTCATGATCATCATCAAGAACAAGAGTGGAACCATAACCAATAGTCGCTTATCATTAATTAATCAAAAGAAGAATACAACCATAGCTCTGACGTTGAATTCTCCTTCGGAGGGTCGTCAGCAGAACGTGTCTCGATAAAGCCTCGGCCGTGATGGGACAAACCTCTCTTCTCGTATGTCTCGAAAAATGATCTCCTTGCTTGGATTTGGCCTTAAGGGAATGAATCAAGGCTCGATGGCCTTTAGACCTGGAGACTAGCTATTCAGCCTATTCGTGTACCTTCATCAATGGATGAAGGCTATATTTATGAGAGAGGAGGAGGTCGGGGATCCCTACAATAGTGGAAGGGAGGCCTTATCCTTGGGAGGTTCCCCATAAGGTGGAAACAAGAGGCCAAAGGAGGAAGGTTTGCGACATACACGAAACCACCCTCGATGATCCATCCAACGAAGTCGTTGTAACGAAACTTCGCCTTCTCTTTTTTAAAAAAAAAAAAAAAAAAAATTTCCGGGGTGCTGCATTGGCGGTGCTTAATCGAGATAGAGTGCCAATTGGCACGGGCTCGTTGTTAATTTTCCTCATTGGCACGAGTACATAACGGGCTACCAGCGCCAAGGCAAAAACAGGTGTTTTTAGGGGTCTACTCAGGAAATGATCAACAGAAGAAATGTTGTCCTCATGGAAAGGGATGCAATGATGGTATTTGCAAGGCATGACACTGCTTATTGGTCACAGAAATGACCCTCCAATGGGCGAGATGGGGATTGCAGGGACGGTGACAAATTACTGTGTAACAATCATATGTACAGAACCAATAAAATTTACTAAAAGTGCGAAACTGAAATTTTGTATCAATGTTCATATAATATCTATGAAAGAAAAAAACATAATTCAACTAAGTCTTAACTGCAATACCTATTTTGCAATGCAGAAATTGAGAATGAAGCAAGTGTGACACTACATTATCTTATGTATAAGGCATAAAGATGCAATTCTTCATATGATACTATAAATCTTAAAAGGTCCGAGTCAACTTAAATATAGAACTATTCAAGTGTTTACATGGCAAGCTCAGCAGATTGTGTAAATGTTTTAAACACCTTCAGATCATTTACATGTTTCAAATTGATATAATTTTATCCTCAATTGATCGATTAATCGCCTATTCTGGAAAAAAAAAAAATTAAGTATTTAAAAGGGAATGCTATCCTATGCTGTGTCAGTGATCATGGGATCAATCTCTTTACCATAGAATTTCATTTTATGACTCTATATCCACAGACTCTATAATTTTTATTGCTTCACAGACTAAAGGAATCAGATAAAAAGAAATAAAATGTAATTCTTGTGAGCATGGGTCAATCAATGGCCTTGGATATATATTTTGGTGGATTTATGAAATGTTGGTGATTGTGCACTGTGGGTTTCCAGCTGCCATGGGTTTTAACACATCACTTTTAATTATACCATCTTATTTTATATTGCCCATACGATATTGCCTTCCTCGTTTCACAGTAATTTTCAATGACAGAAGAAAATATGACAATGCACCCACGGGCTTTAATAAAGAATAAGGTCAGAGGATATACTCTCAAAACATTTTCAGGATTGTATAAGAATATCTAAGTTTTACATTCATTCACTTCCATGCAAAATCAACATTTTTGATGAAATAGTTTGACACCCAATGTTTAACTGATTTCTTTCACAGCAACCAATTTAAAAAGTAAGTTACATAAACAACAACTAATAGAATATATAGCAACTGTATTTCTCACAAACGTTTAATACAACAACATACATGTAATCTTAAATAAGACATCAACTAAAGGATAATACAACAGATTCATATAGAAAGCAAAGACAATACAGATTAAACAGAAGCACTGAAAACAGCCAAAGGTTCGTTCTTCTTATCTTTGAGGTAATTAATTCGAAGGATACTGTGTTGATGGGGAAACTACAGACCACATGTCGTAGTCATGATTCAGAGCTTGAGCCTGAGAGAGGTGTTGCACATGTTGTGACACAGAAGCTGAAGCTGGTGTTTCATTCTTGTAATTGGCTTCGTCCATCAACTGATCCTCCGTCATAAAGTACTCCAGAAAATAAGAGAGTATATCTGAATTGCAATCTTCAGTGGTTGGGCATAGTGGATTTATATTGCCTTGAAGGGTACAGGAATTTTCACCATCGTTTTCCTTGTTGCTTTCTTGATGGGTTTCTTCATTGGGTGCACGGTGTTGAATGAAATAAGCTAAAAAAATTTCATTATATTGATGTCCACCTCTCAAAGCATTTCTAGCAGTTGCTTGATAACCTTGATCTGAGAAATGTGGGGCACTGTCTAACCCTGATGAGGGTGCCATGAAAAAGCTACTTGTCAGTGTGTTTGTTCTCAAATATGGAGACCAATCATGGCCCTCTAAGCTCAAATTCTGATTAGGGTAACAATATGGAATCTGCGAGGGTTGATCAACATGAACAGCTCCATTAACTAATTGTTGTGGCAGCTTACCTGATCCTTTTCCTAAATCAGAAACATCAAATGAATAAGTACCCTCACTTCCAATATAAGTAGATTGAGTAGCTTTGGCAGTGCTGGAGGAATTTGCAACAGTGTGAAGGCTATCAATTGCTGATGTATCAGGATGATCATTAACGTTCTTGCTCAGTTCTAGGGAATGGAAAATTTTGTCAACAACTTTGCAGGCTTCAATATTGTCAGACATTGTTGTTTCAGTTTCTTGCAGCTGAATTTTCTGAGAATCAGAAGTTGGGTTGTTGGTATCTTCAGAGTTCACGTTGTCAACTCCTTGGCTTTTATCACTACGTAACTGCTCAAGCTCTGATTCAGCAAGGGGTTTGTGCATCCTTTGATCTATCCCTTCACTGATCAATTTTTTACTAAGGTGCGTATTCCAGTAGTTCTTGATTTCTTTATCAGTGCGCCTAGGCATTCGCCCAGCTATCAAGGACCACCTGAAAATCCAAATGGATGTGATGCACCGACTTTCACTCTAATCTAACCTAACCTAATGTACCCATATATCATTTTTGAATCTCATGAAGGCAAGGAACGTACATGTTTCCAAGAAGGTGATGCAGTCTGAGAATAAGGTCTTCCTCATCGGGCAAAATCTGTCCTCGTTTAATATCAGGCCATAGATAATTCATCCATCTCAGTCTACAGCTTTTGCCACAACGCAGCAATCCTATAATTATACCAGAAAATACAATTTAGAGTGCAAATTATCAATAATTTTCTAACCATATGCTTATACATTTGTTGCATCGGCCATATTTACTCTGTTTAAAGCCTGTATGCAAAATTAAGCAGTCAGAAAAATAATTCAAACCATGGGAACAAATACTAATTGAAGTCATTTAATTTTCATATACAGTTAGATTTGTGAAAATAAATGACCAGGCAATTGTATGATCTTAATTTTTTCTCTAAAAGCCTCATGGACCAGAGAGGGTCAGTCAAGTCCCTCACTCAGCCAGCAAGAAGATCGGTGTGCACAAAGCCCCAGCCACCTCTCCTAAATTCCAACGAACCAGTGAAGAAATAGGGCGAATCACTCTAACCCCTCCCTCTAACCCTGTAAATCCAGGCAAATGCCATGGAAATCTGCTCCAACCAAAGAAAATCGGGGGCGAATTTCATTTTTTCAGTTTTATGCGCCTTTTTTTTGGTGGGCTAATATTTAATAATTAATTATTTTTAAAATAATTATTGGGCTAACTTTATTAAACTATAGAAAATGGGTTTTATATAAAAAATTCACCCTATTAAAATTTAAAATCCCTTAAAATTCGCCTTTGGGCTAAAATTCGCCCCTAAAATTTTCCCTGTGATTTACAAACATGGATTTAGATATAGACCCAGAAGACAAACATATGGTCATGATGGAAAAATTAATGTACATGCTTGGGAAAAGAATGGATAGGTATGTAGCTAATTTAAATATTGGTCATCCAACACAACCTATGCCTTTCCCTGAACAAACCATGATGGAAAAAATGATGTACATGCTTGGAAAGAGAATAGAAAGGTATGAGGCTAATTTAAATCTTGATGATCTAGAGCAGCCCATGCTTCTTTCAGATCAAGAACAAACTCCACTACTAAAATACATGTATGATAAGCAAGACATGTGTGATGAGCATGATTATAGAGAAAACAATGAAGAAAAATTTCTAATCATGACGGAAAAGATGATGTAGATGCTTGAAAAGAGAATAGAAAGGTATGAGGCTAATATAAATATTGATGATATAGAGCAACTCATGCTCTTCCCTGATCAAACACAAACCCAATCACCTCAAGACCTAGACAGTGACCAAGTTATGTATGATGACCAACACTTTATAGAAGATGATGAGCAAGATTACATACAAAGAAATGAAGAAGGTTGTCAAGAAACTCTTGATTCCCTCCGTATATCTTGTACTATGCTGATAAGAGAACTTCATGACCAAATTGAAAAAACTAATAGTGAGCAGTACTTTGAGGAAACAAGTAGCCACTTAGAAAACGTACAATCTGATGTGGAAGGAGAGCCAGCACATATAGGAACTTCCCCTCTAGATTATAACCCATATCAGATCACACAAGAAGAGTGGCATCCTGATATTGTAGAAGAAACAACTCATGAACCTTGTATGCAAATTGAGTGTCATAATAATCATGAGGAATTGTTTGAAACGGAAGAAGATCAGGAAACAATAGAAAATCCTCAAGGTTTCCCTGCAAACACAAGTGAAGATCCCCTAGAAGAGGCTCAAGAAGATATCAGGCCTCAAAATCATCCAACACAAGAGAAAGAGGATTGTTGTACATATGTCCTAAGCACAAATAAAATTCCTTCTCCCTTGACAAAGGAGGAGATTGATCTAATATTGAACAGAGAGCCAGCCTCCAAACCTTCATTTGAACCAAACACTTATGATCATCTACCTACTGCACCTTGTTGTCTTGAAACAGAAAACAAACTTGTAGATCAGCTCCAAGAAAAGCCAACTGATAACCCAATATGCTTGATTGGTGAGATTGTTTATACTAATGATTTTCTAATTTTTGATCAGTCTGATGGTGATGATGAGCTCCAAGTAGAAACTAATCATGCAGGGCAACCAACAGTTTATTGGTGTCATGAACTTCACTATCATCAGCTTGAAAGCAGCAATCAACCAATCCAATCCATCAAAAACAGCTTTCACATAATTGGGAATCAGCAATCTATCAATTGTGACGACGAGATTGATAAGAGAGAGGAATTTCTAGAGCAGGATGAAGATAAGGACCCTTCTCCTGAAAAGGTTGAGGTAATAAAGGATACCCCTGCTCAAAAACATGATGATCTCTTCACCGAGTACAGTCCATTGAATCAGAGCATACTAGGACTACAAGAGGACAACACTGCAATATATGATGAGTCCTCTAGTTCATATTATAATGAAGATGAGGAATTTTTTCGTTCTCAAGAAGATATTTATCTTGATCCAGTGGAGAAAGAAGAGATAATCCTGGTTGAAACCTATCTTCCAAAAATTCTCAACCAGGTGAAGGATGATGATGCTTCCAAGCCACATACTAAAGATATAGTCCTCAAAGTTGATGTCTTGGAAGCAGACAATATACCAACCATGGAGGGCCAGAAAGAAGAGAATCTTCATCTTTTCTTTGTTGATCTTATGGAGGAGTGTGTGGAGGTCCCAATTGGCTCAAATTCTCAAGCATGGATCCTTTGCAAGAGCCAAATGCATGAAAATTTGTCACCTTCTGTGATGGCCTTTGTTTTGAAGATTAATCTTCAAAATGTACTATGGATACCCCTTACTAGTAGTCAGTTTCTCTATTCCTTTTTGTCACTACTCAACTGGCTACATTGGCACTTTTGTATCATATAAGAATGTAAATATTCCAAGTTAGAATAGGTTAGATAGGAATGTCAATAAAGCTCAACCTTTGAGCATTTAGTTAGTTGTTGACTTTTGTCTTGAAGAAGAAAGAAAAATACAAAAACAATAGAAAAAGAAAAGAGGGCAGAATGTGAAAACAAGAAAGGTACAACCCCATACCAAAAAGAGAAACAAAGTTTGAAAGTGTGCAAGCTTAAATTCCACTCCTAACAAACACACTTCTAGTTAGTCATACAGCCTAATCATGACTAATTAGTTTTCAATTTACTGCTGATAGGTTAGTGAATTAGATTTTCCAAACTGCTTAATCTTGGTTTATCAGTTAGGTAGATTAGGATAGAAGAAAAAGGTTCAAACAAGCTCAAAATCTGAACCTATGAGTTTCAAAAAGAAGGATGGCTCTAATATGTTTAAATCTTGAGCCAAAGATAGAAGAACTGGTTCCAAAAAGCTCAAAAATTGAACCAGGAAAGAAAGAAAAAGCAGCTCAAACAAGCCTAAAAAACAGAGTTGAAGAAAAGAGAAGGATGTTCTTGAGTTTTCAGATCTTAAGCCTTCACATTTTGCTTTAATTTCCTGCAAATTTTAGTCTATGTGCAGCTTGTTTTTATGTCATAGATATGCATCAAGTCAAACCTTTTAATATTGGCATGACTGCTTTTAATTTTTTGTTTTAAAAATTTAGTGAATAAAATCTGTCAGACAGTCTAATCCTGACAGATAGTAGTTAGGTAGAGAAGCTTATGAACTCAACTGCTTAATCTGAGTTCATGGATAAATAAGGGTAGAAATAGACTAGTTTTATTCTTTCAAAAGAATAAAATGTTTGTAAAAAGAGTTTGCCAATCCAAATGCACTCTGAAAAAATAAAAAATGTTAGATCATTAGGATTGGGTAGGTAGAAAGCTTGTTTTAATAGAATTCCATTGTTTTTAATGGCTGCTAACATTGTCAGAGAAAAAGAAGATCACCAAAGGAAGGAAAATTGTACCCAATGGATGAGGCATTGATAAGCTTCTAGAGAAGACTTGTCTGAGGTTCTTGACACCTCCAAGGAGCTGTCATCCCAAGTTGGAGCCGCTGTTAGCCACCTATAAAATTTGTCATATCAAACGGTGGCTAAAATTTTTTGTAGCCTTCAAGAAACAATTTTACGGCTAAATTGTGAGTTCTTGAAGTCTTATGATGATCTTTATCCTTTAAAATAATCGTCATTTTTGTTTCCCTCATTAATCCGAAAAAATCTGTTGTTTACCAAAGGAGGACTACTCAAAAAACCCATTTTACCCTTCATTTTACCCCTCCTTCAATTCATTAATAACCCCATTTTCATCCCCTTCTTTCTTCATAAAATTCCTCCATTTCCCTCATTTTCCTTCATTCCCTTCATAACTTCCCTTTGATAGGGTTTAAAACTCCTTTTTTAACCTTATCGGAATCCTCAAAAACCTCTGAAAAACCCTCATTTTGGCCTAAAATCCTTCATTTTTCTATAAAGGTCTTAAGCCCCTTTCGGCCTTGGCCCCATGCCCCTTTTTCTGCATAAAACCTAAAGCCGCGACCAAGCGCTAAAGCCTTAATCGCCAATCACAAATTGGAGCTTTCTATTTAACGTTTTTCCTTTGTTCTTCCAAAAAACTTCCGATGCAATGAGTTTTCTCCCTTCTAGCCCAAATCTAATCTCTGTCGTCGATCTTTGTAGATCCAATGGCCAACGCTAATCACAATCGCTAATTGAAATCAGTGCGTTGCACTTTCTTTTGTTCTTCCCCTTTTCCACCTTTGATTTCGATCCTGCAATTAAATTGCAGCCGTTGAAAACACAAGAACCAACGGCCCAGATTTAATCGCACTCCGCATTTCGCCCTCCAACATCACTCCCTGCGATTAAATCTCCACCGTTGATCTCCCATACTGATCTGACGGTTTGCGCTCAATCGCTTCATCACATCGCATTTCCACTTCACCCTTTGACTTCCACCGATTTCGATCCCACGATCTAATCTCCGCCGTTGATTCTCTTTAATCCAACGGCCCACATTTCCCCTGCTTTCCAAACTCCATATCTCCTTTTCTCCTCCATCGGTAGATCTCCGTCATTGATCTTCTCAGATCTAATGGCTCCTATTGATTCTCCCATTTTCGCCTCTTTCCTTTGTAAAATATTTTATGCCTGGTTATAGCCCTGTAACACTATACAACCACGGCGCTCGTTTACCCCTTTCACTACACGACAAAATAAGCCCGGTCCCACCACCAACACCCCCTTTTCCTCTCATTTTCATTTTTTTCCTATGTATTTGTCCATTCATAAAGATTTACGTTTATACATTGGAAACCATGTTTATTGCGCATAATAAGTTTAAACCTTGGTTTTTATAAAGAAATGCGCCTTTCTCCACCATGGGCCCCACATCTTCTTTTCAACCCGCAACTCTTCATCCATCGCACTAAACCTGCACCGTTGGATCTTCTACCCATCATCCAAAGGCTCAAAATGCATATCGTGTGAACTTTTCTCTTGAACGTTAACACCAAAAAATTAGGCGATATAAGCGGTTTTGAAAAGACACGCGTCAAGCACAGACCTATATCGCGTTTTTTCGACCAAAATCCAAAACCACTTGAGAGTTGTGCGAAAACTGCTGTCAGTTTTCTGCCTTACCCCTTATCTCCGCAACACAAACTCTACATTTTTTTCCTAGCCGTCGATTGCTCTAATCGAACGGTTTACATTGCATTATAACCCCAAGTCTTTTTCCCTCATCTATTCTCCGAAAAACTTCATCGCTTCATCTCCACCGTTCATCCTTTTGATCAAACGACCCAAACTTAATCCTAACACCATTCACCATCTGACCTCCCAATTGAACTCGCCGTTTGATTTGGACAGTTGGTTGTTTTCATCCAACGACCACAATTTAATCTCGCACTCGAGATTTCCAAAGAAGCCTTTAAACCTATTCTTCATGGTTTTTCTTAATTTTTGTTCATTTTGTGCAGGTTTTTAAAGTTTTTTCTACAGTTTTAAAAGGAAAAGAGGGTCGGGGATGACAATCCCCCAGGCCATTATTCACGAAGAAAAGGGATTTACAAGAGTTCAAACAATGATTTTACCCATGCCTCATGAGCATTGGTGATATCCCGTAAACCTTCTGTGCGCTTGCCAAAACAACAAAAACACAGTGAAACTTAATTATACAAAGAGTATCTGTGTCAAAGCATGGGATCACAGCAGAGATCAAGAATTAAAGGTTTTTAACATAGTTTTGAGGGATTAAGGCATAAATCCGACTATCAAAGGCCTAATCCACACAGTTAAAGATAGTATGAAGACTTGAAGACAGAGATTAAGCCAAATTAGGCCTAAAACACATACCAAAAGCAAATTAACAGTGTTTTTAGGTTAAAAAATTGAGATCTATCAATCCGAGAAGCCTCCACTGCCACATCAGAGGCTAATTGAATCCTCTCCAGCTACCAAAGCTCCACCTGCAGCCTCAATAAATCTAAGAAGGCATAGTTATTGCCTTAGTCAGTGATATTTTGTTTAAAGTAGCCAGAGTTATTGCTTACTCGCCTCAAAAGTTTTTAAGTCAACAAAATCTACCCAGCAAGCTTAATACTTAATGAAAATAAATTAATATAGAGGAAATATCAGAAAGTTTCTCCATTGAGCCCCTCAAAGGCCGAGAAGCATTAAAATGTATTAATTGATCCTGGAGATCTTTTCTCTCATCCCACCCCCTCATTTCTTCTATAAATACTTCTGTAGAAGATGAGATATGGGTTGGTCACTGCATATCTGTTGCTTGTAAATAGTTTTCTGAAGTTTCTATAAGCACTGTTTGTAATTGAAGATACCTAAGTTGAGATGAGAAGTTTGATGCTGTAGAGAACCACTGGACTTGATGATTGTAACTGGTTTGAACATCAAATACAAGCTGATTTATGGGATCCTGGTCTATGTCAACGGTGATGTGTTTCTTATTGTAAATTTTTATTTTCTTTTTGTTTCCATTCTGTCCACTTTCTCTGATAAAGAACAACAAATATAGAGTTAGGATTTACTGTCAAAAGTACCCTAATCTCACTGATAAGCTTTATCTTTATGTTTTCCTCCAATTGTGTATTTAGGAATGATTTAATATAGCCTACGAAGTTAAGGAATGTTGGTGTTCCCACGTCTTACTGTCTGGACTTTAAACTTTGTTCTAGAATGTTATTTTCATTACTTGCTAAGTAGAGTTGGACTAGGAAATTTTATGGTTTGCCCTGTCTTCTAGTTTTCCTCCAAAGGTTGTTTGAAAGTTTCCCTTAAGACTATGTTGAAAGCAGGATAGGTTCAAAGTCTTTACCTGATCTTAAACTAATTTTTATGTTTATCTTGAATTTTTTCCTTTTGAATATGCTGAAAGCGGGATAGGTTCAAATTTCTTACTTGATCTTAAGCTATTCTTTGTGTTTCAAATGTTTTCTATTGAAAGTGCATCAAAAGCAGGATAGGTTCAAAGTCCTTTCCAGATCTTAGATTACTTTTATGTCTTTCTTAAGTGCATGCCAAAAGCAAGATAGTTTCAAAGTACTTACTTGATCTTAGGCTGCTCTTTGTTCTTCATTTGTTTGATTCCTCTTCTTATTGTTTCATTCCATTCCAAAAAATCAACTTAAAGAGATCCTACGACATAGATGACTTGCCCCATGGACCACTCTTAAACCTTGTTGTTTCAATTAAATCCTATTACGACTCCATATCCCATTGGATTGAAGCTGCTTCTTGCCTATCTTGATAGCTGAATCACTCTTTCACTTTCATACACCTTCACCCTTCATTAGACTTCCTTCACCTTCATTTTATCTTTTCCCAACCAAACAACCAAACAAAACCTTGTTCTTCATAACTAGCCTAACATCACATTTCAAACCTTAAAAGATAAATCAATCTTTGCACTTATAGAGAGATCCCTCTCTGGATTCAGGAGGGCTAGATCCTAGAATCCCAAAGTGGTTCAAATGTTGTCTCTACAACTTTAGTCTTACCAATCTGCTAGAATTACAGGGACCTAACACTACCAATGTGACTTAGGGAATTTTGAGGCTTATGTCCTTCTATATTTTCATGTTTTTTTATGCTCTAAACTATCCAAGAAGTCATCTTGTTTCCCACACAAGGGCAGATGGTCCTTCCTGTTACAATTTTTTGATTTCCAACCTCTTTTTCTTTTGACTCAATCTTGTAATTGGCTGGGTAAATCACTCCAAGCATGTAAACTCTGTATATTTTTTGTAATACAAAGATTTCTAACTTACCAAAAAAAATGGTTTAAATTCGATAAAATTTTTAATATATTTCTTTTCATTTTTATTTATTTTTCTTACAATAAATTAAAACATGATGCCTAAAACTTGAATTTTTAATTTTGTTTTTTATATATCAAATTCAAATTTGCTTAGAAATTTGATTTACTTGGAAAAATTTGAATTTCACAATGATGCAATCACTTCTCATGTATTTATTACTCTATCACTTTTTATCTATCGTGTCTCATATCTCATCTTATATGTCTATGCCATGCATAAATTCCAGCTAACCAAATTAATGGTTTAAAATGCATAATTCATAGAAAATTCAAATTTGTTGTCTTTTTCATTATATCTTATTTTAATGAATGAATGCAATATGTTACACATGATAGTCATACTTAATGAAATTGCAAATTTACATAGACATGTATAATTAGATTACAAATATCTACCTTTTAAAGATTTTTTTTCCTTTTAATCTCCTTATTACATAATTTATTAGTGCAAAAAAAATGGTTAATGTTTCTCCTATAACCTTTTAATTCTCATGTTTAGAAACTTATTTATAAATAATAAGAGAACTCTATATTTGTTATGATATGAATTTCAAATAATGCACCAATATTTGGCATACTAATTTCGATGTTCATTGATTTTATTAATTTACCAAAAAAAAAAAACTCTAAAATTGTTTTTTGAAAAAATAGCATCAAGTTCATACTTCTTATTCTCTACATATATTAACAATTTTTATGTGGTATGAGCAACATTTAGGTACTAAAATGAAGCACAAGCACAAACACAACCATATAGCCCATGCTTTAAAAAATAAAAATCATTGTTGATATAGCTATGACAAATTTCAATAGATAAAAACTATTCAAAGGTTGCTCAATTTTCTACATCTTAGTGATTTACTCTATATATGGGTTCATAAGAATTTAAAATGTGTATGCAATTCAAGGGATGTTTGTTTCTTCATATTTTTATTGCATCTAAAATTTAAAAAAATACCACCAAAAATTGCACTCACTCACTTCTTAAGAAGAGTAATGTGTTTTGTATAATTTGTTGCTTTCTATCACATGCTTGGGAATAATTTTACATTCTTTGTTAATTATTACTATTACCATATTCATGCATGAAATTTTTTGGCTTCCAACATGACAATACCAAAATAATAGTTGAAATGGAAAATTATTTATTTGGAAAAGAAGAGGCAATGGTACCAATTGGTATAATAATACAAGCACATCTTCCAAAGTATGAATGCATGATCAAATTAAAGAAGCTCTAATATCATTCAAAATGAGACATATCAAATTCATCTTGATATATACTTTGGAAGACTTGGATACTTTATCTCAAGAGAACAATTTGACTAAGGCTCTAGTAATAGTAGTGCCCCACAAAATATCATATCAGTATCATAATAAAAATAGGGCCCTACCTTTATAAAGTCACATTTAGTTGCTAAAAATAATATACACATGGATAAAATTAAGAAGCCTCCTACATCAAAAGCTTCTCCCATCTTGAGCTACTAACTTTCATGGAGGACCTTAAAATAACTAGAATGTTCTTGATGGACTATACTCAAGTTTTAGCTCCAATCAATTACTTTTTTGTGTCCAAAATAACCCCCTTATGTTTTGACAAAAAAATGGGCTCCTTTCTTGATTTTTTACTAGTCTGGATATGTTTATTTTATATATACAGTGACTAAATGATTCCTCATTACTAAATCCTTGATAGCAGCACAACACCATGGAGAAAATTCTTGTGGATCGCAGAATGTCTGGCAGCAAGGGAGCACAAACTAGAAGCCAAGGCAGTGTCACCCATCCTTCGCCAACATTGCACAAACCACCATCCATCCACCCTCTACTAGCAATGCACCATCTTCCAACTAGGCACCCTCCGCCAACTGAGCATCCTTTGCCTGATGACTATGACTGTTATAAACTAACACCAGTGGAATGGGAAGATCCTCCTGAGCTCAAGCATGGGAAGGAGAATCCCAATAAGTAGTTCTTCGCATTGCTCAAGCTACCAATGTGACTCAGGGCATTTTGAGGCTTATGCCCTTATGTTTTTTTCATGTTTTTTTTATGCTCTAAATTATCCAAGAGGTCATCTGGTTTCCCTTACAAGGCATATGGTCCTGCCTATTACAGTTTTGTGATGGCCAACCTCTTGTGCTTCTAACTCAATCTTTTAACTAGTTTGATAGATAAATCCAAGCATGTAAATTCTATATGTTTTATGTTTAACAAATATTTCTAACTTACCAAAACAAAAGTTGTTTAAATTCATTAAAAATTTGAATATGTTTCTTTTCATTTTTTTTACTAAAAACTACAACATGATGCCTAAAACTTGTTATATATATATATATATATATATATATATATATATATAATTCAAATTGGCTTAGCAATTTAATTCACTTAGAAAAAAAAGAATTTCATAATGATGTGATCTCTTCTCACGTATCTATTATTCTCATCAATCGCTTGTTACATTAATGCAGAGGTATGGAAACAATCACATCCTCAAGAACTCATCTGGATCCCGCCCAACCATGACAGGAACTTCATCAAGCACATCACAAAAATTGCATCAAATACATTCTTATTCTTCAAGCCACTCACCCCCGTGCCATATTCCAAGCATGAATGTGGGACTTTATCAAACACGTCAATCAACACCAAACCAGGGCTTCGAGACCAAACCGTCTCAACCCCAAACTAGTGATTCCACCTCACAATTGGACATCACTAACCATCAATGATTGGTCTCTATCCAAGCTGCTCCAGGGCTCTAGATTGTTTGTTCCAACCAATGCTCAAGGACTTGTAACTCAACCCCAGTTCTTCCCAGGCTCCAAAGTGTTTGTCCAACCAAGGCTCTAAGACTAGTAACTCAACCCACCTAGGGCTTTAGAGTGTTTGTCCAACCAAGGCTCCAGGACTAGTAACTCAAACCAACAACTGTCCACCGAGCTCCAGAACATTTGTTCAACCAAGGCTCATGGAACTAATAATTTAACCCAACAACTAAAGGAATGATGCGAACTGGCCAGAAAACAATCAATGGAAATAAACCCACAATACCATGGTTGTCCAGGAAATGGCAAGGCTAGGAAAATTCACATGCATACCCATGCATGCCAAAAATAGTGAGGAAAACATACATACAACTCGGTACCTGCAATCAAATCCTGCAGTAGTTGTTAATCCCGATGTCCACCTACGCTTTCCTGCTCTTCCTTTGCCTTCTTGCTCCAAATCGCCAAGTATCCACACTCTCCGAGAGTGCTCCAAGAAAACTCTAAGTATCCAAGAGTATGAGAGAGAGAGAGAATAATGAGAGAGCTCAAAAAATTCTCTGACAAACTCAGAAGCCTTTTTATAGAAGAGGCCTTTATTTTCTTCATTTTCCATTATTTTCCTTCATTTTCCTCCTCACATGCAACCTGTGACATTTCACCTCCCTTTTCTCCTAATTTCCATTATTTTCATAATTAAATGTGCCAAAAAAATATTGTTTCCTCTTTAATGCCTTAGCCATTGTGTTTTCCAATTTCCTTAGCCATAATAAACCATGTGAACACCCGAACTAGGATGTTTTCCCCAACATTCAGCTTGAAATAAGTGTCCCATCAACCGTGGTTATTATTTTAAATTTATTACATGGAATTTTCACCAAGGTTATTACATGTACCATGCACCATGGAATGAATGGCTCAAAAGTTTTATTTAAAATGGTTAGGTATTTAGTGAAACACTTACATAGGAGGTGATTCCTGTAATTTAGTTTTATTATAGACTATATATATGAATCAATGGGTAATGTTTATAAAATTTAGATGTCCACACAAGCACACAAGTAAACTTAGCTATGTTTTTTATTTTTATTTTTTAATTTGTAATAGTTATATTTTTTGTAAATAAAAACTTAAATCGGAATTGGTGGTAGTATTTGATTTGATGTATATGATTAATTTTATTGTAGGTAATTCTGGTGATAACTACGGGGGATTCCAAGTTTCTTGTGGATATTAGTTAAGGCTAAAAAAACCTTTCAGTCATAGAGTAAGAGCTAAAACAACATTTGATTGGTTATGAAGTTATCTTCACCACATATGATGAAATGGATTAATGTACCAAAACTAAGAGGCATCTAGCACAAGTGGAAGTTTGCACCCTTATGAACCACTGACAAGTTATTTTAGGTAGCATAGTTTTCTTGAATAATACAGATGAATCAATCTCCATCTACAAATAGTAGCCATTGTTGGTTGACAACTGAGCTATGATATGTGTTTTCACGTTAAAAAGGAAAATACATATTTATTCTATTAAATTATTCATGATTTCGAATGGTTATATTATGTTATTTCCATAAAATTAAAGCAATACTTTATAGTAAGTAAAAATAATGGCATAATGGTGCAATTGAAATTATGGACTTGCCCTATATAATTAGACTTGGACTTAGTCAACTTTGCTCTGTGGTAAGGGCTAATTCATAGTTGATTATATATTTCCAATCATTTGCTTCTTCCCCATCATCAATTTCTCAACCAACTTGTTGTAAGGCATCTCACTAGATCTTACAAAAATGTTGATTGTTGGGTCATGATATGTAAATCTAGCCTCACTTTAATTCATATGTATCCTACATAGTGTATGAGAAGATGTTTCTTAGGTTTACATCCCTATTTCCATATTCTAGCATAATATTTCTTCCATGAATTCTTGATTTCCTCATCTTCTTGTTTCATTGAACTATTAGCCTATGTGAGTTAGCTCTTAGTGGTGCTATTAGTTATTTTTTATGCCATGGGATGGTAAGCCTGAAGTGGATTTGATTTGAATTTCCCTTGATAATGGCATGATGAAGGGTGCATGGGGTGTACAAGTTACAAGGAATATCCATATGCTTTGGTAGCCTTAGTGATTAACTCATGATTATTTGTGAGATGGTTGGTATGATGTACTAGTGCATAGGCTAAGAGGAACAAGGAATTGTTAAGTAGGATAGATGATCAATGAGGTGTTACATAGGATTATTTGTCAAAGGATGACACGACTTAGCTATGTGATAGATTATTTGTGTTACCCATGGCAAGGCAATAGTGTTGATAAGTGCATCAAAGATATATGAATTATTGATGAAGCAAGGACATGATATTCATAAACTATCATGTGTTATTTTAAATGGATGATAACATGGTCTCACAATATCAAGTTTATTGTTCAAGTATTCTTGGAGTAGGGGAGAAAACAATAATTTTCCCATGGTGGGGTCGTGATGATGCAACATCACATACAATGAAATGAGCACCTTGTAATTGCATATGGTTGAAGGTGCCTAGATTTGGTTTAGTCCAGACATGTCATATAAGTATATTGTTGATGATACAAACAATGTATGGTCATGCCCAACTATCAAGGTCATACTAATGGAACACAATAACTAGGGTTATTAGTGGTACTAGACACTCGAGCAAAATGAAAAGTTTAGCCTCATGAGAAATGGTATCAAAGCCATGTGTTGAATTATGTGGAAATGTATCTTAACTACCAACAACCATTTTATTAAATGACTTAATGGGGAATTATTCAAGAGGATATAGAATATTCAAGTGACGGAAAATGTAGGAACCCAACCTGAGGTGCATTGACAATGGCACATGATGGAGGGTGCACCATGCATACTTGAAAAATTGTACAGTGAATTCATAAGCTTTGGTATCCTTAGAGATTGACTCGTGATTATTTGTGAGATTATTGAACAAATGTACTAGCATGTAGATTAGGAAGACCAGTTATTTCTTGTAAAGTAGGATAAATGAGCAATGATGTGCAAAAGTGGCTACAATGAATGATGGTGCAAATTAACAATGCAATATGTTATTTTTATTTCCTATGACATAGTAATATATTGTTGATATTATTAATAAGTGCATGTATACACTTAATGAAGATATTGTATCGACTCAAAAACAGTTATATCATGATTTGGGGACATTTCCATGAGCCCCCAACTTACGCCAACATGATATAACCTACAATAATAAGACATGGAATAGTCATGGTACTATTACACATAGCACAGGGTGGCAGAGCACAATTAATACCCATTCAAGAACTTTGTGTGTGCTCTCGCTCCTCCCGATTATCCTTGAGTGCTCTTTCCTTGCATCCATTTTTCCATTTTCATTTGAATTGCAACTCATCATCCACAGAAGGAAATTTATCATTCGACACTAGTAAATATGGTTTTATCATTGAGGTATTTTTGTAACCATAGGGAGTTATGTAACAGAGTCTTTGTATTAAAATGATGATTTCCCAAGAGGCTTGATGTAATGTTGGAGAGTAATTCTTGACTTTGGAGCAATAAGAATTCAAATCCCTTTCCCCATGGAGGTTTCCTTGACACACATTTAGGGTTTTACCACGTAATTCTTGTGTTTGTTTGTGTCATTCAGTTTCTATTTCTTGTATATTTATTTCTTAATTAAATGTTAATGGGCTCAAAATACCAATAAATGGTATCAAAACGTGGTTGTGAGGGTCGTGAGGAGCCTATCTTCTTTCCATGACTACTACAAGAGATTGGTTGAAGCTATAAAAAAATCAAGGGCAGAGCTGCATAAGTCGCCTTTCGACCCACGAGGTCATTTGTTTTTAAATTTCATGTAGCCAAATACCTCTTAAAGTACACAAAATGATCATACTCACTTCTAGTGAAGTTTTAGATCACCGTGAAGGATTCAAAATTCTTGTACCACGTCCTGGGAGACTGCTTCAGGCCATACAATGATTTCCTGAGTTTGCAAAATAATCTTCTGTTGCGAGCTTCTGCAAAACTTTTGGTTGTTCCATATAGATTTCTTCATCCAAATATTCATGAATCAAGGTTTTTTTATCATGACATAGGATGGCACAATTGGGATATAGTTTGGCTTCCAACTCATCAAATGCATGTGTATGCTGGGTTGATATTTTGTCTTCATACAATTTTTCATTTGTTTAGCAAAACTCCTCTGCAATTGTTTTGGTTCCTTTGTGGTCATTACCTTTATTAGGAGTTATGGATGGATGGGAGAGGTGGTCAACATGATGTAAGGCTCTCAATAACAATTCCACTACTTTAGGCTTGGTGGTGACTCTCAGTTGGAAGATAGAAAACTTTAGCCTCATGATCTTTTCCTCTTAGACTGCTCCGCGATTGGGTCTTAGGTTTGGTTTATTAGTTTCTTCATTTTTTCCAACTTTTCAACTGTAAATTCCCTTATTTTTTTTCATTTTCATGCAACTTTGTTTCATCATCCTTTGAGTTTTCTTTCCTTCTTTGGGTCTATTTGTTTTATTATGGTTGTTTTTCCATTTATTTTTTATTCATCCTCCTCAAAGTTGCCTATTGTGTTACTCTCAATCCATCTTGTTTATTGGCGTTTGCTCTGAGTCTATGCAAATCTCCTAGAGATTTCTCCTCAGTTTCTTTTTTCAGTGGTAGGTTGATATATTCCTTAGGACACCCCCTATCTTTATGGGTGCTTTCTCCTATATGTTGGCTCATTTTTTTCTCTCAACGGTTCTTCTTCTAATATCCCCCTCTTACGGTCTTTCCTCTCCATGGCTAAGTGGGGGATTTCTACTCACAGTAGAGGGTGCAAAAGAGGAAGATTCACTTCTCATGCCAACCCTAACTCTCCTTTGCCCTCATCTAGTCAACCTCACGTGCATGCTACAACACATCGTTCCATGGCCAAATTTATGGAATTTATCCCTAAAGAAGTTTGCAAAACTATCTCTGAGGTAAAAAAATAATTTCATCATACTTGTATATATATTTCAGATAGATTGATGAGAACACCAAGAATTAGATCCATGAAATAGGAAATTTCACTTGGGCTCATCACACTTGATATATGCAAACTATCATATTGTATTAGCACATAATTTTTTTTATGGTAGAGTCCTAACAAATCATGCAAATACTCATCGATAAATTCTTGTGTCTCATTGAAATGATAGACAAAATGGATAGGTTGGATTAAAAGGTGGTATGGTTTTTCAAGCTGCATACCAATAACTAATGAATATTTGATATGTAGATCTTTTTAAAAGTAGTATAAAGTACCTAACCTTCACACACACATATTATATTTTGCATTATAGTTTTATAATCTAAAAGTGATACTTTTTTTTTGTATCTACTAGTAAACCTTTGGGATCTACGACTTGTCCTCCTCTCCATAAATTTGTTTACAGAAATGGCGATTTGAACCTTGGATCTCTCAGTTTTCACATATTTCACATTACTTCGATCACCAATTGAGCTGCCCCTTGTAACAACAATATTTAAATTTTAATTATTTATATATTTTAATTAATTATATAGTAACTAGTTTACTTGCTTTAAAATAGTTATAAGGTTTTTTCCTATTTAAAATAATAAATTACTTATATATATATATATATATATATATATATATATATATATATATATATATATATATATATATATATATATCCTATTGGGAGCCTAGCTCAATAGAGTTGAGGAGAATTGACCCGTGACTTCCCATGAGAAAACTCTACCAATTGAGATAACCCTTAGGACCATTTATTATTATTATTATTTTAAAATTATGACCAACATCTTTTTTTTTGTTTAATTATTTGAATCTTAAGTTTATGGAGGTATATATACTCTACCCTATACTAAATTTAAACTTATAATCTTGTAAAAGAAAAAATACATATTCTTAACCAAGTAGTTATTTTTTAGAAAAAAACATATTTAAGTTAAATTAGAAAAATGAGTGACCTAACATTAATGAAAACTAAGCTATGAGGTGTAAACCAATTAATTTGACTAGGTTTTAGGTTCAAACATTTAATTCACAATTAGTGTATATTTAATTGATTATATATATATATATCATTTTAAAGAGAATTTTGACATCTAAAATTAGTGTTTTAAAATAAATAATAAAATTATAGTTAAAATAAAGAAAAATACTTTGATTTTAAAGTTATTTTCAACTAATGTTATCATGTGGCTTCTCTTCTTTTCCCTTATTAAAATGATATCATAATATTCAGTCTTATTTAAAATTGATTTACTTTTAACCTCGAAATTGACTAAATTCTTAATTTTATCACAATTTATTTATAAGTATATAAATAAATAAAATAGTTCAAAATTTCGTAAATATGTTAATAGTTTTAAATATACTACACTATTTTAATAGGTTTTGTTAAATAATACTTTTACAATTTCAGAAAATTTCTGAGTTATTGAAAATATATATTTTTATAAATTTATTAATGAAAAAATTATATTTAAAATATCATGTTTATACTTAAATTTTATTTCAATATTTAAAACATTAATTTTCTAGATAAAAGAACTTTTGGATTAATCACATCATTAATCATAAAGTTCTTTTATCTATATTATGGATCACAAAAGTCTTAGATCTAACATTAATTTTCTATCTCATTAAAATTAAAATTATGTTAATTTTGTTATGACATAAAAAAATAAAATTCAAATAATTCTTTGCCTTTTTCAAAGTTAAATTATTTTGAAAATTATAAATATATATCCAAAAATTTTATTATAAAAAGTTACAATAAATAAACATAGATTAAAGTTAAAACTTAAAACATAACTTTCCAAAATAATTAAATTGAAACTTTGAACATAACTATATAAATAAAAATAAAGGAAAAAAAAAAAAAACTCAAACTTAAACTTGCTCCCCATGTTGGAAGTGTCTGGACTAAATAGATCAGTGACTTTGCCCATCTTAGAAGTGCTTGGACTAAATAAATCTGTAGTTGTAGCTCATAAAGTCATGAACATGGACGCAGTAGAGATATGATAATTGAATATGCAGACAATACCATGTTAATCTGTTTTGCATAGATAGTTTTTTTTTCTGTTATAGCTTAAAGTTATATGAAATATTTGCTCAAATGAAATCATTTTATAAAACAATTTTCTTAGATATGTTGGAATTGCAGGTGAAACACATTGAAATTGGGGTATTGAATTGCATTTGGGAAACAAATACATTAAAATAATATCTTGTTTATGAATTATATTTAGGAAATAAATACATTAAAATAATATCTTATTTATTTATTACCTATAGTAATTTAGGAAAAATGATTTGTTTAGTAGTAACATGTTATGACCTATTTAATAATGAAATATAATGATTGAGATTATGCCAAGCTAGTTGAATTTGATATTTCAATTCCCAAAAACTCTCAAAAACTACATAGTAAATTGGTAATATATCGAAATAACTTGAGCCATACTAATGATCCAATTTAATCACTATTATCATAAGAATATATCCAACCAACTGTAAACTAATATTTAAACTAAACTCCTTTATTTTAAATCTAAACTGAATTTGGATTTGGGTTTCTCGCAGAAGCCAACATTATTTGAAATTTCTGCAAAATGATTTGCCAATAAAGTATTTCATTACGGTAGAAGGTATTTATTCCATCAAACCAAGGTTAAGAAGTGGAAAAAGAGGTATTTATTCCATCAAACCAAGGTTAAAAACTGGAAAAAGGTTGGAAACTGGATTTTTCCAAACAATAAATATATTGTACTACAATTGCAAATATATACACAAATTGTCTAGTGGCCAGATATTTTGTACGGATCTGGCCAGGCTTGGAGTTGTTTACAAATCTAAAATCAGAAGTTCGAGATTCAATGAAAAGTTAAAAGATCGAGATTCACTGAAAAGTTAAAGTTCTCTTTGCGTAATCGTTGCATTTTTTACCATCCATGACCTCCAGGGTAGTGACATTATCAAAACCAGACTGAAGGTCAAGCGGGAGCTCCTCGTTGGTGAGAGTGAGTTCCTCCATAATTGTGTCCAACTGCTTTCCGCTCAGAGAGTTTCGCCGATGAACATAATATTAGAAATTTCCATCAACCCCATGCTCACCGCTGCCTTCACGGCCAATGTGATTTATCCACAAAGACGGCTCTCTGAATTACAGCAAATTCTTTAAAACTCTGAATGAATAAATGACAGACCTGCAATACAAGGTGCAAGCTTAAGCCTTGAGCCTTAATTACTTGGACAGGAAAGGTAAATAACAGTAAGATTTCTACGTTATAAGACGGTAAATTATCTATAACTCTTACCTGTAAACATAGGAGTTGTTTAATGAGATGGAAGAATGGTTTGAATACTCAAAATTGATTGTCTCAGATTTCCATCATACACGTGTCCACCGAATAGAAACGATCTCTGGGATCATGACCTCGAAAAGCCGGAAGGATAAAGATCATAAATCGGTACATGTAATTTATCGCTGATATTTTCGAATGATTCATCGAGCCTGCGACGGTGTACCTCTAACTAGAAATGGACGGCCCAAATGTATGACGTATCTCAATAAAATGTTGGGAGTATTCCAAGATATTGATGTGCCAGTGGCGGCATAAATGTTGTGCAGATATTAAGATAGGCGAGCCTTATTTCAGCGGCCATATGCCCATTAAGATAAGTATTGAGTCATAATACGATAAAAAAACCGATTCAGTGTGCAACTAACACATCAATGGGGATACGTGGATATATTTAGCACCATGATATTTCTTATAATTTATTAACTATATTGAATTTTGACTCGAGTAATAAAGCGGAATAGTTAAAAAAAAAAGGATTTTTAGAAGATGTTTTGTTCACCGTAAGCTTGCTGTCTCTCTCCTCTTATACTAGGTTTAAATACCTCTTTTCTTAGTGCAGTTCCAAACCATTTTTAGAACCGCAAAGAAATCATCTTTCATTTCTCTTTTGAGGCACAGCCAAGTGTTTTTCGTGCGGTTGAGCATTGGCATGCGGTGGGTCTCAGCGTTCCTCAGTCTCATGGTTGCATTTTTTTAATTAATGATTTATCTAGTTATGCACTCAACCATCTTACGTTTTTCCCTCCCCATTGCTCTTGCAGTTGGCGTTTTCTCCTTTGGGACCTGAACCCTGTCAGGTAAGTTTAAGATATGTAAATCGCTGTTTCTTGAATCGTTAATTCACCGTATCAAGAAATATATTTTTTTTCGAAAGAAAAAAACTGCTGTTATATTAACATTAATAATAGTACATCATTTTTTCATTACATTCTCCATGAAAAATCTTAATAGCAATGCCATAGTCTAAGAGAAAATTTTTAGATAAGAAAAGGTTCAATCTAACTATGACATATTACATTTGAAGGCTTAAACCAAACCATCCACAGTTCTAGATTTTGGTCTGTCGGAGTATCATCCTCTCCAACTATACTTGATAATTGTCGAGGGACATAATACCTGACACTTCTATGTAAGCCGTGTTTTATATACCTGGACATGTCTCCACTTAAGTACTCAGGGGCTTCTCTGATTAGGATACTTGTAAATCAGGCCTGCTTGCTCGTTGTTCATAATGCATAAGTATCGATCAGGCTCGCTTTCTTGCTATTCATAATTATAATTGTCATTATCTCAGGCAGCTCATGTGAAAATCGTGTTTATAGATTAATCAGGCTTGCTTGTTTACTCTTCCATCATTAGCTGCTATACTATCTCACTTCTATTTCAATTGACAGAAAAATATAATCATTTACAGGCTCGTGTCCCATATAGTGAGGAGACAGTGAACTAAGACCAGTTAATTAGCAGAATATTAAATCATAACATTTAATCAGTGAGCAGGCTCGCTTGGATAGTTAGGCTCGCTTGAGTTGATCCCGTTTGTTTGTAACTTCTTTATATTGAAGTGTACAGATACGAAATTGTGATCTGGATATTATACTCGCTCGCTTGATGATGCATCTCATAGAGGATATAGTGTATCATTCTGCATAAGATAAAATACAAAAATTGATACCAAAAAACAAAAAGATAGGGTCAACAAAGTAACTGCCTTCATGGTATGTCTATGTCCTTGGACCAGACACAGACATTTTCTCCAAAGTGTTCCATCCTGATGATGCCCTCTCCCATACTGAGTCCCTTCTTTGATAAATGATCAACTTTGGAGTTTAATTCCCTGTATATGTGATGTAGAGGAGGGTGCTTCAATTTGGTCCATAGATCCTTAGTCCTCGCAATCCATCCTCGAGCAGCCGGAGCCGATAGGGAAAAGTTGCCATTTATCGCCCCAATAATTATATTAGTCACCATATATACCAAATATCAATTCGAAGATTGTACGCTATATATAAACCGCTCCAAAGGGCCAATAGCTCAGCCAATGTGTTGGTTCCACGTCCCACATTCCAGCATATGTGATATCTATCAATATTTGATGTTTTAATCCATACCCCGCACCCCAATGTTCCATTCTAACAAACCCCATCAAAAAATATTGTAGGCACTGCGATGCAGTCAGGTCTTAGCCTGATAGACTTATCCACAGTTGGATTGCAAGGAATCTCACGGTGATAGATCCATTTCATTATGGCTCCATGAATGGCTTGAATTGAAAAAACTCCATTATCGAAAATGATTTTGTTGTAGAATTTCCATATTTCCCAGATTATGAAGAATGGTAATGACTGAAATTTGTTCCGGATTTTGTCCCATCTATTAGCTCCATCCATAAAATCATTGGGAATCCCAGGAGCGTCCATAAAGTGTGGAGTGAAAAGCTTCCATGCCTGAATAGCCACAGAGCATGTAAAAAATAGATGATTTACTAACTCTTCATGATTCCTACAGAGGACACACCAACTCGGTCCCTGAAAGCCCCTATGAATAAGTGAATCCCAAGTAAGTATTCTCTTTTTCCAGACCAACCATCCAAATAACAATATTTTTGTTGGAATGTGTCGGTGCCAGAATGGCCAAAACTCAGAGGATGTATCTTCATGTGTACCCAGCATAAGCAATGATATGTATGTTTCCTTTACAATCAGCATTCCGCATTTTTGGCCACCGTTCCATGTTATCCTATCACCCCTAGCATCATAACAGAGGCTTGTCGCTTTGATTCTATGAACATATGCAGTTCAGGGTTGTGCATCCTCACCACTTAGTCCCAACATATCAGCGTCTTTCATTACTGGAACTCCTATAGACCAGTAGTGTATGGTCTGGCTGAGAAAAAATATGCCTCTTCGCGCTAATTTTAGAGTCATCTTCTGATTTGGTATTGCATTCTTGTCCATGCCACATATTCGATCCCTTCCAATGATGATATCCAGTCCATTTCCAAACGACCATATGAGCATGTCTGCAAAGAAGTTACAATTTTTTTGGAAGCCCTTCCATATCGCCGAGGCAAACCTGGGCATTCTTAGTTGTCTAATGTATAAAAGATATAAAGGATCATTGTCCAGATATTTGGAGTATACAATATTGTTCCATATTCCTTCACCTTTAATTGCACGCCACAACGATTTTTCCAATATTGCAGAATTGAAATACCGGATATTGAGTATGCCCCAACCCCCCATCTTTTTGGGCATGCATAACTTCTGGAAGCTCATCAAATGAATTTTAGATTTGTGCTCCGTGCCCCCCCAGAGGAAGTTTGACATAATCTGGTTAATCTGGTCCACCTTCTTTTCTGGTAAGTAATATAAATGGCCCCAGTATACCACATATTGAGCAATCACTGATTGTATCAACACCAATCTACCACACAATGACAACCAACGATGTGACCATTTGTGGATCTTAGCTTTGATCTTCTCAATAAGCCAGTATCATTCTTTTATCCCATATGCACAAGTTTTGATTCGGAAACCCAGGTATAATAAGCCCTCAGCCGCCCGCTTAACATTTATGCCCATAAACTCGGTAATGAACCGGATCTCATGTTCATCCCCAATATCAAATATAATAAAGGATTTACCCTTATTAATACATAGACCAGAAGCTTTTCCGAACTGAATCAGTATATAGTGAATGTAAAAACAATGGTTCCTATTGATCTGGGAGAATATAAGTAGATCATCAACAAAAATGGAGTGTGTGATACATACCTCCGTGGAGAAAGAAAATCCGGATATATATCTTGAGCTTAACGCCATCCTCATGATTCCGTTGAATCCATCCATGATGAGGATAAATATCAGGGGTGATAGCGCACAGCGTTGTCTGATCCCCCTTTGGGCCTTGAAAAATTTTGTTGGGCGCCCATTTATAAGGACAACATATGTCACCGAGGAAATGCAAGCCATAATCCACCTTATAGATTGTACAGGGAGACCAATTTTGAGTAGTACCAATCTAATGTGAGACCACTCAACTGTGTCATACGCTTTGAACAAGTCAATTTTTAAAATGGTTGCTTCCTTTTTTCCAGTATGGATAGAATGCACGACTTCCTGCACTATAGCAACGGCATCATGTATTGATCTGCCTTTGAGAAACCCATACTGCTCCTTGCATATGTGTCTTGACAATGTTTATTTCATTCTATTGGCAATGATCTTTGAAGAGATCTTATATAAAATATTGCACAAGGCGATAGGCCTGAAATCATTAAATTGCCTGGGCTTGGAGGTCTTTGGTATGAGAGTCAAGAACGTGGAGTTTAAATTAGTCGGCATGATTCCCATAACCCTGCCATTTTCAATCATCTGGGTGATCTCCTCGGCCATTTCCTCGAAGTGTAAGAAAAATTCCACTGGCCAACCATCCAGGCCTGGACACTTATCTCGTGCAAATGATTTGAGTATTTGTTCTACCTCTTCCTTAATGACCGTGGCATTTAATCTCTAAATAGCCTCTTCATCAAACATCCTCGGGTAATGTTGTATAACCCATTCCTGGCAATCCGCTAAGATATTGGCATCTGCTTGATAAAAATTCATGTAGTGAGCATATGCTTCCTGCATAATCTCCTCATTTGAATAAACAACCCCACCATCTAGTTTTTGAATATGCCATATAGAGTTTCTACTCCTCTCATTTGCAGTGCTATGAAAGAACTTGGTGTTCAAGTCTCCCTCCTTTAACCATGTAACTTGACTCTTGAGCTTCCACGTGATTTCTTCAACCTTCAAGATCTCCCTTCGCCGTATATGCAGTTGTTCAATATTCCTGCAGGCCTGTTCATCGAGTGTACCATCTTCAAATTTGGTATATATCATATTGAGAGCGCGGGATATCTCATGATATTTACCTCAAGAAATATATATATATATATATATATATATATATATATATATATATATACCTTGTCTAATTTATGCAGGGAAGCTGGTTGAAATACTGAATATCTACAACAACAAGCAAGTACTGCTCTGATTCTCACTAATTTTACTCTTCTTCAGTTGACACAGGTATTCCTTTTGTGCGTAGAGCTTGAACTACAGACTCTTGACTTGGGTATCGAGCCAACCTGGTAGCACTTGTATTATTTTCTCATGGCATTGCAAACAATGCATGCTAAATCTTAATTTCTAGAATTCAGCTGAGCTTCGCCGATTACTAGATTTCCTTGGGGTTTTGTAATTTTAAAGAGCTTGTCTACTCTTCAAAATGGATTCTTTTTTTCTCTTGATGTAACTTTTAAAAACCGTAGAAACGGTTATCTACAGTTATACTCGTTTTAAATCTATTTATAGAGAAATCTCGTTTCTTATATGTTTGCTAGAAAATTTAGCAAAGAATTCAGCCCTTTGGACGGAAAGTTCGTCATATGTGGTACAATTTAGCAGCAAACGAGTTCTACCTTCAAAGGATTGTTCATCACATAGAAGACGCGTGTTCTATTTTTTCCATTTGTTCCCACTTTCTTGTTCCAATTTCTAGGTTTGCAAACTCATCTTTATCCTACATGTCAAATTGTCAATAGTATTTTGATGACTGATATGGACTTCTGTTAGTGTTTATATATCCCATAAATAACCATAGGATTTATTTTCATACTATAGCAATTCATATGTTCCTTTGGCTTTTGCCAAATATTCTCACTCACTTTCGATTAAACTATCTCTAATAGCCACTGGAAATGATACAATGATTAAAGTTATAGCCATTGGCAATGATACAATGGTTAAAGTTATAGACAATTTAAGACCAACTACCTGTGCACGCAGGCAATATATGGACCCAAATATCACAGACAAGAGTCGATGAAACCTGGATTAATAAGAAAAAGTAGAAAACTTTACGTCAATCTGTGTCTTGGGGAGCTAGAGCTTCCAGCATAGCGACAACATCTTGCATTAAAGGTCTTTCTTCGGGTTTCTTAGCTGTACAGGGCCACCCAATTTTTAGAAACTCCAATATTTCCTTCTCTGAATGCTGATTAGATTTAAATGATTCTCTAATTTCTTCATCGATTAAGTCCATGTGGCGTTTCTCTTCCATTAGTTCGTACACCCAACCCCGCAGAGTCCTCCTGTGGCTGTCCTCCTTGATACAAAGATTAGGCCTTCTTCCAGTGGCAATCTCCATCATCAACATTCCAACGCTGTAAACATCAGCTTGCTTCGTAGCAATGGACCCATTAAAATATTTTGGAGGCATGTACCCCAGTGTCCCAGCTACCTGAGTAGATATATGACTCTTTTGAGGATTTATATTCCTAGCCAGACCAAAAT
This sequence comes from Pinus albicaulis, assembly GCA_034641835.2. Classification (NCBI taxonomy): domain Eukaryota; kingdom Viridiplantae; phylum Streptophyta; class Pinopsida; order Pinales; family Pinaceae; genus Pinus; species Pinus albicaulis. The sequence continues at coordinate 989,180,598 of CM076574.1, forward strand.
CAGTGATAAGAGCCTCAAACTCATTGTCCAACAGAATATTGTTGGCCTTTATATCTCTGTGAATGATACTCGGCACAGCAACATGATGCAAAAAGTAGAGCCCAACAGCCACACCACCGGTAATCTTAAGCCTTTTTCTCCAATCAAGTACTCTCTCTGGATCTCCTCTGTCGTGCAGCCATTCATCTAAGCTCCCGTTCTCTACAAATTTGTAGGCAAGTAATCGTTCTTGCCCTGATTTACAATACCCCAAAATCTCAACCAAATGCTTATGCTGGATTTTCGCCAGAGTCTCTATTTCTCCATTTCTGCTTGGAATTCTCTCATCCCCTGGCAAGCATCCATGCTCAACTTCTTCACAACCACCATTTTCCCCTGTGGTAAAACGGCCTTATAGACGAACCCAAAACTGCCATACCCAATAATTCTGTCCTGGTCAAAATCATTGGTAGCAGCGAGCAGATCACTCATTTTCATTCGAAGTCCTCTATCACAGGACATGCTGCTTCCTTCTTCTTCTTCAATGGGTCTACAGGGCACAACTGTTCTCTGCTATGCACTTCTAGTCCTTCTATCCTTGAACTGAATGTAAATTCGTAAGAGGCACGATGCAAACCACAGAAGAAAAATAGTTAAACTCACCACCACAATAAAACCACAAACACCCCCGAGGCCTATCAGCAAAACAGTTTTCAACACGCCTCTTTTTACACTAACCTTGTGTTTAGGAGGACTCTGTAGAAGCCTGCGGCTATGGTCAGAGATAGAGTGCAAATTGTTTGCATCAAAACCATTTTTTGCAATGGCCAAAGGCGTCAACATCATCAAACACAGACACAGGAGAATCCTTGTCCCCATGTCCATGCTCCTCCTATCAGCGATGGAAGCCCTTGGGTAATCCCAAACAGTGAATCAAAGGGTGTCTGGTAACTCGGTATTTGGTATATCTTGTGAAATCATACCACATTTCTAGTGATTTCCAGTGGATGCAAGCATGACACTGCTTTCATCAAGTTTTTTTAAAAGCATTTTTAGAATAATTTTAATATATTGAAAAAATGAACAATTTTGACATCAACTTTGTTGCAATGCATTATAGACATTTTCAAAATCACATTACAACATTATTATATTTAAATTAAGTAGCAGGTAGTAGCTACCTTATAACCTTTATTAAATACTTGTAGCCCTTGTTAAATATATATAGTGAAACATATATTCCCTGTTAAATATGTCTACTGTCCCACTGAGACAAAAGTACCCACCTTCATGATGGTGAAACTGATGACGATGGACAATGACGGTGGGAGGCCCCTGATGGTAAAAACTGATGACGATGGACAATGACGGTGGGCATTTCCTGCGTCGGCACATTTATAAGCCGATGCGCTCCAGAACAAGCACTCCCCTAGGAGAACGACAGAAGTTGTCACGTCAAAGTATTAAAGTGCGATGCAATAACGTAGACTTGAAAATATTGTTTAACTTTCCCCACCTTCCGCGCATCCCCGATAAGGCTTCCACGGTGGCCAGCAATTGGTTCATACACGGTTCTCCACCAGCCGAGATGTTTCTAGGAAGTTCCCGCACTGTTCTTTACTGTTGTACAAATAAGCTGTTCTCCAGCTGCATACCACAAACGCATCAGAGACCCGTTTGAAGAAGAATTACAGAGTTTTTTCCTTTGCTGTGCTAGGGTAAAGAGTTGCAGAGAATTTGATTTCTTTTGCTAGGAATTTGAAAATGGCAGCCGTCGCGGGTTCTGAATACCGGTGCCACATATGCAATGAAACAATTGGCAATGTGATTGTGGAAGAGGTATGTTGCCCTAGCTGCAATCAAGGGTTTGTCGAAGAGATCGAAGGCGGACGGACTCAAGAAGCTCAGTCCCTGTCTGGCGGCTCTGATTCGACTCCAAGGGCAGAGGTCTTTGCCGAATTAAGGGGGGAAACTGCTCGGCAGCCTCAGGGCCGGAGGCCTGCGATGTTCGTGGTTGAAAGATCACCGATTCTTCACTTTATGCAACCCCTGGGCGCTACTGTGGCCAGGAATCGAGTCTCGGGAGGTACTGAAAGAGTTCTTTTACTGAACCCCTTTGCTCTCCAGCATGAAGAGGATGAGGAAGGGGGCTTTTTTGTGCCCATGTCTGAGACCTTCGGTGACTATTTCATGGGACTGGGGCTTGACTGGCTGATCCAACGCCTGGCAGAGAACGATGCGAATCGTTACGGCACACCGCCGGCTTCAAGATCTGCCGTTGAGGCCATGCCTGCCGTGAAAATCTCAGAGGAGCACCTCAGCTGTGACTTGTCGCAATGTGCTGTTTGTTTGGAGGAGTTTGAACTGGGAAGCGAGGCACGTCAGATGCCATGTAATCACATGTTCCATTCTGATTGCATTCAGCCGTGGTTGAAGCTGCACAGCTCGTGCCCCGTTTGCCGGCACCAGATGCCGGTCGATGACGAGGATGATGACGCAGAGAAACGGCAAGCGGAGGAGGCCAATTCGTCAGAAGAGAACAGAAGGGACGGGTCTGAGAACAGAAGGGACGTGTCTGACAGAGAGGCGAACACGTCCGATTCGGAGGGCGGACAGAATGGCCAGTTTGGTAGTGAGAGGAGAAGAGAATTTTCTCTGGCAATTCCCTGGCCACTTATCAGAGCCCTGTTTTTGTCGAGACGTGAAAGGGATGGGCAGAACGGGCAAGAAGGGGCTCCTGTTGGTGAGCCGTCTTTGGATTAGATATTTGGAGGCGTCAGTGTAAATAGTTTTCATCTTAGAAATCTTAGATCTAGTTTTTGTGGACTGAACTTCTGCCCTGCATATATTTCGTATGGGCTTATTACATCTTTGAAATTCAATTGGCATGGCATGTTCTTATTTTATTCATTTTTCCAAAGGAATTATTCGCATTATTTTATATATCAGAAGTAATAATTTCCACAGGAATAAAAAGGACAACTACCTGCGTTCAAGAAATCTGCACAGTAATCCGTTAGATATTTTATTTTTTATTTAAGGCTTTCGTTCTTTCTGAAATATTTTAGGGCGGTAGTTAAACTGTTCTATGTTTTGGAGGTTGTTTTTCAGATATGCTTTCTAGTTAAAATCGTTAGAAATTCAACAGAAATGTGTTGGAATGGAATCATAATTAGTTTCTAGTTAAAATCGTTAGAAATTCAACATAAATGGGTTGGAATGGAATCATAATTATTTGTCACAAATTTGTTGTTATTAAATTTTATTTAATTATACTTTTAATTTGTAAATTCTATACTATTTTAATAATAATTATTTTAATTTGTGAATTCTACACCATTTCAATAATAATTATTTGTCACAAATGTGTTGATATTAAACTTTAATCAATTATAATTTTAATTTGTGAATTCTACACCATTTCAATAATAATTATTTGTCACAAATTTTCTATTATTAAACTCTAATCAATTATAATTTTAATGTGTAAATTCTACACAAACTCTAATCAATTATAATTTTAATTTGTGAATTCTACACAAACTCTAATCAATTATAATTTTAATTTTTGAATTTTACACAATTTCAAGCTAAATCCATTTACACATTTAGAGTGAATAAAATCAATACAGATTTTAGAATTCTAGATGGATAAAATCAATGTAGATTTTAGAAACCTAAATCCATTTCAATTCATGTAGTGCAAAACACACAATGAATGGATCAATCTCGAGGATCATTGTTAGAGGTGGAACACAAAATGGCAATATAGGGAGCATGAGGCTATAGCCATTAGGATGTCTTGTTGATTAATTTAATTTGATTGGGGAATGAAGCTTCATGGCCCGTTTACAGTCCTCTTTTGATTGTTATTCTCTTTGGGAACACTAAGATTAAGATTGTTAGTGTTGGTAGTATAGGACAGTTTTGGGGAATGAACATCATGGTCCGTTGACAATTTTCTATGATTGTTTCTCCTCTAGTATTTAAGTATAGTTTGATTGGTTTGGGAGTACACTCTTGTATGGTTCACTGTTCAAGTGATCATACTCTGCCTAATGTTTTAGATGAGGCCATCAAAGGCGGCTGAAGTGTTTATGATCATCTCCTTAATGTATATTGATATTATGTTATTATTGGCTATATACATTGGCTGCAAGGCAAATGCTAAACCACGAAGATAGTGGCCTCTCTCTAAGAATCATCGTTTGATTCGGGATTTACAAGCTGGTCAATGGCCATCCAAGTGGTATCTTCTCTGGCATAAGTGGGTGGAATCTTTTATTGTTTCCAAGCTCTGTAAAAACTTTGGCTTTCAGATTTGCTCAAGGTGGTGGATGTTCCCAGGATGCATATGTTGTTGTTGTTGCCATACCTAACCTTCACAATTTCTTGATGGTTTGGTTTTTCCGAGGAGCCTTTCTCGCCACCTTTTTTCTGTCCGGCTTTCCTCGCCTGAAAATTTGAACCTGAAAGGTTTTTTGAGGTTGTTGAGGGTGATCATTTCAGTTTGGATCATGTGAGGATCAAAGATCTCAATGCTCTCTGAGGACGTATGTGTGTACCACCTTGGGACTTGCTGATTTAGTTCATCAAGGTATCTCTTCCACGCGGTGGTCTCTATCCAGGTCATGAGACATGCAGGTGACAGTTTCCAATTAAGGATTGTCAAAGGACATACCAAGGCCTCAAACTTCTTTGTGTTTGGGGCAATGTTCATTTTCTGACAGGTGGGTGGGGCCATTAGATGCGCTCTGAGGAAGTGAGCACTTCAAGGTGTTTTTGAACCTGCTTGGAGGTTATCCAAGTATTCCTATATCGAGGTGGCGGCATGTATTTATGGACATTTGCGGGACACGGGTGGTCGTCAGAAGATGCTCCCCTGTTTTAGTATCCTAATGTTTATTGGGTCAAGGGGCTGACGTTTCTCTGCTTTGTCAGGGTGCATTGGGATCAATTTTTATTCGATAAAACATTCTTTTAGTAGTCTGTTCCACCTTTCCTCTTTTTTCGACTGCGGTATCCATGCATCCCAATTGGGAGGGAGATTGGATTTCTACCTACCCTACCACTTCAATGGTTTCTGTTTTGTTGTCGTCACGTGCCGGCCTAGATTTTTCAAAATATGGGGGAACTTAATGATAATTTATCCTCTGATACGTCTGCTCATGAAGCTTTCATAGCGGAAACAATAGAGGTGGAGTAGAGAAGACTCAGAGAAGCGGAGATTAACGCTCAGTTAATTGCTCATTGTGTCTCCTTTCCACCAGATTCTTGTGGTGGGTCGAAAGGGCTGCGGGCTGTGAACAATGCAAGTCTTATAGGAGGGGTCGCGGACGGCAAAAGTCTACCTATTATAAGCGGGCAACGGACATCAAAGAGATTAATTTGGAGTATGAAGATCTGTGTGGAAGGATTGCTAGCTTACAAAAGCGTGCATTGATTGGGAGGTGGATGTTCGCTGAAGGAAGCGAGGTGGACATGGTGGTATGGGTCAAACAATTCTGGAATCCTATTATAGGATATTCCCCCAAAGTAAGTATGCTGTTGAATGGATGGTTTAGCATCCATTTTATGGATGAGAAGGATATCTATAAGATCATTCATAGAACCTGGGTATGGGGTTGTAGCGTCATGCAATTGGTCCCTTGGTACCTTGGTTTTAACGCAGTAATGGAAGCCCTGCGAAGCCAGGTTGTATGGGTTAAGCTCCCTAGACTTCCACTCGAATTATGGACTTTAAAGGCCCTATGGGCCATTGGTGATTCCATAGGGAACACAAAATATATTGACCCGAGTATTGTAGGTGCCTGTGACAAGAGAATTGCATGGCTCTTGGTGGAAGATTGCTTTGCGGGCGGTTTGCCGGGGGACGTGGACTTGGTATGGGGACAACGTAGACATCGCCAACGGATTGACTATTGGGGAATTCCATTTTGATGCCTCATCTGTCATAGTACCGATCATCTGTGTGAGAACTGCCCCATGCGGCTCAAATATAACCATAGGGGATTGGTCGGTCTTGCAGGTTCGGGGCAACATCAAGCGACCACTGGAACACATGGTGTGTTGCCTTCAGGTAATTCTGGTCCTTCCTCTTCTGATGAAGATGTTTATGTTTCTGCAAGCGGGCTCAGTGATAGGACTGCACTTATCATTGCTGAGGTTGATCAAACTGATCATGCATTGGGGCCTGGTCAGTATGGGGATATGGGGGCGGGAAATGCTAATCCCTCTATTGATATTGATGGGGGGTTTGTGCCAAATCTTTCCACTGTTTCGGTGTTATCTGTTGATCATCCTTTACGACTCCCTTGTGAATTTTCGGCGGGAGGATCTTGCTATGTCCAGGTGCCAGGATCTAATGTTCCCTCACATGCATCTCTGTCCATGCCCCCATTGGAATGGGCTTCTCCTTAGTCTCCGACACATGAGCCTCTGATTCTTTCTGATTCTCCTAGGAACTCTGTGGGAAGTGATATAGATTCACTTCTGGGCAACCCGAATATTGACCTTGCTGCTCTCACTGTTTTTGATAAGTTTCCACAGGAGACTGATATTTCCATTTCTCCCTCTTCGGGCAATAACATCACTATCAGGAAGAAGACTAAATCCGGGTCAAGGCATTTTAGAGGCAGGATCAAGACAAAATCTCTCTTTAGTGACGACCTCCTGGACCTCAAGGATGTCTCCATATCTGCTTCAGATGATCTCGGGGTAGATCTCAGGGCGCTTAGAGCAAGCAACCCTTCGGATTTTTCCCGATGACCCATATTTTGTCTATGAATTTGAGGGGGATGGCGATGCCCCCAAGCATCACCACCTAAAAGAGTTGCTCTATAATGTAGACCCTTCTATCATTTTGTGTAAAGAAACGATCAGTCGCAGAGACAAAGCTATAAAATCTTTTCTGTGCATCAGGCCCGGGTGGCATGCAACGACTATTGATGCATCGAGACATTCTGGTGGTCTTATTGCACTATGGAATCCATTGATGGCAAATTTTCGGGCATATATTTTTTTTGGGGGAATTTTACTCATAGGTAACATTAGAGGATTCAGAGGGGATTTCAATATTATTAACTTGTATGCCCCATACCAGAATAGAAATTCTTTCTGGGCTCGTTTTTACAGGTCTGGGATTCTATCTATGAAGAATTTGATTGTCATGGGGGACTTTAACTCCACCTTACAAGATGATGAATCATGGGGATCTAAAGCTAGAAGTGACCCCCTGGCCAAGCAGATTGGTGAAATCTTTGATAGGTCATGCCTCATTGATATTCGACCGCACCCTCTCATTCCTACTTGGACAAATAGAAGACTTGATGATGCATTTATTGGTAAACGTCTCGACCAAGCTATGGTGGTGGATGATTTGATTAATTCATATGGACTTCCAAGATCTTTCGTTCTGGTGTCGGATTTATCGGACTACATGCCTATTCTCCTCTCATGGCATGTGGGAGAACGAAGTACGAGGGTTCCTTATAAATTCAATAAGGCTTGGTTGGAGGATTTTGAGTATTGCAGGCTTATCAAAGATGTATGGAAGGAATGTGCAGAGACGGAAGGATGTTCGGGATGGGACCGTTTTCATGGAAAATTACAAAGGATTAAAAGAGTCACCAAAGAATGGGAGATTAAGAAGAAACAAACTCTTAAGGTTGAACTTGAGATGATTTTTGATAATCTCAAGGATATTTATACGGGCTTTGCAAATAAAGCTCCAGATGAAGCGACATACAAAGTTATGGAAACACTGCAAAAGAGAAGGATTGAGATCCTCAAAATTGAAGAACTGACATGGAAGTTAAAAAGTAGAATTACATGGCTTAAAGAGGGGGATCTTAACACTAAGTTCTTTCATAAAAGTGCAAATGACCGAAAGAACAGGAATGCCATTTGGCGCATTCAAAGGGCGGATGGCAGCTTTGCTGTCACCACTGTCGAGATTCAGCATGAGGCTTATTTACATTTCTCGACCTTCTTCCAAGCAAACTTGAAGATTGACGATTCTAGTCAAAAGTGGGTTCTTTAGCACATTCCTAGAATGTTTGACGAGGAGGCCGTCAACCACATTAATTCTAAAATCTCCATTGAAGAAGTGGAACAAGTTTTAAAATCTTTTGCTCATGAAAAATGTCCGAGGCCGAATGGATGGCCGACATGAATTTTTCTGTTCTTCTTCGACATTATGGGCCCTGAGATCATAGAGATTGTGGAACAGGGTAGGGTGGCAGGCCGCATTCCATCTAACATGAATTCCTCCTTTATTGCGCTCATTCCTAAGACCTTTGAGCCAAAGGCCTTCGTGGATTTTCGGCCGATTGCTCTATGCATTCTAATATACAAAATATCTTCCAAGATTATTGCTAATAGATTAAAAGACACCCTATCGAAATTCATCTCAAAGGAGCAATATGGGTTTCTAAGGGGGCGTTCTATTCATGATGCTAGTGCTATTGCAGAGGAGGTTATGCACTCAATGCATGCAGGGAAAAGGGAAGCTCTTATCATGAAGATTGATTTATATAAGGCATATGACAGTCTTGACTAGTCATATATTCGCCTTGTCTTACTCAAAGTTGGACTACCTATTGGGGTCATTCGATGGATTATGGCCTGCATATCCATGGTTCGATATGCGGTGATTATAAATGGCAAGCCAACCCCATTCTTTGAAGCTGGATGGGGGCTGCGACAATAATGTGCTCTGTCCCCGCTCATCTTCATATTGGTGATGGATGGTTTTAGCAATTTCATGTATATGGCTTTGCGAGCAGGATATATATCCGGTTTCTCCTTTTCTGACTCTGTAAGTACTTCACACTCTCTCTTTGTGGATGACCTGCTTTTATTTGGTGAGCTTAACAAGAATCATTGGTTCTATATTCACTATATGCTTACCCATTTTGGATATGCTACGGGGCTCATTATCAACAAAGGCAAATCCTTTCTCCTTTATGATTATGGTGATGTGAATGAGATAACATTCATTGTTGATTTTCTCGAGATCAACTCTATGAAGGCATGTGAAGGATTTTTATATCTGGGTTATAAAATTAAACCATGTGGTTATAAGAATAGGGATTGGATATGGCTGGTGGACAGATTCAGAAGTAAAATCAACAAGTGGACACAAATGGTTATCGATGGGCGAAAGGCTTATAATGATTCAGACTGTTCTCTCGTAGCTTCTGGTCTACTAGGGGCAGCTATTTTACATTCCCAATCATATTTTTTCCATGATTAATCAGAGTCTTACACAATTCTTATGGGGTGGCACTGCTATGAAAAAGAAGTATCATTTGTGCAGGTTGGATCTATTAATTCGGCCCAAACATCATGATGGCTGGGGTATTCTAAACACTAGGGTATTCAATAAAACTCTGCTGATGAAGTCCCTATGGAGAGCTATTTCTGGTTTGGGTATCTGGTCGGACATTATCAAATGAAAATACTTAACTGGTGATACACTTCTTTGTATATACTACCATGAATTATCTTTTCCTCGTGCCTTGTCGACGATTTGGCAGAGTTTCAAGAAAGTGATGTTGTGTATGGTTGATCGATTGGCTTGGAAATTTGATGATGGACGACGTATATCCTTGGATATGATGGAATTTTCGGATTTTCTGAGGGGACACAGCTCACCCCTCGGCTTCTACACTGTCTCGCTCATTGAGGCATTCTATATTTCTCATAGACTATTCTCTGCTGGTCTCATGACGCCCCAGTTTTCAAATTTGCTGATCAGTTGGCCCTGTATGGTACAGATGCGGAGGACTGGGACTCCTTCTCAGATGCCATCAAGGCGGATGGGATATGTTACTCTCCTGGTGGGGATCAAATTGTATGGGATGGGCCTACAAATGGGAAGTCCTTGTTGAAGTTTACAACAAGAAACAGTGAAGGAGGCATCCTGAAACATCATCCTTGATCCTAGTTGGAAAATAATCACCTAAACTAGGTGGGGCCCACATAGGCTGTTTTTAGGTGTATGTCTATTTTTAGACATGGTGAGCATATTCTATATGTAGCAGGAGGCTATTTGTAGATGGTTGGTCAAATGTGAAAAATAGATGAGATTCTATTTTTAGAAGATTGGGCGAAGTCTATTTATAGATCGTCAATCTAAAAATAGATGCATGTCGATTATTATTAGCTCTTAATAATAATCAGAATCTAAACATTATCTTATTCTCTTGGAGCACTTCAGTTAAGTGCACAGATGTGGCACAGGAGCTGACAAAAGGAATTATGTTATTCCTGAAGGTTTACTGGAGCTATTGCATGGAGACTTCAATTAGAACTCATGTGACAGAGTTTGGTGGAGTTGCTTGAGGTAGTTGGTGGAGTTGTGTTCAGTTTAACTCAGTTAGACACAGTTGAGCTAGTTGTATCTAGTTTAACTGAATGATACACTAGTGAGAGTGGTGTGAATTAATTAGTAAATTAATTCACTAAATAATAACTCATTAATCAACTGAAGAATACATCAGTTAACTACAATGCATGGCAGTTTCAGTGGAGACCAGTGGAGAGATAGGTGAAAGGGCAAGATAGACTATCTGTTGTGACTATTAGTGATGCATGAATTGCATCTACATATACATTGGAGTTGCCAATGATAATCACGTAGTCAATGAGAGTGGGATTACATTGAATTGGTCTTTGTAATCAGCTTGGATTGCGCAGTGGAGGCAGGCTAGCAGGTGGCAAAGATCGGTGCATGGATTTGCAAGATTAGGCCTGATTAGTGTATGAAAATTGTACTGTACTGAGAGCTTGTGATAAGTTTTGTATGTTTGTATGAGATTGTCATATGATCTCCATGATATACATAATATGATAGTTGGGGTTTTTAGCTTCAAGCTTTCCCGTTAAACAACTGTGTTATGTGTGTTTTTATTGCTTCATGTGTTTTGCAATTGTTGATTAAATTTCTGCAAGAATTATAGTGGAAGGATTCTGTATTTAGCAAGAAGATAAATATTGTTAGATCAGGAGAGTCCGGATATATACATGCATATTGTATATAATTTCTACAGTCCTTGATCGTCAAGGAAATATATGACCATATCAATTTTAATTTATATGAGGAGCAACTCTCTGGGGTTTTTTGGCCTTTCTGGCATTGGAAAATTCCCACAAAAATTGTATTATTCAAGTGGTTGGTATGGAAAAAAAATATCCTCACATGGGATTCTCTAATTAGAAGGGGTTCAATTGGTCCGAGCAGATGTGCTTTTTGTTGTCGTCAGGAGGAATAGTTAGATCATATTTTTTTTCATTGCCCCATCGTATGCCCACTGTGGAAGCTTTTCAGCCAGTTTTATATGGACCCTAGTTGGCCTTTGGAGGATTTCATTAGTTCGGGTCTGGTATGGGATAAATTATCTAGTAAATTCCAATCACTCCCTTTCTTTTTTGTATGGGAAGTTTGGCTTGCTCGGAATAGGCTCATTTTTTAGACTAGACCATTTGAGATTCTTTCCATTCATGTTGCCGTTATGTGATGGATTGAGGAAAGGAAACCAGCTGTGGCTGGTATCAAGGATTGCTCCCGTTGTTTGAGACCTCATGAGATTTTTCTCCCTGCCATCTTTTTTGACGGGGCTTGCTTAGATGGATGATTAGGATGTGGTGCATGGATAAAAATTTCTCAGAGGGAGAGAATCCATATATATTGGAATGGGGGCACAGGCACCAACAACAAGGTAGAATTGATGGCTTTATGGGGTGGCCTTCTTTTTGCGGTCAATCTAAATCTGAAGGATGTTAGCATCTATGGTGATTCCAGTCTGATTATTGGCTGTATATCTGGCAGACTCAATTTGGCCATTCCATGTTTACAAGGTTGGCTGAAGAGGACTCAATATCTGTGGCAACGTTTGGACAAGTCACCATTATATCATGTCTACAAAGAAAACAACACAAGAGCTGATGGTCTATCTAAACGAGGTATCAATGCTAACTTTGGGGTTTTGCAAATTATTCAATATAGGGATGGGATTCGAATATGGAGCAATGCGATCCCGATTCCATAATCATAGATTTCACATCAAGCGAGCCTGCTATCTTCCCTCAGCTTCAAGTTGGTGGGGTTTTCCCCCAAGCGAGCCTGAGTTTTTTTCTCTCTGCATATGATTGTCAAGCGAGGCTAACTGGGTCTATAGATGGTCTCATGCGAGGCATTTTTGTTCTTTAATCACTACTTCCTTTGGATTTTATGCGAAGACTTTTGGTATAATATGGGAAGTTCAGATTGGCAAAAATCTGTAACGACATGAGTAGTTTTTGTTATGTCGAATATTGTGGAAATATCCGTGTTGTTAAGCCATCTGATATACTATTCATGCCTAACGGACTCGAGGCCTCTTTTCTTTCTTAGAAGGGGTGTTTTTCGGATAATTTGTTGGCTCTATTAATCAATGTTATTTCTTGCTATGTCAACAACACCGAATGTAATGAACTGTTTATATTTTTAATATACTATGTTTTTTTTTCCTTAAAAAAAAAAAAAATCCAAAATCCATTCAGAATGAATGAAATCAATCTGGATTTAATCCATTTGTTCCAAAATGGATGAAATCAATGCAGATTTCAGAGAACCAAATTTGTTATTATTAAACTCTATGCAATTATAATTTTAATTTGTGAATTCTACACCATTGGTCACAAATTCGTTATTATTAAACTCTATGCAATTATAATAATTATAATCTTAATTTGTGAATTCTACCCCATTGGAATATTTAAGTTTTAGAAAGCTAAATCCATCTATAAATGCAGATTTAAGAGGACTAAAAATGGATTTTATAGAGCATCAAAACACAATCTGGTAGAAGTTTCTTTAACGGAATTCCAACAAAAACTCCAATACATGGAATATTCAGGAAACGCCATTTTTAGGTTTGTAGAATTCTAGAATTCGGAGCCAATCAGTTGAAATTTTGAAATAGTTAGAAGTCCGGCATCTTAGATTGCCTCTTGTCCCTTTAAACTAATTCGTTTTTAAGAAATTTGAATTTGTTCCGTTGAATCAGTTAGAACTTTGACTTCTTAAATTGATTCGACTTCTTAAATTGAATCAATGAAAACTCCTTATATTTCTGGAATTTTAGCAATATTTCTGGAATTGTGACTCCATCAGAAATCTGGCCTGAATTTTGAATCCTTGAAACTCTGGCTTCAAGGATTACTACACGGATATAGTTATTTCAGTAGAGGACAATCTTCACGCACAGCCTCAGCCTTATGGTGAGCGTGTGCCTTATGGCGTTAGTGGGGAGTGCAATGGTCCATTTTGTTGTGCTTTATCACTAATATCATCAATGACTTGAGCAGCTTGTTCAACTTCTGTTTCTCCTCCAGTTGGATATCCTGGAGGTGGCTGATGCAACGAGGAGTGGGATACCGCCTCCATGTATGGTGATGCTTGTGGAGGTCTGAGTGATGTGCACCATGGCATTTTTACATTCTTTGATGACGAATTTGAGTGGTACATGGCTAACGCAGTCTTGAGTTAAAGATTAGGAAGCTGGAACCCAGTGGAACAGTCTGCCCGAGTACAGTGGCTATTTCCTGGTCCAGGGGTACTACACATTCACAATTTAGCTGGAACCTGTGAGGACTTATTGGTGGTTTTCAGTGGCTTTTACTTGGTCTTCTTTAGCTGGAACCCATTGAGACTGGAATGATGGTGGCTTGGGGATGATATATGTCCCGGAAGATGTTTATTAGCTGGAACCTGATTGGGCTTAATATGGTCGCTCATTGTGGCTACTGAACATTGTGCAAGGTGTATTACTGCTCGGGGCTGGTTTATAGGTGGAACCTGTATGGGTATTCCGTTGCTATTGGTGGCTGTTATCCTGTCAATTATTCTTCCGGACTGTTGGCTTGTCATTATGCCATTCGGCATCTAGTTAGGATGGATGTCAAAGAGGTGGGATCACAGTCCACACAATGCCCCAATGGTCCTGAAACATATGATTCATGTATTAGTATGTGTGATTCGGATTCATGGTGCAGGCTTAAGGATCTAGTAGTGGTTTCTCGTCCATGGAAAAGTGCGGGATTCAGACTATTCAGAGGGTGGTGGATGGCTCCAGGATGTTTCTGCTGCTGTTGCCTTCCATAGTCGGAAGGTGAGGGTGGATTATTTTTCCGGCATCAATTTTGAATTGATATTCCGGGAAGACTCTGGACAAGATTTAGGCGGGTCTGCTGTGGTTTCCGAAATCGATATGGAACACGGTGCCTCAGTACACATGGATTGTCTTCTTAATGACAAAGGTTGGTGATTAGGTGGTTTGTCAACTCGACTATTTATAGATTGTAAGAGGTTCCCGTTTGCTATACCATATCTCTATTTAGTGATGGGGGTTGAGGGTAGATAGCATTTGTCAGGCCGGGGTGTCCAACGTCTCCAGTATTGAATGCCGGATCCACTACCAGATATCCCTAGTACATTAGTTCTACTCCATATTTGGATCACCAGAGGATATGATGATCTACATGTATATTCTATAGACAAGGTGCGGGGATCGAGGAGGCTTGTCAGGCTGGGGAAGGTTTTGAGATATCTTATTTTAGATTTAGATCGATTTGGAGGGTACACACAAATCTAGCTCATAGTTTCTGCATGCTGCTAGCCGGGACTGACTTCGACTGAAGGTGGCGGCAGTAGTAATTGTTAGGTAGAAGTCATATATGTGCTGAATCCTCCGTCAATTACAGCTGTGACAGGTTACAGGTGGCAGACAGGATGCAGGGTGGTGAGGACACTAGGCTGGTGGAGCATGCGAAGGATGAGGCTATCATCAGAATGGGCATTGCTGATAACACAGAGGTAAACATAAATTCTAAGTTCCGTTCAAAGGATCCATTTCAGAGAAGAAATCGTCGTAACAAGGGTAAAATCTTCAAGCAAAGGATGGAGGTTAAAGAAGTGCCGCTGGATTATGACGACCTATGCATTAGGGTGACAAGTTTGCAGCGCCGGGCTATTGTGTGTAGGTGGGTCTTCCCAGACTCGGAAGATTACGACTCGGCATCGTGGATTCATAAAAAATGGAAGCCCATCATCGGATACACCCCTATTGTAAGCAAGCTAATCAATGGTTGGTTTAGCGTGCATTTTATGCATGAAAAGGATGTTCATAAGGTGACAGACAGTACCTGGGTTAGAGGTAGATGCTTCCTTCAGATTATTCCATGGTTTATTGGTTTTAATCCGGTGGTAGAGGCTCCCAGGAGCAAACTGGTCTGGGTAAAGCTCCCTGGCTTACCCTTAGAGTTCTGGACTGTCAAAGCTCTGCGTACTATTGGCAACGCAATTGGTATCACCAAATATGTTGACCCTGGCATAGTGGGATATGCAGATAAGAGGATTGCGTGGATTCTGGTGGAGATCAGTTATAAAGGAGATCTTCCTGGCGACGTCGACTTGACGTGGAATAATACAAGGCATCGCCAGAGAGTAGATTTTTGGGGTATCCCATTTAGGTGCTTAATATGCCATAAGACAGGTCACCTAAGGGATAATTGCCCCTTCAGACTCCGGATTCATATGGCTCGGCGGGGTGATGAGGATGCTGGTGCGGCTACAAGGTTTAAAGATGGGGTCAGTCCTACATGCAAAAGGAAAGAAGGTAAGTCTCCTACCTTTCACAACGAGGTTGAACATTATAAGAATGTAGAAAATGTTCATGAATCTGCCATATCTGATGCAATGGTACAGTCAAATATTGCTGACCACCCGTCGATGGGCCGTAAGCTATATAGGGTGCTAGAGTCTGATTGCGACAATCCGTCTTATCTGTGTAACCAATCTGACTTATATATCCCGGTAGATAGAGACGAACCGGTCCTATGCCCTCCATTAGACCCGGCTGATTCTCATAGCCATGAGATATCTGGCAACAGTAAGGGCAAGCCCATCGATCGGGTGTCTAGAACTTACAAGGATGCGGTACAAAATCTGCCACATTGTCACACTGGGGACCCGAACTCTCCGGAGAATGACCTACATATGTATAAGCCGTCTTTAATTGGGGGGGATTCCTCTTCCGAAGGTTTAATGGCAGATGATAGGTTGGCCGGTGGTAATAGAAAGGGCTCACCTCAAAACTACCCAGAAAAGTCGGGGCCCATTTATCTATCAGAGTCTCCTAGAAACTCGATCGGCAGTGATATAGAATCACTGTTAGGGAATTCTAATCTAGATTTGGCTGCCTTAACGGTGTTCGACAGGCCCATTCCTAGCCCAAGAAAAAACTCTTCAGGGCTGTCGACTGCTATCAGCTCGCTTAAGAAGAAGGCAAAGGCGGTCTGTAAGATGAACAAAGGGAAATTCAAGGCTGTTTCACTGTTTTCGGATGACGAGAAGGGTTTATCAGATGTTCCAATTGCAGGTTATGACGGGCCCGATGGCCAACCTGGGGCGCTTAGAGCATGCCGCCCAAGGAGATCACTATCATGAACCACATCATATCTCTGAATATGAGGGGTTTGGGTGATGCCCCTAAAAGCAATTGCCTAAAAGAACTTCTGAACGACAGGAACCCTATAGTTTTTTTGGGTCAAGAGACAATGTCCAATCGGACAAAGGCTATTAATATGTTTCTGAACATGAGAAGCGGATGGCAGGCTGCGGCGATAAGTTCAATCAGTCGATCCGGAGGTTTGGTGGCTTTATGGAATCCTAGTAGGGCTACATTCAAGCCATATAGTTTTTTTGGTGGCATGCTTCTAAATGGAAGCCTCAGAGGTCTGGCTGGTAATCTCAACATAATCAATATATACGCTCCATATGCTAACAGATTGTCTTTCTGGAGACGAATGCAGTCATCTGGTATTTTATCCCTGCAGAACCTGATTGTCATGGGTGATTTCAACTTATCTCTTAACATTGATGAGATCTGGGGCAATGGCGCCCGCATGGACCCTCTGGCTGGTTTTCTAAATGACATGTTCTTCTCACATGGTTTGAAGGACATTAGACCAGTACCTTTGGCGCCAACATGGACTAATAAACGAGAGGGGGCTAATTTTATAGGCAAGAGGCTGGACCGGGTGTTAGTGCAAGAGCAGGTGCTGGATATCTTTCAGAATGGTAGATCACTGATAATCGCATCCGATATTTCAGATCACCTACCAATTTCATTCTCATGGTTCGATAATTTGGCGGTTGGAAGGCGCCCTTTTAAGTTTAATAGAGTGTGGTTAGAGGATGAAGCATACACGGATTTGGTGGGCGGCATTTGGAGGGCGAATTACGATGAATCTTTCTATGATGTATGGGATTTTTTTCACCACAGACTCCAGAAAGTTAAGGCGGCATCTAAGTCATGGGATCGTGAAAAGAAGCAAAAACACAGGCAGGAATTTAAGGATATACAAGTTCAGATGGAGAGGATAATTTCCTCTTTCACAATACAGTGTCCAGATCAGAATACATTACAAGAGCTGATTGATCTGGGGGTTAGGAAAAGGGAGATTCTTAGAATTGAGGAAATTTCCTGGAAATTGAAGAGTCGTATTTCATGGTTGGCTGAAGGAGACAGGAACACAAAGTATTTCCATAAATTTGCAAATGGCAGGCGGAACAGGAATACTATCTGGAGCATTAAAAGGGGGGATGGTTCTATGGCATACTCTACACAGGAGATCCAGGATGCGGCTCTCGAACATTTCTCTGTTTTCTACTCGACACATGAAGGCATCGATAATGCGGCCCAGATCTGGCTACTGGAACATGTCCAAAGAGCTATGGATGCGGAGGCTATTTCGGCTATTGACAACCAAATCACAGAGATTGAGGTATTGAAAACCCTCAAAGCATTCGCCTCGGATAAGAGCCCGGGGCCTGATGGGTGGCCCTCGGAGTTCTTTATTCATTTCTTTGAATTGATGGGAGCAGAACTTACACAGGTCGTTGAGCATATTAGACGGAGTGGGGCGATGCCTGCAAGCTTAAATTCTACCTTTATAGTCCTAATTCCAAAGGTGGACGACGCTCAGTCTTTCGCGGACTATAGACCGATTGCCCTTTGTAACATCCTATACAAAGTTACATCCAAGATTATAGCTGAGCGCCTGAAAGGTATATTGAATGATCACATTTCAAGAGAACAGTTTGGCTTCCTAAAAGGGCGCTCCATTCATGAAGCGGTGGCAATTGCACAGGAGGTTATGCATTCTGCTCATACAGAGAAGAGGAATGCCATATTGATGAAAGTTGATCTTCATAAGGCATACGATTCAATTGCCTGGTCATATATACGATTGGTTCTTATGAAGATCGGGTTATCCATAAACTCTATAAGATGGATAATGACATGCATTTCTTCAGTGCGATATGCAATCATTATAAATGGCATACCCACAGATTTCTTCGGGGCAGAACGGGGCTTGCGGCAGGGCTGTGCCCTCTCCCCACTGATATTTATTCTGGTCATGGACAGCTTTTCTGGTATTATGCACAGTGCTGAGCGTCGGGGGTGTATTGAGGGGTTCTCGTTCTCCAATGAAGTTTCTGTCACACATTCCTTATTCGTCGACGACCTTCTGCTGTTTGGATATGTGAAGAGGAACCATTGGTTCTTCATTCATCTTATGTTCAAGCGCTTTGCGGCTGCTACTGGTCTAACAATAAACAAGGCTAAATCATTTATTTTGTATGGTAGTGGTGACAGATTGGAGCTCGAATTCATAGCAGAGTTCTCGGAGATGGAGATTAAGGTGGCTACCGATGGTTTTACATATCTTGGTTTCAGAATTAAGCCCTGTGGGTATAAGAACAGAGATTGGCAGTGGATGTTGGACAAATTCAGGCGGAAGATTTTTGGCTGGACGCACAGGTGGCTTTCCCTGGGCGGGAGAGTCATTCTTACTCAAGCGGTCTTATCTCAGACGCTTGTATATTGGGCCCATTTATTTTATATTCCTGATGGTATTATCAAGTGTTTGAATAGCATCATGGTGAAATTCATTTGGGGGGGTGCCAACATGCCGCACAAGATCCATCTTTGCAAAATGTCCAGGCTGTGCAGACCAAAACAACATGATGGATGGGGAATCCTCAATTCCCGGATATTCAACAAAGCCCTGCTCATTAAATCCTTCTGGAAGGCTGTACGGGGCTCCGGTATTTGGCAGGAGGTAATAAAATGTAAATACATTCGAGGGGATCTTATGAAACAGCTGCTAGCCTCTGATTTTCCCTACACTAGACATAGATCGGAGATCTGGAGAAGTTTTCAGGTTATAAGTGGCCACGTAGCGGCTAGATTGGCGTGGCAGTTTCGGGATGGGGGTGACATCCCGATTACTTATATCAACATTATAGGGCTGCCCATTGGTGTTACCCCATCTCGACTGCTGATTCACTGCTTGGCTCATAGAGGCATAAATTTCATCTCACAAACTATAAGGCAATGGTCGTTTGACTCACCTGAGTTTAAGTCTGCGCAACAAATCGGCCTGCCGGAGTATGTTTCGGCGGAATGGGAGTGGATCAAGGACGCATTTCGGGCAGCGGGTTTCAGGTGGGCAAATGGTGGGGATTTGATTGTATGGGCCGGTAACACAAAAGATGGCGCCCCAGTAGTCAAGGAGACTTATAATGATCTTAATTTGGCCACATACAGGGATCAGCTGTCGGAGTCTTTTTTCATATTCTGGAAGAGGAGAATCCCTACTAAAATAGTATTATTTGGGTGGCTAGTATGGCAAGGAAGGATTCTAACGGGGGATAATTTGTGTAAGCGGGGTTTCATGGGGCCTTTTAGGTGTAACATTTGTTGTCAGGACCTTGAATCTGTTGAGCATCTCTTCTTCAACTGTCCAATTATTATGCAGCTATGGCGTCTTTTCTCAATACACATCATGGGCCCATTGTGGGCTCCTTCTGATTTTATGAATGCTGCCAAGGACTGGGACGGCCTGAAAGGTAAGTTTAAATCTCTGCCTTTCTTCTTCATATGGGAAGTGTGGCGGGGGAGAAACAGATTAATATTCGATGACACGCCTTTTCGGATACATCAAGTGTATTCTTTTATCCTCGGATGGCTGGAAGATCGTCCACAGTCAAGAGATCCTATAATAGATTGCTCAATCCGCAATAGACCTCATGATATACAAATACCGGCGATCTATTTCGATGGTGCATGCGCTGAAGGTCAAATGGGGTGTGGTGCCTGGATTAAATTATCCCAGCGGGAAAGGATTCACATTCATTGGAATGCAGGTACGGGGACCAACAACAAGGCAGAATTAGTTGCTCTGTGGGGTGGTCTACGCTTGGCTGTTCTGCTACAGTTACAGGAGGTCCATATATACGGGGATTCTCAGGTGGTAATTGGATGGGTCACAAGGACTATGAATATGCAGAGGCCTGATCTTTTGGGCTGGCTACATAGGACCCAAAATCTATGGGAGTCTCTCAATTGTCCGCCTATTATGCACATTTTCAGGGAAAGCAATACTAGGGCAGATGGTTTGTCCAGAAAAGGTTTAGGATCAGAGTTTGGACTGATGCATGTTGTGCTTTTCAGAGACGGTCAAATTCACTGGCAAACTACCATCCCTATACCATAATATGGTTTCTCTCAAAGGGTCTCAATCAGATGATCATCCGGGCTGACTGTTGCTGCTCAGTTTTATATCATCTCAGCCATTTTTGCTACACAGTTTTTGTCATATTTTCTGTCTTTTTGCAGGGTAAGTTCATACAGTAGCGGGTCTGTACCATAAGGGTATCGAAGGCCTGCCATACACAGTTTTTCACAAACGCCTGGTCCTTGCCTTTCCTTCCAGTTTGATTAGATAAAGAAATGATCCAGTATATTTGGATAGTTTTCTTGATTTACCATTATGCTGGGCGAGACAGGGTCTTCAATTTTTAGTACTATGGCCATTTCCTTTTCGTTCCAAGGCTCGGATTGCCCCAACTGGCCACAACAAGCGACTGAGTTTTGGCTTTTAATAGACGTGCTGATCTTATCTACTCTACAGGCGAGCCTGGTATTATCTACTCTACAGGCGTTCGATGCTTCTATTCTACAGGTGGACCAGTTATTTTAGTACTTCAGGCAAGAGTTTTTGCTTTTCTCCCATTACAGGCGAGCGTGAAATTTACATCAAGCGAGCGTGTTAACATTTCTCAAACGAGCGCTGTCTTTATCACTGGTGTCAGGCGAGCGTGATAGTTTTCTACTAGCGACCGTGACAAACAGCCTTCAGATGGAATAGAATGACCATACAGATTTTTCAATTCTTACCGGGTCTCATTATATCGCCTCAATATCATTTTGCTTCATTACGAAATCTGTTTTAATTTCCTACAGGACTAGAAGGCTCTTTCGATCAATTTCATGTTGTTTTCTTACAACGCTTGTTCATTTCTGGAGATAACTTATCATCTATGTTTATCTCCAAGTCTGTTTTGCATATAAGTATATCAGCAATGGGGCCGATCTGCTCCAGCTTATGTGGCAGCCCACTTACTATATTCTCTGCTCCACTTTCTTGAGCATGCTCTTCCGGGCTTTATGATGGTTGTCTCGCTGTTTTTTATCACAGCTGAGCTCATGTTGTACATGTACTGTTTTATAACAATATTATAAATCAGCGTTTTTTTCTTCTGAAAAAAAAAATCTATTTAAATTTTCAGACCGTTTCCAGAATACTGAAGAATTTCATATTGTTTTTAAAATTAGAACTCCGAAAGCGGAATCTGTTGGCACTTTGGTCTGAATTGGGAACCACTGAGAACTCTAGAAGGATACCCAGATAAATATCTAAGTTTTTAGATTGCTTTTTAATTCTGAATCAGTTTAAACTCTGGCTGTCTAAACTGTAGGTGAGAGGAAGCATGTATTCTGTATGTGGGGAACAAAGAAGCCAGCCCCCTGGAAGACGCTGGTGATAGGATTGTGTGGGGCGGGTCTTTCAAAGGCCCCAACATCTGTGTAAAAGACTTGTACACGAACCTGATTGCTGAAGCCTCCACTCCCATTGTTATCCCTGGATTCACAAAGGCGTGGAAGTGGAGAATTCCCCACAAAATCCTTCTTTTCAACTGGCTTCTCTGGAAAGGGAGGATCCTTACGTGGGAGAATCTCCAAAAGAGAGGTATGATCGGATCGGGTTGCTGTATCATTTGCAAACAACAGCTGGAAACTATCTCCCACTTATTCTTTGAATGCAAACCAATACTGGGTTTTTGGGAATTGATTTCTCACTGGGCTGGCTACCCATCTTGGAGTCCACAGTCTCAGACCCAGGCTTATGATTTTTGGGCTTCCAAGGGTGTTGGGATCAAGGCTCTGCCCTTCTATGTTTGCTGGGAGGTATGGCGCTCCAGGAACAATAAGCTGTTCAATGAGGGGATGTGGGATCCCCACAGGATGTACCGGCGGATTCTGGGATGGTTACAAACTCCTTCTGCTCCGGATGAGATCATAAAGGACCTGTCCATCAGGTATAGGCCACACGAGGTCAATATACCGGCACTCTTTTTCGATGGTGCACAACAGGAGGGGGTCTGTGGCTGTGGTGCCTGGCTTAAATTGGAGAATGGGGAGCGCTACAACATCTCCTGGAATGGCGGCCCTGGTACTAGCAACAAAGCTGAGCTATTAGCCCTGTGGAGCGGTCTCCTTGTGGCTCTCCACCTGAGGATCCCTTGCATAGATATATATGGGGATTCCTAGGTTGTAATTGGAGGTATCTCGGGCAGGACTACTCTCCGATGCCCACATCTATGTGGTTGGGTCGAACGTATTACCCACCTTCTCTCCCAATTTCAGAGGACAGCCACCCACCATATCTTCAGAGAGCTGAACAGCAGGGCGGATAAACTCTCTAAACTTGGGCTGGCACATGAATTTGGTTTCATCTCAGTCACATATATCAGCGAAAACAGAGCCGAGACCTCCTTCTCTTTCCCATTGTAGGCTCTTGGGCTCTCTCTTTATTTGGGATGCAAATGATATGGTGCTCTTCACCTGCTCTGTTTTTTATTGCTCTCGATGCATGTCTGCACATATTTCTTGCTCTGTCATATTGGCTACAGCGCACTGGTTTTGTCTGCCTCCCTTTCGCTATACCACATTACACTCATCGTGTATTGCTCTTGGTTTCGTTAATGCGTTGTATCAGCATAGAAGTCGGTAGTGTTATCTTTCTTATTGTTTCTACCGTTCTATGTATTTTTTCATCCTACTTCGTCTGGGTGCCAGTATTTTTTGCTGGGCACTGTATGCTGTTGTGAGCCTATATGGTTTCACGACAATGACTGTTGAGGATCTATACTCTGTTGCTCTTTTTTACCTCTGCCTGATCGGGAAATTCCTCTCTCCTGTTGAGACTGGCTATCTCCCCCTCAGCCGCACATGTTTCTGAATGATGGACTGTTTTGCCAATGATTTAATATCTAAACAGCGATTTTTCTCCTGTTGAAAAAAAAAATTCTGTATGTGGGGAACCAATAATACAATTTATTGCTGGTTGACCTGGTCAACAACTACTTGATCAATAAATGCTAGGTTTACTATATGGTCAACCAAGATAACAATTTAAAACTGGTACGACTTCATTTTTTAAAATTTGAATAAAGCTTGAGTTACCTATGTTGACACAAAATTGATTACAAAAGCTGCCCAATTCAAATGTTTAGAGAGTAAGGTTATGGTCAATCCAATTAAGAAGTGATACTGTACGAGGAAGCTAGTCAGCGCTCAGAGGATGCAAGTTTTCAGTCAGTCAACTCAGCGGATATATGTTTTTTTGTTAGTTAAACTTGTCACGTGTCGTACATTACAGTATTGTTGCAAACATGTTTCATAAACAACATTATTTGATTCAGAAAATATTGAACATTCTTTGATTCAGACTGCATGTATTCATTGAAAACATTTTTGAACACCAGTAACATTTTTAGCCAACGTGACAAAAATATTCCTGAAAATTGGGACAGTGAAAGTGGGGGTTCCACTTTTCTCTTTCCCGAATATTTAGGGAGAGATGCTTATTTTATTTTTTATATAATCAACTAATATAACAATTAATTGCACGAGGAAGCCGTATTCTCCATAGAATAAGCCATAGAATAATTTAGAAATTTGGGTAAGATTATTTAAAATTCGGCAAAGATTTTTGAAAATCTGGGTTACAGTTGTTAAACTTTAGTATTTTTGGTGTCATTAGGGGTTTTGATGGTGCTGAATCCGTTTCCACCATCAAAAATGCAATTCAAACACTCCAACTACCTGATTAAAAAAAAAAAAAATTACTGGATTCTGGCAAAAAAACTGTGGTCAAGGCTATTTTGTTGCCTCTCCACTTTTCTCATTCTAGGATATTTTGGTAATCTGTAATTACAAAAAAAACCATTTTATTCTCTATATAGTCAACCAATATAACCATTGTTATAATGCCTTGTTCTCACCTGTAAATATTTTGACTTGGTCAAATTACATTAAAAAAGAAGAAGTAATAACCAGAAAACATTCTTCTTTGGTTAAAATAAAATAAAAATGATAAAAATAACATTAAAAAAAAGAAGTAATAATCTGAAACATTCTTATCTGATTAAAATAAAATAAAAATGAGAAGCCATAATACGAGAACCTACAATATTGATCCATAATATTCCAGTGAAATATAGTATATTTAAAGGGGAAATTAAACTTGTTTAGATCCATCTTAACTTTAGATCTATGAAATGAAGATAGGAATCAAATCTCCTAAACTACAAATTTCTTTTAAATGAAATAAGATTTAATTTTTAAAAGTTAAAATAAATCTAAGCTAATAATGGTCATCTCCACTACATTTATTTATTTGGTAATCTGTAATTATAAAAAAAACCATTTTATTCTCTATATAGTCAACAACCAATATAACCATGGTTGTAATGCCTTGTTCTCACCTGTAAATTAAATAACTAGGGTTTATATATAGTCAGGGTTTATATATATAAATCAACCAAAAGAACAATATATAACTGGTTGACTTGGTCGACAACTACTGCTTCATTTATCACAGTCGAATAAAAATTAGAGTTTCCAACGTTGACTTAAAATTGATTTCGAAGCTGTTCAATCCATCGCTTAGAGCGTAGGAATATATTCAATCCAATTAAGGACTGATACCGTACGAGTAACAAACTCAGAGCGATCCATGTTTTCTGTCAGTTTTACTAATCGGGATAAACGCACAGTAGCATGTTTTCTCGCAGTTAAGTCAGAGGATACATTGCAATGCTTTTGCAAACATGTGTCAAACAACATTCTTTGATTCAGTCTTGCATGTGGGGCAAGAGGTGAGTAAAAGTGGCAAGCTCCACATCAAAGGTAGACTAATAATTTTTTCAAGTTAAATATGAAAAAATATTCTTGAAAATTAGGACAAGATGTGAGTGAAAGTGGAGAGGGGTTAAACACAACTTGATGTAAGTGAGACTGAAAGTGGAGAGCTTCACTTCGTGGGAGGTTAAACAAAAGTGGTGAGAAAAAATATTTGTGAAAATTAGGACCAGATGTGAGTGAAAGTGGAGAGCTCCACTTTATGAGAGGTTAAACACAAGTTGATGTGAGTGAGAGTGAAGTGGAGAGCTCTACTTCTGGGAGGTTGGATACAAGTGGTGGGTAATGAAAAATTGGGGGTTTTACTTGTTTTTATGTTTGGGTTATTATAATTTATTTTATGGTTAAATAAATGTTTTTTTTGGTAAGCTTGGTAGGATTATATCTTTGTCATGTCTAATATATCATCTTGATTGGGGCGGGGAATTGAACCAATGACTTCACATCAAGGTGAGCACCCTATGACTAGTTATCCAAGACCCATGGATATGGTTAAATAAATGTTTATTGGAGGGAGGTATTGTTAATTTTTTAAAGTAATTTGTTTTTTTTTTAAATTTTTTTAATTGAAATTTATTGGTGTTTATTATTAGAATTTGGTAATATAATTTTTTAGCTCTACTTGAGAGGTTTACTAATAACTTTAAGAGAAACATGAGAAAAATATTCCTGAAAATTAAGTTAAGATGTGAGTGAAAGTGGAGAGATCCACTTCATGAAGGTCAGATATAAGTGATGGGTAATGAAAAAATGAGTTTTACATGTTTTATTTTTTGGATTGCTAGAATTTATTTTGTAGTTAAACAAATATTTATTTTTGGAAGGTATTGTTTAATGTAATGTTGTTGGATTGGGTTTTTTGTGGTGAATTTTAATAAGTTATAATGATATGTGTTGTCACTTTAAAAAGGAAAATATAGATATATTCTATTAAATTATTCATGATTTCTAATGGTTATATTATGTTATTTCCATAAACTTAAAGCAATACAACTTTATAGTAAGTAAAAATAATGGCATAATGGTGCAATTGAAATTATGGACTTGGCCTATAAAATTAGACTTCGACTTGGTCAACTTTGCTCCATGGTAAGGGCTAATTCATAGTTGATTATATATTTCCAATCATATGCTTCTTCCCCATTATCAATTTCTCAACCAACTTGTTGTAAGGTATCTCATTAGATCAAAATGTTGATTGTTGGGTCATGATATGTAAATCCAGCCTCACTTTAAAATTCATATGTATGCTACATAGTGTATGAGAAGACGTTTCTTACATTTACATCCCTATTTCCATATTCTTGGCAAAATATTTCTTCCATGAATTCTTGATTTATCCTCATCTTATTGTTTCATAACTATTAGCCTATGTGAGTTACTTCTTAGTGGTGCTATTAGTTATTTTTTATGCCATGGGATGGTAATCTTGAAGTGGATTTGATTTTAAATTCCATTGATAATGGCATGATGAAGGGTGCATGGGGTGTACAAGTTACAAGGAATATCCATATGCTTTGGTAGCCTTAGTGATTAACTCATGATTATTTGTGAGATGGTTGATAAGATGTACTAGTGCATATGCTAGGAGGAACAAGGAATTGTTAAGTAGGATGGATGACCAATGAGGTGTTACATAAGATTAGTTGTCAAAGGATGACATGACTTGGCTTTGTGATGGATTATTTGTGTTACCCATGGCAAGGCAATAGTGTTGGTAATTGAATCACAAATATATGAATTATTGATGAAGCAAGGACATGATATTCATCAACTATCATGTGTTATTTTAAATGGATGATAACATGGTCTCACAATATCGAGTTTATCGTTCAAGTATTCTTGGAGTAGGGGAGAAAACAATAATTTTCCCATGCTGGGGTCGTCATGATGCAACATCACATAGAGTGAAATGAGAACCTTGGCATTGCATATGGTTGAAGGTGCCTAGATTTGGTTTAGTCCAGACATGTCATATAAGTATATTGTTGATGATACAAACAATATATGGTTATGCCCAACTATCAAGGTCATACTAATCGAACACAATAACTAGGGTTATTAGTGGTACTAGACTCTTGAGCAAAATGAAAAGTTTAGCCTCATGAGAAATGGTATCAAAGCCATGTTTGAATTATGTGGAAATGTCTCTTAACTACCAACAACCATTTTATTAAAGGACTTAATGGGGCATTATTCAAGAGGATATAGACTATTCAAGTGACGGAAAATGTAAGAACCCAACCTGAGGTGCCATTGACAATGACACATGATGGAGGGTGCACCATGCATACTTGAAAATTGTACAACGAATTCATATGCTTTGGTATCCTTAGTCATTGACTCATGATTATTTGTGAGATTCTTGAAAAAATGTACTAGCATGTAGATTAGGAAGATCGAGTATTTCTTGTAAAGTAGGATAGATGAGCAATGATGTGCAAAAGTGGCTACAATGAATGATGGTGCAAATTAACAATGCGATATATTATTTTTATTTCCTATGACGTAGTAATATATTGTTGATATTATTGATAAGTGCATGTATACACTTAATGAAGATATTGTATCGACTCAAAAGCAATTATGTCATGATTTGGGAACATTTCCTTGAGCCCCCCAACTTACGCCAACATGATATAACCTGCAACAATAAGACATGCAATAGTCATGGTACTATTACACATAGCATAAGGTGACAGAGCACAACGAATACCCATTAAACAACTTTGTGCGTGCTCTCACTCCTCCCCGATTATCCTTGAGTGATTTTTCCTTGCATCCATTTTTCCATTTTCATTTGAATTGCAACTCATCATTCACAAAAGGAAATTTATCATTCGACGCTAGTAAATATGGTTTTACCATTGAGGCAGTTTTGTAACCATAGGGAGTTATGTAACAGAGTCTTTGTATTAAAATGATGATTTCCCGAGAGGCTTGATGTAATGTTGGAGAGTAATTCTTCACTTTTGAGCAATAAGAATTCCAATCGCTTTCCCCATGGAGGTTTCCTTGACACACATTTAGGGTTTTACCACGTAATTCTTGTGTATGTTTGTTTGTGTGATTTAGTTTCTATTTATTGTATATTTATTTCTTAATTAAATGTTAAAGGGCTCAAAATACCAATAAGTGGTATCAAAGCGTGGTTGTGAAGGTCGTGAGGATTTTATCTGCTTTCCACAGCTTCTACAAGAGATTGGTTGAAGCTATAAAAAAATCAAAGGGTAGAGCTGCATAAGTCGCATTTTGACCCACAAGGTCTTTTTTTTTTTAATTTCATGCAGCCAAATACCTCTTAAGGTACACAAAATGATCATACTCACTTCTAGTGAAGTTTTGGATCACCATGAAGGATTCAAACTCCTTGTACCACATCCTAGGCGTCTGCTTTAGGCCATACAATGATTTCCCAAGCTTGCAAACTAATTTCTATTGCAACCTTCTACAAAACCTTCTGGTTGTTCCATATATATTTCTTCATCCAAATCGCCATGAAGAAATGTTTTTTTATCATGACATAGGATGGCACAATTGGGATATATTTTTTATCGTTCTTGTTATCTTTGAGGTAATTAATTCGAAGGATACTGTGTTGATGGGGACACTACAAACCAAATGTCGTAGTCATGATTCGGAGCTTGAGCTTGAGAGAGGTGTTGCACATGTTGTGACACAGAAGCTGAAGCTGGTGTTGCATGCTTGTAATTGGCTTCGTCCAGCAATTGATCCTCAGTCATAAAGGACTCTAGAAAATAAGAGAGTATATCTGAATTGCAATATTTAGTGGTTGGGCACAGTGGATTTATATTGCCTTGAAGGGTACAGGAATTTGCACCATCGTCTTCCTTGTTTATTTCTTGATGGGTTTCTTCATTGGGTGCACGGTGTTGAATGAAATAAGCTGAAAAACTTTCGTTATATTGATGTCCACCTCTCAAAGCATTTCTAGCAGTTTCTTGATAACCTTGATCTGAGAAATGTGGGGCACTGTCTAACCCTGATGAGGGTGCCATGAAAAGCTACTTGTCAGTGTGTTTGTTCTCAAATATGGAGACCAATCATGGCCCCTAAGCTCAAATCCTGATTAGGGTAACAATATGGAATCTGCGAGGGTTGATTAACATGAACAACTCCATTAACTAATTTTTGTGGCAGCTTACCTGATCCTTTTCCTAAATCAGAAACATCAGATGAATAAGTACCCTCACTTCCAATATAAGTAGATTGAGTAGCTTTGGCAATGCTGGAGGAATTTGCAACAGTGTGAAGGCTATCAATTGCTGATGTATCAAGATGATCATTAACATTCTTGCTCAGTTCTGGGGAATGGAAAATGTTGTCAACAAATTTTCAGGCTTCAATATTGTCAGACATTGCTGTTTCAGTTTCTTGCAGCTGAATTTTCTGCGAATTAGAAGTTGGGTTGTTGGTATCTTCAGAGTTCACGTTGTCAACTCCTTGGGTTTTATCACTACGTAATTGCTCAAGCACTGATTCATCAAGGGGTTTGTGCGTCCTTGGATCTATCCCTTCATTAATCAATTTTTTACTAAGGTGCGTATTCCAGTAGTTCTTGATTTCGTTATCAGTGCGCCTAGGCATTTGCCCAGCTATCAAGGACCACCTGAAAATCCAAATGGATGTGATGCACCGACTTTCACTCTAATCTAACCTAACCTAATGTACCCATATATCATTTTTGAATCTCATGAAGGCAAGGAACATACCTGTTTCCAAGAAGGAGATGTAGTCTAAGAATAAGGTCTTCCTCATCGGGAAAAATCTGTCCTCGTTTAACATCAGGCCGTAGATAATTCATCCATTGCAGTCTACATCTTTTTCCACAACGCAGCAAACCTATAATTATACTAGAAAATACAATTTAGAGTGCAAATTATCAATAATTTTCTAACCATATGCTTATACATTTGTTGCATCGGCCATATTTACTCTGTTTAAAGCCTGTACGCAAAATTAAACAATTAGAAAAATAATTCGAACCATGGGAAAAAATACTAATTGAAGTCATTTAATTTTCATATACAGTTAGATTCGTGAAAATAAATGACCAGGCAACTGTATGATCATAATTTTTTCTCTAAAAGCCTCACGGACCAGAGAAGGTCGGTCAAGTCCCTCGCTCAGCCAGCAAGAAGATCGGTGTGCACAAAGCCCCAGCCACCTCTCCTAAATTCCGACGAACCAGTGAAGAAATAGGGCGAATCACTCTAACCCCTCCCTCTGACCCTGTAAATCTAGGCGAATGCCATGGAAATCTGCTCCAACCAAAGAAAATTGGGGGCGAATTTCATTTTTTTCAGTTTTACGCACCTTTTTTTTGGTGGGCTAATATTTAACAATTAATTATTTTTAAAATAATTATTGGGCTAACTTTATTAAACTATAGAAAATGGGTTTTATATAAAAAATTCGCCCTATTAAAATTTAAAATCCCTTAAAATTCGCCCCTGGGCTAAAATTTGCCCCTAAAATTTTCTCTGTGATTTACAAACATGGATTTAGATATAGAACCAAAAGACAAACATATGGTCATGATGGAAAAATGAATGTACATGCTTGGGAAAAGAATGGATAGGTATGTAGCTAATTTAAATATTGGTCATCCAACACAACCTATGCCTTTCCCCGAACAAACCATGATGGAAAAAATGATGTACATGCTTGGAAAGAGAATAGAAAGGTATGAGGCTAATTTAAATCTTGATGATCTAGAGTAGCCCATGCTTCTTTCAGATCAAGAAAAAACTCCACTACTACAAGACATGTATGATAAGCAAGACATGTGTGATGAGCATGATTATAGAGAAAACAATGAAGAAAAATTTCTAATCATGACGGAAAAGATGATGTACACTCTTGAAAATAGAATAGAAAGGTATGCGGCTAATATAAATATTGATGATATAGAGCAACTCATGCTCTTCCCTGATCAAACACAAGCCCAATCACCTCAAGACCTAGATAGTGACCAAGTTATGTATGATGACCAACACTTTATAGAAGATGATGAGCAATATTACATACAAAGCAATGAAGAAGGTTGTCAAGAAACTCTTGATTCCCTCCCTATATCTTGTACTATGTTGATAAGAGAACTCCATGACCAAATTGCAAAAACTAATAGTGAGAAGTACTTTGAGAAAACAAGTAGCCACTTAGAAAACGTACAATCTGATGTGGAAGGAGAGCCAACACATATAGGAACTTCCCCTCTAGATTATAACCCATATCAGATTACACAAGAAGAGTGGCATCCTGATATTGTAGAAGAAACAACTCATGAACCTTGTATGCAAATTGAGTGTCATAATAATCATGAGGAATTGTTTGAAATGGAAGAAGATCATGAAACAATAGAAAATCCTCAAGGTTTCCCTGCAAACACAAGTGAAGATCCCCTATAAGAGGCTCAAGAAGATATTAGGCCTCAAAATCAGCCAACACAAGAGAAAGAGGACTATTTTACATATGTCCTAAGCACAAATAAAATTCCTTCTCCCTTGACATAAGAGGAGATTGATCTAATATTGAACAAATAGCTAGCCTCCAAACCTTCATTTGAACCAAACACTTCTGCTCATCTACCTACTGCACCTTGTTGTCTTGAAACAAAAAACAAACTTGTAGATCAGCTCCAAGAAAAGCCAACCGATAACCCAATATGCTTGATTGGTGAGATTTTTTATA
This sequence comes from Pinus albicaulis, assembly GCA_034641835.2. NCBI lineage: Eukaryota > Viridiplantae > Streptophyta > Pinopsida > Pinales > Pinaceae > Pinus > Pinus albicaulis. The sequence goes on from CM076574.1 coordinate 989,212,673, forward strand.
CTAATGATTTTCTAATTTTTGATCAGTTTGATGGTGATGATGAGCTCCAAGTAGAAACTAATTATGCAGGGCAACCAGCAGTTGATTGGTGTTATGAACTTCACTATCATTAGCTTGAAAGCAGCAATCAACCAATCCAATCCATCAAAAACATCTTTCACATAATTGGGAATCAGCAATCTATCAATTGTGACAATGAGGTTGATAAGAAAGAGGAATTTCTAGAGCAGGATGAAGATAAGGACCCTTCTCCTGAAAAGGTTGAGGTAATAAAGGATACCCCTGCTCAAAAACATGATGATCTCTTCACCGAGTACAGTCCATTGAATCAGAGCATACTAGGACTACAAGAGGAAAACACTGCAATATCTGATGAGTCCTTTAGTTCAGATTATATTGAAGATGAGGAATTTTTTTGTTCTCAAGAAGATCTTTATCTTGATCCAGTGGAGAAAGAAGAGATAATCCTGGTTGAAACCTATCTTCCAAAAATTCTCAACCAGGTGAAGGATGATGATGCTTCCAAGCCACATACTAAAGATATAGTCCTCAAAGTTGATGTCTTGGAAGCAGACAATCTACCAACCATGGAGGGCCAGAAAGAAGAGAATCTTCATCTTTTCTTTGTTGATCCTATGGAGGAGTGTGTGGAGGTCCCAATTGGCTCAAATTCTCAAGCATGGATCCTTTGCAAGAGCCAAATGCATGAAAATTTGGCACCTTCTGTGATGACCTTGGTTTTGAAGATTAATCTTCAAAATGTGCTATGGATACCCCTGACTAGTAATCAGTTTCTCTATTCCTTTTTGTCACTACTCAAATGGCTACATTGGCTCTTTTGTATCATATAAGAATGTAAATATTCCAAGTTAGAATAGGTTAGATAGGAATGTCAATAAAGCTCAAACTTTGAGCATTTAGTTAGTTGTTGATTTTTGTCTTGAAGAAGAAAGAAAAATACAAAAACAATAGAAAAATAAAAGAGGGCAGAATGTGAAAACAAGAAAGGTACAACCCCATACCAAAAAGAGAAACAAAGTTTGAAAGTGTGCAAGCTTAAATGCCACTCCTAACAAACACACTTCTAGTTAGTCATACAACCTAATAATGACTAATTAGTTTTCAATTTACTGCTGATAGGTTAGTGAATTAGATTTTCCAAACTGCTTAATATTGGCTTATCATTTAGGTAGATTAGGATAGAAGAAAAAGGTTCAAACAAGCTCAAAATCTGAGCCTATGAGTTTCAAAAAGAAGGATGGCTCTAATCTGTTTAAATCTTGAGCCAAAGATAGAAGAACTGGTTCCAAAAAGCTCAAAAATTGAACCAGGAAAGAAAGAAAAATCAGCTCAAACAAGCCTAAAAACAGAGCTGAATAAAAGAGAAGGATGTTCTTGAGTTTTCAGATCTTAAGCCTTCACATTTTGCTTTAATTTTCTGCAAATTTTAGTCTATGTGCAGCGTGTTTTTATGCCATAGATATGCATCAAGTTAAACCTTTTAATCTTGGCTTGACTGCTTTTAATTTTTTGTTTTAAAAATTTAGTGAATAAAATCTGTCAGACAGTCTAATCCTGACAGATAGTAGTTAGGTAGAGAAGCTTATGAACTCAACTGCTTAATCTGAGTTCATGGAGAAATAAGGGTAGAAATAGACTAGTTTTATGCTTTTAAAAGAATAAAATGTTTGTAAAAAGAGTTTTCCAATCCAAATGCACTCTGAAAAAACAAAAAATGTTAGATCATTAGGATTGGGTAGGTAGAAAGCTTGTTTTAATAAAATTCCATTGTTTTTAATGGCTGCTAACATTGTCAGAGCAAAAGAAGATCACCAAAGGAAGGGAAATTGTAGCCCAATGGATGAGGCATTGATCAGCTTCTAGAGAAGACTTTTCTGAGGTTCTTGACACCTCCAAGGAGTTGTCATCCCAAGTTGGAGCTGTTGTTAGCCACCTATAAAATTTGTCATATCAAACGGTGGCTAAAATTTTTTTGTAGCCTTCAAGAAACAATTTTACGGCTAAATTGTGAGTTCTTGAAGTCTTATGATGATATTTATCCTTTAAAATAATCTTCACTGCTGTTTCCCTCATTAATCTGAAAAAATATGTTGTTTACCAAAGGAGGACTACTCAAAAAACCCATTTTCCCCTTCATTTTACCCCTCCTTCAATTCATTAATAACCCCATTTTCATCCCCTTCTTTCTTCACAAAATTCCTCCATTTCCCTCATTTTCCTTCATTCCCTTCATAAATTCCCTTTGATAAGGTTTAAAAATCCCTTTTTAACCTTACCGGAACCCTCAAAAACCTCTGAAAAACCCTCATTTTGGCCTAAAAACCTTCATTTTTCTATAAAGGTCTTAAGCCCCTTTCGGCCTTGGCCCCATGCCCCTTTTTCCGCATAAAACCCGAAGCCGCGACCAAGCGCTAAAGCTTTAATCGCCAATCGCAAATCGGAGCTTTCTATTTAACGTTTTTCCTTTGTTCTTCCAAAAAACTTCCGATGCAATGAGTTTTCTCCCTTCTACCCCAGATCTAATCTCTGTCGTCGATCTTTATAGATCCAACGGCCAACGCTAATCACAATCGCTAATCGCAATCGACGCGTTGCACTTTCTTTTGTTCTTCCCCTTTTCCACCTCTGATTTCGATCCTGCGATTAAATTGCAGCCGTTGAAAACACAAGAACCAATGGCCCAGATTTAATCGCACTCCGCATTTCGCCCTCCAACATCACTCCCTGCGATTAAATCTCCATCGTTGATCTCCCATACCGATCTGATGATTTGCGCTCAATCGCTTCATCGCATCGCATTTCCGCTTCACCCTTTGACTTCCGCCGATTCCGATCCCACGATCTAATCTCTGCTGTTGATTCTCTTTAATCCAACAGCCCACGTTTCCCTCGCTTTCCAAAATCCATATCTCCTTTTCTCCTCCATCGGTAGATCTCCATCATTGGTCTTCTCAGATCTAACAGCTCCTATTGATTCTCCCATTTTCACCTCTTTTCTTTGTAAAATATTTTCTACCTGGTTATAGCCCTGTAACACTATACAACCACGGCACTCGTTGACCCCTTTCACTACACGACAAAATAAGCCTGATCCCACCACCAACGCCCCCTTTTCCTCTCATTTTCATTGTTTTCATATGTATTTGTCCATTCATAAATATCTACGTTTTTACATTGGAAACCATGTTTATTGCGCATAATCAGTTTAAACCTTGGTTTTTATAAAGAAATGCGTCTTTCTACACCATGGGCCCCACATCTTCTTTTCAACCCACAACTCTTCATCCATCGCACTAAACCTGCGTCGTTGGATCTTCTACCCATTATCCAAAGGCTCAAAATGCATATCGCGTGAACTTTTCTCTTGAACGTTAACACCAAAAAATTACGCGATATAAGTGATTTTGAAAAGACACGCGTCAAGCGCAGACCTATATCGCGTTTTTTCGACCAAAATCCAAAACCACTTGAGAGCTGTGTGAAAACCGCTGTTGGTTTTCCGCCTTACCCCTTATCTCGACAACACAAACTCTTCAATTTTTTCCTGGCCGTCGATTGCTCTAATCGGACGGTTTACATTGCATTATAACCCCAAGTCTTTTGCCCTCATCTATTCTCCGAAAAACTTCATCGCTTCATCTCCACCATTCATCCTTTTGATCGAACGACCCAGACTTAATCCTAACACCATTCACCATCTGACCTCCCAATTGAACTCACCATTTGATCTGGACTGTTGGTTGTTTTCATCCAACGACCACGATTTAATCTCGCACCCGAGATTTCTAAAGCAGCCTTTAAACCTATTCTTCATGGTTTTTCTTAATTTTTGTTCGTTTTGTGGAGGTTTTTAAAGTTTTTTCTATAGTTTTAAAAGGAAAATAAGGCCGAGGATGACGATCCCCCAGGCCATTATTCACGAAGAAAATGGATTTACAAGAGTTCAAACAATGATTTTACCCATGCCTCATGAGCATTGGTGATATCCCGTAAACCTTCTGTGCGCTTGCCAAAACAACAAAAACACAGTGAAACTGAATTATACAAAGAGTATTAGTGTCAAAGCATGGGATCACAGCAGAGATCAAGAATTAAAGGTTTTTAACATAGTTTTGAGGGATTAAGGCATAAATCCGACTATCAAAGGCCTAATCCACATAGTTAAAGACAGTATGAAGACCTGAAGACAGAGATTAAGTCAAATTAGGCCTAAAACACATACCAAAAGCAAATTAACAGTGTTTTTAGGTTAAAACAATGAGATTTATCAATCTGAGAAGCCTCCACTGCCACATCAGAGGCTAATTGAATCCTCTCCAGCTACCAAAGCTCCACCTGCGGCCTCAATAAATCTAAGAAGGCATAGTTATTTCCTTAGTCAATGATATTTTATTTAAAGTAGCCAGATTTATTGCTAACTCGCCTCAAAAGTTTTTAAGTCAAGAAAATCTACCCAGCAAGCTTAATACTTAATGAAAATAAATTAATACCGAGGAAATATCAGAAAGTTTCTCCATTGAGCCCCTTAAAGGCCGAGAAGCATTAAACTATATTAATTGAGCCTAGAGATCTTTTCTCTCATCCCACCCCCTCATTTATTCTATAAATACTTCTATATAAGATGAGATATGGGTTGGTCACTACATATCTGTTGCCTGTAAATAGTTTTCTGAAGCTGTTGTAAGCACTGTTTGTAATTGAAGATACCTAAGTTGAGATGAGAAGTTTGAAGCTGTAGAGAACCACTGGACTTGATGATTGTAACTAGTTTGGACATCAAATACAAGCTGATTTATGGGATCCTGGTCTATGTCAACGGTGATGTGTTTCTTATTATAAATTGTTATTTTCTTTTTGTTTCCATTCTGTCCACTTTCTCTGATAAATAACAACAAATATAGAGTTAGGATTTACTGTCAAAAGTACCCTACTCTCACCGATAAGCTTTATCTTTATGTTTTCCTCCAATTGTGTATTTATGAATGATTTAATACAGCCCAAGCAGTTAAGGAATGTTGGTGTTCCCACGTCTTACTATCTGGAATTTAAACTTTGTTCTAGAATGTTATTTTCATTACTTGCTAAGTAGAGTTGGACTAGGAAATTTTATGGTTTGCCCTGTCTTCTAGTTTTCCTCCAAAGGTTGTTTGAAAGTTTCCCTTAAGAGTATGTTGAAAGCAGGATAGGTTCAAAGTCTTTACCTAATCTTAAACTACTTTTTATGTTTATCTTGAATTTTTTCCTTTTGAATATGCTGAAAGTGGGATAGGTTCAAATTCCTTACTTGATCTTAAGCTATTCTTTGTGTTTCAAATGTTTTCTATTGAAAGTGAATCAAAAGCAGGATAGGTTCAAAGTCCTTACCTGATCTTAGATTACTTTTATGTCTTTCTTAAGTGCATGCCAAAAGCAGGATAGTTTCAAAGTACTTACTTGATCTTAGGCTGCTCTTTGTTCTTCATTTGTTTGATTCCTCTTCTTATTGTTTCATTCCATTCCAAAAAATCAACTTAAAGAGATCTTATGACATAAATGACTTGCCCCATGGAGCACTCTTAAACCTTGTTGTTTCAATTAAATCCTATTACGACTCCATAGCCCAATGGATTGAAGCTGCTTCTTGCCTATCTTGTTAGCTGAATCACTCTTTCACTTTCATACACCTTCACCCTTCATTAGAATTCCTTCACCTTCATTTTATCTTTGCCCAACCAAAAAACCAAACAAAACCTTGTTCTTCATAACTAGCCTAACATCACATTTCAAACCTTAAAAGATAAATCAATCTTTGCACTTATAGAGAGATCCCTCTCTGGATTTAGGAGGGCTAGATCCTAGAATCCCAAAGTGGTTCAAATGTTGTCTCTGCAGCTTTAGTCTTACCAATCTGCTAGAATTACAGGGACCTAACACTACCAATGTGACTTAGGGAATTTTGAGGCTTATGTCCTTCTATATTTTCATTTTTTTTATGCTCTAAACTATCCAAAAAGTCATCTTGTTTCCCTCACAAGGGAAGATGGTCCTTCCTGTTATAATTTTTTGATTTCCAACCTCTTTTCCTTCTGACTCAATCTTGTAATTGGCTGGGTAAATCACTCCAAGATGTAAACTCTGTATATTTTTTGTAATACAAAGATTTCTAACTTACCAAAAAAAATGGTTTAAATTCGATAAAATTTTGAATATATTTATTTTCATTTTTATTTATTTTTCTTACAATAAATTAAAACATGATGCCTAAAACTTGAATTTTTAATTTTGTTTTTTATATATCAAATTCAAATTTGCTTAGCAATTTGATTTACTTGGAAAAAATTGAATTTCACAATGATGCAATCACTTCTCATGTATTTATTACTCTATCACTTTTTATCTATCGTGTCTCATATCTCATCTTATATGTCTATGCCATGCATAAATTCCAGCTAACCAAATTAATGGTTTAAAATGCATAATTCATAGAAAATTCAAATTTGTTGTCTTTTTCATTATATCTTATTTTAATGAATGAATGCAATATGTTACACATGATAGTCATACTTAATGAAATTGAAAATTTACATAGACATGTATAATTAGATTACAAATATCTATTTTTAGATTACAAATATCTACTTTTTAAAGATTTTTTTCCTTTTAATCTCCCTATTACATAATTTATTAGTGCAAAAAAAATGGTTAATGTTTCTCCTATAACTTTTTAATTCTCATGTTTAGAAACTTATTTCTAAATAATAAGAGAACTCTATATTCGTTATGATAGGAATTTCAAATAATGCACCAATATTTGACATACTAATTTCTATGTTCATTGATTTTATTAATTTACCAAAAAAAAAAAAACTCTAAAATTGTTTTTTGAAAAAATAGCATCAAGTTCATACTTCTTATTCTCTACATATATTAACAAGTTTTATGTGGTATGAGCAACATTTAGGTACTAAAATGAAGCACAAGCACAAACACAACCATATAGCCCATGCTATAAAAAATAAAAATCATCGCTGATATAACTATGACAAATTTCAATAGATAAAAACTATTCAAAGGTTGCTCAATTTTCTACATCTTAGTGATTTACTCTATATATAGGTTCATAAGAATTTAAAATGTGTATGCAATTCAAGGGATGTTTGTTTCTTCATATTTTTATTGCATCTAAAATTTAAAAAAATACCACCATAAAATTGCACTCACTCACTTCTTAAGAAGAGTAATGTGTTTTGGATAATTTGTTGCTTTCTATCACATGCTTGGGAATAAGTTTACATTCTTTGTTAATTATTACTATTACCATATTCATGCATGAAATTTTTTGGCTTCCAACATGACAATACCAAAATAATAGTTGAAATGGAAAATTATTTATTTGGAAAAGAAGAGGCAATGGTACCAATTGGTATAATAATACAAGCACATCTTCCAAAGTATGAATGCATGATAAAATTAAAGAAGATCTAATATCATTCAAAATGAGACATATCAAATTCATCTTGATATATACCTTGGAAGACTTGGATACTTTATCTCAAGAGAACAATTTGACTAAGGCTCTAGTAATAGTAGTGCCCCACAAGATATCATATCAGTATCATAATAAAAATAGGGCCCTACCTTTATAAAGTCACATTTAGTTGCTAAAAATAATATACACATGGATAAAATTAAGAATCCTCCTACATCAAAAGCTTCTCCCATCTTGAGCTACTCACTTTCATGGAGGACCTTAAAATAAATAGAATGTTCTTGATGGACTATACTCATGTTTTAGCTCCAATCAGTGAATTTTTTGTGTCCAAAATAACCCCCTTATGTTTTGACAAAAAAATGGGCTCCTTTCTTGATTTTTTACTAGTCTGGATATGTTTATTTTATATATACAGTGACTAAATGATTCCTCATTACTAAATCCTTGACAGCAGCACAACACCATGGAGAACATTCTTGTGGATCGCGGAATGTCTGGCAGCAAGGGAGCACAAACTAGAAGCCAAGGCAGTGTCACCCATCCTTCGCCAACACTGCACAAACCACCATCCATCCACCCTCTACTAGCAATGCACCATCTTCCAACTAGGCACCCTCCGCCAACTGAGCACCCTCTGCCTAATGACTATGACTGCTATAAACCAACACCAGTGGAATGGGAAGATCCTCCTGAGCTCAAGCATGGGAAGGAGAATCCCAATAAGTAGTTCTTTGCATTGCTCAAGCTACCAATGTGACTCAGGGCATTTTGAGGCTTATGCCCTTATGTGTTTTTCATGTTTTTTTTATGCTATAAATTATCCAAGAGGTCATCTCATTTCCCTTACAAGGCATATGGTCCTGCCTATTACAGTTTTGTGATGGCCAACCTCTTATGCTTCTAACTCAATCTTTTAACTAGTTTGATAGATCAATCCAAGCATGCAAACTCTATATGTTTTATGTTTAACAAATATTTCTAACTTACCAAAACAAAAGTTGTTTAAAGTCATTAAAATTTTGAATATGTTTCTTTTCATTTTTTTTACTAAAAACTACGACATGATTCCTAAAACTTGTTATATATATATAATTCAAATTGGCTTAGCAATTTAATTCACTTAGAAAAAAATGAATTTCATAATGATGTGATCTCTTCTCACGTATCTATTATTCTTATTCTTCAAGCCAATCACTCCCGTGCCATATTCCAAGCATGAATGTGAGACTTTGTCAAACACGTCAATCAACACCAAACCAGGGCTTCGAGACCAAACCGTCTCAACCCCAAACTAGTGATTCCACCTCATAGTTGGACATCACTAACCATCAATGATTGGTCTCTATCCCAGCTACTCCAGGGATCTAGAGTGTTTGTTCCAACCAAGGCTCAAGGACTTGTAACTCAACCCCAGTTCTTCCTAGGCTCCAGAGTGTTTGTCCAAGCAAGGCTCCAAGACTAGTAACTCAACCCACCTAGGGCTTTAGAGTGTTTGTCCAACCAAGGCTCCAGGACTAGTAATTCAAACCAACAACTGTCCACCGAGCTCCAGAACATTTGTTCAACCAAGGCTCATGGAACTAATAAATTAACCTAACAGCTAAAGGAATCATGCGAACTGGCCAGAAAACAATCAATGGAAATAAACCCACAATACCATGGTTGTCCAGTAAATGGCAAGGCTAGGAAAATTCACATGCATACCCATGCATGCCAAAACTAGTGAGGAAAACATACATACAACTCAGTACTTGCAATCAAATCCTCCAGTAGTTGTTAATCCCGATGTCCACCTACACTTTCCTGCTCTTCTTTTTCCTTCTTGCACCAAATCGCCAAGTATCCACACTCTCCGAGAGTGCTCCAAGAAAACTCTAAGTATCCAAGAGTATGAGAGAGAGAGAGAATAATGAGAGAGCTCCAAAAAATCTCTGACAAACTCAAAAGCCTTTTTATAGAAGAGGTCTTTATTTTCTTCATTTTCCTCCTCACGTGCAACCTGTGACATTTCACCTCCCTTTTCTCCTAATTTCCATTATTTTCATAAATAAATGTGCCAAAAAAATATTGTTTCCTCTTTAATGCCTTAGCCATTGTGTTTTCCAATTTCCTTAGCCATAATAAACCATGTGAACACCTGAACTAGGATGTTTTCCCCAACATTCAGCTTGAAATAAGTGTCCCATCAACCGTGGTTATTATTTTAACTTTATTACATGGAATTTTCACCAAGGTTATTACATGTACCATGCACCATGGAATGAATGGCTCAAAAGTTTTATTTAAAATGGTTAGGTATTTAGTGAAACACTTACATAGGAGGTGATTCTTGTAATTTAGTTTTATTATATACTATATATATGAATCAATGGGGAATGTTTATAAAATTTAGATGTCCACACAAGCACATAAGTAAACTTAGCTATGTTTTTTATTTTTATTTTTTAATTTGTAATAGTTAAATTTTTTGTAAATAAAAACTTAAATCGGAATTGGTGGTAGTATTTGATTTGATGTATATGATTAATTTTATTGTAGGTAATTCTGGTGATAACTACGAGGGATTCTAAGTTTCTTGTGGATATTAGTTAAGGCTAAAAAAACCTTTCAGACATAGAGTAAGAGCTAAAACAACATTTGATTGGTTATGAAGTTATATTCACCACATATGAAGAAATGGATTAATGTACCAAAACTAAGAGGCATCTAGCACAAGTGGAAGTTTGCACCCTTATGAACCACTGACAAGTTATTTTAGGTAGCATAGTTTTCTTGAATAATACAGATGAATCAATCTGCATCTACAAATAGTAGCCATTGTTGGTTGACAACTGAGCTATGATATGTGTTGTCACATTAAAAAGGAAAATACATATATATTCTATTAAATTATTCATGATTTCGAATGGTTATATTATGTTATTTCCATAAAATTAAAGCAATACTTTATAGTAAGTAAAAATAATGGCATAATGGTGCAATTGAAATTATGGACTTTCCCTATATAATTAGACTTGGACTTAGTCAACTTTGCTCCGAGGTAAGGGCTAATTCATAGTTGATTATATATTTCCAATCATTTGCTTCTTCCCCATCATCAATTTCTCAACCAACTTGTTGTAAGGCATCTCACTAGATCTTACAAAAATGTTGATTGTTGGGTCATGATATGTAAATCTAGCCTCACTTTAATTCATATGTATCCTACATAGTGTATGAGAAGATGTTTCTTAGGTTTACATCCCTATTTCCATATTCTGGCATAATATTTCTTCCATGAATTCTTGATTTCCTCATCTTCTTGTTTCATTGAACTATTGGCCTATGTGAGTTAGCTCTTAGTGGTGCTATTAGTTATTTTTTATGCCATGGGATGGTAAGCCTAAAGTGGATTTGATTTGAATTTCCATTGATAATGGCATGATGAAGGGTGCATGGGGTGTACAAGTTACAAGGAATATCCATATGCTTTGGTAGCCTTAGTGATTAACTCATGATTATTTGTGAGATGGTTGGTATGATGTACTGGTGCATAGGCTAAGAGGAACAAGGAATTGTTAAGTAGGATAGATGATCAATGAGGTGTTACATAGGATTATTTTTCAAAGGATGACACGACTTGGCTATGTGATAGATTATTTGTGTTACCCATGGCAAGGCAATAGTGTTGATAAGTGCATCAAAGATATATGAATTATTGATGAAGCAAGGACATGATATTAATAAACTATCATGTGTTATTTTAAATGGATGATAACATGTTTTCACAATATCGAGTTTATTGTTCAAGTATTCTTGGAGTAGGGGAGAAAACAATAATTTTCCCATGGTGGGGTCGTGATGATGCAACATCACATACAATGAAATGAGCACCTTGGCATTGCATATGGTTGAAGGTGCCTAGATTTGGTTTAGTCCAGACATGTCATATAAGTATATTGTTGATGATACAAACAATGTATGGTCATGCCCAACTATCAAGGTCATACTAATGGAACACAATAACTAGGGCTATTAGTGGTACTAGACACTCGAGCAAAATGAAAAGTTTAGCCTCATGAGAAATGGTATCAAAGCCATGTGTTGAATTATGTGGAAATGTATCTTAACTACCAACAACCATTTTATTAAAGGACTTAATGGGGAATTATTCAAGAGGATATAGAATATTCAAGTGACGAAAAATGTAGGAACCCAACCTGAGGTGCCATTGACAATGGCACATAATGGAGGGTGCACCATGCATACTTGAAAAATTGTACAGTGAATTCATAAGCTTTGGTATCCTTAGAGATTGACTCATGATTATTTGTGAGATTATTGAACAAATGTACTAGCATGTAGATTAGGAAGACCAATTATTTCTTGTAAAGTAGGATAAATGAGCAATGATGTGCAAAAGTGGCTACAATGAATGATGGTGCAAATTAACAATGCAATATGTTATTTTTATTTCCTATGACATAGTAATATATTGTTGATATTATTAATAAGTGCATGTATACACTTAATGAAGATATTGTATCGACTCAAAAACAATTATATCATGATTTGGGGACATTTCCATGAGCGCCCAACTTACGCCAACATGATATAACCTACAATAATAAGACATGGAATAGTCATGGTACTATTACACATAGCACAGGGCAACAGAGCACAATGAATACCCATTCAAGAACTTTGTGTGTGCTTTCGCTCCTCCCGATTATCCTTGAGTGCTCTTTCCTTGCATCCATTTTTCCATTTTCATTTGAATTGCAACTCATCATCCACAGAAGGAAATTTATCATTCGACACTAGTAAATATGGTTTTACCATTGAGGGAGTTTTGTAACCATAGGGAGTTATGTAACAGAGTCTTTGTATTAAAATGATGATTTCCCAAGAGGCTTGATGTAATGTTGGAGAGTAATTATTGACTTTGGAGCAATAAGAATTACAATCCCTTTCCCCATGGAGGTTTCCTTGACACACATTTAGGGTTTTACCACGTAATTCTTGTGTTTGTTTGTGTGATTCAGTTTCTATTTCTTGTATATTTATTTCTTAATTAAATGTTAATGGGCTCAAAATACCAATAAATGGTATCGAAGCGTGGTTGTGAGGGTCGTGAGGAGCCTATTTGCTTTCCACAACTACTACAAGAGATTGGTTGAAGCTATAAAAAAATCAAAGGGTAGAGCTGCATAAGTCGCCTTTCGACCCACGAGGTCATTTTTTTTTAAATTTCATGCAGCCAAATACCTCTTAAAGTACACAAAATGATCATATTCACTTCTAGTGAAGTTTTAGATCACCGTGAAGGATTCAAAATTCTTGTACCACGTCCTGGGAGACTGCTTCAGGCCATACAATGATTTCCTGAGCTTGCAAAATAATCTTCTATTGTGAGCTTCTGCAAAACCTTCTGGTTGTTCCATATAGATTTCTTCATCCAAATATTCATGAATCAAGGTTTTTTTGTCATGACATAGGATGGCACAATTGGGATATAGTTTGGCTTCCAACTCATCGAATGCATGTGTATGCTGGGTTGATATGTTGTCTTCATACAATTTTTCATTTGTTTAGCAAAACTCCTCTGCAATTGTTTTGGTTCCTTTGTGGTCATTACCTTTATTAGGAGTTATGGATGGATGGGAGAGGTGGTCAACATGATGTAAGGCTCTCAATAACAATTCCACTACTTTAGGCTTGGTGGTGACTCTCAGTTGGAAGATAGAAAACTTTAGCCTCATGATCTTTTCCTTTTAGACTGCTCCGCGATTGGGTCTTAGGTTTGGTTTATTAGTTTCTTCATTTTTTCCAACTTTTCAACTATAAATTCCCTTATTTTTTTCATTTTCATGCAACTTTGTTTCATCGTCCTTTGATTTTTCTTTCCTTCTCTGGGTCTATTTGTTTTATTATGGTTGTTTTTCCATTTATTTTTTATTCATCCTCCTCAAAGTTGCCTATTGTGTTACTCTCAATCTATCCTGTTTATTGGCGTTTGCTCTGAGTCTATGCAAATCTCCTAGAGATTTCTCCTTTGTTTCTTTTTTCAGTGGTAGGTTGGTATATTCCTTAGGACACCCCCTATCTTTATGGGTGCTTTCTCCTATATGTTGGCTCATTTTTTTCTCTCAACAGTTATTCTTCTAATATCCCCCTCTTACGGTCTTTCCTCTGCATGGCTAAGTGGGGGATTTCTACTCACAGTGGAGGGTGCAAAAGAGGAAGATTCACTTCTCATGCTAACCCTAACTCTCCTTTGCCCTCATCTAATCAACCTCACGTGCATGCTACAACACATCGTTCCGTGGCCAAATATATGGAATTTATCCCTAAAGAAGTTTGCAAAACTATCTCTGAGGTAAAAAAATAATTTCATCATACTTGTATATATATTTTAGATAGACTGATGAGAACACCAAGAATTAGATCCATGAAATAGGAAATTTCACTTGGGCTCATCACACTTGATATATGCAAACTATCATATTGTATTAGCACATAATTTTTTTTATGGTAGAGTCCTAACAAATCATGCAAATACTCATCGATAAATTCTTGTGTCTCATTGAAATGATAGACAAAATGGAGAGGTTGGATTAAAAGGTGGTATGGTTTTTCAAGCTGCATACCAATAACTAATGAATATTTGATATGTACATCTTTTTAAAAGTAGTATAAAGTACCTAACCTTGACACACACATATTATATTTTGCATTATAGTTTTATAATCTAAAAGTGATACTTTTTTTTTTGTATCTCATAAGAACCCAACAGCCCACCTGACACATATCTACTAGATTAAACCTTTGGGATCTACGACTTGTCCTCCTCTCCATAAATCTGTTTACAGAGATGGGAATTTGAACCTTGGATCTCTTAGTTTTCACATATTTCACATTACTTTGATCACCAATTGAGTTGCCCCTTGTGACAACAATATTTAAATTTTAATTATTTATATATTTTAATTAATTATATAGTACTAGTTTACTTGCTTTAAAATAGTTATAAGGTTTTTTCCTATTTAAAATAAAAAATTACTTATATATATATATATATATATATATATATATATTATGATCCTATTGGGAGCCTAGCTCAATAGGGTTGAGGAGAATTGACCCGTGACTTCCCATGAGAAAACTCTACCAATTGAGATAACCCTTAAGACCATTTATTATTATTATTATTTTAAAATTATGACCAACATCTTTTTTTTTTATTTAATTATTTGAATCTTAAGTTTATGGAGGTGTATATACTCTACCCTATACTAAATTTAAACTTATAATCTTGTAAAAGAAAAAATACATATTCTTAACCAAGTAGTTATTTTTGAGAAAAAAACATATTTAAGTTAAATTAGAAAAATGAGCGGCCTAAACTAAGCTATGAGGTGTAAACCAATTAATTTGACTGAGGTTTTAGGTTCAAACATTTAATTCACAATTAGTGTATATTTAATAGCTTTTTTTATTATATATATATATATATATATATATATATATATATATATATATATATATATATATATATATATATTATTTTAAAGAGAATTTTGACATCTAAAATTAGTGTTTTAAAATAAATAATAAAATAATAGTTAAAATAAAGAAAAATACTTTAATTTTAAAGTTATTTTCAACTAATTTTATCATGTGGCTTCTCTTCTTTTCCCTTATTAAAATGATATCATAATATTCAATCTTATTTAAAATTGATTTACTTTTAACCTCGAAATTGACTAAATTCTTAATTTTATCACAATTTATTTATAAGTATATAAATAAATAAAACAGTTCAAAATTTCGCAAATATGTTAATAGTTTTTAATATACTACACTATTTTAATAGGTTTTGTTAAATAATACTTTTAAAATTTCTGAGTTATTGAAAATATATAATTTTATAAATTTATTAAGTATTTATGATAATTTCATATCTTGAGAAGATAAGCGGATTGAAGATGAAAAATTTATATTTAAAATATCATGTTTATACTTAAATTTTATTTCAATATTTAAAACATTAATTTTCTAGATAAAAGAACTTTCGGATTAATCACATCATTAATCCGAAAGTTCTTTTATCTATATTATGGATCACAAAAGTCTTAGATCTAACATTAATTTTCTATCTCATTAAAATTAAAATAAATAAATAAATAATAAAAATATATAAATAAATAAATAAATAAAAAATAAAAAATAAAAATTTAATAAAATTCAAATAATTCTTTGCCTTTTTCAAAGTTAAATTATTTTGAAAATTATAAATATATATCCAAAAATTTTATTATAAAAAGGTACAATAAATAAACATAGATTAAAGTTAAAACTTAAAACATAACTTTCCAAAATAATTAAATTGAAACTTTGAACATAACTTTATAAATAAAAATAAAGAAAAAAAAAAACTCAAACTTAAACTTGCTCCCCATGTTGGAAGTGTATGGACTAAATAGATCAGTGACTTTGCCCATCTTAGAAGTGCTTGGACTAAATAAATCTGTAGTTGTAGCTCATAACTTCATGAACATGGAAGCAGTAGAGATATGATAATTGAATATGCAGACAATACCATGTTAATATGTTTTGCATAGATAGTTTTTTTTTTCTGTTATAGCTTAAAGTTATATGAAATATTTGTTCAAATTAAATCATTTTTTAAAACAATTTTCTTAGATATGTTGGAATTGCAGGTGAAACACATTGGAATTGGGGTATTGAATTGCATTGGGAAACAAATACATTAAAATAATATCTTATTTATGAATTATATTTAGGAAATAAATACATTAAAATAATATCTTATTTATTTATTACCTATAATAATTTAGGAAAAATGATTTGTTTAATAGTAACATGTTATGACCTAGTTTATGTAAAATTCTGATTATTTAATAATGAAATATAATGATTGAGATTATGCCAAGCTAGTTGAATTTGATATTTCAATTCCCAAAAACTCTCAAAAACTACATAGTAAATTGGTAATATATCGAAATAACTTGAGCCATACTAATGGTCCAATTTAATCACTATTATCATAAGAATATATCCAACCAACTGTAAACTAATATTTAAACTAAACTCCTTTATTTTAAATCTAAACTGAATTTGGATTTGGGTTTCTCGCAGAAGTCAACATTATTTCTGCAAAATGATTTGCCAATAAAATATTTCATTACGGTAGAAGGTATTTATTCCATCAAACCAAGGTTAAAAATTGGAAAAAGAGGTATTTATTCCATCAAACGAAGGTTAAAAAGTGGAAAAAGATTGGAAACTGGAATTTTCCAAACAATAAATATATTGTACTACAATTGCAAATATATACACAAATTGTCTAGTGGCCACATATTTTGTACGGATCTGGCCAGGCTTGGAGTTGTTTACAAATCTAAAATCAGAAGTTCGAGATTCAATGAAAAGTTAAAAGATCGAGATTCACTGAAAAGTTAAAGTTCTCGTTGCGTAATCGTTGCATTTTTTACCATCCATGACCTCCAGGGTAGTGACATTATCAAAACCAGACTGAAGGTCAAGCGGGAGCTCCTCGTTGGTGAGAGTGAGTTCCTCCGTAATTGTGTCCAACTGCTTTCCGCTCAGAGAGTTTCGCCGATGAACATAATATTAGAAATTTCCATCAACCCCATGCTCACCGCTGCCTTCACGGCCATTGATTTATCCACAAAGACGGCTCTCTGAATTACAGCAAATTCTTTAAAACTCTGAATGAATAAATGATAGACCTGCAATACAAGGTGCAAGCTTAAGCCGTGAGCCTTAATTACTTGGACAGGAAAGGTAAATAACAGTAAGATTTCTACGTTATAAGACGGTAAATTATCTATAACTCTTACCTGTAGACATAGGAGTTGTTTAATGAGAGGGAAGAATTGTTTGAATAGTCAAAATTGATTGTCTCAGATTTCCATCATACACGTGTCCACCGAATAGAAACGATCTCTGGGATCATGACCTCGAAAAGCCGGAAGGATAAAGATCATAAATCGGTACATGTAATTTATCGCTGATATTTTCGAATGATTCATCGAGCCTGCGACGGTGTACCTCTAACTAGAAATGGACGGCCCAAATGTATGACGTATCTCAATAAAATGTTGGGAGTATTCCAAGATATTGATGTGCCAGTGGCGGCATAAATGTTGTGCAGATATTAAGATAGGCGAGCCTTATTTCAGCGGCCATATGCCCATTAAGATAAGTATTGAGTCATAATACGATAAAAAAACCGATTCAGTGTGCAACTAACACATCAATGGGGATACGTGGATATATTTAGCACCATGATATTTCTTATAATTTATTAACTATATTGAATTTTGACTCGAGTAATAAAGCGGAATAGTTAAAAAAAAAAGGATTTTTAGAAGATGTTTTGTTCACCGTAAGCTTGCTGTCTCTCTCCTCTTATACTAGGTTTAAATACCTCTTTTCTTAGTGCAGTTCCAAACCATTTTTAGAACCGCAAAGAAATCATCTTTCATTTCTCTTTTGAGGCACAGCCAAGTGTTTTTCGTGCGGTTGAGCATTGGCATGCGGTGGGTCTCAGCGTTCCTCAGTCTCATGGTTGCATTTTTTTAATTAATGATTTATCTAGTTATGCACTCAACCATCTTACGTTTTTCCCTCCCCATTGCTCTTGCAGTTGGCGTTTTCTCCTTTGGGACCTGAACCCTGTCAGGTAAGTTTAAGATATGTAAATCGCTGTTTCTTGAATCGTTAATTCACCGTATCAAGAAATATATTTTTTTTCGAAAGAAAAAAACTGCTGTTATATTAACATTAATAATAGTACATCATTTTTTCATTACATTCTCCATGAA